>JANVCC010000037.1:14529869-14611298 GCA_025345505.1 Todiramphus chloris collaris | reverse complement strand
GCCACCAGCCAAGTGACTGACCACGTGTAAGGTGCCACCAGCCAAGTGACTGACCACGTGTAAGGAGCCGACAGCAAAGCCCAGCCATGGGCCACCCCGGTCAGCTCATGCCAGGCTCAGTGGCTTGGAGCTTCACGTGCCACCAGGTCTTGTTTTCAGACCAGCCTGTGCTGGTAGCAATGGTCAGTACTGCGTAGCGTGGACACTGCTCTGTGGTCTCTGATGATGCTTCCAGCTGATATTCCCACAGCACAAACCCCCCGGCACCACCACCAGCCTCACCAGGAGCGTGTGGATTTGCTGGAGGCTGAGGCTCCTGCTTGTCCTCGGGGGTTCATACAGATCTTTGCTGGAGCAGCTCCACTGAGGGGACTCAGCCAATTCACAGCACGCTCCAATACACTAAAATTCACTAAACCAAGCCCAGGCTCCTGGCCCTGGCCATTCACAGCTACGGTGTAAGTAACTGCAATTAATATGATACATGAGAAGAGAAGGCTCTGAGGAAACCTTATAGTGGCCTTCAGGTACTTAAAGGGGGCCTACAGGAAAGCTGGGGAGGGCTCTTCATTAGGGAGGGTAGTGATAGGATGAGGCGTAATGGTTTTAAACTGGAAGAAGGTAGATTTAGAGCAGATGTAAAGAAGAAATTCTTCTCTGTGAGGGTGGTGAGACACTGGAACAGGTTGTCCAGAGAAGCTGTGGATGCCCCATCCCTGAAGTGTTCCAAGACCAGGTTGGATGGTGCTTTGAGCAACCCGGCCTAGTGGGATCTGCCCTGGCAGAGGGGATGGAATGAGATGATTTTTAAGGTCCCTTCCAACCCAAGCAGGCTATGGTTCTATGACCGCAAACTGGCAGAGCTGGAAGGTGATGGCTAAACAAAGGAAGCAGTCTAACTGTTCTTGTATTGTTTTCTAACAATTTTGAAGCACAAATTTTATGCTTTAAATAAAAAACTTCCTAAACCCTGCACTGGAGTCCGTCCTAAAAAGAAAGTGTCTCTTGAGAGAACTCAGCAGAGATGTCCCTGGCAGAGGTGACGACCCCTTCCCACTGCATACAGCATTACAGGTCCCCCAGGAGAAGGAACAAGCCCACAGGGTTCACCTTGCTTTGCTCCACCTACACACACACACACAGCACGAGAGCATCACAGAGGTGCCAAGGCTGTGATGTGCTCCCTTGCCCAGGCTCAGCACCACACACGCCACAGAGGTAACAGGCCCAGTGAGCAAAACAAAGGGTCAAGTTTCCACAACTATGAACCTATATAGAAAAATCAGCACCAGTAAGAAAATGAGCCTCTTTGTGCATTGTTATGACAAGGCTAAAACTCTCCAAGCCAGGCTTGCACACAGTTCATTAATTGTACAGAGAAATTTAATCTCTTTAAAAAGCCCCTCTGCCTGATGGAAGATGCATCAGACCAGTGACAAGAGTGTTGCAGAGGGACAAGTTATTCCAGGAACAGCAGCCCAAAGAGAACATGGGCAGAAGAGAACAGCAGAGGCAGAAAGGTATAGCAGGAAACACTACGATACAATTCCCTGACAGAGTAAGAATTCATCCCCAGCTGTGCCTCACTGGCTCAGAAATTACATGAGACTTTGCTTAAAATACAACAGAACTCCCTTCAGAATGTGCCTGCCTGAGGTATCCACTTACACTGACATCAAAGGAATTAACTGAAACAACAATTAACAGGGAAAGAAAGAAAACCTTTTTTCAGTTTAAAAAAAAAAAAAATAACAGGGATATTTTTAGCTTGAGTTGCAAATAATTATTTTAGCTCCTCAGGGCAGAGTAGCTGCATCATTGTTTGTACTAAAAACACGACCTAATGTCTTCATCATTCTTTTTCTGGGAATGAACATATTGGAGCATCATCTCTGCTCACTATCTAACTGCCCATGTGTGCCTGAAGACAGGGAAAAGCTGGTTCTTATGGCACAGGTGGTAGATAGGCCTGTAAAAACCTGTGATTCCTGGTGGGACGAGCCCAGCTGATGGAGCTTCCCTGATGTTGTTGCTGTCAGCAGGCTCAGGAACATGCATTTCAAACTGCAACTTAGTGCTTGTTTAGGCAGCTACTCATGTTGCTTTAGGAGGTTCCTGTTGATGAAAAAAGAAGCAAAAGCAGCTTGTGAACCCCTTCAAAACTGCTTCTGATGAAAACACACCCTGAAGGATTTCTAACAACCTTTTTTTAAGGAAAAAAAAACCAAAAGGAAGGAGACATTTCTTGCCATTTTTAATTTTGCTTAAGCTTCTGGCTCGTATCATTCAAATCTGGCAAACATAAATTTATTGAAGGAGACTAAAAAAGAAATCTGAGGGAATAGCTCATTGGGTTGGGCTTTTTGGGGGTTGTTTGTTTGTTTTTTTATTTAAAAAGAAAGCATGTGTCGCTGTGTGTGCACTTACAACAGATTTCAATGTATTCCAGACAGAAAACTGCCAAGCCACAAGCACAACACACTGCAAACCTAATGAGATCAATTAGGGCAGCACTGATAATTTGGCATACACAGAGTCAAAACGCTAGCCAAAATACACTGTCCTCCAGACTCTAAAAGGCCCTCTTGGTCCATCCACAAACCTGTTTAACGGTATCGCATCCTAAGTGTGGCTTACTTTTGCCTGCACAGCCAGGAGTCCTCACTGCTACTCAAAAAACTATTCCAGTCAAAGAATAAAATCCTAGTACTGTTGAAAACACCATCAGATGTCAACAGGAACAGGATTTCATCTTGTGTGTTCTTGTAAAGCATTTCTTGTCCACAAACAAAAATTCCTCCTGTATCTGAACAGAGTAAGAACAGAGGGTCCTTGTAGCTCCAAATGCAGTTTGATTTCACCTGCCAACAGAGACGTGCCTGGGGTTCTGTGGCAGTTCCACTAACAAGCCTCCCATCTATTTTTCAACGGATGCTGAAAAATGCATTGCTGTGCTAATTATTGCTAACAGCTTCACAGCAACTCCCCAGCTTTTAATCAGCATGCTATTTAGAGCTGTAGATACCGTGGTGGGAAACATGCCTGTGCCCAACTGACCATCAAGCTTCTAGAACTAATGCGGCTGCGGCACCGCCAAAAAGAAAGCAAGAAATTGCATACGCAGGCCAGGTTTGGGGTTATTGTGGTTATTTTTCCCAGTTATTTTCTGTGCCAGCTGGGGCTGGCACAAAAGTGAACTGGAGAACTGTGCACGTTAAGGATGAGACTTATAAAAGCCAAGAGCAGACCGATTTACACACCAATTGTCAGAGCTGAGAGACAGTCTTATTAAAACATATTCTTCCTTTAGAAAGCTGTAGTACTTAAGATCTTAAAATGTTTAACAAAAAAAAACCCAAAACAACAAAACATTTGACAGGGAGGAGCTCAGAGGTTACGTACTTGCCCCTGTCCTCCCAAGAGCTGGAGGGACCACCCTCTTTTCAGACTGTCTTCTTGATTCTGAGAAGCTCTAGATGTTAGGGAGATGGTGAAGACGCCAACCCAAGTTGTCCTCTTGGCATGCTGGGCTTCTCAGCACGCACAATGGTTAGGCTGGTGTAAAAATACTGTGTATTTATTAAAAACAATCACTCTGGTAGAGGTGACATCATCATCATCTTCTGTGCTCACTGAACACCAACCAGAACTGACAAACAGATGTTTCTAGGATCAGGCATCTGAACGTATAGTCTGGAGGATGAATGAGTTTCCATCATGTATAAGCACCTTGATTCCTGTGACCTGTAGTGTTTTCGTGTCCAAATGAAAGCAGCAGCACTCACATGGAGAATGCAGTAGTGCACAAACTCTTTTCTAAGAGGAGGATATCGATGATTTGTTTAACGAAGTCACCACTAACCCACTGCTTAAATCCAGACTTCGACCTTCTTTTTCCTAGAAACATGGAAGAAAAAGAATTCCAGCTCGATGCTGTTTCGGAATAAGCAGTTCAAAGAACGAAGCAGGCAACACATACTTTGTTTGTTGCATCAGATCAATATATAAATACATGCTACCTGAGCACCCGAGATTGAATGTGAAGCCAAACTCAAGAACAGATTGTGCAGGAATGCCCAGAGCAAGGTTGTGGTCGCTCTGCCAGCCATAGGTGCAGGTCAGAGCAGAGCCTTGATTCCACCTGCCTACAGCCCACTCACTGGTGCTCAAGGTGCAAGTGAAACTTGGCTTCTGTGGTTTGCCTCTCGAGGGACCCCAAAGGTGCAAACTCCAACTGAAGCTATTCCCAGAGACAAGGACTATTTCTTTCTCCTCAACCTGCCTGTTTTCCCAGAACTTAAAGCAGTGGGGAGAGGCGTCAGAGGGCATAACTGACAGCAACTTGGGCTCTTTTGCTCCTTTGTCAAAGGTGACTGGGCAGACACTGGAAAGCATTTACCTGTATTTCATCTCCCTAGGAAGGAGCCTATCCAAAACTGTTAATACTTTTGTTTATTTTTTTCTCCAGCCTGGACAGAGGAGGAGAAATACAAACAGAATAAACTTTAAAAGCTACTTTTGGATTGGCTGTGGGGAGAAAAAAAAAAAAAGTATCATAAAATTTCAGAATGGTCAAGATGGGTTTCTCTGGAGGTCATCTGGTCCAAACCCCCTGCTCAAGCAGGGCCCTGGCCAGATGGCTTTTGAATATGCCCCAAGATGGAGACTCCACAACCTCCCCAAGCAACCTGTGCCAGTGCACGGCCACTCCTAATGTTCAGCTGGAAATCAAGGTTCAAAGATGCAGGAAGCATGTGTTTCTGAAGAACCTCCATGTGCCAGCTTCATTCATTGTTTTTCCCCAGAAATTATTAAATGCGCATTATGAGTTTAAATAGCCACTTGCTGAAGTTATTTTCCTTGTTATTTTCCTTTTGATCGTGGCACAGCCTTTGAATAAATGCTGCTACCTACTGTAGTTAACCCTACCTTTGGTGCTCTCAGGTAGAGCTGCACGAAACCAGCCATTATGGCAAGGAAAATAAACGGTGTGATGTACTTACAGCTCTGTAATCCAAGAACATTTCTTTGAAAGCCAGAAAGTCCGTAAACGTGAGAAGCATATCAAATATATCACCTGCCATTTCATCTTTGTGCTGTCTGTAGAGAGAAGAAGTTGGGGAATTAGAAAACTGTGTGGTAGTTATTTTATATGGTACGAGGTCAAAAAGGACACTGGGACAAGTAGAATAATATCAAAATTTAACCAACAATGTTATCACAGGTCTATCAGAAAGCAAAACTTTAGCCAAGAATTACCTTGCAGTATTTCCAAGACAATAAAACATAATATCATATAATATATAATTATCTAAATCCAAAAGTATGACACCAGTGCCTGAAAAACAGACAAAGAAACTGCCCTGCAAGCCAACAGAAGTACGCTCAACTACCATTTATCTATTATCCTGAGCACTGAAACAGCCAGACTTTCTTAACAGTTAAAGGTTGAGGTTTTATTTTTTGTTTGGGGTTGGGTTTTTTGTTTTGTTTTTTTCGATTATTTAATCCTTATCGAAAGGAACTTTACCTTAAACAGTCTGTCTTCTAAGTAAACTATGTGCATTCATAGTAACTTCCCAATGTCTCATTTAAAATTAAAATTAAATAAAATTGGTTCAAATGTTTTAAGATATTCAGTTCCCAATTACACTTGATTTTCTTATTCAAGGGGAAAACCAGTGATCTCTTCATGAACTTGGCTAAGCTAAAGTGACCAAATACAAAGGCTTAAGACAAACCAAACTCTGGATGCTTTGTACAAAAACTGCAATGAAGCCATTTAATCACATGACTCTTGAGAGACAACCAGGCTATTTAGCATCCAACACACAGCCTGAAAGAGATAAGTGAGCCCCAACATTTTAAGGGTCTGGCTTCAAAGTGACAAAGATTATTAAAACCTTCCAGTGTTCTCATTCTGATTTCTCTTCCTACCCCTTAAACCCCAATATATTTCAGGAATTCAGAGCACCAGGACATGCTGAAGGCAAGAGTAGTTGTTACTCATTGCCTGCAGAAACCCGTAAAATTTTTTGTAATTAAAGAGGAACCTCTTCCTGAAGGGAGAGCTGTGAAACCTAAGCTTTAGTCTAGGTAAAAAGAATTAATTAAGAGGCACACAAGCTGCCCCCCAACCAAAAGCAAAGCAGAGACTTACTGCAATGACATTGTGAAAGCAGTCATATTAAATCCAGGAATCCGATCGAGCAACTTTTCTTCGATGTATTTCTCTACTAAAGAGATCTGAAAAAAACCCCAAACAAACAACCTCCCCTTATATCATCATAACACATTTCAGCAGCAGATTCCAAAACAGCTCATCTTCCTTACACTGACACCTTGTACTGTCCTCACTGGGCGAACAACTGCAGATTCCTTAGCTGGGTGTTTCTAGTTCGTCTGTTCACATCACCAGGTGCTGAGCTGGATGTGTTCACTGGGATTACTGGTGAGAACAAACACTGACTATTTGGATCTGGTCACAAATTATTCTTAACCCATTTAATGGTATTGATTAGTAGGCTTCATAACTATGCTTTGCATGAAGAATGCAACTGAAGGGTCCAATACAAAATAGAATACAACTGGAAAAGAACAGAGATTGTTATGTGCGTGTCAAACATGTTAGTTACTACAGCAACAGGCTAAATTTCTATTCAAAACTGACACGACTTCCAAAACACCTATAGAAATGTAAAGGTGAAACAAAAAGAATGGATCCTAGAACTCCACAAAACATCTTTCTTGCTCACAGATGATGACTGTGCTTCAGAAAAAGACAGTGGGGCAGCAACATTGGGGCAGTATAAAGCCAGTATTCTCTAGGGGGAGGAATACAGGACCTGACGCTGGCCTTAATAAAAGTAAAAAAGCAATAAATATAAAAATTAGGAAAAAATATCTTACATATTCATTAAAAATAGAAGTATAGATGAGCTTGTTTTCTTCTGAGTCATCAAACTCCTGGTAGTGCTTCTCCATAAAAGTCCTCTGTATTAACTGGAAATCATCATCTGGGCCACAACAAAGTGCATCATACAGTTAGAGTTTAGTCATTCTTTTTTTTGTCATCTAGCACAAATCCCACATTCACCAGTCCTCTGCTTCCCTGTCCTAACCACAGAGTCCAGCACACGTGCAGAGTTGGTGGTCACACCAGTACTGCAGCTGCTGCTGAGCCACCATTTCTGCACCATCTATGGGAGGACGGAGGCTGGTTTGGTGAGGGGAGCAGCACCAGCAGGGCAGCAGCACCAGCAGCACCAGTAGGGCAGCAGCACATTGGTCTGCGTTTTGGCAGCAGCTCTGTACTTAGCAGGGAACAGGAGGAATACATCCACCTGACAAGATCTGTGATTACTTCTTAAAAGTTTCATTTGCATTTAGTATTACCAGAAAAAAAATCCTCCCACTTAATACTTTGTTAAGAAGGTTATTTATTCTAAACCCCTTCTGTTCAGGCTCTCGAGTCAACCGTTTATTAATACAGATATGTGAATAGCTCTTCCCTACAACAATCCAAAATAATTTATTTTTCCTTGAATTAAAAAAATATTAGTGAAATTCCCAGATTCATTTTCAATTGCTGTAGAGTTTTTTTTCCACTTGTGGAAGGAAACAAGAATAAAAATTAACGTAGCAGGTCACCACCAAATTCAACAGGTGAAAATAGAAAGTTTACTTAAGGTTTACTTACACCCATTATAAGGGGGTATAAAAATCCCCAAAAAACTTTGATTTCTACAAGAGTTACATTCACATACTGTTTAGTTAAGAGGCAGTGTGGAGGAGAGAATAATCTTCAAGACTCAGAAGCACACTGTTGTGCAAAAGGCACACAAAAGACTTTTGTATGTATTTTTATGACGCTACCAGATTGGGGGTGATGGGACAAAGGACAGAAAGCTTCCATGAAGCAGGCAGGGGCTATTGTAGCTCTGTAGGTCTGCTCACAGAAGAGCAGCTTGCAATAGGTTTAGCACCAATCTTGTCATCTAGAGCTACCTGCAGAGCTTACCCATGATGATATCCTCCAGATATCCAACAACTGCATCAAACTCTGCGTCGGAAGGGGAGGAGCTGAAAGTAAAGGACAGTGCTGCATAAATTTATATTTCAACCACAGCGGAAATAAAAGGTAAAATTACCAAGTTTTTACTTTGCCTAAACACAAGTAAGCCCAGAAACTACAAGCTAAGTGATTAATTCCTAGTTTCAACCCACAAAACAATCCATGATACTGCTGAGAAGCCTGCTCAATGGGGAATCTCATCAGATCTCTGCTGTATTTCCCCCCAGTAAGGTGTGTAATTGATAAAAAAAAGTTTAAAAATGTTGTTTTACTGCCATCACTGTCAAGGTAATTCCAGCCCTGGTATAGAAGGATGTAAAGAGTGCAATTAGAATAGCAAATAAAGCCTTTTCCGACCCACAAATCCCAGCTTCCACCACAAGCTTTCCTTCTACTTTCTGTGTAATTCCACGTGCTGATCACAGAACTCCAGATGCTCTAGAGAATATTTAGAAATACTTGGCCTTGTGGAACCACTTAAACTCAATCTATACTTATGTATTATATACCTGAAGAAATTTTTTTTTCCTTATGTAAGAAACCTCCCTACATGCTACAAATAAATGGCATAATCTCCTAAGGTCACTTGATCATGAGAAAATATTAACCACCATTATGGATCTGAAGTCACCCAGGAAAGACACCTTTGGAACCCACATTTTGGGACTCTGGATCCCTCTGCTAAATCTATTATTGTGCAGCTTGTTCAGGCACAGTAAATAATCCACAGGATCTCCTTGGCCTTGGCATTCACAGCTCATCTTTAGTAGGGGATGAACTCTTCCTATATTCTCCAGGAGATGAAAGACAGGCTTTGCTCACACAAGGGGAACAAGTCTCAAAGGACACGTGTCTTTAAGAAAAAAAAAAAAATTAGCTTTGATCAGCAAAAGCACCACTTAAAACTGAATGAAAATTAAATGCCCCTCTCTTTTTCTTTCATATTTCTCTTAGTAAACAGAGCAGAAGACACTTTCAGACTGAAGTTTTAAAAGACTCATTATTTTGCTACTGAATAATACTCCAGTGAAATTAATCCAACAACAGTTTAACCAACTGTTTAACGGTAGCGAGCCACAGGGCTCAATCTAACAAGGAAAAACGAAAAGATATTTGACCTAAAAAGGCATCCTGTCACCAAGTGATGTTCTAGGAACATTTCTGGTCTGCTAAGCCTTGGGTAACAGCAAAGCCGAGGCAAGGGACTGGAAAAGCCGCTGTTCCACCAGGGGGCACGACAGCACCATGAGAGGAGCTGTCAACAAAGCATGGTACTCGGCACTTCAGGGCTCATTGCTTGCTCTTTACATGCAAGGACAGGAGCTTTTGCTGTGAGTAATCTCTACTCTTTCTTTCCCCCTCTAATTAAGAACTACTACTAATTTTATAGCTTATCCTAACAGCAACAGAACATTTAAAGTATTAATCTAAACTCTGTCTTAAACAAATAATGGAATTTTAACCGCTTCAAAGTTAACAGCAATTCCACCTCTCTGAACAACACACGTGCATCCGTGTACCTGAATAAATACATGCTCATCAATCTTGTGGTTTAAGCCTCTGCTGCCTCATCGTACCTGCTCTTGGCCAGCACAACCTGTGCTACTGCTGGTGAAGCAGCCTGGGGGCCATGTGGCCTTTCAGTTCACAGAGCATCACAAATGAGCCACCAAATCTATGAACCAGAGCGGCAGAGGCACAGGAACACATCAGCTTCTGCTATGAGCCTTTGGAGCAGAGTATGTCGGGACAAATGCAGAGTGAAGCATCATCTCAGTATCTACTAGTGTAAAATTTGGTTGAGGCCACCTGTAAAAGGTCTCACGTGTCTAGAAGGGGTGCATCCAAACACAGAGGAATAGACTTGGCATTCATGCTATAAGACAATGTATGCTTTTGAAAAGGAGAGAGAAACCCTCATTGCAGTCATATTTAATTGCACTTTGCCTTAACTCTGAACTGATGTTATCCCCCCCCCCCCAGGGCTTTGCACTGAAAATCTGACACAGCATGTAGCATACTCACACAGCTACACTAAAGTTTTCTTCATCAGAAGTCTCCATTGTTACTGCATCACCAGGCTGGAAGAGAAGCAACCTTCTGTATTGCTGCTGTTAGTGGTTATTTCTTCTTTTTGAACGAAGCACTAAAGAATAATACATAACTTGGCATTAATACAAATTCAATTGTAAAATTACCATACACCTCTAAAACGAGAATCAGGAGAGAATCTTTCATTTTAAGAGGTAGGAATTTCAAAATAACATGCTTCCATAAGTTATTGCTACTTCTTTTCTGCAATAACCCACGTTCTTTAGGCACTTTCTCTTCCTACTCTGAGAACAGGCTCGAAACTGTACACACATGGAGTTGAGTTGCTGTAAAGGGGCTTCAGGTTACCTTTAGGTCCTTACTCCTCAAGCATCTATGACTGATTATGACAAATACACAAGAAAACAAAGCCAGGTTAGATGAGGATGACCCCCCAGTCCTGTGCATCCCAGAGAGCTCCCCAGGACAGGTTTCGGGTGGCGATTCATGGGTCAGGCCAGGGACTCTCGCCAGTACTGCGCTGTGCCCCAGCCAGGCCCTCACCCATGGCTGTGAGCAGGGACTGACCCCTCACAGAGGGCACACAGATCTCCAGGGCCACTGAAGATGGACTAGCTGGCTTCTGGGTGCACCCTGGCTGGGTTATACCAAACGCGGGCCTTCAGAGAGTGGGCGCCAGCTCTGTGGCATCACCCCACGGCACAGGAGGAGGGACGAGCGTGACTCTTGCCTCACCCTTCCCCGTCCTGGCTCCTGGGCAGAGCGAAGCCCCCAGCCCTGTCCCTCCCCCGAGGCCCCGGCCCGCCTCACATCCCCTCCTCGAAGGGGCCCAGGCGACCGGGCCGCCACCTGCCCTCTGCAAAGGACTCCCAGGTGACCCGCCCTTGCCAGCCCCCCCTTCCAGAGGAACGCAGGCCGCAGACCCGCGTCACCTGCGCCCGGCCCCGGAGGGGGCCCAGGGGCCCGGCCCCAGCCGCACCTACCGCCCGTCCCGGCTTCCAGCACCGCCCGCCCCTCGCCCCCCGTCCCGGCCGTCTCCTGGGAAACGCTTCCTTCCGCCCCGCCCGCAGCCAATCGGAGAGAGGAGGCAGCCGCGGAGGGCCCGCCCCCAGCCCCAGTGCCCAATGAGGGGCCGCGGGCGGGTCCGGGCGGGAAGGCGGCGGTCGGCGCCATGGTGGGCGGGCGGGCAGGGCTGGCGGGGCCGCGGGGGCCGGAGCACAGCGCCCGAGCCGCGCTAACTCGGGTCAGGGACTGTCTCTCTCCAGCGCACACTTCCGCCGGGCACGGGACTCGCCCCTGTGCCTCCCACCCTAGTTCTTCTTCAAGGGAGAAAGGGGCTGGGCAGCACAAGGGATGGAACCCCTGCTCTTGACAGAAGCAAAAGGACAAAAAATCCTTTGAGGCTTTTTTTTTTTTTTTTGTTGAATGGACAACTTTGCTACAATTCACTTCCCCTTCAGAGGGCCTGCGGAGCCACCACCTCCCCTCCCCTGGCCCCGAGCCTTTGGGATGTGCAGGGACCGAGGGGAACGCTGCACAGGTCATGGAGGATCGAGCTTTACAAAGATGGCCCCAGCACAGAGTTCAGCAGAAAGCCGGTCGAATTGTACAGTCCTTCCCTTCGTGAAATGAACAGGACAGTTCTCTGCAACACAGCATCCTCCTCCGGCATCATTGGCCTTCTCTGCCCAGCACCAGCTGCATGGAAGACTGTCTGGGGCAAAATTTTCCAAAGCATTCATGTTTTCAACAAAGAACGCAGACAGAGTCCCATGTCCTCAAAGGCAGGGAGGCTCTTGGGTCACCTGCATGTCAAGGGGACACCAGACACCTGGAAGCCATTGTGGACCTGGGCCTTAAGAGCTTAATCTCGTAGAGAAGTTGATACGAATCAGGAGTCCTAGGCACTTCTGAAAATTTTACCTCAGTTAATCCTGGCCAGGGAAACCAAAGCCCTGAAGTTACTAGAATCTATTAAGGCAGAGTTCAAAATGGTTCTGTCCCACCTCTTCCCTAAAGTATGGTTTCTATCTCTGTACCTTAGGGATAAAAAAAACCCAAACAACCAACCCTGTCATTGCATTTGGAAGCATTTAAAACTTCAAGTGATTCTGAAATTTTAAGACCCTTGTGGCAGTGATGATGTTCACGTTTGCTCATTCAGCACCGAGGAGGAAGGGGACTCAGCCCTGACTGGCAACGTGGAGTGCAGCAAAACATTGCAAAAAGGACAGTCATTCAGGAAGGGAGGTCTCCATGGCACAGATCTGCCAGTCTGACTTTCATCAAAACAGGCATTCAAGGCAGAAGAGAATTCACATTTTAGCAAGAGGACTAACCGCCGCTCCTCGGGTCACGGCTTCAGCCTGAGCTTGGAAAAAAGTCAACACCAAAGTGATGGACAGAACTTTCCTAATTCACTCCAGAGCTTCAATGGAGACTTTTTTTTTTTTCAACCACCTCTGGATGAAATTCAACACCCTTGAGTTAACAAAGGCAGAAGGTGAAAGGAGGTGCCAAACAACTTAATTCTGGGACCTGCATGCAGAGCTCTCTGCTTCTGCTTGGGTCAGCAAGAAGCAAGAGTGCTCAGCAGGAAGCCACAGGCTCAGCTCTGCTTTGTTAATCCTCAACAGAACCATAAAATAATAAAGCTATTTTTAAAATAATATCCATCGCAGCATGAGAATTTACTACAACAGCTTCTGCTGTTGAATCGTTGCCAAGAAGTGGGATGGGTTTGGTGTAGGCTGACTGTGAATTAGGAAAGTTCTACTCTATAGCCAGAGAATTAAAAAAAAAGCAACCTGTACAATTCTTGGAAGAGACCGAGTCATATCCTCAGTTGGTGCAAAATAAGCGTAAACTCCACGAATTTTTGTGCTACTTCACTGACACCAGATGTGAACCCTGATTCCTTGTAGAAACCCAGTAAACCAGTCAAAAGCTGCCTGCTGAAATGCATCCTAGACATACAAAGGTCACAAATGTGGAATTAAACTAGAGCAGAGATTCCCACTGGATGATCCCTACCGAAAAATAGAGTGTGGCCCCAAACCTGCTCAGAGCAGGACTGATGTGTGGCAAGCAAGGTGCATTTTTAAAGTGTTACAGAATAAGACTGAACTTGCTATCCAAATAACTTTTTTTAAAATAAACTGGCCCAAAATTTTCCTCCAATCTTTTAAAGATAGCTCAATATTTCCAAAAAGAACATAACTTTCAAAAACAACACTGATTAAAAAAGATGTTCGATGATACCTTAAAAAATACCCAGAATATCAAATTAATTCCAGTCCAGCGTTATAATTAGTTAAGAATACCTCCTGAAAATTAGATCCTCACAAAAAAATGTGGGTACTGAAGTTAAAAGCATCAGAAATATTATGTACTTGAAAATACCGCCGATCTGTTAACGTTTAAAAACAAATCAGAACATTCTTTGGAATCACCAAGTTATTAAAACATGTTTCTCTCCAATCTCTGTCCTTTCAAATCCGTCCGTGTACAGATGAAATCTTTGAGTGGTTTCATATCCACTGTTGGAAAATAAGAGTCTCTGACCAGCAGGAGGCTACATGAAACAGGAAAACATCAGCATTCTCTTTTGAGTACTGACTTCTGCCAAAAATAAGAGACTTTTGCGCACGGAGACAGAACGGCCCTGTTTTAGGAGATAGTTCTTTCCTCTTTTCTAAAATGCATTGTGTGTGTACTTCCAGTGCAAATTTTTTTCAGCACTTGCGACAGGCGAGCAGGGGGAGGAAGAGCCATGCTCTCCTACGGTCTTGCTTGAGAGGAACCAACAGCCACAGTGTGCTGACCTACCAGCTCTCCTTACTGTTGAAACCAGCCCCTGTCGCTGGCCACTTGACATAGCTTATTAGAGATCTCGTTTTTAAGAGAAACGGAGTACGGTTTAGCATGAATTCTGACCGTGGCTATGGTTCTAGGTGCGTTAGGTCAGTTAGAGATGCTTTCCCCTTTCAGTATTGGTTGGAGTTCACTATAAAAAAAAAGAGTCTGTGGCATTTCTCCACATGTGTCATGAAATGTGAGAGATCTGTCTGACTCGGGTTTGTATTTCCTGTCGACACAAAGGGCAGGTCTCCAGTTGCAAGGCACACTCCATGCACAGGTCACTGAAGGAGAGGGAAAAATAAATAAACAAATGGATCAGTTAAAGTTTAGTTTTTCATACTGCAAATGCAAACAGAAAAACCCCAAGCACTAAGTAGTTTAGTCACTCTGTCAGAAACACAGTCAAGGCAAGTCTGTCTGTGTGGAGACCAGGAGTTGCAGTTCAGGTGCTGGGGATCTACAGGCTTTGAGAGGAGGTCCTGCTGCACACCATCTTAAAAGCCACAGAGATGTGGTGCTTGGGGAATGACTTAGTGGTGGACTTGGTAGAGTAGGCTAATGGTTGGACTTGAAGATCTTTTCCAACCTTGATGGTTCGATGATTCTATGAACTTCCTGACCTGACACCACCAGTTCAGCCAGCAAGGATTACGCCTGCAGGCATTAGTTAATCCCAATGCTGCTCTGGTCTGGAGAGCAGCAGCTCCAAATGCCCTGGGTGAAGCCTTCTCCACTTCTGGTTGAGGCACACTGGGCACATCTCTTAACCTTCCAGCATCCTGACTGATGGCAAGAGTGCTTCTGCAAGTGCTCTACACAAACTAAGGAACCGGACTTAACTGGATTAAATTCCTAGTCCAGGAACTGAAAAATTTCCATAAATGCAGTGGTATCACTCAAGACTGCTGCCCTGTTTTTAGCTTTTAGATGATTTTGTGACTTGAGACAATCCATTTATTGAACATTTAATGATTATTTTGAGTATATAATGAATTTTGTGCTCTGCTCTTGTCCCCGATTTCACAGCACCAGTACTAAACAAGTACTCAGCAGTAAAACTCTTGGTATCAGGGGATTACGACTTGGTAGCCACAGTACTTCCCAAACTCACTCATACTTAGGGATTAAGTCTGCTTAGGTCTTGGGTGAGCTGAACAGTGCGAAGACTGTCTACCACATCTTTAAAAGGAGGGGTTACTTCCCTTATGTGGGAAGTCAAGATAAGCAAGGACCATATCAGGTCTCACCCAAACTGAACGTCAGACAATTTCCTGTTTCTTTGGGTTTGGTTTGTTTTTAAGGCTTTACCTGTGTCCACACGGCCTGAGTTCTGTGTCTGCTACCTCATCACAGCAAAGCGTGCAGCAGTTCTCTCGGATACTCACTTGCTTCAACAAAGCCAGGCGCCTGTGTCTGAAAGAAGAGAGAGAGAAATACCCCACCCCCCAGCCCTGCACATTAGTTTGACTCAAAACGATAGACTCCTAACTATCCTGAGTATTGCATCAGGAGCAATGCAACATTGCTGCTGAGAAACAATGATTGTAACTTCCATAAAAAATGGCTTAACACACCCAGGGCTGTTCAAAACAGCCCTTGACTCCTACTGTGGTCTGTCAGAAAGGAAGAAACAGGATGTTACAGTTCTTCTAGTGCCCACAGCTGAACACTTGAAAACAACATTTCTTTTCTACTATCTGTGTACTTTTAAGAGTTAAGAAAAAAACCCCAAATAAACCACACAAACCCATATATCAACAAAGTCCAGAAACCCTATAATGGCATCACACAGTTTAAAAGAATAGAAATCAAAAATAAAATCAACAGCCTAGGATGGGAACTGCCACAGGGGAGAGCAGCTGGATAAGAGTCCCCCATTTGAGGAATTAAGACATTTCAGATTTGGAACACACAAACTGATGGCAGGGTGACGTGTCTAGCCCAGACCATGCCCCACACTCACAGAATCACTAGGGTTGGAAAAGACCTTTAAGATCATCAAGTTCAACCATTACCTAACTCTACCAGGGCCACTACTACACCACATCCTTGAGCACCACATCTAGACAGCTTTTAAATACACCCAGGGGTGGTGATTCAACCACCTCCCTGGGCAGCCTGTTCCAGTCTTTGATAACCCTTTTGGGACAGAAGTTTTTCCCCATGTCCAACCTAAACCTTCCGTGGCACAACTCGATGTCATTCCCTCTTGTCCTATCAGCGGTGACTTGTCAGAAGAGACCAACACCCACCTCTCTACAACCTCCTTTTGGGTAGCTATGGAGAGTGAGAAGGTCTCCCCTCAGCCTCCTTTTCTTCAGACTAAACAGCCCCAGCTTCCTCAGCTGCTCCTCATGAGACTTATACTCAAGATCCTTTCCCAGCTTTGTTGCCCTTCTCTGGAACTGATCCAGCACCTCAGTGTCTTTCTTATACTGTGGAGCCCAAAACTGAGCCCAGTGCTCAAGGTGCAGCCTCACCAGTGCTAAGTACAGTGGGACAATCACTTCTCTAGTCCTGCTGGCCACACTATTCCTCATACAGGCCAGAATGCTGCTGGCCTTCTTGGCCACCTGGGTGTGAAATTCAGCACAACTCTCCATGAGCTCAACTCCTGCAATGGATAATTAGAACCCACTCAGGCACTTGCCTTTTTCCCCCCCTACCACTTTTAAGATCAAGGCTATCTTTGAATTTAGGATAGGCTTGTCCTTTCCAAGTAATTCAGGCTGTAGGAGAGGGATGACCTGTGTTTGCACAAAGAGCAGCAGCATCCAACCTTGAATGAAGCCCCTCAGTGCTATCGCATATTAAATAGGCCCTAACACAGGAGACCAAGTTTCTCCTGTCAGGCATCAACAGGAAACCAGTTTTCCCCAGTTTCTCTCTCTACCTTTTGGCACAATCAAGTAACAGCTCTCACAGCTAATACTTAAACATTGCAAGAGTAGTTGCAGAATGACATCAGTAACCATCACATCTGATCATCAGCTAAAAACTGCAAAACCCCTTATCTAGTGCATAACACTAACAAGGCAGAGAATGCTTCATTTGAGAAGGTTCTGACCAGGAATGGTAACTAACAGATCACTTCAAGAGGTTAAATCAGGCTCTCACTTAAAGCTCCTGCAGTCACAAGCAGGTCTAAGTGACTCTGGCTATATCAAAGCACAAAATGGCCTTGCAAGTTGCATTTATTTTTCCCTGCATTAACACAGTATCATGAACCTCAAACTTTGGCACCGTGTAATTCAGATCCAAGAGTAAGGGATTTTCATGTTTGTTTTCTTTTTAAACACTAAGATACTTAAATACCTCAAGTAGACCTGATTCAACAGCTAGATTACTTAAAACCAGTCTGACTTACTATAGCCAGGGGTACCCACCTCCAACAGCCCCCTGCCCCCACTTCATGAGATGCAACCAAAGATTATTTCAACCTCAAACATCAGCACCACGAGAGCCATGTTCAGAGTGGCAGATCTGGGGTACACGACATCCCAGACTGCACTATATATTGCTACTGCTTGTGTTCCAGGAATTTATTTTGCACTAATGACCTAAAGCAGAAAAGCTATTAGTTTTCATTTCTGACAGAAGTTTGCTAAGTAAAGGAAAAATGTACCCAAACCTGTTTCTATCTGGTTTGATTTATATTTAGGTGGGAAAGAGCATCTAAATGTGACTAACCTCTGTCAGTACTATCATTCACAAATGAGGAAGCTTTCATCTGGATCAGAAAAGAAGGCCAGCTTCAAGTCTTACAATCATTCAGTGCACAAATTAGGTCTATTTTAAATAAGACTTTTTTTTTTAATTAAGGCTATACCTCCTCAGCCAACCTAATCATTTTTAGATGGCAGGAGGCATTTTTACTTAAAATAGTTTGTGCAGTACTAGTTAATTTTAATTTCTCTTAAGATTACAAAAAATAATTTAATAGATTTTAGTTAGTTGCACTGCTTTAAGCCTTTTCTGAAAGAGACCTCCATAGAGGTGGGACCCCAGTAAAGATAACTTTGCTAAGTACAATGTAAGACTATGAAGCTCAGAAGTGAAGCATTTGATTTCTCTATATGCAAACACACTCAAAGCAGGCAGGAGAATTACCTGGGCAAAATGATTTTCTCTTCTGCTGTCAGGAAGGCATAATCATTAAAGGTACTAAACTTCATCGATGGTGGGTACTTGAAAGGTTTTGCCCCAAAGTTGAACTCACATTGTTGATAGGACATGAAACTAGCTGCAGCAAAAAAGCCAGATCTGCAATATAATGAAAACCAGACATTTTAGAATGACTTAAAAAAAGAAAAAGAGCTTTCCAGACACATTACCCCTATTACCAGACAAAAATACAGTGTGCGACAAAGGGACAAGTTCCTTCAATGGAAGCGTTCTACAGCTAACTGGGAGAAAAACCTCTAACACATCTGGTTTCAGCTGCACTTACTTGCCTTGTTTGGTTATCAGCTTCTGAATTTACTAACAGGGTTTAGCCAAATTTACTACCAAGTCAGCCAATAAAGGCTGCCTACTCTACAGCTAGGATTAGTCACACTTAGTCACACTAAGAGCAGAGACAACATCCGAACAGCCCACTACCCGACCCTCTTTACCCTCATCAGCTCAGATATTTCCTTCAGCACTTGAAAAAGTATTTTTCTTCCAAACAACCACTGTTCAGTAGAGTTGTGAGGAGCAGAAATAACCACAAGGGGCATCTCCATGTCCACGCTCCCACTGCTTTATTTGAGCAGGAACAAATGCGGGGGACTTGCAGCTCTTGTACGCTTGGTTGTGTGGGACCCGCGAAGGATGAACCCAGGTCTGAGCTCTCTCGGCACAACACCCATCTGTTCCTCCTTGCCCTTGCAGGATTACCTCAGGACAACTGTATCTCCTTCACAGCCACTTGTAAAAACACAGCTATCACCTCCTTCAGTTTTATTTACTGAAAAGGCCCAAGTTGGCTAAAACCCCAAGTTCTAACCAAGTAACAGACTCTGTTGAGAATATAAATTACATACTCCATTTGAAGAGAGTACTTGAGGCTCAGAGAAGACAACTCCACAACACTTTGAACTATTTTGCTTGCATCCTGAACTTCATTTTGAGGAGAAAATATGAATTAAAATTATCACAGTGATATTCATTTACAAAGTCCTGTCATGTTAAATTAACCTGCAGAGCTTATCTCTCAAGTATCACACCAGCTCATATTTTCAGAACTAAAAGGCTGAACTTCTCCATGACAGTCAGAGGAATTAGCCATGTGTTAATTTTAACAGAGTTGGCAAAATAAGCCTAACACCTTTCTGGCATGGTACCCAAGAGACATCCTCCCATGATTACTCAATATGCCACCACAGGGTCTGGTCCCAGTGAACAGCAGCAAGTTAATGTGAACTCTTCAGCTTTTACAGGACTGAGTCATTATTTTTTGAGAGATAAAGAAATCCTCAAGCACTGCTAGAAATGTGATCATCTTTGCTACAGCCTTAATTCTGTTTCAGTGCTGTGCTAGTTTAACAGTAAAAAACCATCACATTGAACCTACCTTTGCAAAGGCCAAAGTATTTATTTTGGACTCTGAAATCCACCTGTAAAATTACATCCTTCTGATTTCTAAGCAACTTTCAACTGGGAAACCTGCTTAATGATAGCTTCAGGTAAGCAAATATGAATTTACACGTCAAATGGGAAACGCTTCATATAATTAAAGCAATTAACCATACAGGTCACTGTCTTTCCAAATAAGCCCATACTTACACAGCAGATGAAAATACTTGCTTCTCAGCAGGAAGCTGGTTTCCATTTAAATAGAAGATCATTTGCTTTTCTTGCAAGTCTAGTAGAAATCCTATTGTGTCTCCTTAAATGCAAAACAAAGACAATTTAGATTTTACTTCTGTAAAATGCCAAGAAGTGAAATAGTTACTGTTTTAAGTATCAAATATCTCACGATGAGCTGTCTCGTGTAAAAGGAGCAGCCTGCAAAAGCATAGAGGAAGAAATCATAGAGCCATGGAATCACAGAATGGTAGGGGTTGGAAAGGACCTCTGGAGAGCTTCAAATCCAACTCCCCTGCCAGAGCAAGATCACCCAGGGCAGGCCACACTGGAACAGATCCAGGCAGGTTTTGAAAGTCTCCAGAGAAAGAGACTCCACCATATCTCTGGGCAGTCTGTTCCAGGCTCTGCCACCCTCACAGTTAAAAAGTTTCTTCTCACTTTGAGGTGGAACTTCTTGTGTTCCAGTTTGTGACCATTGCCCCTCATCCTGTTGCAGGGAACCACTGAAAAGAGACTGGCTCCTACTTGACACTTGCCCTTCAGATATTTGTAAACATTAATAAGATCCCCTCTCAGTCTTTTCTTCTCCAGACTAAACAGCCCCAGGGCTCTCAGCCTTTCCTCATAAGAGAGATGTTCCAGTCCCTTCATCATCCTTGTGGCCTCCCTAGGACTGACTCTAGTATTTCCCCATCTCTCCTGAACTGGGAGCCCAGTACTGGACATAATACTCCAGAAGTGGCCTCCCTAGGGCAGAGCAGAGAGGGAGAAGAACCTCCCTCAACCTGCTGGACGCATTCTCCATTATGCACCCCAAATATTGATACAGACAGTAACTAAAGAAAAAAAACCAGGACAAAATAGCAAAGAATCAAACTATTTTAGTCTGCCAGAGAACTGACACTATAGAGTTGTGGAAATATTGCAGAGCCATAAGGATGCAAAAGCTATCCTTGGGAGAAGTTTAATAGCAGAGAAGGTGGCACAGTTCACAAAAGTAAAGCATGCACAGAATCCCACCAAGATTTCCAAGCTGAGATTGAGAACAGAATTTTGCTGTCCAAGTAGTTATCCAAGAATTTGCAAGACCGTGTAACTCTCCCTTAACCTTGATCTCCAAATTTAGACAGCTGTGGGGTTTTTTTATGGTTTTGGGTGTTGTTGTTTTGGTTTGGTTTTTTTACTTCTTTAAAATAACTCTTTCAACCCAGAAAGGAACATTTCAACCCTGTTCATAGGACTACAAACAGCTAAGAATAAGTCTTATGATGCAGCGTCCAAAAACGTGCTGTGATTTGGACTCTGCCTACAAAAAGAAAGACCATTTAATCACCAAGATTCTCTTTACACAGATGGTGGAACAAGAGCATGGTGCCTGCTTTGTACATGTAACCCCCTGCGAATACTAGTAAAGGCACAATAATTACTAAACCTTTACCAGGGTTCGGCAGTGACTGCTCTGCTCATGCCTACTAACAAACTGTTATCTAGACACCTGCAAAAGGAAAATCCAACGCTGTGCATAAATCCAGTTAGCAGAAACAGCAGAAGGTGGATTGAATACCTTCTTTCCAACAGGGGTGGGAGTGAGGTTTACTTCTGGCATTATACCAAATCAGCTGCCGGCAGCCATCGTACGCACAGGAGTATTCATCGTCCCCGATGCCATAACCTTCCTTTAGAAAAAGGGAAAAGTGTTTCAGTCTGTGGCCATTCCTCACACAGAAGGGCTAAAGTTTACTTTGACTCAACCAAACCATTCATCCAAAAGCAAGAAGGGTTTCTCCCACCCTGACAAAGGTCATTTTCTCAAACTAATGAAACTCTTCGTTTCATTTTCACATCAAAAGCAATTCACTGGGGTGAGGAGAAGGGGATATTGTCTCCAGTGTTTTTCATTCTCTGTGAGCTCAAATCACTCCTGTGTGTTAAAATACCTCAAATCAGAAGCCTTTTTACATCTGAAAAAGTCAACACAGAAGTGTAACCACCCTCTTAAGCTGAAGTCCCAGTACCAGACTGGTAATACCTTCCCCCACAAGATAATCCCAGTGCCACCAACACATCCAGTACCCAGAAACAGAATGAACCCATAGTCCCTTCACCACATGTGTTGCACGTTGTGCTCCTCTCAGTGCCAGCCTCCCTCAGTTTGGGAAAAGGTTACTAAGCAATAGTCCCAGGGTTCAAGACAAATGCAAGGCTAAAAGTTCCAGAGTGAGAGGAGAATCTGTCACGTAGAGGAGTCCAAACATGAAATGCAAAAGCATTATGGAAGATAATTTCCTCTTGCTCAGCATGGTTTGTCTGGAGTGCAAATCCTAGACAGTGTCTGATTACACAAGCCTGCTGTGTCCCAAATTAAAGCTAAGCCCAGCTAATGGGTGTTTAATGTCATATTTAGGACTAGTCCTTTTGTTACACATGCTGTAAATAAAGAGCATATGGCTACTGTGATGGCTGCGTTTGGGACAGACCCAGCAGATAATACCCTGTGTTTCAGGTAGGCATCTGATGAACTTAAATAACAGTAGCATTTGACCAGCAGTAAAACAGCTGTAGTAACAGAAAAAAACCCCAAAATCATTCTGCTCAGAGATGTGACATCTATTTCCACACCTTCTAGAGGAAGCACAAACAGAAAAATGCATATACACCAAGCTCCTTAACAGTAAGTGGGAAAAATCTTTTAAGCCTCTTAGTCTAAAGGCAGACACACGGCCTTTTATTTCCAACAGTTTCCATTACACTCAAATGTCGACAGTGCCTGTGCTCAGGCCAGGTCTGTATGGGATTTTTGTTTGGTTGTGTGCTCGCTTTATCGGGTGGTTTGTTTGGTTTGTGTGTTTTGTTTGTTTTAATTTTAAATCACACTTGCAATTCCACGCTAGAAACGTAGGACTGGACTTTGGATGGGATGTAGAGATAGGTACACATGATACACCAGCAGAAGCCGATGATATTTACATGAGTAATTAGAAGAAATGTGAAGACCCCTAAATTCACAGGAGGATTTAAGTTAAATGGTGAGAACAGCTGCTCTCTCCTTCCTGTTGGCTTTCTTGTCACTGGTGTCTATTTCATCTTCTCTATGTATTTCTCTCATAACTCCTCACCATCAATATTTACTTGCATGTATAAATACATATATTTATATACATGTATAAATACATACACATTTAGTTTATCTTCATATCAGCTTCTGCATTTGACTCCTCTGTAGAATGGCTTTGATAATAACCAGAAAAGAGCAGCTTTAACTGCTTATCTCTACATTATATATATACAGATGTATAATTCTTATCCTAAATTAACTTCCAAGTAGGAACAGGACTCCATGCAATTACAACAATAAAGATGGGAGACAGGTACATTTCTTAGTCAAGCTCAGCTAGCAGAAGTGTCAACTGAAAATCCCAGTGCTGTATTTCCATTCTGGTCAGTGGGGGTAGGCTGGGCCTAACACACCTCTTGTACTAAAATTGTTTGCATGTCAGGGAACTTCAGTGGAAGTTTGGAAAGCTGATAATAGGGAAAGTCCCATCTAAGCTGAAGCAGACAAGTTTTTTTGGGAAGTAATCATTATGCTTTCTTCGTATTTTGGAAATGCTGAAGCAAATTATGCTACAGCATAGTGAGTTTCCAGCCACAACAGTGAGTTACTGTGAAGATCTAAGAAGAAAGGAGTCCTCATTACATGTTTACTGTAAACACTCGAGATTATTCTTTGACTACAGGTTTGGACTTCATGTGCACGTGGCACATTTTGCTTTAATGCAAGTACGTACAAAATTTAAAGTGCAAAATAGTAGGAATACTTAAGAATTAAGAATAAGATACTAAGTTATCTGGATGCGAGGGAGAAAAAAGCAAGCCATAAAATAAGATGCTGCACTTACTCCATATTATCAGGATAAAGGCAAGAAGGTAAAGGGTTTAATCTTTTTGAAATCATTGTTTTGAGTTAAAAAGAAGCTGTAACACACCCAAACTGTACCTTATCGCAGCTAACAGATCCAATGACACGATGCTATCTTAGAGTCAATTTAACTAATCATTTCCCTTGTGAAAGTTAATTTACTAGGAGAGTGAGTTAAAGTAATAAAAGAGCTGCTTGGTGACCCGTGTCAAACTGAGTGCACGATAATCTGCTTACTCATAGTAAGTGTTTACTTCCAAAACCAGACAGTAACCACCACTGGTAATTAAAGAAATTCCAAGATAAGACTAAGCCACAACAAATAAGAAATATTTTCACTGTAGCTTCCAGAGGGCAGCAAGTAGATATCAAGCTGTCCCTGCTTGAAGCTACGGGTGACCTGTGTGAACAGTGCCAATCTGTACCACGACAATGCAGCCTTTTCTTGTACCATGAAATTCAGCAAAAATAGCTTCACAAAAGCACAGAAAAATTGAAGGAATCATGCAAGTGCTTGGTTACTGTCACAGAATAACCAGAGCTATTTTCATAGGTGTTATAAGTAGAAAAATGTTGCAGTTGCATCATTGGCTAGATGACAGTGCAGGTACTCACGTGATTGAGAAATTTGCTGTCTTTGGTAGCCCATCCTATCTGCATCACTCCCGAAGTAATGACTGTAACTTCATAGTACCAAACTCCAGAATCGACACAGAAGGTACATCTGACACTTTCAAAGGATGAGGCATCACATCGAGCCTACCAAAACCAAACCAAATTCATTTTCTACAAAATTAGCAGTCAAACAAGCCCCTTTCTTTCCCAAATCAAGTTTCCTGCACATAAGAACACCCCAACATCATTTTAGAAGCATTTCAGACAGAAAGAGACCTCTCTTTATAGCCACAATCATCACATAAGTAGCTGAGACTGAAAATTGCTCTGTGGTAAGCCACAGGAAAGCCAAAAAAAAAAGGCAGAAAGTTAACAGAGTCAATTTAAAGACTACGACAACCAAGTCTTAGGAAGATCGAAGTCATTGGTTGTTAGCTGACTCTTGGGCTGAAGATTCAATGTTAATTCATGAAAATTCATCTGTAAGTAATCAAACAAGCTTTTAGAAAAAGAGGGGAAGAAAAATAGCCATGTGGCCAAGACAAAAATCCTACTGCTAGGGGCTTTTCAAGACTAGACAGGACAAACAAGAGGAATTATACTTGAACAATTTTAGTCAAAATGAGTGAGAGTCGGCTGACCCTTACGCATCCTCCTCACTTGTCTGAGGTTCTGGGGCACAAACACAGCTGTCACTTTAGTGTGACCATTTCTACAGTGGAGATCAACATAGTGATGTTACAACCCTCTGACAAAGCAAGTTTTCTACACAAAGCTGTCTGAGAACTTGGATTAATTCTAGGAAATCACAGAAGCAAGTAGCAAACAAAAAAATAAACTTTTATCTTTTTCTTCAGACTCTTTTTTAGGATGAAATCACAAAGTGAAATCCTACCTCTAATCCATGTGGTGAGATCTTTAGGTATTCACTGACATCATTACTGTTCAGCATAGCCCTAACGTTGGTCAAGTCAACTTTCTCGTAAGTAAACTGCCTGCCTTCTTTTAAAACTGCAAAATAAAACTAGTTTTAGTCACTGCTGCAACAAAAGTTTATTTTAAACATTCCACACAGTGGCATAACTGAATGAAATACTGACATTTTACCTGGATGAAAACAGCATCGCTTGCAATACACTGTGTGTTAATTATCCTCTAAACACAAGAGCATGACCCATAACTGAGTAGAGCACTTACAATGTAATTACTACTTCCAGGAAACTCACAGGCAGACATAAGGCATCCAAGCTCATACCAAGATGCCACTGTTTCAAGATTTACCAATAGCATTTGTACATTCAGTTGGGCAGTTTTTCCTCAATTCATCACAGGGGAAAAGATTTCCCCTTCTTCCCCATCCCCAAAAACCAAGGATTTGAAGTTTTTACCCTCTCATTTTCAGGGAGGTGATGAACTTGAACTGAGACAAAGCAACACTTTCTCCCCTTTTACACATGGAAGATTAGAAGCATTTGTCTTGCCAGGTGTCAAACCGGTCGTTTACAAATCAGAGATCTTATCTTAGGACTCTTCACATATCCCAAGCTTGCTACAACACCTTTACTAAACACAACTGACACAGGCCTTCCATAAGCTGGCTAAAAGCCCATAAAGCCCAACCAGACCTTTTACCCAAATTTATCTAAAAGGCATTAGAAACTACAAGGCTCTCAAGAGTTGCTATACCATTGAAATCACAACTGAAGAAGCGAATTTGGAGATTGCTCATCATCCAAAAGGACAGATCTGGTCAAGTGCTTCATCAAGCACTTTTCACTTCTGATCACAAGACCATATCTTTATTTCTAAAAGTATTTAGCAGTTCTTTAGGACTGCGCTGGTGGGCTATGATGACAGTAGTGACTGTCACCACGATACGTCAGCTGTTCCACAGAGACAGAGTGGCACTACGTAGCTACTCAGCCCGTCTGCTGAAGTGTGAGTTACAGGAAACATGGTGCAAAGAATTTTCATTGCATCTCCAACTTGCTGAGTACAAACCGCTTCCTTTCACAAACATTTACCTTGTCAAAGTTCCCTTTCCATGCAATTACACTGCATTTGTATGTGCTTCCCCCCACCCCCCAAAGGAGAGCAACTACAGCTGCAGTCAGGTAAATTTACACTAAGTGTTTATACAAACCAAACAAAGCATCCTCCATCTTCTCTGGAGAAGTGACTGCTATTAAATGAATCTATCCCTTCGTTATACCTACACAGATTGTCTAAACTCCACTGCGCACAGAATCCAACCTGACGTTTTAAATAGTCTGGATTATCTGTCCATTTCTCTAGCAAGATCAGTTGGTCGCTAATGCACGATTCAGAAACTGTCATTTTATTTTCACCTGCGATTTAAGAACAAAAAAGCAACAATTGCTGTAAATTAGAGATAAGTTTAGTTAAAAATAGCGACATTCTACAAAAGCAGTAGAACCCCCTCCTCCCCCTCCCTTCAAACCTCAGTATTACTAACATGAAATTGTTTTTCCAAGCAGACATGACAACTTAGCACTCAGATATACGACTTCTCAGCACCAGCTGCATCATCAAGAGACTTAGTTCACAGCTGTTCTCCATTTCTCCAATACAGATTTATTTCTTTTCAAGTAATAAAGGTCTCATGTCATGTTCTGTAGCAATCTCTAAGCTGAGAAGGACCGAGTTTCAGCAAATCTCTTAAGAGTTTGTGGGTGGTAATGTCATTAAAGCAATAAACATTTTTCCTGCCTGCAAACACCCAACTATAGCTGTTCTCCATCTAATCCAGATTTATTTCAGTGACAAGGGCCTCATGTCCTAAGTCCTTCTACAGCAGCTTCTAACTGGGAAGGACTGCACTGGGTTTCAGAAAATCTCTCAAGGGTTTTGAGGGGTAGAGGGATGTCACTAAAGCAATAAATATTTCTTCTTGCCTATAAGTGGACGAACATTTCTCTTCCATATTTGTGTTTCCACCAATCAAGTCTCTTGTGCTCACAAGTATGATCACAAAAAGCAAGCGACAATCGCGCAGAAGCAGCCATGGTATGATCACTAAGAGCAGTATCAGGCTAATACTTACTCGTTTGTGCAAACTTCTCCAGTGCTATTAGTGCAAAAAGCATCACTGTTGGATGGGACTGGAAGTTCTAAACACGGGCAGTAAGAAAAGTTATTTAATAAATACCCAACACAGAGGGACAGGAAAAAAGCTGTTAGTCTGTCACAGAATGCTTTAGGTTGAAAGGGGCCTTTCCAAAGCTCCTCTAGGCCACCTGCCTGTGGCTGCTCAGTGCCCCATCTTACTGACTTCCGATTACCCCTGAGGATGGAGATCCCACAGACTCTCTTATCTCAGCTTTCTACAACATACATTAGCAGTATTTACCAAACACAACCCTAACTTTTCACAATAATAATAAATTAAACAAATTGCATTGTAATTGCTATGTAGGGATACATAGGAAAAGATCAATGGCACTTACCAAGCTGTGAAGTAAATATTCCAATATCCCTGGGCTGAGCAAACCTATGCTCGCAGGACCTGCAAGACCATTAAAAATTAAATCCATCCATGTAATCATCATCATCATCATCACAGATCATCACACAAGGTAACAAATTAAAGAGCATCTAAGAACCTTGCAGCAAAGCAGAACTGTAATACAGAACAATGATCACTGTTCCCAGCCGAGTACTTGCTATACATTTAATAATTACAGTTGCTGGCCAGTTAAACATATACAATTTACTGCTGTAAATGGGGACAGAGTTGTAGACACTTCTGAGATTTTGAAGAAAGACTCCACCAGCCTCTGCTTAGTGTTTTCATGCTCATTGCTTTCAAAAAGAGGCTGACTCCACTTTAAAGACCAGCTCCATTTACCAGTAGCCCAAATTAAGCAAAACCGAGCATCTAACATAGCCTGCTTGATAGTTAATTAAGCAATTTGAAGCAGCAAGAGGTTTGGGGGAAAGCCGTGAAATATTGTCTGCTTGATCAAGAGATACAAAGGAATCAAACTCTGGCATCTACCAAAAAAATCAAACAAATTGCAGTGGGCTCAGAAACAGCATTAACAGATTTGCTGCCTCAGCTGATACAATGAGATCTGTGTCCACTAAGATGAAAGCAGATACAAGATCTCATCTTGACTTAGTATAACAGGGTTGAAGTGTTATAGTACAAAAATGCTTCCTGCCCTAGTTCTTTACTTTTTTGGACAGAAATATTGAAATTATTTTTAAATAGCCATTAGGTGTTCCTGGACAACACTTTTTCCTCCTTTTCCTCTTTGCTTTCAGAAAAGGAGTAAAAAAAACTACATAAAAACCCAACCATCAGCAGGAAAGAAACTTAATCATCAGTTTCCAGCAGGGTACTAGAGATAACAGGGAATAAAAAGTTCTGTATGAAAAGTCACCTCATAATAGAATCTCAGCAGTTTTCTTTTAAGTAAGACAGAAAAGAATCTTTTCAGCTAACCACAATAGAACAATACATGTTTAGCTGAAAGAGCATCTTTCCTTTTTCTTTCTGTACAGCCTCCAAGAGTACTAATTTGATACTCCTGCATGGTGGCTGAAGAACTACATGTTCTCAGTAATTCCCACACAGGCAGAGAAGGCTGATTACCAGTGCTAGAGCAATACACCATAAACAAACACTGACCCACAACCATGAAGGATTTGATCTTTAAGTATCTGGGATTGTGAATTGCTCCTTCAGACCCAAGCTACTGAGTGTTCAACGTTTTAATTAAGCAGTAGACCCCTTCAATGCAGAACATTATTCAGCACTAAGAAAAGGTTTCTGAATTAGCCTGCATCATGGGCACTAAAGGAGAAGGTGCTTCAGTGAGCCAGATGCAAGCTTTCAGAGAATCCCACAGCTTTACCTGCTAACTTCTCCGCTAAGCAGCCCAGTACCGCAGTTGTATTCCGGTGTTTGGCAGGATGACAAGCATCCCTGCAAGCAGCAGCTCCACTTAAGTTTAATATTTCAGTTAACTTTTGTAATGCATCCTGAAAAAAAACCATAATCAGAAGTCTCTTCAATGTTACTGACAGATACAGTTTTTCCCCAAACTCAATACAATACAGATTATTTTTATGCTGCATTACTAAAGCCAGAATCATATTATAGACAGCATGGGATGGATATCTCCTAAGATAACAGATGGGAAGAAAAGTTCAACATACTCAGGAGTTGTAACTTTAAAATTACCACCAGCTTGTCGGTCATTGTTATAATCAACAACTTGTGTATGTCCAAAAGTGTCCCAAGTGAGCTACCTACAGGCCCAGGAACTAGGGCAGAAAAGGCAAACACCACCAATCAGTACACATGGCATTGCTGCCACCTAATCTCCTTCCAGTGTCCTAAACCTCATGCTCTTTCCAAAAGAAAGGAGCTGGTTTAGACTTTAGAATTGAGGACTAAAGAGATGTGTCCCACAAAAGACCCCAACAAAAACAAACAAAGCCAATTAAAAAAAAAAAGTCCACATCCCCATCAGAAATTTAAGATGCTGTCAGCTTTGCAGGATGTCATAAATGGTATTCTTCACAGTTTAAAAGGCCTTCTGTAA
The DNA here is from genome assembly GCA_025345505.1 of Todiramphus chloris collaris. Taxonomy (NCBI): domain Eukaryota; kingdom Metazoa; phylum Chordata; class Aves; order Coraciiformes; family Alcedinidae; genus Todiramphus; species Todiramphus chloris. The sequence goes on along the minus strand of JANVCC010000037.1, from coordinate 14,581,411 downwards.
TCATGCTAATTTACGGTTGGAAATCTAAAATGCCATGCTTTGATTTGCTTCATTTGGGCAGTATGGTATGGATAAAATTCAAGATAAATCTGAAGAGTTTTTTCAGAGTATTAAGGGTTAATCTAGAGCCAGAACAAGTTATCCCACAAGGAGAACCCCACCCCACAAAGTTCCAAATCTCCCTGAACTTTCCAGACTTCATGAAAGTTTCAGCTGATTCAGATGGAAACTGCATAATCTCAGGCTAGAATCTAATTAAAAGAGAACTCCTCATATTGAAGTCATCAGCAGACCATTTGAAGAAAAAGAGGGGAAAAAAAGAAGTACTGCTCAAGTTGAATATATTTTTTAAAAATTGTGTTCTGAGCCACACTCAGTTCAGTTTTACTGTGCTGGAGTCTGACATTTGTACAGAGGTAACACTGAAAAGGAAGTTCCCAAAAGAAAAGCCACAAAACCAGAACTGATGAACAGGATGGGCTCTAAGTGGAAAGAACAGAGAAAGAAGAAAGGATGACTAAGGCACAGACTTGGGATGGAAAAGCCTCACTAAAATTAGACTCTTGACATACTCTGATACTGCTTTTAGCCATTACTAGAAGCATCACATAAATCAGCTATTTTGAGTTAAATAAAGACTTTATAGAATAAACAGCTTACTGCACTGCCAATTTAACTTTATGGCCTACAATAACAGACAATGAAATACAGCCTGCTGCTGGTATCCAGCTGGCACAGAAATGGAGCACTGACTTAAAGCCTTTAAGACCAAAAACTTAAAATTTGTCCTGACTAAAAAGAAAATGAAGAGCACCAAACACTTTACTAGGCTGCACATGACCAGCAGATCCCACAACTGCAGCTCCTTGCGTCATAAAGGGATCACACAGGAAAAAACATCTGTGCATCCCAGAAACAGGCATCTTGCTCCTTGTGTCTTCTTAAGGTCAACTATTTCATAGCCAATTTCTTAAAATTAATGTATATAAGTCATGTGGATTTTGAAGAACAAATCATTGATTGCCAAGGACATTATATAGCTGAACAAAACCACCAAGCCAAATCAGTCTTCACATGGCACTTTCAGTGGTCTCCATTTCCAAATTTCAAACAAGGCAAGATACAGTCATAGCTTTGTTTTCAAATTCATTTTGCAGTCTGTGACAGCCATCATATATTTAACTTGTTCAAAGTCTCAGATAACTTTAAATCAACAGCCTAGAGGAAAAAAAACCACTGAAACAAAACTCAAAAAAAACCCCAAACCAAACAAAAACAACAAAACAAACCCAACCAAACAAATAAGCAAAACACCAAACAAACAAAACCCCCAACAAAACAAAACAAGACAACACAACACCACTTTGGGTAGAGAGCTTAATCAGCTCATCAGCCACTTGTGCATTTACTTGAGACAAAGAGCTACCAAGCTTTTTATATCCCTAACACCACAAACTGAAAACTAAAATTGGCAGCTACAGAAGCAGATCAATAAATGAAAGCTGCAATGATGTCACCATCAATTTCTTATGAAATGAGATACTGACAAACATCTGACAACAGCCAAGGTCTGAGTACAATCATCAGGGTTAAAGGGATTCAGGGATGGTTAGCATCTTTAAGCACTCAAGGCTTCTGCTAAAATGCCTGCACCAACACAGCGGGAACACCTCAGGGCAGCTTTCCCTCAAAAAACCCAAAACAAACAAACCAAACAGGTTAGTGGTCAGTAAATAAAAAAAAAGTACTCAAATATGCCAAAACTGTATCTAGATATTTCATGGTTAAAAAATGACATTTGTTTAACTTAACACACCCACTTGTGTTGCATTCCTGATGTGCAGGGCAGGAACAAATTCAACAGTGACTCGTACGTGCGCAGCTTTGCGAAGCTGAGAACACAGCAGAACTTGCACTGCTTTTGCAGCATCTGCACACCCTTGCTACACAGTGTGCAGGTACCACACGGCACAAGAGGACAGCAAGAAAAGCAGCTAAAAACCAAAGGCCTCTTGTTCTTCCCCAGGGAGCAGTTTTCTTTTTACCTCCCTCCCCCCAGCGCTTCTAGCATTAAATCGCAGTTAGATATCAAGTCACCACAAATTACTCAAGGTTGGAAGTTACACCCATTTTTCTGAACAGCTGACAGTCTTGCATCACTGGTGAAACCCACCCAGGAGCTATCGTGGGTGTGGCAACCATGAATAACTGAAACTCAGCCGCAGATAAATACATCAGCTTTAGACTCACTTTTGTTGGCAACGGGCATTCATCAAGTAGCAGCGTTATAACAGCTGGTCCCAGGGGATCTTCTAATGGAATCACTCTAATTAAAGACTGGACAACTTCCAACCAGCCTTCATCTGTCAACCACAAAACAGAAGCAACGTTCAAAATTAACACAGATTCTAAAGTGTTCAAAATACAGCCATAAATGTAAACTGAAAACCTCCTCAAAACTACCCAGAGAGTTTACAGACACTAGAAAAAAAAAAAGAAAACAAAACCAAAACCCAACCAGTTTAATTTGCAGATCAATGTCTTAATTTGCAGTAGTTGACAAGTTTAAATTCAAGGAGGAAAAAAAGTTTTCAGCAGCTCTGGTAACAGCAAACACCTCTATTGGTGGAGAAGCTTCTTGCCCAGGCCAGAGCATTCTTTAGTTCCCAGGCATATTAGAGAGGAACACTCCTGACCAGTATGGACAAGCACTTTCTTCCAGAGTGACACTCCAGTAAATGTAAGTAACACACCAGGGACTGAGTTTTGCTTGCACATGCCCCTGAAAAACATTTTACTGAATTGCTGTATTATCTAATCAGACTGATTAACTTTTTTTCCTAAAGAAATACATTTCCCAAAACCAGTACCAACTGTACTAAGAGAAAAAAAATTCACCGAAACCAGAAATTTGGTGAACTTGCATTGGGAGAATTTCTCCTACTGTAACAAAGATAAAACAGCCCTTGCACAAATGTGGTTCATCTTGCAGGTATACTTGGGGACAGGGTTGGAACAACCAGATCAATAAAGCAGATCTAAGGACAGCAAAAGCTAAACCAAAAAGAACATGATATTTGCCAGCACTGGAGCACGTGGGTTTATACCACATCTATGTACATATATGGGTTGTTTCTGCCTTACTGCAAACAGATGTTCTTTGTGGCTTACAGTTTCATGCCATTACAATGTGTTTGTGGCCATCCGTTGGCTGCTTCTGGAGAGTTCACATGGGAAGTTTAACAGAGTTAAAAAAAAAAAGCCACCTCAAATGCAAAAAGCTCAGTGAACCTTCTGAGGGGCAGAATGGTGTTTTGGACCCCACATCTCTAGAGCTACAGCAAGTCACGACGCACACTGCTAGCATGTATTGTTCTGTGCAAAGAAAAAGGGGGTTGGAGGTTTGTTTGGGGGGGGTGTTTGGTTTTTTTTCCTCTTTAGAGTCACAACTGAAATGCCCACCACAGTGCCTTGGTACCTGTTTCTGCCATTTCATGCAACGTGATCATTGAATAAGGAGGCTCCTGGTCACTGAAAGAGATATTACACAGGTCAAAATTTATGCACATTCAACATAATACACTGAGTAAGATGGTAATACACAGACAGAAAATGAACCCAGGAGGTATTGGACAGATCGATGGGCTGCAGACTGCTAATGCCATTTTCAGATCTGACATACAGATGGGCTTTAAGCCTTCCTCTGGTTCAAAGTCAACATCTGCATGCCTACAATAGCTGATAAATGAAACGGTGAGCCACATCTGCATGTCTAAAAGCTGAACATAATGCTTGGGCTTAGTGCTATTCATCAGCAGGGGCTCCTTGGAGCACTTAGTGAGAGACTCTGTGGCAGAGGTCACGAAGTGAACCAAGAGCTGTGCACAAGGGACACAGCTTAAACATGAATTTCCCCCAGAAATTCTCTGCTAAATGTATAAATATTTAAAAAACCCCAAACCACAAAACTGAAAGGCAAGCCACCAACAGCACCATAGACTTCAACCTCATTAACAAGGGCCATAAGAAATAGTCAGTGCTGTTTAACAGCAGACATTTAACCAGTCCTAAAGCAAGCTCTCAAAATTATTTTCAGTAAGCACCTCCAGGCCCAGCAAAAGCTTAGGCAGCAGCATGTCCAGAATGCTTTATTCAGTGCTACATAGGCACCGAGTAGTAACCCCAGGCTTAGAATGATGTGTTCCACACTCAATTTTTACCCCACAGTTCTGAAATGGAATTGGAAATGGGAAACACAGATGAATTTTAGAAAAATCTCAACATAGATTAATCATGCAGCTAATAAACTAATTCAGAGGGATTAGTTATAAAATAAGAGAAACATCTCAGCTGTGACTAAAAGTGTAGTTTCTTACCAAAAAATGAACACATTCATAAGCATTTTGACAAGCAAATTTAACCCATTTTTATATTGTCATAACATTTGAAACAAGTAGCAGTTTGTTGGGGTTTTTTGTTTGTTTTTCCTCCAAGCATCTCTTTGCCTTTCTTCTGCAAACTAATCTCCCCAGCAGGAAAAAGAAGTGAGATACTGCAAGCAGAATTACCTCAAGAGAAAAGACGTAATGCCTCAAAGGGCAAAAAGTTAAAAAAAAAATAGCCAAAGTACAAGTCAAAGCTATGATAAAAAAAGATGAAATTTTTTATCAGTAAGATTTCCAATTCTGTCATGGGTAGCAGGTTTTAGCAGTACTGGTGCTGAGCAAAGGAGAGTCCTGGCCCACTGGTTTGCCATTTTAACCACTTAATTTCCCTCCAGCACACACCTTCCTCATTTGGAAACAAAACAGTCACTTTGGTCATTTAAGTTGCAAAGCAGCAGTTCATAGAAATTCCAAAAAACCCCTGTCCTTATGAGGCTAGGAAATGAGACTTCATTTCTTTCTAGAAAGGATCTATCTCTAGATATGAGAGGGGGAAAAAAAACCAACAAACCAAGCAGTTGTCAGATGTGTTTTAGGCCTGAACTTTGAGATTAGATAAAACAAAAAAAAAGAAACCAAAACAGAACACCCAACCAAAACCTAGAAAAGCCAAATAAATAGCAAAAAGGGAAAGCAACTCTTCATTGCAGATCACAGCGTAAGAATGCAATTTCCAATTCATCTAGTTTTCCCATATATTAACTTTCAGTATAGAGTTTGGGGTGGAAAAAATTGTCAGAAAAAGGATTTTGCCTCCCATTGCTATCTTTTGCTCTTTCAGGCTGTACTATCACCTTGAAGCCCATATTTCCAACCCGCTGTTACATGGTTTCATTTTAGTTTGACTTTATATTCTCGTGCATTTTTTGACAAAGAGATCTGTCAGCTTCCCTTCCATTCCCTCCAGTTGCAATGTTTTCAAAAAATTAAATAAAAAAAAGTGAGCTTCTAGGAGGAGCAACTGATAATGGAACATAGTTCTTCCTACAGCCCCTCGCACTGAAAACCAGTATTTCCAGAGATTATTTTCTTCTCCTCAAAGGGAGCATTCCTGTTCATGTGAAGAGGGCTATCATTAGCTTCAAGTCCAGGAGAAAGGCTCCTTAAGCTTTTATCCAGACACATGTGGATAGTTTGCCTTGCAAACAGACCCTTCCATTATTCCTAGACATATGTCTTTGCCTTATTACAAGAGCTAGCGATACTTAGTGCTGTTATAAAGCCATCTGTGTCTTACCAACTGCCTTGATGCAAAACAAGGGAAACCAGTGTATTGGGCCAACCACTTTTGGGCTCCCCAGGATAAGACAGACATTGCCATGAGGGATGGTAACTAGCAGAAGGCTTCCAAGACAGCTGAGGGCTGAAGAATATGACATACAAGCAGAAGCTCAGAGAAATAGGTTTGTTCATCCTTAAGGGGAAGGTAGTAGAGAGGAGGAGAAATCCTGTTGCCACCTGCAACTACGTAATGGGAAAGAGTAGAGAGGACAGAGTCAGGCTCCTCTCAGATGGGCACAGCAACGGGACAAGAGGCAACAGGGGCGTGCTGGGACATGGGAAATTGCAACTTTTAAAAGTATTTACTTATTTAAACTATGGGGGGTGGTCAAACGCTGAAACAGGGACTCGAAGAGGTGGAGAACCTCTATATTCTGAAGATATTCAGCACTCGACTGGTTAAAACCCCGATCCACCTGCTTCAGCTAGACCTGGGTTTTACAGGGGAGGCTGGAGTAGATGAACTTCAAGAGGTCCTTTCCAACTTATGTGATTATGTAAGGAAGTATTGCACTGGAGACTGTATCAAAAATAAAATACAGTAGCTCCAGGAATTTGTCAGAAACAGGACTCCAGGCTCAGTGAAACAACCGTGCCGATTGTTTCCCAGTAGCACAGGAAAGCACTTACAAGATTACAAAACCGATTGCAAGACCCACAGGAACAGGATCAACTACGCACAAAAGTGTTGTGAAAGAGCTTAAAGAGCTGCACTTAGGGGAAAGGGGAAAGCAACTGAAATTAGGGAGAGACTTTAAACAAAGTTTGCCACAAGTTTAGCGTATTGTTTTGAAGACAGACCTCAAAATAAAACCTGTTAAAAAAATAAAACCAAAACACCTTAGATTTAAATGTTCTGGAAAAAAAAAAGTGCTGGTATTTCCATTTAAAGCATTTTCCAGCAGGAAGGCAAACTCCTCCTCTGCAGGCATATTCCAGAGGAACGATGCAGGTACATGAATCAAGGCTCACTTACCCTGAGCCTCATCCACCTTGAGCTCAAACTTTGAAGCTAGAATAGTGTTTTTCCTTCTGTTTTGACCTTTCCCATTCCCGGCCTGCACCCAACTCACAAGGTGATGATCTAACTTAACCCACTGTTTTTAAGCTCCTTTTAAAGCTTTGTAGAAAGCAACACAAACTCCGTAAAAAAAATAGGGATGGATCCATAAATATCCCCCACACCCTTAATGGATGCTTTGAGCATGCAAGGAATGCAATACTGGGATTGGGAGTTGAACAGTCACAACATGAGGTCTTTAAAAAGTGGTTGGACTTCACTGGAAAGAAAACCTCTGTCTGTTTATACAAGCTGACAAAGATCAAAGCTCTCAGTTTTGCTTAACTGTTTCTAAAGAAGTAAACACAGCCTGAAAACAGAATTTGCACAACCACCAATGTTTAGGACAGAAGTTCTCAAACTCTGGAGCATTCATTGCCTCCTAAACTGTGTATCTATGCCAGGTAAGGAATACTGTGCAGGCTCCTGATCCCACCCAGGCGTAGGCCCATACAGGAACTGTGAGGAAGCTCCTCAGCTCCTGGAAGAGTCTGTACCTGGGCACTCAGGAGCTACTTCTGTTACCTAGGAAAGGTGCTCCTCTCCTGAGGCTCCAGATGGAAACACACGGCTGCTTCAGGGAGGGTCAGGTGTAGATCGGTGAGAGGATGGAGCCACAGTTTGAGAGAAGACAAGAACATTTTCATTCACGTTGATTTATTCCTTGAGGAGGTACTTACTTATCTACTAACGTCCGAATTACAGCCAGTGTGTCAAGTACTAGCCCATCCACATTCTGTTTTTTCCTTCTTGGTTCGTGAGGCCCTCGACCCCTCCTGGGTGGACGGACAGGGTCCCTTGGGTGGCTTCTTGCTTCAGGTACGTGTACTCTACTGTTTTCTGTTTGCCGACTCTGAGATTCCACATTGTCTTCTGCTCCACTGTCATCACGGCAAACACATGAGTTTCCCATACTGCTAGCCCCCAAGGCTCCCAGTAAACGGGGAATGTGGTGCTCTAGAGTCAACAGCAAACCTTGGAAAAGGCTTCTGCTAGCATAGAACACAACCAAAGCAACTACAATCATCTAGAAAGTTTTACGAGTAATGTTTGCACGATCCTGAATGGTGGTTTTTTCGCATTGTAAGTGTTGCTACCAGCTGGAATGAATGGGAAGTTGGAGACTTAGTTTCTGATAGAATCGGTTAAAATACACGTTGGTCATCCAGAAGGAGGTCTGAAAAAGCAAACCCAGAACAAGAGTCAGTGTTACTACTTCTAATGCATAACAGAATTCCTATTTTAGTATATAGAATCACTGTTGGTGGACAAAGCACCTAGGAAATGAGGTTTGTACCCGAAGTCTATTGCGGGGAGGGGGAACGGAAGGAAGGAAGAGAAGGAATTTCATTGGGTCAATAGCTCTCACCCACATATTATTCCTTTCTACACTATTTCCCATTTCTACCATGATTTTTGAATGCAGAGGAACAACTTTGTCCCTAAATCTAGCACACTGCTACCCCTGAAGCTTTAACAAGCCAGTTTCATTTGTTCTTTATCCTGCGCATATTATTTATGCCTGCATCAACTGGATTCTCACCCAAGGAAGCACCAAGTACAGACACAGAAACAAACAGGAATTCCAGATGCCATTTTAATGCCTACAAAGCTGACTAGGATATTGAAAGGGGTAGTTTTTTCTGTGCTGGTTCTATGCTTCATCCTGAGCATCAAACCAATCATCCCTTTTTGGGAATGAAGAGCAATTCAGTCATTCTTTTGATTCAAGTTGGTTTGGATCAAATACAGGCCCACTAGCAACTGGGATTGTAGGGCAGTCCCTCAATTTTTAAATCAAGAATGTTAGCAAAAGGATTCAAAACCCCATTTCCTTACAAGTTGTTTTTCAAGCCATAGGGTATATTCCTATAGAATATTACGTAAAGTAGCTTAAGCAAAGCCATTTAAAAGACAGTTTCACTACTTATGTGCTTCAAACACGACAGAATAAGTAACAGTTTAGACTACACGTTATGCTTTTAAGAATCAAGTTCAACATTTAGGCTAGAAGTTAGGGTGAATATCCCATAACAGGTTAGTACCATTTTACAGTTAGTAAATACTCTTTATCAGCAGACATGTAGCACTATAAAATTAAAAGGAAGTCAAAGACAGTTGCCTCTTTTCAAATATAAAAGGCCTCCTACCACCAGAGCCAACTGGCAATTGTGCAGTTGCTGGCTGCATTTGGGATAAGATCATAACATTATTTGGGAGACACTGGTCATACCAGTAAGTCTCTGGATGTATGACTGCCATTGGAAGAGCACTGCAAACAAGCTCCAACAGGCTCTTCTGTAGTTTGAGGTACATTATCTTCTGTGAGCACAGTGAAAAGTTCAGTATTAAGAAATTAACTGAAGCCTAACTAGAGGGGAAAAAAAAATCCCCTCAAGGGATATTAATTTCAGAAAAACCAAACCCCAACAAACCCAAGATCTTGACTTCTTGTTCAAGAAATTCCTAAACCACAGATCATTAAAAAGGTTTCAGCATCACAACATGCTGTGACCACAAGAGGTGGGACACTGGGCTCGGGAGTCCTTCCATCCAAGCCAGCACAGCTGTTACCTTCTCAGGAGGTCAAAAAGTAGTGCAAATACAGACTGCACAGATCTTAAACAGAACTGTGCAAGGTCACAACTGGTTCAAACTACTTTAAAAGGTTGCTAAGGGGGGTGTTCCCTTTTTTAGCTTTTGAGAAGAGCTAAGTTATGTTAAACGCAAAATGTCTTCCTAAGGAAAAAATATGCATGTATTTGTGAATCTAGAGCATTTAAGGGCATTTCAGTAACATAATCCCAAAGTGTAAAACTGTGATAAATTTAGAATCTGACTTAAGCTCTTCTGTAACTTATGGAAACTTTAAAACAGTTAATCTACCTTGTCATCAAAACCTATGAAAAAGATGTATTTTAGGGATTATCAGCGAGTAGAAACCTACCCAAGGAAACAAAAATAGACATAAATCAAGATTAGAAAAGATGTAAGTCAAGATATTGAAACCTAGAATTTTCTGGTTGACAGCTTGAAGGATGATTATGATCAACTCACCCTTAAGTATGCTTGGTTCAGGAACAGTTGGGTTTGCTCATGAAGTGCAGTAGCAGAAGTGGACTGGACTTCTTCAGGGCACAGTTGCAGTGTTATCTGGAAAAGCAGCACTCTGAGCCTTTATTGAGTGTAGGGAGTCATTAAAGCTGACTCTGCTTTCACTCCGTGGAACGCTGCTGAAGAGTCCCTGAAGACAGATGGCAAAGAAAGAGCAATTCACTTGGAAGTGGCTCCTAAGGTAGGTGCATCCCACCTGCTCCCTGCATCCACCGCAGCATCAAGCCATGCTGTTATTTGCAGCTACATTCAGCCTTTATGGGGGGAATTCTCTCAAGGCTTCAAAAACCAGTTTGCCACCTGCTAGCTTTAGGACTGGACACAGCTACAGAAAAAGCCAGTCTGTTTTTTGCAGCCTTGGTATGCCAGGCACCAAAGCACCAAGTGCAGAGCAGTGACCGACTCCTCCCTTCAAATTACTGCTTACATGAGGAAGAAGGGAAGCAATAATATCTGCTCGACATCATGCTCAAGCTGGGACAGCAGAGAATAAAAGCAAGTACACTGTAAAAGTTGATTAGATAAAGGGAGGAGAGGAATGACAGGATAAACTGCCCTTATTTAGCAAAGGGGCAAGTTTGACAGCATTCACTTGGCTGTTGCTGACTGTCATGTACAAGGAGTTCATTGTTAATCCTCAGACAAACTGAAAGTCTAAATAATTAGGAACATAATGTAGAAGAGGTTGCCACAGATCCACCTTGCAAACCAGCTTGTCAGGACAGAGTACAGATGCAGGAAGAGAGGTTCTGAAATGTAAAGGAAAAGCTTTTTAAGAAAAAGCTGTTAAAACCACGATGTACCAGATCACATTTGAGCTGGCATAACTTTTAAGCCCAGCTTTACAACATTATAAGGAACTGAGAATTTAGCATTAGCCAGTAGCCATCCCAACTCCCTCACTCTGCTGAAGGAGAGAGATCGGAGACCTCAAACTTCAGGTCAGCTGCAGGATGGCATGAGGAAATACAGTAGAGAAGGGAGGTGTAAGGGGTGAGAAGATCAATTCTGCTTCAGTCCAAACTTGGAGACAACCAGGCAAACCCACAAGCATTTTGCACATCATGAAAGGTGAAACCTGCGATTGCTTTGTGAAGAGGTAACAATCTCTGCATACCAAGGTGGAAAAAAAAAAATTGAAGGGTTAACTTCAAGCCTAATTTTTGCAAATCCCTGCTCTCACAAAACACGGACACAAAAATAAATATAAAAAAGCCCTAACAGACTACAGGGAAGTACTGTGGAAACAAAAGAAAAAGGAGGCTTTTAAAGCCTTCATCCAAAAGAAGAAAATTCAAGGGGCAAACCAAGACTATCACAACAGCAGCATCACAACAGGCCAAGGTGAGATTCCTGCCCTCCTGCCAGGTACAACAGTGAGCACAATCACACAGACAGGCTCCTTCCCTCCGTGCTGGCCCGAGGCTCGGTCGCTCAGTCTCCTGAGACAGAGGCCACGTGTTTGTTTTGCTGTTAAAACACAGCAGAGGAACAGAACTAATCTTTCATAAGCCACTTGGAATTCTTTTTTCAGTAATTATACAGCAAAGTTTCTGCAACTGCTTGTAAATTTTAGCAGTCTTCCATTTTAAGGCTACAACCAATTGTTAACCAGAGTGTATTAGTTTTCTTTAAAATTATGCTATTGAAGAATTTAGTGTAGTTTGGGGCTTTTACCTTTCGTGTTTTAATACCACATCAAAACACTCTTTAGCCCAAATATGTCGTGGGCTAACAGCTAAGATTCACCTACGCAACAGCACAAGAATAAAGATAAGTTTCCCTGGAAGGCTGCTGAAAGAAGCCCGTTGCCTCCTGTCAGGGCTACAATGACATCACACAAACAGTGTTTTCTTAAACAATGCAAGTCAAAGAACTGAAAGTCTTCAGAACAAAGCAACTGTGCATGAAAATACCAGCAAGAGCCGAGCCACGGGACAGAAGGAGAACAGTCCATGTTAAAAGCTGTGGCCCTGTTCCCCATGATCACAAAGATGCTGCATGGTTCAGATACAACGTGATGCTAGAAAGCCCCATCCCACCAGTTTTGCAGCTGCACTAGGAATATCCTTTGGCAAATTCGGAAAGCGACGACTCTGAAAGCTGTTCACAACAGCAGCCAGACTTGGAGAAGTGATAAAGCTTGTATTTTAGTTTGAAATTAATAAAAGCTTGAGCCCACATTTTTAAGTGCAAGGGACGTTCAAGGAAGCAGCCAGTACATGCTCTTCAACGTGCAGGACCATCCATTCACTCTGAATTCTGTCCAGCAGATGCTATTTCAGGACGCAGGACTACAAAGCTGTCAAACATGATGAAAATAGAAGTTTTTATTCTCCAAGTACCACCTAGGACCAATACCTCTCAGCCCAGATACTGGGCAGCAGCAGAGAACACCAGTGCCCGCCACCACCTCTACCCCAGCGAGCACCCAGGAGACACCCCTCAAGCAGCCGCTCTCCTGGCTGGCTCGAGGGCACATGGGGATGTGCAAAGGTGTTGTAAGCTGCACAGGCTGACCAACCTGCCACACTGGGAAATCCAAGATGAACTCCTCAGCCATCAAACCAAACACTGTTTGAGTGGATTTGCGCCTGCCCAGCGGCACAGCTGCCCAGCCTACCCAAGAAAGACCTCCTCTCCATCACCCCACAGAGCACACCAGTGGAAAAAAAATGGGCTCCGAGTGGCATTAGGCTCATTTTCTCTGCAATACGCAGCCCAAGAGTCAGTGATTCATCCCCTCAAATACTCAGTTACAGCCAACCATAATAGTGCCTCATGATGGAAAATGCCTCTCCTTTCCATGAAACAGAGGGCATTGCCAAGCAAACAAAAAACCTCCAAAGCCTCACGCACGTAAATGAGCAGAGGGTTTCAGCTACTAGAACCAATTTTCCATCCTCTGAAACTGTTACAAGAGCAAGACCAGCAATTTCTCCTCTCAAGAGGAGAATAACACAGGGGCTCAGCCAGTAAACCATACAGTGAAGTTGACAGCTTTTCAAATGCACAACAGAACTTTGGGCAGTAGCTTCCTATAATAAAATATTAAAAATATTTCCTCGGCATTTCTTTCCCAAATAAGTGATGCGCCTAAAAAGGAAGAGATGGAAATAGTTGTGATGCCAGTCAGACGATACACTGAACCACAAGAAGGAAATGCAGCTACAAATTGCTGCAAGATAATCAACTTCGATACAGGAATAAGAGGAGGGGGGAAGAAGCTTTTACAACGTGGAGCAGGCATCAGCTTTGAAGTGATCAGGATAGGTGATGAATTTCCATTAAATTGAATATGATAACACAAAATTGAGACTCTCAGGAGTTTACACTGAAATCCAAGGTCAATTTGTCAAGTTTAAGACTTGTGCAATTAAAGAGAAAGAGCAATGCAGCATCCAGCGTGGCCACCACAGGCTTCAGGAGGAGTCAGGAAATGCCACGCTGGTTCTTTCACACGTAGTAACCAATTATCTTATTGCATAATCTGAAACAAACCCCTAATTCCATTCTCATTTCTTTTAAAATACCCGAGAGGGTTAAAGCTAGTGTCAAAACTCAATGCAAAATGGCATTTGCTGGCACGCAGTGCGTCACCATCTGCCAGACAAAGCCATTGCCACGGTCATTTGCTTTCTTGCTGTGGTCAGAGCTCCCTAAACCAAGAGCAGATTGACCTTGAGTGTGGCTGTTTCAGAGACAGACTGAGAACATCTCAAAGATTCCAAGCTTCTGCCCAAGTGCTTGTCAGTGACAACCCCCAGGGTTGTGCAGGGCTTATGCAAAAACAAACCAAACAAACCAAACTGTTTTAACCATGTAGTCTTCCCTAGGTAGTTTTGGCTTTGTCAGAAATGGGGTAGTTGAAGGATCTGATCTCTTGTTGGATGTGATATGGTAGCAGTCAAAGAAGAAAGGAGCAGCAAACACTATCACCACAGGAGTTTCTTTTTCCATAGACTCACTGTGAAAGTCAGATTTTTCTAGTCACCTACACACCAGACTATTTTTTCCTTTTCCTTCACTTAAATCTGTTTTGAAAGCTGTTACAGGAATGCCAAAATTGCAACGTGGATTTCAAGTGTACTTCACTTTCTCAGAGTAGCGGCTCCAAAGTCAGCCCATTAAAGAGACTCCTTCCCTGCCCAGGTTTCCCCTCTCCAGTGCTCAGGGCTCCTCAGGCATCAGAGGCTGTTCTGCTACAGCTCTTTCTGAAAGAGAAACCAGAGCGTTCCCCACATTCTAAACTTCCCCAGCCCAGAGGTAATTTATCATCTCATGATCATGGAGGTGGAACCATCCTTTGTACCATGGCCTCCAGAAAACCTCCATTTCACTTTGTCTAAACCACCCATTCCGCACTGTCATCAATCATGCCTCCCAGTTCTTGTCTCCCCAGCCTGCAGATGGGTCATTACTTGTTTTTTTTTTTTTTAAGAGAGAAAGCTGCAAAGTTCTTTGAGGCAGATGAATACACTTCTGAGATAACCATCTCTCTAAAAGATAGTGGTATCTGACAGCTCCGGTGGAGTCGAACAGAGTTGCCTGGAGCAGACTGATGTGGCCTGGGAGAGCTGGAGATGCTCAGCAGTTGCCCAAGGAGAGAAGTGTAATGAACCCCTTTGGAAGTGGCGAGGAGATAAGGACAATGCCCTGCAGATGGCAGGGGACACTAATCCTACGAACTGAAGGGATACAACAAAATAAAATTGATTAGCTACCCCGTATTAAGTTTTGGCACAGACAGGCGTTTGGAGGCTTATAAATAAATCCTTCAATTAATTCCAGTTAATCTTCCTTGCTGCACTGGAAGTTGCAGATGTTATCAACAATAAACGAATTCACCAAGTTCTGACAAGTGTTCATGATATCAGGATCCAATTTTTAAATTTTTTTTTATTTTTATTTTATTAAAAATAAAAAGAGATCAAGAAATCCCAGAACAGACAGTGCTGGGAGGAAAGTGCAGACTCTTTGGCTGCCAAGCAGAGGTGTAAAATTGCACAGAAACAACACAAAAAAAAAAATCACCACAGCCTTTTTTTCCTCCAAGCTTCTTCTAGTAAATTTAATAGTCCATTTCAGAAAGGATAAGGCCTTACCTATGCTACTATCCAGAAACTAATGAAAGAGTTCTTTTAAATTACAAGATCAGCTCCTTGTAGTAAACTGCAATAATAAAATGTATTAAATACGAGGATGAAAGCACCTCCTACATTAACAAAATACAAACCACAAAAGCATTTTGAAGGACAAACCAAGAGACTGAGCAGCTCAGTCACACAATGTAGTTCTGCCGCAGGAACGAGATCTCAGGCTAGAAGAGAGATCTGAATAATCACACCACGGGCTACCAAAAAGATGCTACAAGCAGGGACTGCCAGAAGCAGGGGCAGATTCTCATCAGGAAACCATCAGCTTCGTGCAGCTGAGCCAAGACAGTGACAACCCAGAGCTGTGCTGTTTCTTGTCTGTAAACTAATCTTGGTGTTTTCATTTCTTCGAAGTCAGAACTGGGCTGGTTTCAAAGGCAGGTTAGGTACAGAACTACTCCAAAGGCAGAGCAGCCTCCTGCTGCAGACCACGGAAACGAGCTCAGCGAGACGGTGTGACTAAGCTATTATCAATGCATAAAACACACAGAAAACAGCTTTGGATGTGTGAAAGATTTTGATAACATTGCTGAAAAATTCAGTGATGCCTCAGTTGGAAGCTTGCATTGTCAGCTGTCTGACAACTGCCACAGAGAGCAGAGCCCAGAGCAGACCATGTCTAGACCCTCCTAGTCTCAGATTCAAGTTTGTCACATTATGACACTGGTTGTCATCTCAAACATGACAAACTTAACAGCACAGCAGGAAATGGGCTGAAGAAACTTTCACTTCTTGTTAATTCAAGCAGCATGGGAGGATAGACCAATCTTTCTGTAGCTGAGAGTCAGTTTTATGACCTTTCTTGCCAACCAGGAAGAGCTAGCAGCTCTTAGCCAGCCTAAGTTCGGGACTGTACCAGCAGAGCAGGAAATGTCCTTCTGATTCCCTTTCCTCCTGTAAATGGATACAGCAACAGCTGCTCAAGAAACTGCCATCCGAGTCAGATATAACATGTAGGTCACTAGGTTAGCAAACCTGCCTCAGAGACACTCACGGGAAGTACTGATCCCTGACCTGTCTGGGGCTTCCAGAGCTGAAGTCTACAGAAAGTGGTGGACAGCTCTGGGCAGGTCACTGGAACCCCTTATCTCACTTACCAAAAAGAAAAACCAAAAAAAGGACCCCACACAAGCACCCAGCTTAATTTCTCCCCATTTGTCTCTTCAGGATATTCCTTGAGGACCTTCCCTCTCCACTCCACTACAAGTCCACCAGGAAAGCTCGCTGCAGGAGAGGTCCCCATGTTGACAGGACAACCACCTGAACACAAGTGCTTCTGTCAGCAGCAGAGACAGGGACTCCAGGTCTCACAGGTATCCTGCTCCTACCAATAAGCTGTAGGATTCTGGTTTTGTTTTGTTTTTTTTTTAATAGCATTTTAAGGCCTCCATCTGCATGAAGAAACTCAGAGGAAGCTGGTCAATGGGTTTCAGAGCTCCCATGGCTGAGAAGAGGAAGAGGACTGACCTCCTAAGAGAGAACCTGGACAAGTGCACAGAGGTCAAGAAGTGGGCCAAAGACAAGCACATACCTGTTTCACAAGGCAGCCTAGAAACAGTTTGAACAAGAGTGTGCACTCAAGTGAGTTTGCTATGACTGCACAGCAAAAAAGGCAGAAAGCTCAAAACCAATTTCAGAATCTCCTGAAAAAGCTATACTGATATCAGGAACACAAAGTCACACTCACCTGGGGCTTCTCCTAAACTTTGTAAAAAGTTTCAGAAGAATTAAGATTAAATTGTTTTGGTAATTATATTTAGATACTACTTCACTAAATGTTCCAGAGGAGTAAAGCTCTAAAGACAACTCACCTGTGGTTCCATTCTCACCTGTGGTTCAATTCAAACCCCTCAGTCTTTCACAGGATTGATGGATTAACCAGAATTTGAATGCAAACACCCCCCAACTCTTCATTCACCATTAGGTGAACATTTTCTAAAGCAGTGAAGACTTCCCATCTGTCTCCAGACAAAACAACAAACAAAAAAGCCAAACAAACCACAAAAGATCATCAACATACCCACTGGACTGTCTTTTTTCAGTCTCATTTTCTAGCACATCTGTGTCCTGGAAGGTACAAAGCACACATGAATGGTGCAGCCTTCTGGCACATAGTTCACTGGCTGTCCTCTACCCTGCAATTCAAGCTATATTAGTATCAGTTTGTGCACATGCACTGACGCAAGTAATCCAAAAAGCCACACCAATACTTTAAAGCAAAATGTCCTCAACTCTCACCCTTCTCAAGTCCAGCAAAACACCAAGATATTCAGAAACTTACAGCAAGAGTGAAGCATTTCATATAGCAAAAAAGCCCTAAAAAGGGAGAAAAATAACTGGAGTTGCAAGTGTTTTACATGCTTAGAAACAACTACTCCAAGGGGAGAGATGAATCAGGAAAAGGATTGATTTTGGGTTGCTGATTGTGGTCACTCACTGAACCCTCATCAATACATGAGGAGCAGTCCAGACTTTGAGCTGTCAGGTATCCCTACTGAATGGACAAAACCTAGCAAACCTTGATAAACTTGAGTTCTGCTTCTAAAGCACAAGTTTGGTCACAGTAGATCAAGGTATCAGGTAGTTAAAGCACTGCTGAGGAGAGATCACACTGCATTGGTCAGTCACACAACGTTGAGTCATGCATGAACATCTGATTTATATTCGACCTCAGCAACGTACTGAAGAATAGAAAAGGCAGTAAAGATCACACCGGCACAGCCGCTGCCGCACCGTGCCAACGGTACAGTCACCGCATGCAAACCAAGAAGGGAAAACATTGTCAGGGCACAAGGAAACACGGAGCACAAAACTGCACAACACAATTCTAATGAGGCACTCGAAAGGCAACAAATCCCAGCACGGCACCTCTGCCTGCACTACTTTAAAGCAAGGAATAAATCCAAAGTCTAAGTGCAGAAGAAGAAAACACCAAAACCCAAAGCAGTTTAAAATGCTAAACACAACATGTTGACGATGGAGCGGAACAGAACAAACTTCACCACCTCAGCTTGCCTTCAATTGGCTACAAGGTGACTGCATTTTAACTTGCTGCTTCTGTGTCCAGGGAGAAACCCAACAATGCTCGATGAGCTCTGCTCCATTTTGAGAAGATACCACCACATATCTAAGTGACTTAAGGAGACAAATACAAGACATTTCAAAAATACAGTATGTTGTCAGCTAGAGGAGATACTGTAATGAAAGTGAATTTGAACAAAGAAGCCTAAGGAGTAACAGGCATGTAAGCATTCCAGGACAAATCGCCACCTTTATCACTAACTTACTGCTTATGCTATGAAACATCTCCCTTTTATTCCTTAATTTTAACAAGCAAGCAAAAAAGGTTGAGGGAAATGGACTTCGATATGACCTAATGGGTGGAGCATGGGAGATGTCTTACTTTATAGAGGGGAACTAAAATACTGTAAGAGAACTATTTCAGCCCATCCATTAGGCTCACAGCAAACAAAACATGCCAAGACCTCCAACGTGAAAATACTGAAAGTGTACCAAGAAGTTGTGCAGAAAGCCATCACATCCCTTCTGAGAAGAAAAAAAGAGCATTAAGAAAAGCAAAGAACAAGGAAACAGTGAGATTATGGGAGCCACTGAGTGATCACTGAATGATGACGCCAGAGAGTAGGGTCCCAGCGTGGCCAATGTGAAATGTCGCAGTCAAACTCCACATATAGGAGGCAGCAGGTAAACAAAAAGGAAAATTCAAGACTTCCTCAGGGAAACCAACAATCCCACCTACCCAGCAGCACACCTCGGTATCACAGCTGAAGATGGGTGTGCGAGAGCTGACTTAGATTTGTCAGCACTCTAAGAGGAGGGAAATAATCAAGACTAAGATAATAAACAATCAGCAATAGCTGTGCAAAAATACAAACTACTGTGTTAAAATATACTGGAAGACAAAATATTCTACACAAGTGATCAGTGGTGGTGGTTGGAAACTTTCAGAGTTAGCAGGAGCCTCAGGAGAGCGCTTGGATGAAAAGGGGAGAGACAGGAAAAGAGACCAGGTAACTACAGTTGCGCTTCACACATCTGAAAAAGAACACATCAGGAGAAACAATACCCAACCTACTCAACCAGACTTAGAAATGAGGGCAAACAGCAGAGATTTGGGCACAAAGAAATGCCAGTAAGGTCCTAAAGGAAAGGAAGATGCAGGAACGGGTGCCTGCAGGAGAAAGGACCTCTTCTGCTGAGTGGGCTTTGGCAGAGAACAAAGACACATGCAAAAGAGCTTGCAGAAGAATGGGCCAGATTTAGATCAAAGAACAGATCGATTCTTTGCATTTGGATAAAGGCAAGAGAAAAATACATTGAACAGCATCTGAGGCTCTTAAAATAATACAAGCAACTTTCAGAATTGCACAGCCTCCAGAAATTCACAGACAAATCCAAGGGGAAACAAGATGTGAGGGATTATTTCGAATCGCTGAGAGGTGATCAGAGCATCCACTGTCAAAGCATCTGTAGAGTTTAGAAGGGAAACAGCAAAAAAATTAATACAAATAAACAAACAGCAGTCACAGTACACAAATGCAATGTAGGTTTCTGCATGACCTCATACCACTGATGGATGTATAGGAAAGTACAAGTAAAGCCAAAAAACTAAACGGAGGACCAGCATGAGAGAAAAAGAACACCCAGAAAACACCAAAACAAATAAATGCATTCACTGCAAGACAATGGACAGAAAAATTAAAACCCAAGGCAAAGCTAGTGCTAAGTGGGGGGAATAAAAAAAATCTCTTATGTTGAAGAAAACAAATACTGACACAGACATAAAAGGGAAAACACCACCAAACACACCAGCATTCAGAAAACAGGGCAGTAGCTACAAGGCTGAATACATTTAGCAGCAAAAAAAAAAAAAAAAAAAAAGGCAGCTCTTATGCTTGTGTTCCCCCACAGATCCAAGTTCCACTGCACGAGAAATACTACTAAAAGCAGGCTGAGGACTGAAGTGAACTCTGGGCTCAGGGTGGATGCTGAAAGATTCCGAGTACAATTTTGCAATAACAAAAGAGAAACTGGAAATGAAGATGACTACAGTCGTTCTCGGGACTGACACTTCCCAGAAGGGCCACTGAACCTACTGCTGCGTAACAGAAAAGAAGAAATAGCAATAATAAAAAAATAGTAATAAAAAAGGTAAAATGAAGTTACATGAGATAGAAACAGCGATTAGCAGGACAGGATTGGAGGGGTTAGGAGGGAAGTGTATGCTCGATACCTGCAGTGAAAAGACCTGCTTCATGAGCACTGAACCAAGAGAGCACAGCAGCACCGACCGCGGTGTTACCGCGCTGCTAGGAAAGGTGCCGTTGCCTCATCTGCCCGAGTAGGCAAAACAACAGCTCCAGGTCAACAATTGCCCTTGGTAGCTCACTCCGCATCTTCATATTATCTCTCTACAAGAGAGAGAGCTTACTCTGCCACAGTACTTTTTATGTTGAGAGGGCTAAATAGTTTTCAGGATTCTGACCTTTTAAATTACTATAAAAATTTTACAAGGGCTCAAGAAAATTCTTCTGAGTGTTTCCGAGCTCTCGAGCAGTCCCAGAGCAGTGTGTCATTTTGTCCCTGCACACCAAAGCCAGCACCAAACCGCTGTAGCAAAGCCCCTGTTTTGCAAGTCATACAAGTACCGGGGAGATCCGCCAGCACCCGGGACGCGCCGCTGCGAAGCCGTAACGCCTCAGCGGCCCGACCAGCACCGGGCTCGGCGTGCCCCGTCCCAGCGAACCCCCGGGGCTGTTTCACCCCTTTCTTCTGCGAGCTTCGAACTTTGAGTCCAGCTCTGACCAGCCCCGGGGCCTCCATGCGCAGCGCTGGGAGCGCCCAGCGCGCCGGCAGCCCAGCCGGGCACGGGGCGAGCGGGGCCGTCCCGGGGCCACTCGCCTTTTCCCGCTGGTTGCCCTCCCCGAAGGTGCGGGTGAGCCCGGCGAGGCAGCCGCGCCCCCAGAAGCCAGGGCAGCGCCAGGAGAGAAGCGGCGGCGGGAGCGCGGGGCCTCCGCCTCAAGCTGCCAAGGCTGCGCCGACGCGGCCCCCGGTCCCGCTCCCGGCCCTCGCTGCCCCCAGCCGGGACCCAGCCCCGGGGCAGCGGCACGCGCGGCTCCAGGGGCAGCGGAGGGCAGGGTGGGGGACGCACCGCACCCTCCCCTGCCCTCCTTAGTCCAAGGCCGGCCACAGCGCACCGGGCCCACCGCCGCCACCGGAGCCCAGACCGGCGCTGCCCCTTCCCCTCAGCGCCAGCCCGCTCCCCACCCGCCCCGCTGCACCTCAGCCCCGCGGCACCCACCCCGCCGCCGCCATCCCGAGGGTGATGCCCGCCCCGCCTCACCTCCGTCCCGCCCCGCCTCTCCTCACCTCCGCCCCACCGGAGAGCGCCGTGGGGCCCGCGCAGCCCCCGGCCCGGCGCGGCCCGACCCGCCGGCTCCGCTCCTTTGTGCCGCGGCGGCGCGCGGCGGAAAGATGGAGGCCACACACCGCCCGGCCCCGCCCCGCCCCGCCTGGCCCCGCCCCCCGACGTCTCCCGGGCGACTCGCCCCGCCCCCGGCCCCCGCCCCTGCCACAGAGGTTCGCCCAATGGAGGCGCGGGGCCGGCCTGACGTCACCTGCCAGCCAACCCCTCCCTCCTTCCGTAAGGGCAGCGGAGATTGGCTAGCGCAGGGGAGGGGCCGCCGAAGGAAGAGCTCACTCGGTTGGTTATTGAGGGCGGAAGGGGCGGGGCGAGCGGTGGCGGCTGGCGAACCGGGGCGGGCTTGTGCGAGGGGGATCAATGGCGGCGCGCTGGGCCGGGCTGTGCCTTTCGCTGTGACGGGCCGGCGGCTGTGGTACGTGCTGGTGGCGGCTGGGGCAGGGGCCGGAGGCTCTGCGATCGCGGTGGGGAAACCGGCCGTGGCCTCGCTGAGGAGCCCTGTGGATGCAGGGGCGGAGAGCGCCGAGCCCGGGCCCTGTGAGTGCCGTGGGCCCGACTGCAGGCCCGGCCGCGGGGGAGGCCGCTCCCGGAGCGAGCAGGAGGAGGGAAGGCGCAGAGAGGAGGAGGAGGAGGCGGCCGCGGCGAGGGCCTGGCGGAGGGGGCTGGGAGCAGGCCCCGGCCCCGCACGGCCCGGCCTGCGCCCGGGAGGCTCACCCGCTCCGGGCGCCCTCGACCACCGAGAGAGCTGGTGCCAGATCCCGGTGCCGGGCCCCAAGCTGCCTACACCGTGGTGGGGAGCGACTCTTCACCCCTGGCTGTAGAGAGGCTCCAGGCTCGGGGCACAGCACTTCATCTGCTGTGCTGCAGAGGAGAGGCTGGTTATTTACTGGAGATCTGGGTGCACCGGAAGCTGCACACGGGTACCCAAGGCACTGTCTCTGCTCTAGATCCCTTCCAGCCTAGGTGATGGCAAGAGCAGTGAAGTTTGTGAGTGTTATTATATGCTAGTATCAAAAGCTGCAGTTTATAGCTGTGACATAAATTTCTGCTGTGTACAGTGACAGTCTGCCACTTGCTCGAATGCAGTCACCAGACAAAATCAGATGTGAACAGGGGACACTTGCCAAACACAGTGTGTTTTGTTGGGTCTGGAAGATTGTGTGTGTGTTTCACATGAGGGAGGACAAAGAATACAGCAGGATTAGCAGACTCCAGAAGTGCAGATGAACTTGTATGTGATGCTGCTTGATTTTTGCTTTTTTTTTCCCCACATCTCTGTGCCCCAGGATGTGGTTGTTCATAAAGCTGTCATTTGTGGAAATGTGTTTGATCAGACAGCAATTTCCAGGATTGTAGTCAAAATACAGTAGCTGTTTAAGTCATAACTGAACTGTCGTCCACTTCAGGTATCTTAAAATATGTTGTCCAAGTGAACTGGCTGATGAGGAAGGCAGGTGGTTTGCTGCTGAAGACTTTAGTCCTGGGATAATCCTCTTCTCCTCTCTTTCAGTTTGTTTTTATGACTTTCTGTCACCATTGAATTGGGGCCTTTTGTTCCCTCTCTAAAAGGCTGGGTTAAGATGGCACAAGTAGAGAACCAGGTTATCTTGTTTATACATCACTTGGGTGGGACAGCAGCCCCTGTGATTAGGACTTGTATTCAGGAGGAGGATTCTATTTTCTCTACAAGTTTCCAGCTTGAACCACCTTCAGAAATGACACTCAAAGAGCAGGCATTCTGTGTTTTTCAGAAAGAGGACTTGTCTTAGGGTGGGTTTTTGTTGCATAGTAAGAAAGAGACAAAAGAAAGAAAGAACAATATATTTAAAAAAAAGAACATCAGCAGCCCTTGGTCTGTCCTTCCTCTCCCCAGTTCTTAAGAGAATCCTTTTGTCTTGTCTTTTGATAATAAGAACACATCCTGGTGTAACAAACAGTAACAAAAAGCATCAGTTTCTGTAAGAATTTCAGGACTCTGCTTCCTGCAGGGGGAAGGGAGGATGATAAATTGGTTCCTTCCATTATTTGGGTCCCTCCAAACTGCATCCCTTCCTCCCTGGAAGAGCAAGTGTTCTGGCTTCTCCTCTGGCTCTGAAATACCAGAAGGGTGAGATCCTGAAGGAGCAATACTTGGCGATGCAGGGGGCAATCGTCTGTAGTCCTTGAGGTACTTGCTGAAGTTAGACCAAGGAAATAAGAAGAAACTAGAAAAAAGCAGGAGGTTAGCATGGCTGTAAACGGACAGCTGTCAGTGTTGCGCTGACGTCGTGCTTGTGCGTACGGGCTTGATGGAGGGAACAAAAATAGCCACGAATGCCTCGTTCTGTAGCATGGAGCTGACAGTAAATCTGGAAGTGAGCCACTTAAGACTAGCAGAAGCAGTTTGTTTGATCCTGGGCTTAATGGTGTCAAGACCATGAGTTTCCTTCTTGGGATGGATAACTCTTTGGAGCATCTCCTCCCTGTGCCTGGAATTGAAGCAGGGACCTGGCCAGTACTCAGTGTTAGGATCTCTTGCAGCAGAGGAGGGTATATGGGGTGGGAAGGGGCTGCGCTCACTTGGACTGAAGTGCTGCCTCTGTTTCTAATCCTAACCCTGTCCAAGCAAGTTTCAGGCTGCAAAGAGCTGCAGAATGCTTTTGAAGGTTAGAGAGATTAGTTGCTATTTTCTGAAATCTCACTGTTAAGCACTTATAAACATCTGTGTTCCAGGCACTGAAAACAGGCCAGCTTGCTCAAGTTTTAACAGGATGGGTGAAAAGAATTTGAGTAAAGTGAGGGCAAAGTGTGAAATCCTTTCTTCAGAGCAGAGAGGTGTAAGAACTGAAACAAAAGGGTGTGAGTCTAGGAGTGGGGTTTTCCTTTATTTTTGTTTTGTTTCATATTTATTAAAGCAAGGAAAAACAAAAGTAAGTTGAGGAAAAGTCTATTAAAATATGACTTTCTGAAAAGCAGCTTTTGAGGCAGGCAACTGACAGGGAAGACGTAAATATGAAAAAGAGTAAAGAAGGAGTAATAGGTGGTGCTATTAATCTTAGCAGTTATGCAGTGAGTATTTCAAGCAGTACTTACTACATAGTGCTCTTCAGAGAACTGAAGCAAGTGCAGCGGGTCTGTTTTTTCAGGAAGTGTGATCATGTCTCATGTCTAACAGGTGAAATCAGGCTCCTGGTGTCTTTCATGCTGTGTTTTCTAGGGTGGGCTGTTCCACAATGGATGGAGGAGATGGTACTGCTGACCTTGTGATTAACAAGAGGTTTGTGTCCGAATCGGAGCTCGAGGAGCGACGAAAGAGAAGGCAAGAGGAATGGGAAAAGGTCCGAAAACCTGAGGATCCAGAAGGTATGGGACAGATTTTAATAATTATAGGAAAGAGAGCAGAGAATATTTTGCTTTTGTGGAGAGCAGAACGAAAAGGTCATAGGTTGTTTTCCAAAAGTTCAAAAGGTTTTTGCACAAAGGAGCTAAGAACTGTCAGTAGTTCAGCATTTCTAACATACGGTCTCATTTCCCAATTTGTTCCTTCCTTGTAGAATGCCCGGAGGAGGCGTACGACCCGCGTTCGTTGTATGAAAGACTTCAGGAGCAGAGAGAAAAGAAGCAGCAGGAGTTTGAGGAGCAATTTAAATTCAGTAAGCACCAGCCATTACTATTTTGAACCGAAAGCCAGCAAACTGCACGTGTTGTGTGCGACAGCCGTATGGAACTTCTGACTAAGGGGCCTATCTGTGTGTCTTGGCTGCCTCTCTGGGAGATAATCAGAGGCTTCAGAAAAGTGTTCTTGAAATCTTTATTCTTCAAGGCTGGTAGATGCTCCTGCAGATAACAGATTGTTCGGGGCAGCAATGCGTACGTGAGAAACTATAAGTTGCCAGTGGTTACAAAGCTGTGTTCCTGCAGAGCGTGGAGCAGTAGGCTTGTTTTGCACATTAAATTTTAAAAAAAAACCTGATACCAGTCCGTGGAAAAGTGGAAATTTAATGTGGTTTTGTGATGACTCTTAAAGTTGTGCTTTAACACAAGACCATTCTATTTGAATCAATAAAAAGAAATCCTGTCCCAGCAGCTGTTACATTTCCAAGCTGTAACTAGTTGACAGAGAAGTAATCTGAGGCTCAAGATAAGTATTTGGAAGAAGAAAACACAGAGGCGTTGATGCTTCAACAAGCAGATGTTTAACTCTTCCAATGAAAAGGAAACCAAATTTCTACTGAATTTCTGGTTTTATGGAACAATTCTTTGTGTTGTATCACCTGTATATATGCTGCTGAGTGCAAAGGTGATAATGAGAACTAGAAAATGATTAGTCAACCATTTTGGGGACAAAAGGGAGCTGTTGGCTCTATCTAAAGAGAAGTGAGGATGATACTGTGGGATTCCATTTTAAGGTGGGTTCTGATCGATTTTGGTTCTTTCACTGGAAGCCTTGCCCTCAAACTATTGTGTTCTTTAAGCTCCAGTTTCCCCAACTGGATTCTGTCTAGAATCTCTTTTGTATTTACTGCGCAACAAAACTGTTTTACCTTTATGTCATCAGAGTTCAGCCTCGTTTGGTCACTTGTGACAAGATTTGTCCCCTCATAGGCTTGACTTTTCCCATAAAAATATTCATAAGTATTTTTTCTATCTGTGGGAATTTTGGAGGAGTAGAAAACGAGTTCATTGCGCTGTCATTCTGTCAGAACTGATAACGGGACTTGGGAGGAGTAACACCTTAATGCTGAAGAATTGTGTTTGCATAAACACACCAACTTAAATCTTTTTTTGTGTAGATAAAAACCAGTATAGGGACTAGCAGTTCTTCTTTCTGCTGTTATTCAGAGTTGCAAGAACATCTTCCTTTTCAAAGTACAATAATTTCAGTGGAATGTTGTGGCATTTTCAATGAAAATTAATACTAGTGTTCTCTAAAATGTAACTTGTCTTTCTGAACAATCATGGTAACCAAGATAAGGATAAGTAGAAGTTGTTTCCCATCTCTTAAGCTTTGCTAGTATTTTTGGTGGTGAAAAGTGGAAATTACAGATGGCAGTGTTCATGCAAAGCCTCCTGCAGGCTATTTATTAGGGAATCTCAATAATGGCAGCCCTTAAGGATCTCTGTGGCTGCTTCTCTTTATTTGCAGGTCAGGCTGACAGAAAATAAAACTAATTCATGTCACTCCTTTCAGAAAATACCCAGTTTCTCTACTTTTGCTGTCTGTTTGGATGGGCCCTCAGCAGCACGAGTGAATGCTACAAGTTACCGTGGAAAGATTGACAAATGAGCTCTGAGTTCTTAGATTTGAGAAGAATAGGGCTCAGCCTTTGAAAAGTAACTTCAGATAATAATAATTGATTTCTAAGCTTTTCTGTCAAAGACAGACACTTGCCAGTTATCAGTGTAAATGGATTTCTTTGCTTGCCATTAAAGTAGGACTTGGCTATGTGGGTGAAGATTAAAAAAATATGTAGACCTCATGTAAAAGCCTAAAATCCTCTTATGGAATTAAGCCTTAATGAAGACTAAAGGTGATGTTTGGGTTAAGATTTCTGAGGGTGACCACAAACAGCAAGGCTTGGTTCTTTTAAAAAAACATTTTTATTACCCTTGTAAATCATTTGTTTGAGAGACAAGGAATGTTTGAAGAAGAGAAAATAAAAGAACTTCCTCCTGCACTAGCATGGACTTCCTTGAAGTAGGGTAGCGTGTTTAGAAAGGATTTGGTGATGTTAATTTCAGTTAAGTTACTAATTATTTGCTTTAAGAAAATGTATTCCTATTTTCAGGCAAGATTTATGGGGAGAAGTAATGTCATTTTTTTTCCAGTTACTGGTTGATTTAAGAACAGATTTTGAGGAGAGAGGGTTTAAACTGCCTGAAACCAAAGCAACAAATGTTTCATTGCTTAATGTGGTTACTCCTTGTTTTGTGTAACCTGGTTCACACGGTGTTTCAGAACTGCAGAAAGGCTGCTTGTGTGAAAACTCCATCAGTTTTCCTTAATTACATCTGAAAGTGCAGTAGCATTTCATGGCTTCCTGGGAATTGTGTCTTGCTTCCCTCTGTAGTAAGTGTTGTGCTCAAGCTGTGTTAGTTTGTTGTAGTTTGTGTGCTTGACTGCGTGAGAGTTTTGGCTTCTTAGTATCCTGTATCATTAACTGGGAAGTATTTTTACTCCTTAATTACAGAATCCAGCAGATAGCTTGTGGAGTTTGCTTTGTACCCTTCTCTTGGCACAACAGCGTGACTGCTGAAGTGCCCAATTTGCCCAGTCACCCCGGGCTCTGCTGCCTGTGCTCCCAGTGACTGTGCAATTTGCTCCACCTCAGAAGCATTAGAAACATCACGTGCAAGATCTGGACACTTAACCTGCATTTATGGGGCAGTTTGAAATCATCGGGAAATGTTCTAAGAATGGTGAAGTGAAATAAATGGCTTCTCCTTAAGAGGTTTTAGCTTATCAATGTCTGTTCTTTTCCTTTACTCAGAAAACATGGTGAGAGGCTTAGATGAAGATGAGACACATTTCCTTGATGAGGTTTCTCGGCAGCAAGAGCTACTAGAAAAGCAACGAAGAGAAGAAGAGCTGAAAGAGCTAAACGAATACAGAATATCCTTTGCACTGAAGTAGCTGGTGGTTGTGTAGAGGAGGAGAAGAGACTAGGCTGTAGTTTTGTTCTGTCGTTTACATTCTTTCTACAAAACTACTTTACAGAACGTGTACAGTGATAGACTTTTTAATCTTTTCACTGTAGCTTGCATCTCCCACTGTAATAATTGATATCCCCCCTCCCTCAACCCCCACATGTCTTTGGTACTTTTCTTTCCTTTTCCCCCTCCCCGTTCTTGTGAGGTTTTTTTACATTATTGAGGGCATGAAATACAACAGCTAAAAAGAGAAGGAGAACATAAAGGGAAAAAACAGCCTATTCCAATTGTTTGCTTTCATAGTCTTATTAAGAAGTAAATGTTGTTGCTTGGGTTTTTAACTGCATATTGGCTGGTTTTAACATACTTACTTGAAATAATGTTTGAATTGCTTGCTCTGTTACTCTTCTTGCAGTATTGGCTTCTCTCTCCCTTGCTGATAACTGCAGGATGAGGAGTTAAATACATTTGTGCAGAGGCACAGACTTCCTCCTGGGAAATCAGTGCCTGTGGAGACTCATCTCCTTTGGGTAATACAGACTTCTGGGCAGTTCTAAGAGCAGGACAGTTTGGCTTTGCTGTTAGATGCCAAATTTTCATGCAGATGTGCTAGAAAATAAGAGAGGATGCTTCTTCTCTCTAATCAGTGCTAGTCAAGAGAGTTTGGAATGATTTGAGGATTTCTGTGCTAATCTAAATGTTGGATTTATTGAGTTTTACTGAATCTGTGCAGAGCCTGATGGTTTCTTTGCCTCCTAATGAAAACCATTGCTTTGAAGTCACCAGTGAACAAAGCACAAGTTCTCAGGGATGCTTTAGCATAAATCAAAGAGTTTGTGGGCACAAGGAGAGGACCAAAACCAGTCAGTAAATAAAGCTGGATAATGCATTACCTTGAATACATTAATGATTTACAAGTTAAAATGTGTTATTTCGTGTCACTAATTTGTTTATGAAAAAGCATATGAAAGGTTGGGGTTTTTTTACTTTGGATATAGGCTGTAGTTGGTTGATGGATTTGGAATATTTTCTTGATTTGTTGGATCTAATAATGAGCTTTTCATGGGATATATTTAGTTTCAGTGAGGGATGCTTGCGGGTTGGGCTGATGCAGGGATGTGCAGTAGAAGATTGTGCTGTGGAAGCAGCTGACAGCACTAGTTAGGTCACATATGGTGAGGATGAACCATACCAGCCCACAGGGAATCTAACGTGGTCTTGAATCAGCCACATAACACACTGATCCCTGAATTTACAGAGCAGGGCCTGCTCAGGATGTCCAAGCCATATAACCTCTGTCTTTGCAGTCTTAGTAATACCATCTGGCTCTTTATCTGAAGTCTTGCTGTAAATCAAACTGCAGAGCTTACTGCTGATGGGATGGAGGGACAGAGAATTTTTTTATAGTCCCCTCATTTCACAAAAAAATGAGTTTTGCCCATTCCATTTCCCGTTTCCTTGGTTTTGTTTGGGTTTTTTTTCTCTGTAACCATATTTCAAGGGACCTCAGAGCAATCTGCAAAATCCTCGTCTGTGTTTGAAATTTTGGATGGTATTCTTTTAAAATGCAAAACCTGGGTTTGCATCTGCAGGTTGTTGCTAATGGTTTATCACTACAGTGACAAAACCCAGTGGATACTAGGGAAACGTGCTGCTTCTGATGGTGCTGTTCAAGTGCTCTTCCAAACTCAAAAAAGGAATGTCAGCCCAGTGAGTTTGATTATTTATTCTTTTTCCTGGCATACCATCCAGTTTAAGCTACCCAGAGGCATTAATTTCACGGTAAAACCTACGTCAATATTCAAGTACAGACCTTTTTTTTTTTTTTCTTCATCTTTTAGGTTGAACAATCATGAAATCGTATATCTTAAAGAGAAGCATGCCTTGGAATATTTTAATGTGCTTTCAAGCATAAGAAATTCACGTGCATGGATGCATAGGAATTTTACTTCCTTCTTCATGAACAACTGGGTTTTTTTGGTCCTTATCCCTGTCCAGACCCTGTTGGTCTGACAGTGTTCAAGATTTAAAGATACTTTTTTAAGCCAGTTCCAAGAAGTGTTTGAGAACAACATCCTCTTGTCTTAAATTCTATGTAAGTGTAGGAAAAGTCCCCCTCTGAGAAGCAGGCTTCACTGTAGGACAGTGCATTTTTTAATGCAATTAATATTTAAGATTGAGAGATTAATTTCTAATGTAGTCTTTCTGAGAAGGGATGCTTCTTGTATAGTGTTACCTTTGCTAGTGGCAGCAGTGCCTACAAAATCTTAGTCCTAGAGAATCGTAGAGTCATTCTGGTTAGAAGAGACCTTCAAGTTCATCAAGTCCAACAATTAACCCAGCACTGCCAGGTCATTAGTAAACAGTGTCTCTCAGTAACACATCTCCACGGCTTTGAAATGCCCCCCACCATGGGATGGGGACTCCACCACTGCCCTGGGCATCCTGGGCCAGGCCTGGACAGACCTTGCTGGGGTTGAAGAAATTGTTCCTCAGCTCCAACCTAAACCTCACCTTGGGCAACTTGGGGCCATTTCCTCTTGTCCTGTCACTTAGTCAGTTGGAGAAGAGACCGACCACCTGGCTCCAGCCTCCTGTCAGGAAGTTGTCAAGAGTGAGAGGGTCTCCCCTGAGCCTCCTTTTCTCCAGGCTGAACAAGCCCAGGTCCCTCAGCTATTTCTTGTAGGGAGCTGGGGTTCCTGTTAAAGATGTGCTATGTCTCTGGTAGTTGAGGAGCATTAGGAGAATGACATCCTAGGTGGAAGTGAAAAGCCTGTCATTTAATACCCTTGAAAGTAGAAGTCTTTGGGTTCCTGAGTCAGGCTTTTGTAGCGCAGCATTAGAACATAATGAGATAGTGAACCTCCGTGTGGAAGCTGAGCGCTTCAGTGTGTGCAGTCGTGTGTTGCAACATCAAACCCTGTTTGACACAACGAGCTTTCAGGTTGCTTCTGATAGCCACAGGATGGCACTCCTGTGCCATCTTAAACAATCAATACAACCGAACAGTCTGGTTGGACTGAGAAGACTTTCAGTTGAGGTAGGAAGAGCCTGGGTTACTGCTGTAGCCTTTGGACAATCAAATTGGGAATGGCATTGGAACGCTGCATGTTGCAAAGAGATTGGAGACTTTGAGTGTGTCACTTCAAAAGAAGGTGTAAGAGATTTTGATATGCAGATGTTCAGTGGGGGGAAAAAAAGCTTACCACAAAATATTTGTCCATCGAAGTGAAATTCACAGTCCAATGTATGTCTGCAGTAGCTGGGGCACCTGTGAAACTCCAGCTTGTGGTTCCGTGACCTGCCCAGTGGAACTGTAGTCAGAGAACAAACTGGTAGAAAGATAGATGTAGGGTTCTAAACAAATAATTTGCCTTTGCTATGTGCAGCTGAAAAGTTTTGCAGAAGCTTTTGTGACTCCACAGGCACGTCATTAACAAACAGGATCTTTGATGGACCTTGCTTTGATACAGCCAGACATGAACTTACCAGGGACCAGGACTAGATCCTGCCACAGAAGGAGACCTGGTTAGTGAGTGTGCCTTAACAGACCAAGCTCCTCCTTATCCCCTCTGAGGACCTGCTTAAGCTTCTCCACCTCATTGTAGTTTTCAGCTGCATCCCACCTTGCTAACAGCATTTTAACCTACTTAATTTTTCTGCGCAGTCTCATCTTTTTGGATGAATCTTGGACCGTGTGCACCTTTAATCAGCTCAGTCTCCTTCCTCTCAGGGTTGGTGTTCATACCAGCAGTAACGGCCTTGTGGCCCTCACAAAGAGATGAGAGGAGGTCTGCTGGGCTCAGCAGAAGGAGGGTTTGAGGAGTGGAAGTGAGCCCACATACTGCTGCTTAGTTTTATTTTGGTAAGGATTAGGGGTTGAAGCAATAAATTTGAATTACAAATGGATTGATCCCCTAGACAGGGGAAGTACTGCATTGTCATCTTCTTCTGGTTTCTTTTTGGTCAAGTCTGACCTTTTTTTCCTCTTCTTGGGGTGGTGGGTATGTTTATGGATGTTGGATGTGTCGTGTGTTGTGCCTTTCTGACTTCAGAAAAGCAGCTCCCAGTCTGCTGCCCGAGCCTGTATTGATACCCAGAGAGCTCCAGACCCAGGGGTGAAGGCTCTTCTGTCTTGGCTGAAGGTGCCAGCAAAATGTCATTACAAATAAGTTTATTTTGATTGAATATGTGAATGAACTTGGGTCGTTGCTGTCAGCAGAGCTGGCTAAATATATGGGAGAGGAAGTGTCTGTTCTCTCCGTTCCTTCCTGCTTGATCCTTAACCCTTAATTCACAGCACTCTCACCAAAGTGGGAGTCAGTATGGACCCAAAGAAGGAAACTGAGAAGAAATTGCCCATGAAGTCAGTGGAAAACAAGAACAAATTCTCTCAGGCAAAGCTGTTGGCAGGAGCTGTGAAACACAGAAGGTTAGTTTCACACCTCTATAAATTCATGAGGAACGGAACCCAGTTAGCGGTGTAAAGGGAGGCAGGCCAAAACTGCCTCCAGGGAGCGAGGTGTGAACCTTAGCCCTAACGAGAAAAGGGGGGAGGTATAAGAAAAGACCAGCCTTGTTTCTATAGGCTCTCACAAACTGTGGGGAAAACATGAAGCAATTCAAATAGATTAAGCGTGTGTAAAGCAAGTGGGTAGACTCTTCATTCTAGACTGCCAGGCTTGGGCAATCCTGCCTGGGGATCTAGAGGGAATCTGTTTTACATCTCTATTTGTAGGTACCAGTCTCACCTCACTCATTTCCTTCAGGTTTGCTTAATTTATCAGGCAATTTTATCTGTGTCTAAAATGGATTGTTTTAATTGCTGCTGGGGGCGGCATGGGGGAGACACAGTTCAAAATTGTGTACAGGTTTGGTCCTGAGGGCATCAGGCACACTTCCCTTACCTTGTTCCTTCCTGATTTGCACCCTTTCCATCCCAGGCAGATGGCAGATGGGTTTGCAATCCTTTAGCTGCTTTGATCTTGGCCTGTAAATGCAGCTGCTGGTGTGCTGTGGGTTGTGGAGAAACTAGACACGTGGGACCAGACTTATTTCCCACAAAAGAGTCGTTTAATATTTAAGATGATTACTGACATCTCCAAATTCAGTCAGTGGTTTTGAATCCGTCCCAGAGAACAAGAGATTATTTTAGAAGCTTATCTTGCAGGGTGATGTTTAACTCCCTGTACAGCAGTAATTGCACGTCTGAAAACTGAAGTAAGTGCTCCCGCCACCTAATGTGGGGGAGTTGGGTAGCCCTTTGGGTTTTTGGAAAGCAGAGAAGAAACACCTTGAACTGATACCAAGCGGCCAACAATGTTATTTTTCTTGTAACTACTAGTGCTTAACCCAGTAGGATGTAAAGAAGGAGCTGGCGTGTGCTTAATGGCACATCTAAAATCTGCAGATGGCATCTATTTGAAGAGAGCATCTTAACTACGTGTCGTTGCCTTCGCAGACTTGCTTTGCAGTCTTCTATTTTTGCCACGTTATCTTTTATTGCAAACTGGCCAAAACCAAGCGTAGCGTGAGCTCAACATCTGCTCTCTGAGCTTTGTAGTTTCCTGTAAAGGATGTATTACTATTAAAACCACCCTGCCCAGAATAACCTTTTGTCTGTGCTGCGTGTTCTGACAGGGACAGAAAGAGTTAATGCATAAAAATGCTCTTACTTATCCGTTCATCACTGAAGCTGGGAAGCGTTTTGTTTATGTGGATGGCTCAGGACTGGGAACATGCAGAAACTGAGCAGTGGCAGGGAGGAGCTACAGCAGCCCTGAAGAGTCAGAAGCCCAAGGAACACTCCTTGTCCCCCAACACCACTTTGGACCCAAAAAAGACCCCTTTCTTTTTTAGGTCAGATGCTGCAGCTATGTGTGAATTGCTGCAGAACCTGCTGGGCTTGTTACTGGATGCAAGATTTCTAGATGTTTTAGACTAGCCTCTCTCGGTCCTTAATGGAGGGGAGGGAAACCCTGGAAGGGAAAAGACATGGATGTTGCATCAGCAAGAGTGGTGATTGTCCCCACGTGCGAGCCTGCGGTTGTGTGGGCTGTCTAAAGCTCAGGTAGTTCCTGATCTCCTGTGGGGTGCTTCCAGCTGAACAGGCAGCTCTGGGTTGCCATGCAAGAGGTCTGACTTGGACTCCCCAAGGTGCATTTCTGTTTCCCAGGTTAACAGGTGATACTTGCAGTGTAGGTGTTGACTTTCTAGGATCCTGCATGTTCCCCCTGGAGCACCAGTTGCCAGCAGTTAGAAGTGGTGACAGTCATCAGGGGCTCCTGCTGGCATTTGCTGTAGCATTTGGGGAAACATGTGACTTGAACTTCACAGTAATTAAGTGGATGCTTATGAGGAACAAGACACTTTCTTGTATTTTCCACAGTTCAGATGGCGGTAACAGTGTGAAGAGGTTGAAACTAGATACTGATCATGACGAAAAGAATCAAGGTATGTCCTGATTTCTGCTGGTGGGAAGCTGTCTGTCTCTCACCTGAACAGCAACTGACTTGGTGTTAAGTCTGATAGAGGATTTGCTTTTCTGCTCCTTCATTACACAAGGCAGCAGAGGCAGCAGCTGGCATGTTCTCTCCTGAAGCAGTAGAAGTGGTAACGGTGAGCGCTGACAGCCTTCATCGGGCTGGGGGGAACCTCTGCAGGTCATCAGTCTGGCCCCTGCCCATACCATTCGTGACAGCCGTTTGTCTAAGCTGCTCTTAAATCTCCACAGATAGAGATTGTTCCCCCTCCTTAGGCAGTTTTACTCTAATGCTTAACTGATTTTACCCTTAAAGAGTTTTACCTGCTAATGAATGGGAGTCTCCTTAGCTGCATTTCGAGCCCAGTGCTTGTTCTGCTGACAGGAGACATGGAGAACAGATCATCCCCTTCCTCTTCACAACAGCCTTGGATATATTTTTGTACATCTACTATTAACTTTTCATGCTCTGAAGTGATGGGGTGCATCCTGAAACCGATTTTGTTTTGGAAAATCATGGGGAACTAGAAGAAAAATTAAGTTGTGCTTCAAGTCTCAGCTGTCAGGGCTGCAGTTGACTTGCTGTCAAGATACCCTGACAGAAATCGGGTGAGCTGTAATTGTGTAATGACAACCCAAGGCGCTTCCTGAATCTCCTTCTGTTCAGCAAACTTTCAGAACACTGGAAATAATTAATTAGCTGCGGAAGATGGGAGACGTTGACTAGCAGAACGATGGGGTAAAACTTTTCCCCAACTATGCTGTTATGTTGCAAAAAAAAAAAAATACACAATTACAAAAAGCAGAGCTATTTATTCTTATTTAGTGGGTTTGGTGCTTGACAAGCATCAAACTGACAACTTTAGAATAAAAATCTATAATGCCAGCACAGAGCTGGGCTTAAACTAGTGAGGAGGAGAGAAAAAAAAAATCCCCTGAGGTAGCACGTCCTTCCTGTCAGAACAGCTTTATCGTAGCGCAAAGCTGCCGTATGCTTTCATTAAATCCTGCCGTCACCCACCGCTGGTGGGGAGAAAGCAGGTGAGTGACATGTGGCTGACAAAAAGCCCTCTCCGGCGCCCTCGGTTTTGACGGAAGCACCTCTCTTCCAGAAAAACCATCCTGTGTGCCCCTGGGGAGCAGCTCCGTGGGAGGCTCCACCGTCCACTGTCCTTCAGCAGCCGTCTGCATTGGGATCCTGCCTGGCCTGGGCGCCTACTCGGGGAGCAGTGACTCGGAGTCGAGCTCGGACAGCGAAGGCACTATCAATTCCACTGGGAAGATCGTCTCCTCTGTCTTTCGTAGCAACAGTTTCTTTGATGGTCCATAACGAAATTCCTCCGTGTGTGATGTAGTGCAGAGTATCTTCCAAAGCCCTGATGGATGCTGGATGCATCCTTCTGCCCCAAATATAATCTTTCTAGCTAATCTCTCAAATACTCCTAAAATAACTCATTGTACATATATATTCCCCCCACCCCCCGAACTTTTTGGGGTGCATACTGAGCCTGGAAGAAAGGCTGCCATCCAAAACCAAAAGACACACCTACTAATGGAATGAAGGTCTGAGGGTAGGGAGGAGAAGAAAGCTTTATCTTTCAAAATTCTTACAGAAATAAAGAATTCTGTGATCTTAAGAAGTTTATACAAGACTAACGGGCAAAAAATACTCACTTGAAGCAGTGAAGTCTTGTAGAAAGAGCCATGTGTTCTGTTTTAAAATGTCATTTTTATTCTGTATTTGCAAAATGGGGGCAGAACAAAAATCAAGCAGATGGTGAAGTGTAGATTGCCATGACACTGTAAAGAAGTTTTAGTGTTACATGATTAAAGACATTCTGAATGCATTTTATTTTTATAATTTTTTTATCTCTGCCTGTGCCATTCATAACTGTTCCTGTTCCATTAAGCAGTTTCTGCTCTACCCAGTCAGCCCCTTCCTCAAGCTGTCATCCAGGAGCAGCACAGACCAGCCTCCTACAAACGCAGAGATGGTGGTGGATGGAGAGCTTTTGTCCTGAGCGAGCTCAGAGGAGCTGCCGGCGCCGGCGCTGCCCAAAGGCCGTTGCTCCCACACCGGCATGTGGCAAGTCATTCAGCTTTTCTGCAGCAGTGTCTGAAGAGCTTGAATCCAAGGTGGGTGGGATTCCCCCGGTCAGTCAAACCTCTTTGTGCAGAAGCTGGAGAACTCCATCATCCCTTGCAGCTGGTGGTTGATGAAGTTGTATTGGATTTAAGAAAGTTTATGTGGGCGGGGGCCCGCATCCTGGTGAGGCTTGGACACCCTCAAGTTGGAGAAGGGAGTTTGCATGTTTCCTCAAAAATTGGGTCTTGTGATGGGCAGCCTTTAGGAAGGAGAGGCACAAACCCTGTCCAGCTTGAGGGGCTCCACGCTGCCAGTTCTGTGGTGTGGACCCAGGTATGAGCGAGAAACAGGCTGGGAAAGCTGAGGGTCCATTCTTTTCACCCTTGTGTGCCAGCAGCTCTAATGGAAGGTTGGTGGGGTGGAACAGCTCAGCTCGACTGCTCAGAGGTGGAAGTGTCTGTGACAGTCTCCCTCACAGCGCTCCTGCTTGTGTACTACACTGAAGCATGCGCGCTGCTGAGGAAACAGCTCATCTGTTGTGGCCAGCAGATGAGAGAGAGAGGTGATTCTGCCCCTCTACTCTGGTGAGACCTCACTTGGAGTACTGTGTCCAGCTCTGGAGCCTTCAACACAAGGACATGGATCTAATGGAGTGGGTCCAGAAGAGGGCTACAAAAATGATCTGAGGGCTGGAGCACCTCTCCTGTGAGGACAGGCTGAGAGACTTGGGGTTGCTCAGCCTGGAGAAGAGGAGGCTCCAGGGAGAGCTTATGGTGGGATTTGGCAGACAGTTGTGGGCAGATGTGGTCATGGTGGTGGTGGTCCACAGGGCCTGTGGGATTACTGGTCAAAAGCAGGCATGAGAGACCCCTGCTTTCCTCCTGTTCCCAGAATAGCAGGCCTAGGGCACTGGGAAAATACCTCACAGGGCCTTGGAGGCCAAGTCACCTGTGCTGTTCTCACAACCTGGCCCCCGTAAACAACAGGCAGAGCTGTCCCTGCTCATCACTCCATCCGGTGCTCCCATTTACCTCCTTGCAGTCAGAAGCCATCTGACGTTCAAGTGCTGAAGTGTGCTGAGAGCCGTGCTGGGACACGAGGAGGCAGGGGATGGAGGGGCAGTCAGACCTTCTGGCAGCAGCAGCTGTAGCGGTAACCTTGCCGCAGGGCCCGCGTGCTGGAGGAGAACAGCTGGCTCCAGCAATTCTGTCCTTCAGCGGTGGATTTAGATTTAATTTATTTTATTTTGGTTGTTTTGTTGGGTTTTTTTTTAAGCTCGTTCTCTCTCTGCTATGACTGCAGAGTGTGTGCTTCAGCCCCCTCCCCAGGGACAGCTTCATAAACCGCTTGTTTTCAGTGCTAGTTGTTAAAGTTTCGGAGAGGTGTTAAGAAAAACCGACAAACCCCCACAAACGCTCTACGAGGAGCAAAGCTTACGAGCGAGTACATCTGCGTGTGAGCTTCTCTTAGGGAAAGGAAAAAAAAAAATACATTTTCCAGAGCCACAGGCTTTGCTCTGGAAGCTGAGCTGCGTGCAGCAGTATTTTTAAACGAGCCCCCCTTCAAAAGCTGCTTCTCTCTGTGGTGTTGGTTGGGTTTTACCCTCCCGGGTGGCTTCTCAAGGCAAATATTTCACAGAGCCAGTCCCACCTCTCCCAGGGGATGGGGCCTCAGCAGCACCATGCCCAGAGCTGGCTCGGGGCCTCACCGGCAGCTTTGGCTCCGTGGGGGATAAAGCAGACAGCCTGCGTGCAGGTGGCTGGTGGCAGCGGTGACAGCCACACCTTCGGGCGCTGTGGGTGGCAGTGAGCACAGCCAGCACGTGCTAATGGGCTCCAGGATGTACACAGAGACACCAACCTCCTGCTGCAAGTGCTTTCGCTAGGGGGAAGAAGGGAGGTCAAGTCCGAGTTTGGAGTAAGGCTGGTGATCCCTGCAGTATATTCAATTCGTTACATGCCAGCTTCGAAAGACCTTAATCTCGTTAAGGCCAGAAGGAAGCAGCAATTAGCGCTGAAGATAGCGTGCTGCTGCTGAGCAGCTCCAAGGAGCTGCTGGAGAGCAGGATTTCATTACCCATCCCCTCTCCTCCCAGGCAGCAGGAAGCTTTTGTTTCTGAGGCTCGGAAGAATTTCTAGAGCCGAAGCAGCAGTGAACCACCCCAAGTCCCTTTGCCAGTTTGCTGTGGGTTCACCAGTGTTTTGCCAAGCACGTGCGCACGCGCACACCGGCACCCTGCCCTCGGCTGAGAGCTGATGGGCAGGGGAGGAGCTGCTGCCCTCCCTGGGACATCCATTTCCACCTCCACCTTCAGCACATCACCCCCCAGCACGCTGCTGGTGATGGGCTGGGGCTGGGCCCAGGGCAGCGCGAGCGGAAAAGCTGAGTGCAGGGTGAGTGGCTGGGGGAGCAGGACAGCCCGGGGCAGGGTGACTCAAACACCCAGCAGTGCTGACCACGCTCCCGGACCTCCGCAGCTAGGAGAGCCTTGTCTTAAATGTCCAAGTTTCTTTATTAACCTGAGTATAACAAATATGACATGTACACGGTATAAAAATGAACGTAGAGCATGACAGATGTACAGGTACAACACAGATACTATACAGTGACCAGTTCATTGAATAATAATATATTAAGCATTTCATTGTTTGGAAAAAGCAAGTTTTGATTGTAAAAATTGTCTCCTGTTCCACTGAAATTATACAAAGTACATTCAATACTGAAAAGTAACTCAACAGAGAAGGACCAGGGCACGGCCTGGCCGCTTAGTGTTACCTCGGGCTGGGACTGTACAAAATGAATCCAGATGCTTCTCTGGGATGAGTTTTAAGAACTTCGCAATTAAATTAAGTAGTACAAAGTGTTTCAGGGAGGGTGTTGTTCTGTTAAAAGCATGTGGAACATGCGCTTTCGGTCGGAGCGACGGGCTTCGGCAACATGCAGAGGGCGTGGGCTGGCCCGGCTCTAGGCGGGCTCCGAGTTGATGGGCGGCAGGTTTTGGTGCTTGAAGTACTGCACGACTTGCTGGGGCAGCTCTGCCAGCACAGCTTTGGCCAGGGTCTCCTTGGGGGCCTGCAGGCGAGAGGGAGCAAACACCAGTGCCTAAGAACAGCCGCCGGGGATCGACCAAGCAACACGCCTGGGCTGTCCCCAGCGCTGGGCCGTGGTATTTCATTTAATACCCCCTAAGGTCTACTGTCAGCCAGCATTTTATGGTACATTCTATACTACACCTTCCCTTCAGGAGAGAATTCACCAGGACAGAGGAATAAAACATCCTCAGTGGGCTAGAAAGCCCAGGTATTGAGTAACAGCAGGTGAAAGGGAAAGATGCTGATAAGCTGCAAAAAGGAGGGAAGATAAGCTCAGGCTGAGGGGCTGCAGGACATGGTTTAGTGGTCACGATAATGTAGGGCTGATGGTTGGACTTGATGATCTTTTCCAGCCTTAATGATTCTGTGATTCACTGCATCCTCTGCCAGCTACAGCAGCTAGCCCAGGGCTGACTCCTGGCTGATGGAGAGGAGCAGAGACCTGCATCTCGTTTGGTCTTTCGTTTTTGTGTGTGTCTTTTTTATTTTTCTTCCGTCATCAGCTTTTTTTCCAGGATACAAGCATGGGTCAGGCAGCGGGAGGCCATCCTGCAGAGGGGACACGTGCAGGTCTGGTGCCAGCAGCACCCCTTTCTACGGGTGCTGGGAGGGTACTGGGGGGCCCAGGGCTCACCCCCAGGCCTGGGGCACCTTGGCATTAAGCCCTCAGCACATTGCACGTGATGGGTGCTGAATGAGGCCCGAGTGGAGACACTGGGCATGGGACCACAGTGAGGGATGTGAACCCAGCGCTCCCTCCGGGAACCCGGACCCTGCTATAATTAACTGGGTTTTGCTCCCAGCTGCCTGGGAGTGGTGGAGATGGGGGGCGGAATCCCAGACAGAGCATGCTCTGGATACATGGAACTCTGCTCCTCTGCCTGCAGCACTGCTTTATGTGCTCTGCTCCAGAGCATCGCTGAGGGATGTGGGGTTTAGGGCCAGGGCAAGGCAGGCGGGTGCCGGCCCTCCACCCCTTGCCTCTACCAGGGGCTGCTTCCACTTCCCAGGCTTGAGAGCCCATTTGTGCACGTGATCCCCTCCCCACTGCCCACACTCACGTTGCGGAAGTCCCGGAAGGGCACGAACTGGACGATGTCGCGCACGGCCTCCTCGCCCGTGTAGGAGCGCAGCACCCGGCTGTCCCCGTCCAGGAACTCCATGGCGGCGAAGTCGGCGTTGCCCACCCCCACGATGATGATGGACATGGGCAGCTTGGACGCCTGCACCACGGCGTGTCTCGTCTCGTCCATGTCGCTGATCACCCCGTCTGTGATGATGAGGAGGATGAAGTATTGCTGCAGGGGAGAGGGCAGAGGGTCACACACCGAGTGCGTGTCAACGGGAGGCAGGTCCCCCAGGGATCTGGGAGCATGAGGTTCACCCCTTCCCAGGACGGCTGGCATCGCCCCCTTTAGCAGCACCCAGAACCTTCTGGTGCTCCCATTCCCCTTAGTTTTTGAAAGATCATAACCAACCAAGCTGCCTCCCATCCCAAAATATTTTGCTGATTTACTGAATTACTGTATTTAATGATTGGAAAAAACCTCCCAATCTGTGCTGAGCTTCTGTGTCATGGTCAGGAGTTGTTTGGGACCAGGACACGAGCTCAGCCGAGAGATGAAATCTCCCCACCTGCACCCAGTGGAGCACATTGAGGTGATCCCCATAAACATGTCCATGTGCTGATGGGGAGCATCTCCTGCATCCCAGCACCGGGCTGTGGGGCTGGGGAGCCCATGCCATGCTCAGGGCTTCTCCATCTCCCCTACAGAGCCATGGGTCTCAAAGGCACCAAGGTGTGGGGCTGCAGAAGGTACTGGTGAGCTGGGGGATGCCAGAGCAGCAGCATTACCACCCTCTCCCTTTTTTGGGGAAAAGGAGAGCCAGTCCTGCAGAGCTGGGGGAGGATGGATGGATGGATGGATGGATGGATGGATGGACGGACAAACCGTCCTGCTGCACTTGGCTCAGCAAGCCTGGGGCATGTGGACCCCAAAAAAGCTCATCTCTGCCTGCAGGGAAAGTAATGGTTCCATTTTGACACATTACCCAGCTAGCGTGTGCTGGAGAAATGACGAAAACAAGCACTTAGGCGCATTAAAGCCCTTTGTTCTTCTCTTCATTCTTTCCATTTCCTCTGAAAACCACTAGTGCAGCCGTGCTGGAAAAGCAAGAGAGGGAACGCTGCCCCCAAGCCCATTTTCTTGGTTTTCCTCCAGGCCACATCTCCTGAAACCTTTCCTAAGCGTCATCTTCCCTCTGCACTCTTTGGTGCTAAACTCCACGTGCAAATGAGGCTGAGTGAAGCTTAAACACAACCCAAGGACACGGGTGAGGAGTTTTTCCTGAGCCTGGGCAGGCAGACAGCCCCTTCCCAACCCCTGTCCAAGCACCAGCCCTACCTACAGAGCATTGCTCAGCATTTAGTTTTTCCCTAAATCCAAACTCTTCAGAGCAAACCATGGGGAGACAAAAGGTCTGAAGAGCAGGACCCTGACATCCAAGTCTGGAGGGTAAGACTAAACTCTAGGTGCAGACCTGCACACTCTTCTGTGGTGGCCAGTACTGGTTATCACTGGAAGCAGGACAAGTGACTGGGGCCTGACCCTGCCTGGGAACCAGTACAGGAGAAAGAGTAAAACCTTGAGGAGCACAGCTGGGAATAGGAATGACTTTAAGCTGATTTCCCCCTTCCCTTCCCTGGCCTCTGTGCGTGATCAAAAAGCAGAAACACAGAAAGGACTATTTCCCTTTGTTCCCTTTTTGCTGCAAAATCCATAACGGGATCAGAGAGAAATGCTGGAAAACATGCAGGGGAAAAAGGGAGGGAGCAGAGCTCATCAAATGTTTTATCAGATGTATTTCAGCAGCCGAGTGGAATAGGAGCTGATGCTGGGGGTCAGCCCTGAAGCCTGGGGGGCTGCAGTGGGCTGAGCTCAGGGGCACCATCCTTATGGGCAAGGGGGCAGCAGGCACCTCACAAGAGCATTGGTGGGAGGTTCCCCAAGGACTGATGACAATTTGGGCCATGTTGGTAAACGGCAGCAGGGCAGGGCTGGTAGCACCAGCGGGCTCCAGCCGCGCTGCCCAGCTGGGCTGCAACTTCTGCTGAGCTGCCACCGGAGCTGCTGGGGCAGGGACCCTGCAACTGGACCCTCCTGGGTTGGCATCTCCACCAGCACCCAACCCAGCAGCGCCTTCCCCCTTTCTCTCTTTTTGTTGTTAAAATGGCCGATCTCTGAATCCAGCGAGGGCTTTGGGGACGATTCCTGCTCGTTTGCTAACGATAGCAGCAATTAGGCTCACGCGTGCGAGCGGGACTTGAGGGGATTAGGCAGCATTAAGCAGCATGTGGCAAGAAAAGGGGAGGTTTGGATACAGGGACCCTGCTGGAAAGGTGTGTTTTAATTCCCCAAAGCTTATTAATTCTTCCCCGAGAGTCAATTCGTGCATAATCTCTGCCCCTCCTCCCCACCCCGACACGTTTCGGTCCTCCCATCCCTTAAGAGCCGACGGCTCCAG
Source organism: Todiramphus chloris collaris (assembly GCA_025345505.1). Taxonomy (NCBI): domain Eukaryota; kingdom Metazoa; phylum Chordata; class Aves; order Coraciiformes; family Alcedinidae; genus Todiramphus; species Todiramphus chloris. The sequence goes on along the minus strand of JANVCC010000037.1, from coordinate 14,538,099 downwards.
TGTTTGTGATCCACGTTGCCATGGAAAAACTACGAGTTTTTCTGGTTTCATTTGAAATGCTGGGAGCAAGCGAGAGCGGGAGGAAGAGGAGGGCAGGTCCAGGCAGGCACTGGGGCCGGCAGCGTCAGCGGTGGCTTCGCTGTACGCGTTGAAGATGGGATGGGAGAGGAGAAGACCCCGGGGGAGTGAGATCAGTCATCAATAACGCTTTGTGCTTCCAAAAAAACAACAGCCCGAGCCAACCCAGGCTTGCCTCTGACGGCACTATTAGTGCCCATTATTTAAAATCTCCCTTGATTAAACTATTAGTGCCAACGGAGGCATGCAATTTGCATACGATTAGCGCCTCTGCTCAGTGCCGAGCCCGTGGCTTCTCCCTCCCCCACTGACGCCGAGAGAGAGATAACAAAAAAAATGAGGAGCGACCTGGATTTGCACTGAACTGAACCAAATTCAGTATTTCCTGGAGCTGGGAAGAGCAACGGTGCTGAAGACAAAGCTGGAAAAGGTCCCCTTGGGGAGGAGGTTTTGGGTGTCACCCAGCTCCACTCTGGGCAGGAACTGGAAAAGCTTCTGCCCCGAGGCAGCTCCTGCCACATAAGTGCTGATGCCCAAGCTGAGCTGTTCTTGGCCAGCAAAACCCAGGGGCTGGACCTGCTCTCCTGTGGGGGCAGCTGCTGCCATTGGGACCCAACAGGCACCCCAGTGAGCTCCATCTCACGGACTTCAGATGTTTTTCACACCCCTAAGAGGACACCTTGGCCACCCAACCAGCAAGGCTTGACCCACGAACGCAACTCCTAGCACTTCCAGCATCCCAGCATCCCTCTGACCACCAGCCTCAATCTCCAAAACCCTGCTCGCACCAGCTCCCTCATGGACTGGCACAACTGAGCGTGGTTGTACAAGGACCCTGTGCTAACGAGCAGCTCGTTGACATATGGATGTGAATGCTCAGATGGATTAATTAATGGGGACTTCAAGGACCGCTGAGCATCTGGAGGAGCTGCACGGGAACCCGAAGCTCTGAGCCCGCTGCGTGTCCAAGTGGTGTGAAAAGCAACGATCAAACTCAGCCATCCCCCTCAAATATAAAATATTAGAAAGGGACTAGCACTCCTGCTGTTTGATCCTCTTTGAGATGAGGGGACCAACATTTAAGATGGTGCTCAAGACATCTGTACAAATCCAAGAGACAGCCACCTCATGGCATCTCCCACCCTCGTCTCAATTCTCTCCCCAGTCATTTCTGATTCTCCACAGCTGCAGTTTTGTTGACTGTTGTCAAGTTTTTGGGTTATTTTTTCCTTCCTAAGAGGCCTCTCCAATGACTCTATGGTCTCTGTCTGAAGTGACAACAGAGAAATGAGAGCCCACAGCTGCAAGGACCCCAGGGAGGGTGGGAGGACCCTGCCTCTCTGCCTGCAGTGAAGGGGTAGGCATGGAATCAAGCTCAAGCTTTGCCTTCCCCCACCCAAAGCCATTAGGATTTGTGATGTTACGGACTTACGGATGCAGTCTGCTGCTGGGTGGCCTGAGCTGCAAAACGGGCCACATGGTTGATGATAGGGGAGAAGTTGGTGGGTCCGTAGAAGCGGATGTGGGGCAGGCAGGCCGAGTAAGCTTGGACAATGCCCTCCACACCTTCAGGGAAAGCAGAGAAGCCAGGCATTAAAAGATGTCACAGTTTAGTCTCACCATGAGGCCAATTAAGCATCATTAGCTAATGCTGTCATGGGAACTGACGTCTGAACTACTTCCCCCCCAAGTTTCTTCCAGCTCCACAAGTGTCACCATTAGGGTCTAGAGAACAAGTCTTACAAGGAATGAGGGTCTAGAGCATAAGTGTGGTGAAGAGCATCTGAGGGACCTAAGCTTGTTGAGCCTGGAGAAAAGGAGGCTCAGGGGAGACCTTCTGGCTCCCGACAACTCCCTGACAGGAGGTTGGAGCCAGGTGGAGTCGGTCTCTGCTCCCAAGGTACTAGTGACAGGACAAGAGGAACCAGCCTCCAGTTGCCCAAGTGGAGGGTTTTTCAGCTGCTGGAGAGGGACTGAAGGAGGCAAAGGCCGCAGAGAAGCAGATGGTCACAGCCAGCTTTCAGGAACCAGCGAGCAAGGTTCGGAGGCTGCCTGAGCCTGAGCTGGGATAAGGCAGAGTCAAACCAGGCGACTTGTGGAGGCCATGGTGGATCTGAGCAGTTCTTCAGCCATGACTGTGCCCAACTCTCAGCTGCTAACCAAAGAATTAAATCCGAATCCCCATCTGCTACACAGGCCTGGTGTTCCTTGCAGACTCGCTGGAGGAGCAGGCGGCTGGTAGGACACACCAGACACCAGCGCGAAGGCGGATTTTACGCTGTCTGAACCCAGTTGCATTTTCCCCTGGCCCTTCCTACACACCGCCAAATTTTCTCTGCTTTCCTGTGAGTGTGCCCTTGGCATCTGCTCTGCTTCACCACTCATGTGTGTCTCTGAAGGGACCTTGAAAAATCCCGGAGACGTTACTGGAGAAATGCAGAGGGAGGAACAGCAGACACTGAAGGCATATAGGAAGTCTTAAAGACCTGGGAGATGCTTACCTGAGCAGAAAGGGTTCGTGGGATTGAAGTTAATGGCAAACTCATGGGATACCTGTGGAGAAGAAAAGACCCGGGTTAACACAGGGGGTCAGTGCAGAGCAGGTTTAGCTGGTGCTGTAAGGGTGGCTTGGGTCTGATGCTCCCCTGGATCAGGGGTGGTGGTCGTGGACGTTTCACAGAATCATTCTGGTGGGCACAGACCTTTAAGATTGTTGAGTCCAATCATTAACCTAATGCTGACAAGCTCACCACTAACCCATGTCCCTCAGCACCATGGCTTTGAAACCCCTCCAGGGATCATGGGGACTCCACCACTGCCCTGGGCAGTCTGGGCCAGGCCTGGACAACCCTTGCTGGGGTTGAAGAAATTGTTCCTCAGCTCCAACCTAAACCTCCCCTGGGGCAACTTCAGGCCATTGCCTTTTGTCCTATCACTTGTTTCTTGGGAGAAGAGACCAATGCCACCTGGCTCCATCCTCCTGTCAGGGAGCTGTTGAGAGCTAGAAGGTCTCTCCTGAGCCTCCTTTTCTCCAGGCTGAACAAGCCCAGATCCCTCAGCCACTCCTCACCAGACTTGTGCTCTAGACCTTTCCCCCGCTTTGCTGCCCTTCTCTGCACAGCAACACTTCCCAGCCCCTGATATCCAAACAGCCAGGAGCAGCAAACACAGACATGGTCAACATTTGAGGATGGACTGGTTACTCAATCTCCCCAACCATGGGGCCACCTGAAATTATCACATTATGCATTCTTGTACAGTTATCAAAGCAGACTTGTCCACGTGGCTTCCCACTGGCTGCCCCAAAGGAAAGCACAAGGAAGGGATGCTTCCAGGCACATCCCGGTCTGGTTTTCATTGACCATGAAACCATCCCTCCTCCAAGGCAGGTGCAAGATACTTCAGGTTTTCCACGACCTCCTTTCAAGCTGAGGGAGATGCTCTCACAAGGAGTTTGTGCGGGACACTGGGAACAGCAGATAGCCCTTCACACCCTGGCCTGTCACACTAACCCTCCCAGAGAAACCAAACAGCAGAGCTGACTGTGAATCACAAAATCTTCTTCATCTGCTTCCATGGGAGAATCACAAAACCTTCCTCATCTGCTTCCATGGGAAGAGCCTGAAGAGAAAGACCACCAAATGCTGCGCAGCCGTTGCTTTGAACCTGCCAGCAAAAGCAGGGCAGCTCAACGGCCTGGGTGCAATAGAGGGTCAAGACTCCTGGCCCCCAGTATGAACCTTGCCAATGTTGGTGTGGGTCAACAGTTTGCTCGAGGAACAACCATCAGATCCGAGGGCTTGGGCATTCCTCACTCTGCTACCTCCAATTTAGGCACCTTAACAAGCAAACAGACTCTCAGGAGCACCGAGGAAATGCAACTGCCTCTTCCAGCACCTCTAAAGCTTCAAGGGGGTGACTTGGGTTTTCAAGCCACCAGCTCAAGGGCTCTGAAACAAAAAGCTCCCTCTTGGTTCATGCCAGAGTTACAAAACAAGGCTATTTTCTCCTTCTCAGAAGGGTGGAGGTTTGCTGAGTTTCTCAGCCTGGGGATGGCTTCGGGACGTGTGTATTCATAATGCTGGCAAAACGACTGTCCTCTAAAGCACCACGTGAAGCAGAAGTCCTCCTGAGACTGCAATAGCAAGACACATCTGATTCAGACTTTCCAATTATACTGGGCATTGTGTTGAAAGCAGCAGAAACTATTTTTGCGCGAGGCTGTGGGGTGGGAAATAGCAACCAAACAAAAGTAGGTCAACCAAAAGTCCTCCTCGTGCTGCAAAGCTGACAAGCTGTCGGACTGGTGAATGTCAACAGCCTGCTTGGGTCTCTCCACGCCTGTTGAAGCACAACCAGTACCGCTCCCAGCCACCAGTAACCCCAGGGTTAGAGACACAGCCTGAAACACATGACTTGGTTTTGCCGACACCCGTTCTTGTAGAAGCCTCGATTTTGGGCAATATATCCAAATTCAAATTGCATGAATTTTCAGTTGTAAATGTCTCTTTCATTTTTTATAGAAGATGTTCAAAATTCTGCCGTATGAGTATTTATAGACCGGGCAAGCAAAAATATTTCCATGTTTTGCACTGCAAAAGAGGGGTTTCTCTTTCCTTTAAGCAGCAATGAGATGGTTTGGAGCTGTGTTCCTCACCATCTACAGAGCAGACCCCCTGTGTGGCAGAAGTGTTGCAAAACCTCCTCTGAAGTTTTGGTGGATTTTGGATGTATCTCTGCTAGAAAATTCAACAGAAGGCTTTCAAAATAACAAAAAAAACATAAGCTCTCATTCCCTCTTCAGCCTGTACTTAGAAAAACAGCTTCTGTGGAGTCCTATGGAGCACCTACAGGTCTCAAATTCACCAGTATCTCGCAGGGAGAAAGAATTAAATCCACCCCAAGGGGTGAGATGGTCATCTGCAGCCAGCCCATGTCCCCTCCCCTCTATGGCTGTGGGTGGCCATAGATCCATCTTTTCCCACCAGGAATCAGGGATGTGCTTTGCAGACACACGGCTGCACCCTGTGTTGGACAACTGGCAGAGGGTTTTCTGCCACCTCTCCAAGTGATCCAATCCCTGCTGTGACTCAGTTTCCCTATATATATATATAAAAAAAAGGCAAGTGGATGGAAAGCCCCAAGGGTGACACCTCAGCAAAGCTGCCAGACTCCTTTAGCCGACCCCATCTCCCAAACCCAGGGCGACCAGTGGGGCTCTGATGTTCAGCATCACTCTCCCCGCTGCCGCCTCGCCTTTGCTCATCCCCCAGAAACCACAACCCATCTGCTTCCCTCTCCTGTTCCCTACTGGGAAACCGCTCGAGGCTCTGTACGGAGCTGTTACACGGCAAGATGTTCTTTGACATTTCCAACGAGACTTTTGTGTGCAAAACATCTCGCACCGATGGGCGCCTGGGAAGCGCTGGGGGAGCCATGGCAACGGGAGAGATTTGTATGACTCTTATCTCTTAACGATCTTCCCAGTTTCCACTCTGGTCTGTAACAGTGTGCCCGGGAGTACCAGCGGCCACGCTCTCCCCCAGCCCACCTGCAGGGCACGGGTTTCACAGCAGAACTGCTGCTTCGGCTTTGGAATTACCCAGCGAGGCTTGATGGCAAAAAGACCCTTTAAGAAATGAGCCAGGCCAGTGATGCGGAGACCGCACGGGGCAGGCGAGCCGGGGAGGGATGAAGCTGCAGATGAGGAGGAGCACGGGGGGATGCCCCCACTGCTAGTGTGAGACCACCAATGGGTCACTCCGTGTGTTAGGGTGGGTGACCCTCAGGCCCTGAGGAAGGAGAGCTGCTCCACGTTGGGCTTTACGTGGGCTCAGCCATGACTCCAGGGGAAACCAAGGCCAACAAACCCTTTTGTGGGGCACAGGGCCGCTCGCTGTCAGGATTCACCCACTCTCCCAGCAGCCCCAGCCACCACACCCTTCCCACCCTCACTGCGCTTTCCCCTCCCGTTCCTCTCCCCAAGGAATAAATCCCTGATGGCAGCTGGCTTTTAGTCCTTGGAAGCTCCCTACCAAGATTTTCCCACTGAAAGTGGTGAAGCAACAGACCAGGGACATTTGCTGGCCAAGGAGGATGAATCAGCTCCAGAGTGCACATGGAGGGATCTCCTCCCGTGGCTGGCAAACAGCGAGAGCTCCCACTTGAGTCACATGAATTTTGTCTGCCAGGAGAGCGGAAAAAAGCACAAAGCCAGAGCAGGCAGGACATCCCCAGCCTCCAGGGCTGGCAGCAATGAGCTTCCCAGCCCAATTCATGGCTGCTCATAACTTACGTGCCCTGCTGCACTCAGCCCAGAGCAAAGCTCCCCTCCCAAAGAACACAAAAGGCTCACTGAGGTTCAACCCCAGCCTGAAGCTGAGAACTTTTCAAAACCATCAAGCAGAAAGAAAACACACATCAAAGGCGTGAGGAAAGAGCAGCCAAAAGACCCAACCAGTAATGAAAGATGGTGGTGTCCCAGCACATCTTCTCAGCCATGGGGAGATGCTCCCCATCAGCCAATGTGGGCTGCAGGAGCAGCTCTAACCCTGCCCACCTGAGGAGCAGAATGCTCCAGCTCAGCCCTTGCAGGACATGGGTGCCTTTAACCCCTTTGTTACCAAAGCACAAGGTGGCCTTTGGGAAAGCCCAAAAAGCTCAAAGCCTATCTCCAGTCATAGGATAATAGAATCATTTAGATCAGAAAAGACCTTTAAAATCCTTGAGTCTAACACTGCCAGGTGTCACCACTAACCCATGTCCCTCAGCACCACATCTCCATGGCTTTGAAACCCCTCCAGGGATCATGGGGACTCCACCACTGCCCTGGGCAGCCTGGGCCAGGCCTGGACAGCCCTTGCTGGGGTTGAAGAAATTGTTTCTCAGCTCCAACCTAAACCTCCCCTGGGGCAACTTCAGGCCATTGCCTTTTGTCCTATCACTTGTTTCTTGGGAGAAGAGACCAACCCCACCTGGCTCCAACCTCCTGTCAGGGGGCTGTCAAGAGCCAGAAGGGCTCCCCTGAGCCTCCTCTTCTCCAGGCTGTACAACCCCAGATCCCTCAGCTGCTCCTCACCAGACTTGTGCTCCAGACCCTTCCCCAGCTCTGTTGCCCTTCTCTGGCCATGCTCCAGCCCCTCAATGCCTTTCTTGGAGTGAGGGGTCCAAAACTGAACCCAGGATTCAATGTGCAGCCTCACCAGTGCCCAGTACAGGGGGATGATCCCTGTCCTAGTCCTGCTGGTCACAGTCCTTGCAGGTTCTGCCCACACAACATCACATCGAGGTTTACTCAGCTCCCAGCCCCCTTCCAGACTTCGCTGCTGTCTGACACATTCATCCAGGGGCCTTTTCCCTTGCCCGGAATTGCTCCTGCCTCTTGCCAGGAAAATGAATCAATGCCTGGCTCTGCCCATTAATGCCAGGGAGCTGCTGCTTTCATGCCAGCTTGGAAGGGAAGAACGGGCTGCCCGTGCCCCATCCCTGCCTCCCCAGCCACCCACACTGCCACATCCCACTCTCCACTGGCTGAAATCCCACATCCAGCCGTTCCTGCTCTGCCTGACAGCCTTTCCCTGCCCGAGCCAGGTGGGAAGCCCCAGCAGCTCTGGTCCTGCCCAGGCAGTATCAGGACAAACCCATCTCAAACATGCAGATGGCCACAACACTTCACCTTCCAGTCCGGCGGGAGCTGGGCACCAAATCCCAGAGCAGGAAACATCTTGTCCCTAAAAGAGAAGAGGAAAAATGTATGGGTGTATTTACAGACAGACACCTGGCCCTTGCAGAGCTCTCTCTGTGTCCTCCCTGTGCTACCAGCTGCCCAGCGCCCAGCCACAGAGAAAGTGCCAGCTAAAAAAGGCGCCAGTCTTCCCTCCTTCCAAAAAAAACACAGTGCCTTTAACAATCCTGAGAGCTGAACAGAGAGAGAAGAGATGTGCCCCTTTGGCTTTTGAAAAAAAAAAAAAAAAAAGGGCCCAATTGGAATTAAAAAAAAAAAAAAAAAAGAGAGAAAGAGAGAAGGAAAGAGAGAAAGCAAGAAAGTGAGAAAGAAAGAGAGAAAGAGAAAGAGAGAAAGAGAGAAGAGAGAGAGAGAGAAGAAAGAGAGAGAGAAAGAGAGAGAGAAAGAGAGAGAGAGAGAAAGAAAGAG
>JANVCC010000037.1:14207480-14529769 GCA_025345505.1 Todiramphus chloris collaris | reverse complement strand
AGGAGAGGAGAGGAGAGGAGAGGAGAGGAGAGGAGAGGAGAGGAGAGAAAAGAAGAAAAGAAAAGAAAAGAAAAGAAAAGAAAAGAAAAGAAAAGAAAAGAAAAGAAAAGAAAAGAAAAGAAAAGAAAAGAAAAGAAAAGAAAAGAAAAGAAAAGAAAAGAGAAAAAAGAAAAGAAAAGAAAAAGAGAAAGAGAAAGAGAGAAAGAGAGAAAGAGAGAAAGAGAAAAAGAACGAGAAAAAGAACGAGAAAAAGAAAAAGAACGAAAAAAAGAAAAAGAACGAGAAAAAGAAAAAGAAAAAGAAAAAGAAAAAGAAAAAGAAAAAGAAAAAGAAAAAGAAAAAGAAAAAGAAAAAGAAAAAGAAAAAGAAAAAGAAAAAGGAAAGAAAGAGTCCAGCTTTGCTTCATCACCCAGAGGGATCAGGAGCATCCTCTTGCCCGAACACTCAAGTCTCTTGCGGACATGTCACCCTGGAGGTTTATAAAAAATTAACTACCCATTTTGGTCACAAAAGCCAGCGTGGCTTTACATTACAGAGATTTACATTTGGTTTTCTCCATCAATGTCTAAGATGATATTTTTCTGTGCTGCACACCTCAGGGTGCTGGGGAACAAGGCTGCCTGGTGGTGCAGGTGCCAACGGCAAGCTGGGGACATCTCCCCCTGTGCCCAGAAAGCACCAAGCGGCTGCCCTCCAGCTGCCCCCAGCAGCGGATGCTCCACTGCCACTAACACTCCCTCCCCGCCGCAGCAGCGATGGGACGGAGGAGAAACCCTGTCCTCACCCTGTCCTCCTCCTGCATCCCGGTGTATGTGGCATTTGTCTCCCAAGGAGCTTTCCGAAAGCAAGGTATTATTTAGCCCTTGCTAAATAATTTGGGAAAACCAAGGTATGTGCACTCCAGGAGCCCCTTGGGAAGCCAGGGAGACGTCTGCAAAACAGAGGTGGAAGCAGAAGGGCCCAGTGCTTACGAGTCGTAGTCCTGGATGATCTGGCCAACAGCCCAGATAGCCGACAAGTACTCGTTTGTCCCCATGGGGTTGATATAGTGCAAAGAGGAGGGGTCTCGCGGGTTCCCGTTGGAGGCTGTGAAGTCAATCCCCACCTGAGGGACAAGAGAGAAGCACAGACCCATCCTCTGTTAGCAACACCACCACAGACCTGGCTACTGAGCCTCCACTGCCTCTGGTCCATGCAGTCCCATCAAGACCAAACCTCAGACTTTTGAAAACGTTTAACAAAATCCAGACCCTCACTTGCCCTAAAAAATAAAATGAAATAAAATAAAATAAATAAAAACTAGGCTAGCAAAGCCATTCACTATTACACCTACATTTTTCACCAGTGAGCATCACATAAGGTGTCCCAAAGCAGCCCCTGCTCCTGGAACAAGCCACCACCATCCCCAGCTCAGGACTCTCGCTGCCCATCTCCCAGGCGAACTGAGCTGCAGTCAGGAACTGTGTTATCCCCATGGACACCAAAGCAGCCAGGGTCACCTGGGCATTTGGATCTCTTCTGGTCTCTGACCAGAGTCACAACCCTGAGCAGATCCTTCCCTGCAGCTGCTCTTCACCAGGCTTCCCCAGGGACCAATACATGCTGATCTCTCAGGGGACTTTGTCAACAAGGCTCTCCTTTTCCTCCCTCCTTAATTAGGCTATTTAAAGTCTTCTATTTAAAGACATTTGTAGAAATGCCTGTCTCAGACCCAGTTAAATCTGGTCAGAAGAGGTGAGACGCGGAGTGGCTGGGGAGGAAGAGCTGGGAAGAGGCGAGCAGGCGACGCGGCTGCGCTCGCCTTGTTTGCTCAGCAAACATGCAAAGCCCGAAATAACTCCAGAGGCTGAGTGGAGCCCAGGGGATCTGCAAGGGATTTTGCTCCGTAATGGGAGAGGATGAACTGCAATTTGCCTGAGAAGGGACCTTGGCCTGGCTGGCGCAAATTGTCACAGTCCAGAACGTGCCACCATCCTGTGCCAGAGCCACTGGTAAAAAAGACTTGGCAGGGCAAAGGGACACGGTTTTAAACCGGAAGGAGATAGATTTAGATTGGAGAAATGTTGTATAATGACAGTGGTGGGACACTAGAAAGTTGCCCGGAGAAGCTGTGGATGCCCCATCACTGGAAGTGTTCAAGGCCAGGTTGGGCAGGGCTTTGAGCAATGTCATCTAGTGGAAGGTGTCCTTGCCCATGGTCTTCAAAAGTCCCTTCCAACCCAACCACCTTACGGTTCCATGAAAACCTAACTTCTTTGTCAAGCAACCTTACAGCTTTGCCAACCCACAGATCACTGCTTTAACACCCGTGCCCGTGTGCCCAGCTCCTGTCAAGCCACCATGGGCACGGTCAGAGAGCAAGAGGGAAACTGAGGCATGGGGAAGGTGCTCAGTGGGGTCAGACAGGTGCCCCCCAACTTGTGACAGCAATGTCACCACCAGTGTCTGTCAGGCAACAGATTTTGGAGGGACGCAGCTGGTCTGCCTCAGCATGGGGCAAGTGCCAGGCACAATGTCCCTCTTCTTGGCAGCTTCCGCCCTGCTCTCCCCACCGTGTCCCTTGGCAGGGAGGACACCAGTAGACTTTCCAAACGGCAGGGGCGTGTGTGGCAGTGTCCTCCTCCAAGGTCAGCCCTTTCTGCAGCGTTGTGCCCATCGCAAACCCAGCCAGGCTTGGGGACCAAAGGTGCCTTGGGAGGGGAAGAAACCATCCAACAACCAGCAGATCTTTAGAGGGGGGAAAGATTTCTGCATTCAAGCCTAATTCACAGAAGAGCTCCATGCTACCAATAAACAGAAGAGCTCCATGCTACCAATAAACTTAATGATTTTCTCTTCTATTCACTCTCCAGCACCAAGACCTTCGCGCACAGCAGCAGAACGGCACACAAAAAGCTCTCCTAATCACTCCTGTTCCTATGGCAACTCTTCCTCCTCCTCCTACTCTCCCTCCATCCTGTTTTCAGACGAAACAACAAAACACAAACTGAAATACTGCGAGTGCCCGCGGCTCTCCAGACGCTGCGCTAGGAAAGTTTGCAGAGATTGAAAGCCCCACTTCTGCATCGGGGCTGTAACGTCCTCGTTTAGTCACTCCTCACTCCTGACAAGCCACGGTCCAGCTTGAAGAAGGTAGAAATACCAGTAAAGATGCAGAAAACCATCTCATATCCAGCCTAAAGACTCTCAGCTGGCTTCAGAACAAGGAGAGCTGCCATAAAAACTGGCGGGTGGTTAAACCCTGCAATGGGGAGAGAAGTCGGTAACGTTTCGTGAAGGATCAGAAGGTCTTTGTGTGAGTCTGACCTTAAGGTCTCAGCCAGCTCCCTCCATGCTACTGGATGCACCTGAGCATCACTGTAACAAACACCCAAAAGCCCAAAACCATACAGTTTAACAGCAAAATGAGACAGCTCCTCATTGCCATGAAGAACTGCCTAAGCTGGTGCCAAATCTCATGCAGAACCTCTCTCCCCAGTTCTGACCACTACCTAAGTGTCACTACTACTAGGCAAAGAGCAGAAAAAGTCCTTACAGTAAACATCAGCTGGCAGCCTCCCAGGATGTAGTCCAGGAAGGAGAAATCTCTGGTTATCTGAAAGAAAACCCCAAAAGAAAGTGTTTCAGCAATCTTCACCGTTGCAGAACAAAACAAATAAATACACAGAAAGTGCCCAAGCCTGAGGTCACTGCAAGTTTGGGCCTTCAGGGACCTTCAGCCATGTAGCAAAGCAATGGGAAGAACCACTCAGGTCTCCCACGGCAGAGTTTTGGCACTTCATGAGTCATGTGGGAGCAGGCAGGGACATATGTTGGTCCAAAGCTGGGGTGGGAGGCCTGGACAGGGATCCTTGAGAAGTGAAAGTGTCCATCATGGTGAACTGAATGGAAGATCCTATCCCCATGGCCAGAATGGTTTCAGATCACCTGCAGATCTGGTGTGAAGAGAGCTGTGTTGGCACTTTCACCACTGTGCTGCAGCCATACAAAGGGAGGAACTTCACCAGCACCTCAGCTCAGAAAGACTGTACCCAACTCTTGCCTCCAAGGAGACACCAAGCAGTGGGTAAGCACCCACAGCCTGGGCTTCATGCAGACACTGCCCATGTTGAACACCTCCTCTCGTCTCTCCAAGTGGAGAGAAACCCAAGCAGAAAGGAAATCACCACTTCATGCATGCTCTGCAGAACTTGCACTTGGAAACACAAGGGCACACGAGGCACAAAGGGTGAGGGGAGCTCAGGTAGACTCGAGCTCAGCCAGAAGCAGAAGGAAACATCCCGGTGTCATACTCACTTTGCAGGACTTGACAACAATGATCCCAGAGTTCTTGTAATTCTTTTTCTTCTTCTGCTTTTTGGGGTTAATGCACTCGAGCTCCAGCTGTAACGCAAGAGACAGACACGGGGTGAGAGTGGTGCTGGGCTGCGCGAGGTGCTGCGGGTGCCACCAGCAGCTGTGTCCTGCTGGCACCCTCCTTCCACGTGTTCCAAAGTGCTGAAGAGACCTAAATGACTCTCAGTGAGCTGCTGAGATCTAATGATGGAAAGGGAGGCAGAGGATATGCTTGGGAAGGGGCTGCTTCTCTTTTCCAGGAGCTTCAACCATGCCCAGGACCCAGTACATGGCAGGCAGGATACCCCAGTGAGGCCAAGGGGGTCTTATGGGATGGGACAGGGGCAAATGAGATGGGACAGGTTGAACACATGCTACCACCTTTCCTCAAAAGCTCTGGGAAAACAAAATGTCTCTTGAATATTCAGAAAATTGCTGCAATATTTAAATTTTTTTTTTTTTTTTAATCTAAAACCAAATAAAAACTTTTGACAAAGAAGAAAGTTTTTTTCTGGGGGTTGGTCTGGGGGAAGAGGACAGGACTGGGGAGCAAGAGCATGCAGAGGAAGTCCTGTCCTTCCAGCTGCAGAAAAATGCGAAAATTTGAAAGACTAAAAATCCTTAAGTTTCCTGAATGTGAACGTTGCATTTCACTGACTGAACAAAATCTAAATGCAGATCTACTGACAAAATCCCCTAATTCTGAACAAACCCAGGAAGATGGTCCAGCCTGGACCCACTAGTAGGGAACTCCCACGCAGGTCCACATGGGCCCCACGTGGGATGGTGATGGCAGATCCGTGCTCCCAGTCCCAGCATCCTGCTCAGACCAGCCTGGTGACAGGCCCAGCATCCTGCTCAGACCATCTGGTGGTGGCCCTGAACATGCTCAGACCAGACTGGTGATGGCCCTGTAGATGGCAATGAGCCTTTCCCCCATCTCGGCCAGGCTATGGCTGGACAGTGCTGTTCCTGACCACACCAGAATGTGGTACCCCATCTACAGCAAGAGCATCTCTGTCCCAGCTTCTGTATTTACCCTCATCAGTGTGGCCACGTGAAAGGATGAGACAGGACATGAGGAGCCACCCCAGGTAGAGGGATGCTGAAGGGTGATGGTGAGTGGTGGTGAGTAGCAGTCGCTTGCTTTTGGAGTCCCCCTTCTCTGCCCAAAGCCCACAACGATTCCACTTGGAGTGTGGCACCAGCTGGGGAACAGCATTACTGGGGACCACCCAGAAAGCACCCAACCTTTCACAACAAGCCAAGCAAGGGGAAGGGGCAGAGAGAGCCCAGCCCCAGCTGGACCCATGTTCTAACCAACATCAGTAAGGGTCCCATGGAGAGAAAAGAAGATTCTCTTGCTGGGCTGGCAGGTTGCAAAGCCAATGGGAAAAAAGGCTCAGTGCCTGCCTCTGGCACCATCAACTTGCACAGGCCTGGACGGGACACCTCATGCCTTTCTGCTTCAGCTTCCCCAGCCAGGAAACTTTTCTCATGGTGCCATGCATGATGTTTTACACACCCCCATGACTCAGCCAAGACCTCCTCTTGATTTCTAGTAATGATGGCAGTGAAAAGCCTTGCCTATCCAGGAGTCTTCATGACATGCCTTCAATCAGGTCGCATCTGCAAAGGCTTTTGGCCAGCACTTTGTGGGGAAGACGGGGGCATCTTTGTCCACAAAATCAGTGTGGAATTGCACAAGAACTGGCACTCTTGGGGACTAGGCTATCCCTGCTGCAGAAGCAGCTCCAGCAGCATGTCAAACCTCCCCATTGGACCCCCCAAACCACAGGGAACCCCCAAAATCATGGGTGCTGCTTCAGACATCTCAGCAGAGGCCGATTTTCAGACAAGACTGTCTTAGTCCTCGTCTAGATCAGATGCTTTTTATGCTACAACATTGGCCTGGGTCACCCGTGGCATGGGTGGGAGAAGAGAGGAGGTTGGACTTGGCTACTTCTCAGCAGAGGTTGAGGGTCTCAGTGCAAGTACCAAAATCTGCTGCCAGCCCTGAGGAGCCTCCTCCCTGTTCTTTCCCAAACACGTGCTGGCACTTACTGGAAAGGCATCTTGGGCTTCACACATCCTGGCCACTGAAGTCTGAAACTCCCCAATGAAGTCATGTCCTCCATCACTGTCGTAGTCATAACACATCACCTGGGGTGGAAGGAGCACAAACCGGCCTCAGACGCAGCAACTATCTCCTGTGAAGAAACCTGCTGAGGTTCCCAACCTCTCCTCTTGGAGATCTCAAACGAGCGGGGTTTTGGTTGGTTGGTTGGTTGGTTTTCAGGGTGGTTACGCTTTGGTTTGTTCATTTGGGTTTTCTTATTAAATCAGCCGTGGGGTTTTAGACATTTAACAATCGATCCCAGAGGTCAATCGTTACGACACAAGCCGAAGGGCCCCCCGTTACCTTTATCAGCTTCTCCACATCTCCATCGCACAGCGACACCAAAGGCACAGTGAACGGCTTCCAGACAGGGTCCAGCGTGTACTTGATCACCTGTGGGGTGGGAACGGAGGGATGCTGTCACAATGGGCACGGCTGCAGGGGCAGACTGGCAGAGAGCGAGGACACGTCTCCAAGAGCAATCCTGGACCAGGCTCTCAGTGGGGCAGGGCAGGCAAGCTGCAGAAAGCCCCATCTCAGCCCTCTTCTGCCTCCTTCATTTGGACACAGCGGCTACCCCGTCTCAGGCTGTAGCACGTGTGAGTTACAACAGACTGGTCTGCATTACGCTGGGTGATTTATCCACCTCTGGCAGCAATTAAACAAAGATGCTTGAGAAAACAGCTGCAGCAGACCCGGCAGCGCAGGCACAACCATGCCCAGAGCATGGGCACAACCGCTCACCCCAGCGGTTCAAGGCCAGCAGCTACTATTCATCTGCATCCCCCTGCTTGCACTCTACTCATTCCTTACTCTCCCCCAGAACCTCAGCACAGCCTACACCCATCTGGGGTCCAACCATTGAGAAGATGGAGCAGTGGGATGCTGCAACCAGCCGGGAAAGCCAAACAGCCCTGGGCACGTCCAGCTCTGCTGCCTCATCTGCATAACATCTGCTGCCCGAGTTGGAAAAATAATTGATGCTTTTTGACATTTCCTGAGAGAATGCAGTCGCTTGATGGAAACCAAAGCAAGCCTCAGCAGGCTCCAGGCATGTGCTGTGTCCATCGGAGATACCTGCAGGGCAGGTGAAGACCTTTCACAAAGGTGTTGTGCTCAAAAAGAGAGAGTCACATGAACATTAGAAGAGTCAGACACAGGCAGTAGATTAACCTGTCTCTGTGCAAGGCAATCACGGGAGATATCCTGCATGGAGGACCTTGGACCATTGCAGCCGGAGCAGGAACAGTGCAGCCCAGCAAGGAAGAGGTCCACGGCTGCTGCTGCAGGCGAACCGCCATGCAAGGACCTACCAGGGGAGTCTTGTTTTACAGCCAGGTTCTTGCGCGAGACCGGGGGATACCCTGACACCGTGAGCACAAGTTTAGTCAAGAATTTGTAAACACCTCCTCCGGGAGGCTGGGAAGAGCAGGGGGAGCCCACGCAGCCCGCGATGGCACCCGCCCGCTGCCAGCCACCGGGTCCCCAGGGTGGGTGGGGAAGGATCCGGCGTCTCAGCTGGGTGTTCACGCTTGCACTCGACTAACAGGCGGTAATGAGCGCACTAATCCTTCCCCAACAGACACCTCCGTGGTGGCATCAGAAATGCCAGCAGCAGACTGAGCACTGGTTATGTTCCCACACGGAAAGCCGCAAGAACGGGGAACCTTATTTCTGCCTATCCAGCCTCAAAATACAAAGATGCTCGCCTGGCCTGGGTTTCCTCTGAGGGCAGTGGGTTATGTGCAGGGCTGGGAAGGAAGACGCTGTTGGAGCACCCATCACTTGAAAGGAAACGTGGTTTGACATTTATCCAGCAAGAGAGGACGGTGGAGGCACTGAGCAGCAACCCAGAGGAAAAATCAGTATCTACAACTGCTCCCCATAAAGCTGATCTGCTTACAGAGATCCCAGTGATGGCTGGTGCGCAGCCTCGCTCCCAGTTCCCATGCCTCTTCCAGGAGGCAGGGCTGGAGGTCACTCGAAATCCCCATGTCTGAGAAATATGTCTGGGTGAGCCAAAGCCCAGATAACCCCACTAAACCAGGAGGAAACAACCAAACAAGGTCCCAACCTGCTCCTGCAGAAACACAAGAGAAATATCAAGGTAGGTAAGAACTCAAAATGCACGGAAACGTGTGTGGGAAAGCACCATCCATCTCTGGAGACGTTCAAAACCTGCCTGAATGTCTTCCTGTGTGACCCTGCTCTGGCAGGGGGTTTGGATGAGATGACCTCCAGAGTTCCCTTCCAACTGCCACCATTCTGTGATGGAACCCTCTTCCTCTGACTAACCCTCCCATGTTAGTTGAGGATCTGGTAAAAGCTCATTTTAACCTTTCCCCACTATTATTCCCTGGGCCACCTCCCATCACCTCTCTCCACAGTCTCCCCAGGTCACAGCTCATCCTGATGCTCCTGCAAGTGGAGGGAGGCTGAGCCTAGAGGTTAACATTGGTTAGAAGACCACCTGACTCTCTGCTTGGTACATACAGCAGGGAGTAGCACCAAAAACATCTCAAGACCTTATTGGCCTCAGTAGCTCTTCATCTGCTGGCATCCAGCAGCTTCAGCTGGACACTAGGAAGGCAGCCATAAGGTTCTGAAATCCCTGGATGCCACCCTGCTTAAAGGGTGATTGATGAGATAATGCTATGAAGGGCGAGAAGAGCTGCCATAAGGACGGTGGTGTCTCAGCAGCTCAGGTTAGAGTTGTGCTTACCTCCGTTCTGTGGACCAGCATCCACTTCCCATCATCACCTGGTTTATAAAACTCCAAGAACGGGTCTGACTTTCCAAAGAGGTCCTGGGGGAAAAGAACAGGACGGGTCACAGAGTGCTCTGCAAGAAGCGGCAGCCAGTCCAAGAGAGACTCCCTTCCCCTGGCAGTGCCAACCCTGCAGACACCCTTGTGTCCTCCTGGGGCCGGCTCGAGCAGGCTGGCAAACAGGCAGCACCCAGGGGCAGTGCCCGGCCACCCCCTGTGTCCCGGGCACGCGCATCCCGTCAGCGCTGGTGCCACGGCGTGACCAGATGCCTTGGAAAACAAGCCCAGCTGGGAGGCAGCTGCGTTTGGGCTTGGAAAAACATCCAGAGCTTTGGAGGAAAAACAATTATGGAGTGCTTGAGTGTTTTGTGGGAAAAAGGGGGAAAAAAAAAAAACCCGAGCAACCCGCCCTCCTACACACAGCGGCACGGCGCGAACAGAGGGAATCTTTAAGGAGTGAGCGGCCCCGGTGTTGACAGAGATCATGTCACAGCCTCCCAGATAGGCAGCCCTGAGCCAGCCTCTGCTGCCTGTCCTGCCAGCATCTCCTCGGGTACTGCCCCAGGAAAGGGCTGCTGGCTTAGGGGAAATACACACCCATCCACAGCCCTCCCTGCTGGGCATCCCTACCGGGGTGACTCCCGGGCACCCGCAGCCTGGAGAAGAGGGTGGTGCTGGGGGCACCTCCAGCCCTTCTGAACAGAGCTTCATTCCCATTCAGAAAAACTAAGAAGTGCTTAAGAAAAAATTGAGACCAAAATATTCCAAATTATTAACTAAGAATTCAAGTAATTTCAGCTGGAGGCACTGGGGAGGCTGCCCCTTGAATCCTGGGTTCAGTTTTGGGCCCCTTACTCCAGGAAGGACATTGAGGGGCTGGAGCGTGGCCAGAGAATGGAAACAGAGCTGGGGAAGGGTCTAGAGCACAAGTCTGCTGAGGAGCAGCTGAGGAACCTGGGCTTGTTGAGCCTGGAGAAAAGGAGGCTCAGGGGAGACCTGGCTCTCAAAAACTCCCTGACTGGAGTTTGGAGACAGATGGGGTTAAGCTCTTCTCACATGGAACAAGTGATAGCGCAAGAGAAAACAGCCAGGGGAGGTTTAGGTTGGAGCTGAGGAACAATTTCTTCCTCACAAGGGCTGTCAAGGCCTGGCCCAGGCTGCCCAGGGCAGTGGTGGAGTCCCCATCCCTGGAAGGCTTGAAAAGCTGTGGAGATGTGGTGCTGAGGAGCATGATTTAGCAGTTGGCTTTGCAGTGTTAGGTTAATGGTCGGACCTGATGATCTTAAAAGTATCTTCCAACCAAAACACTTCTATGATTCCGTGATCCGTCTGGGTCTTCCTCCCTCCCAGAGGGTGGTGGGTGCTTGAGTCCCACAAAGAGCTGGAGGAACTTCTTATATGAGTTTGAATGGGAACTTTTTGGGCTTCCAAGTGTTGTGGTGAGGCTGTAGGGGGCTCTTTGCTCATGGAAGAGGAGGAAGCACGAAAGCCTCAGGAGCCCCTGCTCACAGCAAGTCCTGGAGGTGGCAGCTGGGATGGACACAGGCTCTAGTGATGCCCCCACAGAAAAACCATTAACGTTTCTATCTAAATCCTGTTTCCAAAGCCAGACAGGAAAGTCAATCACTGCAAAGTGTTTCAGCTTGGAGAAACTATAACCTGCTTCAGTCAAAATTCTTCTGCAAGAAGAGCAGACCATGAAGGCTTGTAGGGATGCTCTCTGGTGAGACAAGGCTATTTTTCTCCTACCCTTTTTCACATGTTTGTAGGAGAGAAATCCAAGCCATTGTTTCTGTAGGGTTATGACACAGCTCAGATCCTGCTCACCCACAGCCTGGACTTGGCACTTTCAAGCTTCACTGATGGATTAAAGAACCAGCAGTGGGTACCTGACCCTGTCTCTGCTGGCTTAACCTGTAAGTCAACGTGATTTCATCAGCACCAACCCAACGTGGGCTGGTGGAGGCACCAGCTCAGACGACAGCAGGGAGCTTTGAAGGACGTCTGCTGCCATCCCACGCAGAGCAGCCCGGTTTGCAAGTCCGGTCAGCCTTGCTCCATTCAGAGCAGAGCAGGAGATGCCTCCAAGCCACAGGATCGTGGGCTGCTATTTTGAAACGTCAAACCCACAAATATCTCATCCCTGCAAGCCTGGCGGGAGGTGGGAACTGAGCTACCAAAGGAGCTCAGCAGACCAGATCGATCTGCAAACTGGTCCAAGAATCTAAGTCATTCAAACTGGTCCTTGCACACCATGGACAAGGAGGGCAGGGGGTGACAGCATTCCCACCAGATGCAGCTCCCTAGGCCTCATCTTCCAGCACCAATCCTGCCTCGTAGCACTTGCTCTCCCAAAACATCACTGCCCTCCTGCTGTCCCTGCAGCTGTGGTGGAACACATCACTCTGGGGTCCAGTTCACCAGGGCCAGTCCCAGGTGAAAATACATCTTCTTCTGCAAGGTGTTTTTTCTTAAAACAACTCCAACAAGAGCTGATCTGACATAAGGTACAAGACATAAGGTACAGGCTGGTTCTGCTGCTGACATGCTCCTGCTGTGCAGCTTTGGCACTCAACACAAGGTCGTGGGCCGTAGGTGGAGAAACCGCAGATGTGAGATGGGGAGGAGGACCTGCCCACAGCCTGAGAGAGGTCCCAGCCTCTGAGTGGTCACAGCAGAAGAAGCACAGCTCCAGGTTGGGTTTGCAGCACAGCTGCCAGTAAGAGATGCTCACAGCTTCAGCTCAGCACATGCAGCAATCTGATCCCATGGCCCCACCATGAAGTCCTGTGAGATCTGATCCCTTCACACGATGTCCAAGACTCTGGCTGTTCTCAGTCACTTCTTTGCTTTCATTCCTAAGCGTGACTTTTACCCAGCTCCCGCAGTTCCCTTTCATCCATGACCAATAAATGATCCCAAAATACTGTGTTTCATCCAATTTCCTTGTTCAGAGACCATTTCAACTTGTATGAAGTGACATGGACATCATTTGCCCATGAGCAGGACTTTGAGCCCTGCAACCCTGTGCCATGTTATGGGAATCAGCAAAGAAGCCTCAGTAAGTCTTGGTGATGGCAGATGGTCACCAAGGAAGGAGCTTTCTGCTGACACCTATTGATAAACTGGAGGGAGATCCAGAAATGGGATTATTCACAGTCCTTATCCCAGTGTAACCAGGTGGATGCTGAATTTCATACCTCGAGTGTGGGTCTGAAGGGCAGCAGACCCACAGGTATCATGTCCTAGTTGAAGAATATTAAATGATGTCACCTTTGCATAACCTGGTAGAGGAATTTGGTTGCAAACCAGATTAGAAAGGCAGCTCCTGCCTGTGGAGCAAGTGATGCCACCAACAAAGTTGCCAATACAACAAGAGGACATACCTGCAGCCTGAGGTACCAGTGCTGCAGGGAGGACTCACGTCCTTGCCCGTGCTCTTCACAATGGTCACAGCTGCAAAGGGACCTTGAAGCACGAAGGAAGGGCACCAAACCTGCTGTGAAACCCCATCCCTCACTTTGCCAGGGAGCAGAGGCTTTTTCTTGGGGTGCTGGAAGAAAGCTGCTGCATGAGGGATGTCTTCACTGCCATGCATGGTGCTGACCCTCTGCCACGTCTCAGAGGAAGCCACCAGCTCAAGGACATCTTCCAGCCCATTTATGAAATGGGAGTTATTTTGGGATTTCTTAAGGGGTGTTTGGCTCCTTGCACTGGGCAGGGTAAGCAGGGAGGTGAGAAAACAGCCATTCCCAATAGGTGGGAAAAACACTCCGATAAACCAGGCGTCCATCTGGTTTGCACAGTGGGGATGCACAAACCACATCTTCTGCCCCAGCAAGTACCATTCTGCCTGGATGCTTGTTCTACTCTGGTTGGAAAGCTGAGGGCCATCCTGCCAATAACGCAGGCTCCAGAGAGACTAGGAAGAAGGAAAAAATAATATTCCCATTGATCGCTTAGCAACAGCACTGGTTTAAGGTTGCCTGGTAAATAAGGTCAGATGGCTTTGTTCAGAAAGGCTCGTGGTTTCCTGAGTATCAAACCCAAAGCCAAACTCGTGTGCTACCTGTCTCTGAGGTCAACACTTCTTCCTTGGGAAAGACATAATACTCTTTGATATAAAAGCAGATGTTCACTCCATTTCCAGAGGGGATGAAGGGAACAAGCCAGGAGCTCTCAGCACTTCTGAGATCCAGGTGCAAGGGGCATCAAAACTGCCAGCTCCATGGGGAGATGTTTCCAAACCACAGCCACTGAGGTAGTGAATCTGCTGTCTTTAAGATGTGCACAGAGTACACAGATCCTGTGCCACACGTTAACTGTTCTATCGCAAGGCATGTGATGAAGAAAGCAAGACTGTGACAACAGGGAAGCTGAGGCACAGGCATACCCAGCAGCCAGTGGCATTGCCAGGTCTTCAACCCTTGCAGTCTCACCCTAATGCTTTCTCAAGTAGGACTGTTTTCTGTCCCTGCTATATCCAAAAGCAGAGATGTCTTTAGATGGGGACAGATTTTTTGAGCAGGGCCTGCTGTGACAGGACAAGGGGTGATGGGTTTAAACTGAAAGAGGGAGATTTAGACTGGAGAGAAGGAAGAAATGTTTTCCAGTGAGGGTGGTGAGAGCCTGGCCCAGGTTGCCCAGAGAGGTGGTGGCTGCCCCATCCCTGGCACCATTGCAGGTGAGGTTGGCCAGGGCTCTGAGCAACCTGCTCCAGTTGCAGATGTCCCTGCTCCCTGCAGGGGGGTTGGACTAGATGAGCTTTGAAGGTCCCTTCCCACCCAAACCATTCTAGGATTCTATCATGTCTGTGGTCCCTTAGACTATGAAGGACAGAAGTTTAACCTTGCATGCCCAAGACATGACTCCACTCACCTTTTTATCCAGTTTTCTGCCAGCCATGCTCAGAGTAATCACCCTGTTATCTGAGAGCTCTTGGGCAGCTATCTGAAAGACAAGGGAAGGCTGTGTTCATTTTCAGCATGGAAAAAAAGTGAACATCAAGCCAGAGGAGAATACGGACATTGAGGACGCGCACTCTGAAGATACCTGCACAACCCATTTTCCAGCTAGGAGGTGAGATGATCTCTGCACACAGTATTTCACTACTGGGGAGTTAAACTGCTTTTACCTTTAGAGATCAACTTGGGACCCAGCTTCTCCCTGGAATGGAGAAGGATGGAGAAAAAACCCAAACTTCCCCTGGATGGGCACTGCCATTTACCGTGCTCCGAGATGGTGACACACCAGCTTTAAAACAAAGCAGGATATGTATTTTTTAGCAGGCCACCAGCTACGCTGCTGGTGCTGCAACTGGATCTTCCATGACATCCACTGACCTCCACAGACTCATCAGTGGGGCTGGGTCCGCATGAGACACATTCATTTGTAGGGCTGGGAGTCAAAGGGTATCATTAAGCCCCTTGAATGGACAAGCCAAGGGGAGAATGAGGTGCCAGGACAACCCAAACAACCTCCTTCCCCTGTGCCATCAGATCTACAACAAAGCTTCTGGGAATAAAACTCATCCCCTTTCTTGGGTGTCACACCTGAACTGCTGTCAGGTGGCTTTTCACACACTGGGACTTGGTGAAGCCACAAAGGACCAAGTCAAGAGGAAGCAGGATCCATAAAAACCCTTGCCAGCAAGATGTGCCACCTCATCCTCCCATGTCCAGGCTGGCAAAAAGCGGTTATCCCATCTCTTGGGGGAGATGCTGGTGGCATCTCAAGCCACGTCTCAGCACAATCACCCAATGGGATGGCCACAAGGATGAAGCCTCCACTGCTGCTCCTGAGGAGCTACAGCAGGCAGGAGTGCAGCCTGGATTACTTCACTTTAAGGGGCTTTATTCACATAAACTCCAGAAGGGCTTCAGCTGCCAACCACCAGTGGGCTGGTTTTGTCTGGAGTGTGGTCTAATGAGCCTCTTGGTATTTTAAGAAAGAGAATGTTTATAACAAAAAAAAAAAAAAAAAAACCAACAAAAACCAACCCACATTTATTCACTTCTGTTACCAGCCGTTCTCTGAATCACTTGTATTTCTTTCCTCAAGGCTGCATCCTGCTGCTCCCCATTTCTCCCTCCTCCGCTCCCCAGGGCGGGCTGAGCCGCCCCCCAGCACCCCCGGCCACAGCATCCTCCCCGGGCAGGAGCCAGCACTGGCACGGCCAGGAGCACAGCGTGGATGGACACGTTCCTGGGGCACGGTGCTCCCAGGCACGGCCGTTTGCTGGCTCTCACGGAGAGGCTGTCCTTCGCTGGAGATACACGGCGTGATTACAACAGGGCTCTTAGAAAAACGCCGAAATCAAGGGGACAATTTTCTGTGGAACAAGCAATCAGAGGGTTATTGGCACTTGGGAGAGCCAGGGAGTTTGCAGAGACGAGGAGGTGGAGATGCAGCTTTTAAATCTGCCTGGGTAGCTGGTGAGGAGACAAGCTGCAGCTCCTCAACAGCCCCCCAGCCCTTCCGTGGTGGACACAACACTTTGGTCAACAGAAGATCCTTTCACCCAATTTTCCCCTCTGCCCCATACAGTCAGAAATTCCCTATTCCAAAGTCACAGAATCACTTTTCTGTCCCACCTAGTCCTCAGTGGAAGGGACTGGGTGACCGAATGGCGACCTCACCAAAACAGTCACCAGAACCAGCGTGAGGAAGAAGAGCTGCAGGGAAGTGGAGGAAATTTGCCCTTTCCTGATCCTCACAAAAGCACATCCAGTCGGTGTCCAGTTTTTAGGGCTCACTGGAGGCTATGCAAAATCCAGACTGTCCAGACAAGCCAGGTACATCTTTGTGACACACTGCTGCAGGCTGCTGGTGGCATCTTCTCCTGGCCAGCATGGACAGTAACACATTCTCACCGCTGTGTCCAGTGGAGGCATGTGGCAAGATCTTGGGATTGGTTTCTACAAACATGATGGTCCACTTCAAGACTTTCCCCATCCCTTCAAACCTAGGGACCCCCACATGACCCCCTCTATCCAGCCAAGGCTCTGTTGAGCAACCTGGTCTAGTGGGAGGTGTCCCTGCCCATGGCAGGGGAGTTGGAACTCAATGATCCTTTCCAATCCAAACCATTCTATGATTCATCCCTCAGTCAAGAAATAAAGGATCCTTGGGCAAAATTGAAGGGGATGGGGTGAGGATGGTAGGGTTTGGCTCCAAACTCCATGTTTTATATGAGTCGAAAGCAGAAGCCTGTTCCTTGGCTGGTGCCCAGAGTCCATGCTGCAGCATCGTGCCAAGCAGCGTGGAAAGGTGCCCACCACACATGACCCTGTTGTCATCACCAAGCCAGGGTAAAAAAAAAAATAATCCCAGATCATAAAATTGCATCAAAAGTACAAAATGAAGCAGACGTCTCAGATCCTTTGATTTCTGACAGATTAGTGACAAATTGGGACCTTCTTGTTTTTTTAAAGCATGCAAACTTTGAACTTGGCTGGAAACTTTTCATCTGGTCCAGCTCTTCCCACTCAAGCGCTGGATGGGGCGTTGAGAGCCCGGTCCTTGGGGATGACACACGGCATCAGACATTGCTTGAGAACTTTACTGAGGCTTTTTCTTCTGGCGTTTGAAGACTAACTGCAGCAATTAAGGGAGAAAAGCTGGCTGCATCTTCCCAGCCTCTCGAGCAAAGAGCAATGGAGATGCTCTTGCAGCAGGCAAGTCCTAGGCTTTTAAACTGCTTTTAAACCCTTCCAGTGCTTTTAAGCCTGATGGAGGTTTAACTCCTTGTTGGCTTTTTCTTCCACACCTGTGCTGCCCATCTGTGTATCTCACAAAATGCGTAACACAGAAGAGATGCAAAAAAGGACAGGAGATATGGCAGGAGAGAAATGGACCTAAATTTAGGCTTTTCTTTTAGAAAAAAAAAAGCCTCACTGAAGAGATCCACAGCAGGAAGGCCACTGCTCCAAGGGGTCTGCATCAGGAGCATCGGCTGTTGCTATGAGAGTTGTTGCTACGACACAGCTCCCATCCTCTTCCCAGAAACAAACCCACCCATTGCTGTCAGAGGAACCAGCCCTCTCACCTCCTGCTGCTCCGGGGAGGGCCGAGCAGCCCCGTTCTCCCAGACAATGGACAACAGCCACACAGATTTACTTTGTACTTCTCCAGGCTGAAGCTCTTCTTATTTCAGAGACCAAAGCAGAGGCTGAAGACTCACACTACTGGACATGAGGCAGACGCCAGGCAGGATGGTCCCTGCCCCAAATAAACCATCCTCCAAACAGACCCAACTGGGCAGGAAAATGACAGGTAATGGGCAAGACATTCCTGAGTGAAACCCCAGTCTCCTGGACCCCCGGGGAGTGTCCTGCATCGCCCCCAGGTTATTATCCACCTTCACACCCTCGGTAGGTAAGGTAAAGGAGGGACCGTACCGTTATCATCCCCTTCCCAGCCGGCTTGCCGTTCCCCAGGAGGAGGGTCCTTGTTATTTTCTTGCTGGAGACGATCTAGAGAAGCCAAAGAAGAGAAATTCATGATTGTACGAGTGATCGAAAGCAGACTCATAAGCAACTGATGATTGCTCATGTTAGTTAATTCAGACGAAGTGTTCACAACGTTAGGAGAATGATGTAAGGCTCAGGGATGACCGTGATGCTGCAGCTATCACCGCTATCGCCTGAGCCCAGGGGCTGCAGGGCAGCAATGGCACAAGAGGCTGAAGCCTCACATTTCCCTGATCCCCAAGACCAGCTCTTGGTGTGGAGCAGGTCAGTGGAACCTCACGCAGTCAAAGGGCCAGGATTTGTTTCCAGTAAAACCACAACTCAAACTTTTCAAACCCCGCTTTAAATGCTTCTCACATGACCCTTGCCAGCAACTTGCTTTCAGACCACATTTCCATGGACAAATCCTGATTACAAGGTGTTTGCTCTCCCCCAGCATTGTTCTGGACCCCCTCCACAGCTGCTGCCGAGCAAGGCACAGGGGTCAGCACCCCCAAAGGTATGTTCTTCCCTTCACTCCTGCCTTCTAAGAGGCCAGACAGGATGATCTGGGAGCTGAATAATTTAACCCCTTGAGATTTTTCCCAGCTGACTGAGTTTTGGTCACTGTCAGATCTGGGGATCCCAGACATTTTCCCCACGAGACAGAGACCCTGACATGGGGATGCAGCAACCTGCTGGAACTATGTGCTCCATTCCCATACCTAGTGGGGGCCCCTTTGAGGGCTGCAGTTTAAAAAGTGCAGTCCCATCCATCTGCCTGCCTCTACCCTTGGTGCTACACCACACGGTCAGAAAATAAAAACAATTAAAAAAAAACACCAAAAAACAAACAAATAAAAAAACCAAACACGTAATGAAATGCCTTAACTTGTTGTCATCCAGGTGACCCAGCCGTGCTTGGATTCCTCCCATTGCTCCCAGAAATGCTCTCCTCCCTCTTCTTGCAATTTCAATGCAAAATCCCTTTCCCATCGTGGCTAGCTGGCCATGTCCAGGAGCTTTTGATCCATAAGCACGTAGGAAGCACCAGCCAGTGTAAGTAGATTTTTGTGCCACACCAAGTACGGGGAGGCGAAATCTCCTCACAGTCCTGGCCAGCAGAAAGCACGGGCAGCCTCCAGCCTGCAATCTGATCCCTGTTACATTTCCTTTGGCCCCAGAGGTCATTACAGGCCCACAAATGATCCAACCATCCTTTTAAATCTTACCACAGCCCTAATTAGTCGCAATAAAACAAATCAGGATAATCTGACAGGGCTCTGCTACAAACTCAACATTGAAAAGTCAGATGCTTGCTGTGCGGTCCCTGCTGCCCACGGCTGCTCTCCTTGCCTCCTGAGAGCTCACCACACCCCAGAACTGGGCAGGCTTATGAAAATGGGACAAAACCCAGCCATCAAAAAATCCACAGCAGGGTGGAGGAACCCAGAGATTCCCATCTGCCCTGTTTCACCCCTCTCCTCACCAGGCACCCTTGCGCACGTGCTACCCCTCTGGTCCACTTCTGCCTCGCAACCAGGCTGGGTTGCAAGCCCGTGCTGGCCACAGGGAGAGGATGATCATAGAATTTGAGGGAAAATTGAAAATGAGAAGGTGTCTCCATTCCACACTGATGTCTCGCTGTGGACTAAAGGGCAACAAGAAGCTCCCGTGGGAACCACTGCAAAAGCTCATCAAAATCTGGGCAGACACATAAGCCACGTTCTCTTGCAGAGCGTAAATACTTGCATGACACTACAGAAGTTTAGAGCTTTCTTTTCTTCTGAGGGACTAAGACCACCAGCTGTGCCTAAAGACACCATAGACAGTTATGCCATGCCCACCAGTCACCATGGCTGAACCAGCAACTGTCCTGAGAAAGCACCTTGGATCTGAGACCTGCCAACAGCTGCCTGTCCCCACCATTAACCACAGCACCAGGATGGCCTCTCCAGTCTCATGCTCTGAGCTAATCACCTTTCAAAGCACCAGAAAGGGTTGGGCCCCTCTGGGAGACACAAAAAGCAGGAGGAGATGGGTCCGACTCTTCCACCTCTCTTCCCAGTGGATATGGATAACATTCCTTTCCAGCATGAGCCTGCAGAGCTCTGGACTTCTGCTGAGCCACATTTAGGAACAGCAAGGTTTCATCTCTCTTTCCTTACAGCCACAAATTCTCTGCTCACAGCTTTCACCAAGACCGTGACCTTCAGAACCAGCACTGCTGACCTGTCCTGCACCACAGGTGGCTGTGTTTCAGCAACAGGAGAACCAATGGTAAAGAATGGCTTTGGTCTAAATCACTGAACAGCAGCCTAGGCTGTTGCCAGCATCATCTCTTAAATTCTGCAGAAGCAGAATTAGGTCATCACAGAGCACTTCCAAAAATGTAGAAATGAAACCTCAAATTCTCTAAATGTCAGTGCTCTTCTGACATGTCAGGCTCTTGAGCTGGCTATGGTGAGGAGGTCACTCAAGATCCCCTTGCCATGTGCAGTGCCAAATGGCAGTCTGTGTAAGAAAGCGACCATGTTCAGAAGCCTCCCTGAACCTTGGGCTCTCTGTCCATGCCGACCCATCTCTTACAGTGTCTTGCTTCCTCCTGTTTGGAAGCCCTTGTGCTTGTGCAAGGTACCACAGCAGCCCCGAGCTGCCGGATGCTGCAGAAGAACGGAAAAAATCCCCTCACTCCCTGCCTCTGAGTCAGAGCAAGCTCAGAGGACAAAGACGTTCGGAGAATGGAGCTGCCAACTTCTAACAGGGTCTGGGCTCATGAACGCAAAGACCTTCCAAAAGCTTATAAATCGTGTTGTGTCCTGAAAGCTTTTCCACAGGAAGAGCAGAAGACACATTCCTGCACCAACACGCTAAAGCAGGAGGGATGTTTTTCTACACAACAGTGATGGATGAAGCTTTGAAAAAAAGAAAACCAAAACTGCAATAGAAAGGTAGACTGCAATGCCTCCTAACTTTAAACATCTGGAAGTTCCCCAAGTCCAAATCCAACCTGGTCATCAAGGCTCTTACTATAACCCATGGTGAGATACAGGTACTTTCAAAGGCTTCGGGTTGATCTCTCTCTGCAGGCACCAGCAGAAGCCCACACTATGACTTGCTTGGACTTGGGCAAGTGGACAACAGCCCCAGCACAGAGCCGTTCAACCTTAACAGCTGAAGCGTGACAAGCAAATTATATTAGTGTTGCTAGTGTCCTATCTGCTCTCATGTCCCCACATCCCTGTGGCTGATGTGATCTGGGGACCCTTTGCTGGAGGACAGCGCGCTGCAGGGACCTCAAGAGACTCACCATGCCCAGGGTGCAGGAGAACTCGCCCAGAAAGTCATGTTCATACAGCTGCATGCTCGACTTGTCCTGGTCAAACAAGGCAAACTTGAGCTTCTGCACTTCTTCAAAGTGGTAGTCGATGATGAACTTCTTGGCGAAGGCTGGGTTGAGGTTGTTCACAGCTGTCTCTGTCCTGTCAAGCTTTGAAGGGGAAGGAAAAAACAAAAAGGCATTTAGGCACATGCATCTTGCACCTTTGCCACTGCCAGGTCCCTCCCCTGACTTTGGCCAGAGCCACCCAGTAAACCCTGCAGTGACCATCAGAGAGTGAGCACACCAGCACTTTGTGCTGAGCGCTGCATCCCCCAGGACAGGAGGCCGACCCCGGACACCCAGCCAGAGCTCAGCATGGACTCGAGGCTCACGGAAGCCAGAGCCGGTTTGGTTGTCTCTGAGCCCTGTCCTCCCAGGAGCTGAAGCTCTCACACACCTCTCACCCTCAACCAGACCCTCACAGCTGGAAGGCAAAGCCTGTTTCTTTCAGGCTGTTCAGCAAAGAGCACGGACAAGCAAAACAAGAAAAAGTTTCGTGAGCTGGAGCACCATTTCCCTCCAGACCTCAAACCAAGGCATTCCTGTGGTTTCCTCTTTCCTGGCTTTCCATTGAAAAAGGAGGAAAAAATAACCCAAACCCGGGCTATTTTTCATAGATTTCATAAGGCATTAGGAGAAACAAGAGGGCTGGAAGATCCCAGAAGACAAGATTTCAGTAGACTTTGTCACCCTGAGCTTCTGTGAGCAGGCTGGAAGAAATGTGTCTCTTGATGGCTTGGAAGGGCAAGTGCAGAGAGGATGAGGGGAACTGGAAGGTGTGTGGGGAACTCACCATGAGAGGGGCATCCCACAGCCGAGAGCCACGCGGAGAGCGAAGGAAACCTGGCAGGCAGCCGATGGACGTGTGGGTTCCCGACACAGCACGGCACAGGCGTGAGCCACGAGAACAAATCCCGGGGGCAGCCACGCCGGAGAGCCTGGGACACTGCCCTCCAGGAGCAGAGCTGTGGCCCCAGGCAGCAGGAGGCTGGGGGATGGCACCACCAGCCCAGCTCCTCACGTGGACTCGCACAGAGACGGCAACCCACAAGTTCAGCCAGCGTGGCAGAAACTGGGAAACTGAGGCTGAGAAAAGCTGTTGTTTTTACTGCTGGAAGTCAATGGCCAAGGAGGGTCTGAATTTTAACGTCAGGGCCCAAGAGGCACCAGGAAATGACAAGTTTGGAGCCCAACATGCAACATGCCCTCGCAAAGCTGCGACAGCCAGAAAGGACACAGGCAGCAGAGCCTGAGTGCTGGACCAGAACCCAACACCCACAGCCTGGGGGAAAACCCCTTCAGCGAGGAAACCAAGGAGAAGCTTTGTCAGGAGAGCAGCTATTGATATTGTATGGCTACTGGAAGAGGTGGCAGCTGGTTTGAAGAAGGGCATCTTGTCCAGGCAGCCCATGGGAAGTGCCGACGGCTTCAAGCACCTTGAGCTGGAGCAGCCACACACCAACCAGAGCTGGCAGAGGAGCTTTTGATCCATCTCCCCATTATCCCAGGATATGGAAACAGGGGCTATGAAAAGAGAAGGCAGGCACTCACCAGGATGATTTTCTCAGAAGGTGCTGCCCTCAGTGTCTGGAAAGACCATCCCATCTACCTGCAGGGCAACATGGAGCCCTCAGCCGTGCCACACCCCTATCCAGCAACCCACTGCATCTCCCAGATAGGACACCCAGTCACGGAATCACAGAATGGTACGGGTTGGAAGGGACCTCTGGAGATCATTGAGTCCAACGCCCCTGCCAGAGCTGGATCACCCAGGAACAGATCCAGGTGGGTCTTGAAAGTCTCCAGAGAAGGAGACTCCACAACCTCTCTGGGCAGCCTGGGCCAGGCTCTGTCACTCTCACAATGAAGAAGTTTCTCCTCATGTTGAGGTGGAAATTCCTGTGTTTCACCTTGTGACCATTACCTTTCATCCTATCACAGGCATCACTGACAAGAGACTGGCCCCTTCTACTTGACACACACTCTTCAGATATTTGTAAACATCCGTAAGATCCCTCTCAATCTTCTCTTCTCCAGCTAAACAGCCTCAGGTCTCTTAGCCTTTCCTCATAAGAGACATGTTCCAGTCCCTTCATCACCTTTGTAGCTCTCTGTTGGACTCTCTCCAGTATTTCCCTGTCCCTCTTGAACTGGGGAGACCAGAACTGAATGCAATACTCCAGATGTGGTCTCACTAGTGTAGAGTGGAGGGGGAGGAGAACCGCACCTTGGCCTTCTGGCCACACTCTTCTTTATGCATCCCAGGATACCACTGGCCTTCCTGGCCACAAGGCACATTGCTGCTCCATGGATAACTTATTGTCCACCAGGATGCCAAGGTCCCTCTCCATGGGACTGCTTTCCAGTGGGTTTACCCCTAACCAGTACCGGTACATGGTGTTGTTCCAGTCCTGGACAAGGCTGAGCCACTGGAGCATCCCAGGTCCCAGGGTAAGACCTCTGGGGAAAGCAGCCCCCAGCAGCAGGCTGTGGGACGGCTGCCAAAGCTGCTGAGCCAAGAATAAATACGGCAGCACAGGAAAAAAAAGCCAAGAAAAACAAAACAAAACAAAACAAATCGAACACATACCTTAGTCCCAAAGAAACTCACTCAGCAGGGGAGGCAGGCTTTGGAGGGACCGAGTGGAAACGTGATGTGTTTGCTATATATACAACAACTCTCAGTGTGTTCTTTGAAGTTGGTCGCCCAGTCTGTCTTAATGGCCAAGAAATGACTGAAGTCCAAGCCACGTTCCCAGAGTAGCCACCTGCTGCACCCTGGGCAACCAAACACAGCAGCGGCAGCGGGCTGTCGGCTGGCCAGGACCACGCAGCTTCACGCGGGTCCTCCCCGCTCTGCTGCCCTTCCCTACCCAAGGGCTCTGAACGTCGGCTCAGAGACACGCCGGACCAGGAGCAGCAGGCAGCCACCCACTCCACCTTATCTCAGCAGCACAAGGCACCCGAGTCCCCTTCCGAGCCTAGGAGATGAGACTGCACGGGCAAGAGAGGTGGATTTTAGCTCCTTCCGTGTTCTCTGAACTACTGGGAAGTGGGGAACCAAGGGAAACCAGTCCTCTCACTCCCAGGCACCAGTTCAATGCAGATAACTTGAGGTCTCATCTACAGCTTTGCCCTGGAAGGGGTGGCCAAAGGAAGGAGAATAAAAAACAGGCTGACATGACGTGGGCTAACCCTTTGGAGTGACGGGGCTTCCTTCAACACCCAGATTAAACCGTTTCATCTTCTGCCTATTGTCAGTGTGAAGCACCAGAAAATCACAAGCCCCAGTTGACTGCTGCACACAATTCTACAAATGAAGCATGAAAATGGGAAATCATCTCCAGCAACCACCCTCGTGTTCAGTGAATGCAACCAGAGAGTCCTCCAGTGTCCAAAGGGAGGCTGGCTAAAGACCTTCAAGCATCCCTAGCACACGGAGGTGTGCTTGATGCTCCAACACTGGGAGATGCCCTCCCAGGTGCCAAGGCAAGCTGGTGCTGAGGGCACAAGGCCAGCCAGATGACTCAGAGCAGCACAAAGGCAGCAGCATGGCTGAGTCATGTGTCCCTGCTCCCGGCATCACAGGTCAGGTCTTTCATGGGTCCTGCGAGATTACGTCATTGGGCAGAACATTTAAATATCACCCGTCTTCATGTCACTTCTCGGCCCGTGGTTTATTGTCCCTCCCCCACGCCCTCCAAGGCTGATTCACAAAGAGGTTTTAATTTCTGTTAAGCTCAGTGAGACAAAATAATTGTATTTGGGAACAAATGTGACAGCTAGAAAGAACAGCGAGCAGAAATCTTTCTCTTGGCAGCAGCCGGTGCTGCGGCTTCACCACCCAGCTCAGATGCTGGCACCACCACAGCTGGGGAGGAAACCTACCTCCTAAACCAGGTCCAATGTCTGGGAGTGTGGAGAAGGCAGGAGCAGTGTGGTGGGATGGGTTCATGCTGCTGAGGTGCTCCTGTCCCCATCCGTCCCCTACATTTCTGCAATGTTAAGGCCACCGCTTTCAGATGGGAAAGAGGTTCGTCTTGGGACAAGGGGCACATCTGTGTGGCCAAAATCTAATGCAGGCACCCCCTGGGAGTTCTGAACCACAGTGGCATGAGCTGCCAAGGGTCCACCAAGCGTTCCATCCAGCAAGGCTCTCATGGGTGAGCCCACCTCTGCTGGCCCTCCCTGGCACCCACCCACTGCCCGAAGCCAGGCACCACTGCTGCCACGTCTGGGTGCGGGAGGGTCTCAGTCCTGGCTGTGTCCCTGGCATTCTGGTTGACCAGGGCCAGCTCCAAAGCATGCGAGCAGACCACACCACGTGCCAGCTCGTGCCACGCGCTACCTCCAGTAGCAGAGAGACAAGCAACCTGCCACACAAGGCTGACATCCAGCACCTACTGTGCCAATTCAAAAGGAGCTAAAAATAGCAGAGGAAAAAAATAATAAACCACCACACGTTCGTATTGTGAAAGAGGCTTTGGAATCAAAACTGCTGGACTGAGACATTACTGACAGAGAGAGAAATTCCTGAATACAATCAGGTCAAAGAGATGACACCTCTCAAGTCTGGAAAGCTCATTAGTCTCACCCAGGCTGCTGAGCAAAGTTAATTTGCAGAGCACAGTAAGGTGAGGTTTGCCCCTGCACCCTCCCTGCTGACGGTGAGATCAGCTGCAGGACACCTCCGGTGATGCCTACTGCTTCACCAGCTCCTTGGCCAAGTGCTCAAAGGCTGCCCAACTAGTCCAAGTAGCTGAAAAACGAGACCACCTAGTTTCCCAGGAACGGGGACAATTTTTGTTTGACTTGCATGATATAATGGCCTTTGGCTGCTCATTTTGTGGTGCTCGCAACATCAGCGCCTGTACCTATCCATCCATCCTCTGCTCACCTGCTCCCTCCCAGACCACCTGAAAAGAGGTCTTACACCATCTACAAGTGCAGTTACAAAATTAAATCATCATTTTTTTCCTCCAGATATTTTAGCCCAGAGTCTTTCCCCTGGTAGCCCAAAGGTTTTCCTTTGGCCTGAAGCTAAATACTCTTGTGTGGACACTGGAGTTTGGATTCACGACACCAATTTTATCACAGACAGCACCTTGCCGCAGGAGGAGAAGACAACTATAGATTCTCCATGGAGACACTGAATAAAGCACCATGAAAACCATTCTTAGGAGTCCCCAGTCCACTTTGTGTACATGCTGACTGCAAAACCAGCCTGAGACATGCCTGGGACACCAACCCAAGGGAGACCTCTTGCTGTTGCAGCAGAAGAGCTGGTGATGACCAAGGTCATGCTGCTCAGAGCCAATCTGGGCACCTCTGGAAGAACCATGGTGCTGGCAGAACGCACAGACCCGGTCCCCAGCACAGTGTACACCTGTGCCCCTTCCCCACAGCTGGGAAATGTTCCATCCACTTCGTGAGTACGCCAGGAAGTGAGCTTTTGGGATGAAGCCAATGCTCTACTTATGCTACGAAATAATTCAGACAGCTGCTGAGGGACAATACCTTCATGCTACATTAGCCTGGTTGGCAGCAGCCTTGTCCCGCTGGAGAGGAGGGCTGGGAACAACACACGAGGACTCCCTGTGCACTGTCAGCATCTCAGAGGGGATGGATTTATCCCATGTACACCCACTACCAGGGATGCAGCAGCCACAGAAGGTACTCCTGTCCTTAAAAAGCCTTTTATCAGAAGGGTCTTGCCTTGAAGCAAGCCTGTGTTGGAGTGCGTAGGGAGGCTGAGGGATGCAGCTCTCAGCTCCTCAGCACATACAGAAAAATAAAAACACCCCTCATGACCACCACCTCCGGCCACAGGAACATGCCAGTGCATTCTTCTGTGCCCACCCTTAGTGCCTACTGCCCACGGGCCACCAGCGGCCATGCACATCTGCTGAGGAGCGTGACCTGGTGCAGCACGGACACCCAAATCCAGCAAGGACAGTCATAGGATCACAGGCTGGTTAAGGTTGGACCTTTGAAGATCATCTAGTTCCAACCCTGCTGCCATGGGCAGGGACACCTCCCACTAGACCAGGTTGCTCAAAGCCCCATCTGACCTGGCCTTGAACACTTTCAGTGATGGGGCATTCACAGCTTCCCTGGGCAACCTCTGCCAGTGTCTCACCACCCTCATTGTAATGAATTTCTTCTTTATGTCCAATCTAAACCTACCCTCTTCCAGTTTAAAACTGCTGCCCCTTGTTCTGTCACAAGTCTCTCTCCACCATTCTTATAAGCCCCTCCTTATATACAGGAAGGCCACAATGAGGTCTCCCCAGAGCCTTCTCTTCTCCAGGCTGAACAACCCCAACTCTCTCAGCTTGGCCTCCCAGCAGAGGGGTTCCAGACCTCCCAGCATTGCTGGGGCTCCTCTGGCCCAGCTCCAACAGGTCCCTGTCTCTGCTGTGCTGAGGACTCCAGAGATGGACACAGTGCTCAGGTGGGGTCTCAGTACAGTTGAGTAGAGAGGCAGAATCACCTCCCTCAACCTGCTGGCCACACTTCTTTTGATGCAGCCCAGGATGTAGTTTGCCTTCTGGGCTGCAAGTGCACGTTGTCAGCTCATATCCAGTTTGTCACCCGCCAACATCCACAAGTCATTCTCTACAGGGCTGCTTTCCATCCATCCATCCATCCATCCATCCATCCATCCATCCATCCATCCATCCCCCTGTCTGTATAGATACTGGGAATTGCCTCAGGAGCCAGCTTCTGAAAATAAAAAGACCATCTGCAGTTTCGCCTCAGGGCCTCCTGGTATCAAATACGGCTGTTGAAACACATATTTGTGAGATTTCTGGTGAGGAGGAAAGACCAATGCCTGCAGAGTTCATTTGGGATTTGCCAGCCAGTTGCTGTCTGTCTGCAGCTGCACTGATCTAGCCCACCTCGCAACCAGCTCCCAACAGTCTCCTTCCCCATCCCATGGTCCTGCCCTCTCCACAACCAGTGAGTGAAATGCCCAGCTTAAGGACTGTTGACTTTGCTATACTTCTTGAAGGAGGCCACAGGTGTTCAGAGAATGACCTGCTCTGGATAGCGTTTCTCCCCTGGACTGACCTTGTCAGATCCAAGAACCATCCTACCTTCACTCACCCAGCAACATGCCCCATTGCAAGCAGGACCTCACAACATCTGCCACACAGGATCAGCATTTCAGGCACTCAAATGCAAAGCACTCCCAGCTTACAGTGGACTGAGAAGGGGCAGGGACCACTTTGAAGATGGCAAGATCCTTTCATGCCTGCCCCCTGCCTTGACAGAGGTAGACACTTCGAGATCTGCAGCTAAATCTGACCCCAGTACAAAGCAGAATGCACTGGAGAATAAAGGGCCAGTTGCAACACATACAGAATAATTACCACAGAATAATTAACACACTGGCGCCATGTGCACAGGCTCAGGAGGACCAGCAAAGCTTCCACCTCTGCTCGGGGAGCAACAAGGACCAGCCTTGTACCAAAGCACAGAGAGAGGAGACACCAGCACGGGCAAACCAGAGGAGGAGGAAACCCACACGACTTCAGGCCTTACCTCCACCCACTTCCCATTGATTTCCATGAAGAGGACGCAGAAGGGGTCCGATTTGGAAGTGACATCCCTGTCCAGAAGGTTCTGGCCGCAGATGGACAGCTCGACTTTGCAGACGCAGTACTGGGAGCCGACAGGCCCCACCGGCGTGGGATTCACGGTGTACGCCATGGACTCCAGCAGCAGCAGCAGCTCCAGGCAGTCTGTGGGACACGAGAGCGGAGAGGAACTTCAGTGCAAGTGGAAAGGCAGAAAACACGCTGCTGGTGCTGGTGGGTTGGGCACAGACAGAGGAACCTCCTCCACAGTCTCGTGCTCTAAGTTACACTCAAGAAGTTAGGAGGCTTTCCTGGCTCCACAGCATCTGCCCTGCTCTGTCACCATCCCCATGTGGCCATCACGCCAGGCAGACATCCTGAGTGGGAGCCCAGCAGAGCACCTACAACCTGCCATGGTTTTGCTCCCTAAATAACATCTTCTGCTTACCCCTCCAAGAGAGTGTGGGGGTCCCTCCAAGAGTTGTGGGAAGGAACTACACTTCCACACCATCTTACAGCATGAAAACCGGTCGTTGTTTGGCTGGTCCCAAGCCACGGACCATGGACCTATGCTACAAGGACTGAACTTGAGCTCTGCCCCCCAGATCATCACAGGGAAAGGGGACTGTGAGGATGAGTGGGGTGGAAGGCAGCTCCAGCCCTGGGTCAGCCCTATCTCAGCCAGCTCAGCAGTCCAGCAGACAGCAGTGGCTCTGGCAGCAACTGGCAATAGTTGCTTGACAGCAGAGTCAGTCAGATGTGACAACCACTGCATGACCTGGTGCACAAGATGATTTCCAGGGCCCTGTTGGCCCTTTATCACAAGAAGAACTTACCAGAACTCCATTACCAAAGTCACTTTGTAGAGATAAACAAATTTTATACCCTTCTTAGTGTTAAACCCCATCCCACATGACAGTTTTGCCTTCTGATGTGCAGTTTACTCGGCAAAAACCACCAAAAGTCAACAGAGAAGAAGAAAAGGGGGGAAAAAAAAAAAGAGAGAGGAAAAAAAAGTCTTTTCAGGTTCATGTATACTAATAAACCTCTGCAGGCAGGGTTGCCAGTGGAGTGAGCACTCTTTTCAGCAGCTGCTTTAATACCTTTCGGCCTCTTTTTCAACAGTGGCTCCTGGTTCACCCACTTTACCTGAAAACCCCAAACATCACCTTCCTCAATAAGCTGCTGCTTAGCAGCGAAACCTCAATGAATCTGATGTGTTTGCTTTTCCTGGGTGTGAGGATGTAGAAGCCCTTGTGCTGCAGGGGTGGGTACTGGGGCCAGTACTGTTCCGTATACTCATCAATGACCTGGATGAGGGAACAGAAGTGTCAGCAAGTTTGCTGATGATACAAAACTGGGCAGAGGGGCTGACACACCAGCAGGCTGCGCTGCCATCCAGCGAGACCTGGGCAGGCTGGAGAGCTGGGCAGGGAGAAATCAAATGAAATACAACAAAGGCAAGCGTAGAGTCTTGGGTCTGGGAAAGAATAACCCCCGGTACCAGTATAGGCTGGGGATTGATTTGCTAGAGAGTAACATGGGGCAAAAGGACCTGGGGGTCCTGGTGGACAGCAGGATGACCATGAGCCAGCAATGTGCCCTCATGGCCAAGGCCAGTGGCATCCTGGGGTGTATTAGAAGGGGTGTGGTTAGCAGGTCAAAAGACAGTCTCATCCCCTTCTACTCTGTCCTGGTGAGACCTCATCTGGAATATTGTGTCCAGTTCTGGGCTCCTCAGTTCAAGGACAGGGAACTGCTTGAAAGAGTCCAGCACAGAGCCACAAAGATGATTAAAGGAGTGGAGCATCTCCCTTATGATGAAAGGCTGAGGGAGCTGGGTCTCTTTAGCTTGGAGAAGAGGAGACCGAGGGGTGACCTCTTTAATGTTTATAAATACGTAAAGGGCAAGTGTCATGAGAATGGAGCCAGGCTCTTCTCCATTATGTCCAATGATAGGACAAGAGGCAATGGTGTAAGCTGGACAATGCTCCACATGTGTTCCACAGAAACATAAGGAAAAACTTTTTCACACCAGGATGGTGCCACGTGCGGGCAACCATTCATCTACCACAACTTTGAGGAGAAGCTCATGCAGAAATGAAAGTCCTCATGGCTTGTCTACTGCCAAGGCCCTGCAGCCACTTGGGGCAATGGCTCCGAAATGCCCGTGCCCACTGGAGCTGCCTCTGCTCCCCCTGAGCCCGTGTTGCTGGTTGCAGATAAACTGAAGATTTATTATTTTTTTCTTCACTGCACAGATCATGTAATCGATGTCTCAAAATAGCCAGGCCCGTTCTATTTATGCCGCTGTCCGTCTGCTGCTCCCTCCGGAAAGCAAACACCGGGCAGCTGTGCTGGTAGGGACCTGGTCCTGCCGGAACAGGGAGATCTGGGATGGGTTTTTCCATCTCCCCTTCCCCCAAATCTCACAAAAAAAGCAGAGGCAGCAAATGACTCAGTGGAAAAAGCTTTTTCCCAGGGCTGGCAAGCACCAAAACATCCTCTGGGCGCACTGTGCATCACCCGTGCCCCAGTCCCTGCGCTCAGCCTGCGTGCTCCCCGGGGAGTGCACGCTCAAAACGGGCACGGGGCAGAGGAGAGGTGGCCAGTGCTGGCCAGGGCCAGCTGAGGACAGAGAGCTGGGAAGACTTGTGTCCCCTGTGTGGACACAGTCCCCACTCAGACACCCAAACTTAGGGACTGGGACACTGGTCTCTCCCTGGCCAGGTGCCAACCTGAAGAGCTTGATGACATCTCACAGGTGCTAAGCACAAAACCCTGCAGTTGCCTCCTCCTCCAGAAGGCAAAAGGCAGCAGGAAGATGATGCCACCCCTTTCCCCACCATCCCAGTAAAGATGATTTCTCCCCTGAGGAGCTGCTGGTCCAGCCAGCTTAGGGATGGAGATGCCAAAGAGACAGGCAGCTCTTCCAAATCATGTCTCAGGCTACTCCCTCCCCCAGCTCCAGTCCTGGTATAAACCCCTGAGGAGAGTCACCATCCTGATTCAGCCAAAAAGTAATTTGTATAAAAGTGGAACTCCTCTTCCCAACCAGGCTGCCTCCACAAACAACCCCAAGGGAAGGGTAATGCTCAGCCAGGTGGCAGGGGAAGAAGGTGGTGATGGCACCTGGGCACAGCTACTTCTGCAGGTGCCACCATCACTCATACCATCCTGCCCTGGGAAATGGCCCTGAGAGCCACCTCTTCCCTGCCAGAGAGCCAGAGCCACCTCTCCTCCTGCAGCTCTACCACAGACCCAGCCCCTTCCCCAGGACCAGGCAGCTGCAGCCTCAGCAGCAGCCACAGGTCCTCCTGGCTCAGAGGCTTCATATCTGAGGCACCAGCAGGTTGCAGTGAGCCAGCAGCACTTCAGCCCCCCAGCAAATGCTTTGAATTCAGGGTTGGAGCTGGCACCAAAAGAGCCAACTTGCCATCATCTGAATTCCAGTCTCTCCTCCTTTATTTGTTCTCTCCCACCCTGAACGATGTCTTGTGACTCGCTCGGCATCTGCAGCTGAATGTTCTCCTGCTGTACAATCCCAGCTGCCGGCTTCGTGCCGAGCACATGGACACGTGGTCTTCTGACAAAATATGGCCAGGCTACCCATGAGAGTTCTCAGGGACAAGCATGAAGGTCCAATTGCCCCATTGTCCCATCTGCCATCACCCACAGCAGATGCCTGAAGAGGCATCACAAGAGCAGGACCACGGTGAAGAAACATGGTCCCCAAACCCTTTCTAGGCTCCAGCTTCCAGGACCTCCTGAGACAGATGCATCTTCGAGCTTTGTAACCCCAGGTGCTTTTTCCACCATGACTTGGTCACGTCCGAGCTGCTCTGCATACACAGCATCCCACAGTGAGGGTTTCACTGGCTGGGGGCACACATAAGCCCTGGGACCACCCAGAATATCTGAGATGAATACTTGGGAGCCCCAGAGCAACAAGCAGATGTTCTCCTCCTCCTCCTTCTCACCTCACGGCCCCTCTGATTGCTACATCAGACATCCAAAGCACGTGCAGAAGGGCCAGCTGGAAACCCCAGGATCTTTTCTTCCTCTCTTCTCTGAAAGATGAGGAGGGGAAGGCTTTACATGTTTTCCAAACTAACTTCTGCCCTGGAAGGTTCCCCTTCCCTCTGCAGAAGAGAATCCCCACAAGAAGCAGTCACTCAGGCCACATCAAGGCCTCATTTTAAGCATTAACAGAAAAAAAAAGAAAAGGGGGGGGGGGGGGGGAAGTAAAACTGTGCTTTAAGTAAAACACTTTTGAGGGGGTTAAAATGTTAACAGTGCCATCTAACTTCAGTGAAGTTCTCTCCTTAAAGAAATCAGATTTATTTTCAGAGGGAATACCAGGCATATTTGAAACAGCCCCAGAAGTGCCGATATCCACCAGGGACTGGTGCAAAGTCCCTCTGGGTCCCTCCCAGGAACGTCCCTCCCCTTCTCTGGGATGATCTGTGATCTTCATAATACCTCACAGATGTCACCTGTGACTCAGTTTACCTACTCGGTCTGCCTGACTACAGCAATTGTAGAAGCAAATCTCCTTTCTGGAAGGGGAAAATCAGAGTTG
The DNA here is from genome assembly GCA_025345505.1 of Todiramphus chloris collaris. Taxonomy (NCBI): domain Eukaryota; kingdom Metazoa; phylum Chordata; class Aves; order Coraciiformes; family Alcedinidae; genus Todiramphus; species Todiramphus chloris. The sequence continues at coordinate 14,496,551 of JANVCC010000037.1, read as the reverse complement.
AGTATGGAACAGGTCAGTTTGGGTTCCTATGCAGCACAGATCTGAGCGTACAGGCAGCGGAGACACAACAGGAGAGCAGTGGTACCCGAGGGAAGGTGAAGAGCAGGTGAAAACGGGTTGTCAGAAGATTGAAGCAAAGGAGAGAAGTGGGAGGACACAGGAACCAGAAGGCAGCATCCATGGAGCCAGAGACACCAGGAAAAGCCAGGACACACCATGACGGACACCCAAGGCAGCTCCCCACGCCGTCACAACCCACACCAGCCGCTTTGCTTCCTCATGTCAACAAACACCATCATCTCTAGAATTGTTTTGCAAAGCAAAACCATTTGCCTTTCAGCCTCGCCTCGGCAACGCGGTGGATTCACCACCTGCACCAGGTTTAATAACAGCCTCGCTGTCTTCTTAGTCACGGATGCAGCACCGGGACCCTTCGCAGCAAATGCTGGGGCTGAGGAGGCAGAAGGACCTTCATCCCTCCTGTGAGGCAGGGAAAGGCTGAAAACTGCCCAGTGTGGGCTCAAATTCTCCCAAATCCTTGGAGACTGGGGATAGAATCACAGACTGGTTTGGGTTGCAAGTGACCTGTAAAGCTCAGCTAGTCCAACCCCTCTGCAGGGAGCAGGGACATCTGCAACTAAAGCAGGTTGCTCAGAGCCTTGGCCAACCTCACCTGCAACAGTTCCAGGGATGGGAGACTTGGCAGAGGGGGACACCCAGGCTGGGCTCTGGTTTTCAGGCTTTGAGCGAGTCCCACAGAAGGAGCCAAGGGGACTGTACTGAGATATTTGAGGGGCTTGGTACAGCAGTAATAAGGGTTTCAGGAGAACATAGTTAAGTAATTTCCCCAGTGAACCCTTCCTGACAGAAACTATGCGCATTGATGCTTCCACAGGTAGCCCTGTTCTTGCTGGAAGCTGGGTTTCTCACACTGGTGCTGCAAAATCCTGTCCCAAGCGAGCTGTGACAACAGCTGGTGGCCACCTCAGTGCGACAGCAACTGTGCTTTCATTTCATACCCAGCAACAGTCACCCACACAGCCCAGCTCCTCTCAGATCTCTGCTGTCCCCAGGAAGGCCCTTTAGGAGCTCAGCCCCAGCCAGGGGCTGGTGGGCAGGACCCACCAAGGGGGCACAGGCACATGCCAGACCAGGGGACAAGAACATCCCCTGCCTGACTGCCATCTCCCAGGGCATCCCGTTGGATGCACAGGGACACCTTTCCATCCATCCCTCACCCAAGGGTCCAACCTAACGTTGTGCACTGCCTGTTGGGATTTAGGACAGTGACGAGGCCTGACAGCAGCCAGAGCTAGGGAAGATGCTCTGAAGAAGCCAGGTGGATGGAGTAACAAGCCCTCTGCCTAGACCCCAGAGCATGGGGGCTGCCCAGGGTTCACCAGCACCATCCACTTCTCATCTCATTTTGAAAACATTGTAATCTGAAGAGTCATTCCAAAGCCCTTCCCCTGCCCAGACCAGAGCTGGGGCAGCCGCTGCAGACGTTGAGCACAAACCCACCACCTCCAGCTGCCTCTGTGCCATCCCCATGTGTGGCACACCAGCGGCTGGACTCCGGGAGACAGCAGTGCCAGCAAAGAAAGCAGTGCATGAGGAAGGACCCACAGGGTGGAAGGAAGACCCCTTGGCACAGTCCCAGCCTGCCCTCCATCCCCCACTTCTACCACAACCCAAAAAATGTCTCCAAGGGTCCCCCTGCATCTACCCACAGTACCACTCAAACCTGACACCCTGGCTGCTTCCCACTTCCAAGCAGGAACTGGAGGGACCTGGGGCTGCTCTGCCGTGGAGCTAAGGCAAGGTGCCGTGCCCAGGACAAGATCATGGGGAAAGGCAAGAGCCCCTGCAGTGGTCCCGTCCCTGTGCCAGCATCCCTGTGGGGCGCAGGCTGGTCCCCCCGCAGCCGTAGGGACACAGCCGCTGCCCGGTCACTGCTCCAGGGCCAGAGGATGTGACCTACATCCTCGCAGAGGGGCTCACGCCCGCACAGACACCGCAGCTGAAGATCTCGGGACGCTAGGGATGTGAGCGTCAAACCGAACACCTTCAGCCGCTCCCGGGGTGCCCACAGCCCCCGATGCCAGCTGGCTGGCACCGACCCGGCACCCCAGGGCAGAGCCTGCCCTGCACCGGGGGAGCAGAAGGCAGCACGATTCGCTCTCTAACCACCTCCAGATGAGGTCCAAAAATGTCATTACACCGTCCCCAAAGTACCTGAAACCACTTACCAGTGAGAAACCAACCCCAAAGAGCAGAAGAGCCGAGTGCTCCGGAGAGGGCAGGGCCCTCGGGCTCCCAGAGGCCAAGGTGTTTCCGTGTTTCTCACCCGACGGGAAGCCGAGGGCTCCAGCCTGGCAAACGAAAGCAAAAGCGGCTCCCCCACACCCAGCCGTGACGTGGGGAGGGAGGCTGCCCGCTGCCGAGCGGGCTGCAGCCGCTGGCCCAGCATGTTCGGGGGGAGCGCTCACAACACGCGGAAAACAATACTAATAATAATTAAAAAAAAACCCAATACAACAAACCACAGCACCAAAAGTATTTCCTCTAAACATGATGGAAAAAAAAAAAACAGACGGGCTCGGATGGCAGCTACCGGACAAGCGCCCCGCAGATGCCTCTGCAGGAGGCAGAGCCCAGCCCCGCTGCGCGCCCGGCGCTCTCCGCATGCCCTGCGCGCAAACCCGCACCTGGATTGCGGAGCGGCGGCACCGCGGGGCTTGCTGCTGGGAAACGGAGGAGAGGGGCAGGAGAGGGGCAGGGCGAGAGCACAGCAGCCTCCGCCGTTAAGGACGCGCAGCGATGGCCGAGCCGCGCAGGGCGGCCCCGCTCCAGCCTCTGCGGGCAAGCGTCCCTTCGGGGAGATCGCGCTCGTTCGCCCAACGACAGCCTCCCGCCGGGCCCTCCTTTAGCGAAACCTGTCATTCAGGGCAGAAAATACCCTGACGTCGCCGTGAACCCTGGCGATCGCATCTGACAACCGCCCTACGAAGCGGCCCCCGACGAGAAGGTCACAGGCTGCGACCGCCGGGGCAGCCGCTTTCCTCCGCCGTGCCGGGGCAGAACACGCCGTTGCCCGCGGGCTAGCGGGGTGCCGGGGGCTAGCGGGGTGCCGGGGGCTAGCGGGGTGCCGGCAGGCTGCGGCCAAAACAGGCAGAGGCCGACCGCGAATGCCGTTATCTCCCCGCGGCAGCGATGCACGCGTGGCACACGTGCTCCGGGTGAGACAGACGAGCAGGGCAGGGAGGGAGGACACGGCGCTCGCAGGATTTTGGGGCAGACTTTCACTTCCAGACGCTGCCTTAAAACTTTCCCACCCCGGTCCTGCAGCAGCTGCACCCGAGCCGAGTTCGCTCTCAACGATGAGGGGCGGGGAAGATCTGTTTCAACAACCAGATTTGGGGGAAAAAGTTGAGATAATTAAACGCAGACGGTTTGAAACGTAAAGGAGGAGCGTGGCTGGGCTGCAAAGGACGTGCAGGCAGCGGGGTTCCCCCCAGGTGCAGAGGGAACCTCCCGTATTCCGGGTCTATTTAACATGCACCGGCTGCTCAGCTTATTAAAGGGCTTTTTCTAAGTTATTCAAAGCAAAAATGCTGGCTTTCTGCATTTTAATTGAATTCCTGATTCCAGTCAGCACCATGTGAGAGGGGAAGAAGAAAAAAACCACTGCTTAAGCGATGAGAAATACCTCTGCTTTCTAACCTAACCGTGTGCCAAAGCGGCACGCACAGCAGCCTGCCCAGCCCTGCCAGCAGCCAGGAGCACGGGTCCCTCCAGCCCATGCACCACTCCATCGCCACAGCAGCCAGAGCTTCAGAGCCCTTCCTTCCCCCAGTAACATAAACAAATACTAATTAATGAGTAGCTATGGCAATGCTCACTCACACTGGCACACCGGCACCAAGCCACGCAGAGCCCTGCCAACGTCCCCACGGGCCAAAGCCCATCTTCACCCCGTGCAGAGGTGACTCTCTGCACTCTGCAGTGAAGCTTTTCCTGAAGAATTGCTTTTCTTTGTGTGTGTGTTCTTCGCAGCCACTTGACGTGCGAAGCTGCACCCCGAGCCAGATTTCTATGCCAGGGATACAAAAAATGCAATGGTTTGTAATGAGAATTACGTCTGATGAATTCTCAACCCTTTCCCAACATTCAGACAGCGCTCGAGGGAATATAAAACTCGGTTTAAACGGTTGCACAGCCCAAAGCTTGCTGTTTAGAAGCAAAACTTGTGTTCCCAGCTCATCTCATTTTTAAAATCAGCCTCATGGCGGCTGAGGTTTCTTCCTAAATCCTCAGCTTCTGGAATCACGTGATGATGGAAAATCTAGGGCTGGGGGAAAGGCGACTATTTTAGACATGAGCTTTTTCCTGCTGGCTAGAGGAAGAAAATCTGGCAGCTCCCAAACCTAAAGCCTCTGCAAAAGCAGCAGACAAAAAGTGGAGTCCTTCATGTTGGATACTACACTTGTTTGTTTTCTAATATTTTAACAATATTTTATGATCTCCAACCTCACCTGAATTCCCAAGAATTACTTTTTCCCCTGCTGCCATGATCCAAACAAGTAACCTCACAAAGCCAGCAGCCAGGAAATCGAGCCAAAGAGGCAAAAAGTGATGACTCAGGTCCCTCAACAAACATTTGACAGAGGTTTAAAAGACAAACTGTAAGATCTGGGGGGCGGGAAGCATTCAGATATTTTTTTTCACACAGTTCTGTGGGTTCGCATCCTGCCAGGAGCACCATTTCAAATGCCTGCACCACAAAATTTGCCTCTCCTTCTCCTTTCCCCCCACCCTGCCTCTGAACACAAGCCAAGGCTCTCACATAAAGAGCTCCTTATACAAGAGCTGGCAGCCCTGCACCAGGACAGGAGACCATGAGCGTCACTTTTTCATCAATTAACCAGGTATTACGCTTTCCACACGCCGCCAGTTCCCGGAGAACAAGACCCAATTTACAGTGGCACAAGTAGCTACAGCCAGCTCTCTCCAGGCAGAGGTTTCCACTGAAGTCAGTGGGAAACTCTTTCCACCCAGTGTGAACGGAGCAAAAGAAGTTATTCCTCCCAGACTCTTCACATATCGTGCTGAAACTGCTCAAAGGTGAACAAAGCCGATGCAATTCCAGTATAGAGCTGAGCAGGCTGGAAAATCAAGGGGCAGGCAGTGGCTGCTCCAGCACTGCATAGCCCCACCGTTTAGGGGTGAGGGAGGAGGATTGTTGGAAGACGAGCAGAGATGGGGACAGCAGAGGACCGCATGGCTGGTACCCCCCCCAGGGCAAAGAGCATCTTCACCTGCAGTTCAGCTTCAGCAGCCAAACCATAAGAGGACCTTTCTGCATGGGAAACCACAGTGCATGGGGTCTGTGCCCAACTCCTGACCCTGGCCCCCGCAAGCAGCAGCTTTACAAACCACACCAGCTTGCCAGCAACCAGCACAGGGTCCCGCCAGCACAGACCTCAGAAGCAATGATGTCCCCAGGGCAGGGCGTGCTGATGCGGCTCTAGATGATTTCATTTCTCTTCGGATGGAGCTCAAAAAGGCAGTGGGGAGGGAGAAGCATCACAGCTAGCATCCCAGATACTAGCAGCTGTACAACCCTGCCCACCCTCGCGTTGCTACAGGGCGATGGCTACAACCCTTCAAGAGATGCAAAATATGACCCCAACCAAGCAGATCCTGGGAGCAGCAGGACCCAGGTTGATGGTGCTGGTGGAGGCAGGCTGCCAGAAAACCCCATCCCTGGGGCAGGCAGGGATGCTGAGCTCTCAGAGAGCAGCTCCAGGACTGCTTGTCGACCCAAGGCAAGTGCTAGAGGCTGCCTGCAGGTAGGTGCAATTCTGGGGACACCCGGAAGCCCCAGCAGGTGCCTTCCCTCCACATTGTACCAGCCAGGGTGCTCCAGAGGCAACAACGGAGAAACAAAAACACCCATCACCAGAAAACGTACATCCCAGACTATCACACAGCTGGAACCAAAGCAAATGCGTTTCCCCAAGGCTGCTCCAGGAAAACAACCTCCGCTGACTCAGTTCTTCAAAATAAATCCTTTCCACATGCCCTGAGCTTTTGTTCCCAGCCTTCCTCCTCCCATTGCTCTGCTCCCTGCCCCTGATGGGCTTCAGTGGGATGTGATTTCTGGCCCATAACAAAACATTTTCTAACCCCAGAATAGCACAGTGGTATCACAAGCCAGCCCTAAAGTCCCAGTACCTGGGCTAAGGCCAGAGATGAAGGAGCACAATCAGAACTGAGCACTGCTGGGCTGTGCTCACACTGGCCTGATTCTGAGTCCAGCTTCTCCAGCGAGGTTCAAGTGCATCTCCAGGAGGCTTCAAACCTATGGCTTGAGGTTCATGGGGATCCTCGCAATTGCCACCTGCAAAGCAGCTCAGGCTCTTGGGGAGTGAGCAGCAGAGACCAAGTCCTTGGAGATGTTTATGCCACCAAATCTCTGCTCTTGACTCACCTCTGTATGTCCTGTTCCACCCTCCTTGTGGTGACCAGCTCCTAAGGGTGTGTTTGCACACCAAGTCCTCCAGCCCCAGTGGCTTCCATCCAGCCACTCACCTAAATTAGGGTTACTCACACAGAGACTTATTGCATCAGGTCCTCAGGCTGGCAGAGCTGATGGGAAAACATCTCTCTGCCTGTCATCCTCCGAGCACCCTGATTCTGCTGAGTGAAATGCTCTGCTCATTGCTATCTCAGAGGACAAAGCGACTTGCCAGGCACAAAGAAGGAGAGAGGGGCTGCCCCTGGGTAAGCTTAAACCCTCTTGGTCTCCCTCTCAACACACTGCACAAAGGGTATCACCACCAGCCAGAGCATCAGCAGGCTGCAAACAGCTCACAAAGAAGCGCTTCTGCACTTCCTCAGCCTGCAGCTCGCTGGGTCCCCGTGTGACTCGAAGGATTGGCACCAGCTGCCAGGAAAACACCTCTCCAAATGTCCCCAGGCTTGGGTAGCAAGGCACCCAGGCCCCAGAGCTGGCTTGGAGTGTTGTGTGTCCGGTGGGCATCTTCAGGAGGGGATGTGGATGCACAGAAAGCAGGGACAGGTGGGACAACTTTTACACCCCGTACCAACAGAGGGGCCTGGTCTGGGGGAGGGTAAAGCGATGAGGGGTCAGTCCCAGGGGCTGGAGGGTCCGTTTAAGAGGAAGGAGGGTCTGCCCCGGGAGGATGGACGGCAGAAGAGACACCGTACACCCCCGGGTCGAGCCGGGGGCCACGCTGCCCTGCAGGTCCCGATCGGGCGCTGACACCGGGGTGACGCTGTCCGGCCAGCGCGACCCTCCCGCCGCGATACCCGAGCTCAGCCCCCGGCCCTCCCCGCGCACCTGGCCCGCCGGGAACCAGCCCGCGGCGGGCCGGGATCGGGCCCTTCCCGCCGAGCCGGCTGATCCCTCCCCTCGCCCCGCTGCCCACCCGCTATCCCCGGGGCCCGCCGCTACTCACCGCCGCGGGCCGGGCCGGGCCGGGCCGAGCAGCTCCCGCGGGGCCGCGGGCTCAGCGCCTCCCCACGGCCGCGCCCGCCGCCCGCCCCCCGCCATCGCCGCCCCCCGCCCCCGAACGCAGGGAGGGAGGGACGGAGGCAGGGACGGAGCCGCCACCGCCGGTGCAGGGGCCGTGTCAGGTCACCCTGCCCGACCCGCCGTTCTCCCTGCTCCAGCCTGGGCTTTGCCCCCGACGTGCCAGCAGCAGCTTCACCTGACTCTGGGCGGACGCGGCGCCAGGCGCCAGAGATATTTATGGAGGTATTTTTGATACCGAGATAGGGTGATGAGGCTGGGAGCTTCCCGCCGAGATTAAATAGACTGTCCGTATCGGTACAGAGCTCTTTACTGTTCATGCTTTTAAAGATCACGGGCAAAACAAGCAAGTCCCATCTTCCCCCCGGGCCAGGTGTCCCTGAGCTGCTAAAGGCAGGAAGAGTTTGAAGGCACTGGGTCAGTTCTCAGCAACCACGAGGTTCCCTCCCCCTGCTCTTCCCAGCACCCCAGGAGCAGGGCAGGGGATGTGGGACAGGCTCACAGATCACAAAAGCTCCTGCTTGGTGAAAGAGCTGAAGCTGTTTTTAAGAGGAAAGCACTTATTTCTGGGTAAAGCCAGACAGAAACCATCAACAGGCAGGGCGGAGGTTGTGCCTGAAAGAGGAATTCAGGAGAAGTGGGGCCTGTGCCAGACCTGCCCTCCCACCACCCTGACCATGGCTTAAAATGTCACTTTGGGGGAAAAACACAGAGGCAGCCAGTATTTCATGAATGCCAACATCCCTACTTTCTCCAAAATCCATTTTTCCCATGTTTTCTCTCCCAGGCCAGTGCTATCTGGAGCTGGTTTTGGCAGCAGGGAAACGGCGACTGCATTCCCAGCTCTACGGAACAGCAGCCATCGCGTGCAAGGGCCCGGCCCAGCCTGGGTCTGGCTGTTCCCTAGCACAAAATCTGCTCCCTCCAGCCGCGTGTTTATTTACAGAGCTGCATTTCTTTCTAAAGATCTGGTCTCAGGGGGCAAAATCCCTTCTGTGCATGAAACCAGCACTGACTAGCTCAGACATTGTCTTCTGGAGACTGCAGGCAGCCCGAAACAATAGGGATGTGCAGAGCGTCCCGATACATTTCCATTTTTGGACCATGATAAATCTGAAACCTAATAGTAACAGCTCTAAAAATAGCCCACATTAATTAGCTGTTTGGGAATGAGTTTGGTATTCAGCCATCACACACCACCCCTAAACAGCCTCACGTCATCCTGCATACCAGGAGATTCATTTAAAACCCCTCAGGTTTGGACAAGGCTTCCAGGTTCCCCTCCGAAACTTGGAGGCAGGAGCAGGCGGTGGAAGGCGGGCAGCGGCAGTGCAGGGCAGACGGGCAGCGCGCTGGGGAACCGTGCCCCAGGTCTCTCGCATGCCCTGTAACAAACCAACGGCGGGCCGACCGCGTCCTGCGCAACTCCAACCACGGCTCTGTTTTCTTCAGATGCACCCCAGGCACTCGGGATGCAGCAGCGAGCCCGGGTTCAGGCGAAACCGCGGGGCTGCAACCACCGCCCCGCATTGCTGGGGTTTTGCTGACACCTGGTGCTCGGGAGAAGAAGCTGCCAGGGACTGCAGGTCCCTTCCCTGGCTGCCGCTGGGATGGATGGCCGCTCGCAGGCAGCCACACCGGTGCTTGGGAGCTAATCCTGAGTTTAGGGAAGAGCCTGAGAAAGGCAGGGGGGCATTTAGATTGCAGAGCCGCTCTCCGACCTCTGAGACCAAGAGAAGCGCTGCAGCAGCGCTGGCTGTGACTGCAAACCCCTCGGTACAGATTCCTCACTCCAGGAGCCGGGGGGGGGGGAGGCTCAGGGCTCCCTGTTTTTCACTAGTGCGTTTTGTTGCAAGGGAAAACAATCCAGTGGTGTGACCTAAGCCCGAGAGATAGCGCTGCAGCGGCTGCTCGGCCCCAGGCAGCCATTCAGGGTTAGCATCCCAGATCCAGACAATAAGCATCAACTGGGGAAGTCAAGCGCTCAAAGCCTCATTCTCATTTATTCAGTTAAAGCAGAATTTTCCTACAACAAAAGAGGAGGGGAAGCAACAAGCAAGAAAGCACTTCTACACCAGGGAAGGAGGGGAGTAAATTATCATGACAGCTGAAGAAATTCAAATGCAGGAGTGGGTAGTGATGATACAATGGAGCTGAAGGAAGATCAGTTTGACAGTGGTAGTGTCTGGTTTTCCCTTGGGACACGGGTAGCAGCAAAAGGCTCTGGAGCTGGATGCTGTCGAAGATGACAAATCAGCCATCTAAAAGAGCATTAAAAAGTCCAACCCCAGAACTTTCCTTCATACAGAGTCAAACACAGCCTCTATTATTTATCACGTAGTGTCCTACTAAAATAGTGTTTCAAATGCAGGGAAAAAGGCATTTCCAGCTCAGAGCCTGGAACAAAACAGACTGTTACTGCAAACTGTGTTCAACCTCTTGGATTTCCAAATGAAGTCTTGGGAGACCAGGGGCCAGGAAGAACCCAGCTGACAAACACACTTGCCTTGAAAGCTGTGAAGAGCCAACGGCACCAAGAGACCTTTTGGTACCTGATCACGCTGCCTTTTGTGCCAGGCCCTTCCTCTGATTGGCACTGGGAAGATCTGCATCTGCAAACTAGATCTGAAAATACAGGATGAAAATAAAAGCCACATTTGGTGAAGCTTTTCCTAAAGTCCAGTGTTTGACTCTCAGGTACCTGATTACTTCACTGAATTATGGCCTGATAAGGAATTCCCCTACCTTTTTTTTTTTTTCTTTCTTCTTGTTTTTAAACCATTTCCAGTCCCCCCCTTTACACAACACTGTCAGAGCCATGTGAAAACAGTAGTGCACATCCTTTCACACAGAACTGCCACAGTTTTCTTAGCAACTGCTTTACAAACTCAGTACTTTAAGGTTTCTCTCCGAAATGTATGGTGACATGAGCCTTTCTGTGTTATCACAGTATAAATACTGAACATTTTTGAGCAACAATTTGATATTTCAAAAGTCCTGAAGTTTCTGCTAGGAAACTGAAGCAATTCTGGATGAAAAGGAACCTGATATGAAGCAAATAAAAGCACATATTAGCAATCTTTGCCTACAAATCAGAAAGGTGTTTCACATACAGTTACACACAGTTTTCAAACAGCTTGTTAGAGTGCGTCTATAACAGGATCAATACTTCACAATTCCATAAATAATTTTATATCCTCTCCCAGAGGACGTGCATTCTTTTACCGGAGCACCCTGTATGTGTTGTAATCTTGATTAAAGATAACAAAATACTCCGCTGGCTTTCTGAATGTCAGAGCAGGTACATCTCATCCTCTTCAAGTGTTTTTACACCACAAACTCAACCTGCTCAGCAGGGATTCTTTATAGTCTTCTGCTTTTCTGGACAACAAAAAGCTCAGAAGAAACAAAACACCACTAAGTGTTCATGCTTGGATCAGTGCAAGAAAGGAAGACCTAGTAGTTTCAGTCTTTAACTGTAGGAACTTTGACTTTCTGGGTTCTTCAGTGCAAATTTCGAGGGCAGTGGGAGACAGACAGCAATTCCTAGCCAGGCAAGGGTAGTTCTTTGCTAGTAGAAAGAGAAACACAGTCTTGGGTCTTGGCTTGTCAAATTCTCAGCAAGGCCCTTGGGCACTGGGTTGTCCCACAGCCTACAACGACAGTAAAGGTGTTACTGCAGGACTGAAGATGGTGAGCAAGGAGGTGATATGCCAAAGGCAGTGAGTGGAAGAGGCAACTCTGTGTTTTCATCAAAGAAGGTCCAACAGTGAGCCAGGAGTGAGGTATGGACATATCTCAGTGATACAATCAGAAACCAGCAGCCTGCCTGATGAGACAGACTCATTTACCTTGCTAGGGAGAGAGATTAAGGCTTTGAAAAGTCCTCAGGCCACTGGGACCTCAGAAAGCAGAGGAACAACCGAGTTGCATACAAGCAATCTGATTTACATGAGCCACCCTTCATCATTTACCTCATTTGGTGGAGTCTAAGTTGCCCATACTAGGTTTCTACCATGCACAGAAGACAGAAGAGTGTCTCGAGTCAAAGAAACTATGTGCTGTGGCCACCAGTCTGGGCAAACACACAAGGGCCCCAAGCTCCAGCCTGGACCAGAAACACCCTTCAGTAGTTTCTCCCTGGCTGTTCTCTCTCTTGGGGAAGGCAGAGCCTGGTTTGGGCCAAAGAAATAGCTCAGGTAGGAGCAGACACTTGGACCTGGGACCTCTGTTACCAGAAAGTTATCAGAGGTGCTCTCAGAGGAGTGACTTTTCAAATGAGTGAAGGATGAATGGGTCCCTCCTACGAGAGGTTTCTAGTGGAGTCTGATACACAGGGCTTGGAGAGGCAATGGCAAAGAGTGGGAAAAATCAGGTGTCTGAGTAGCTGTAAGATATGAATCCCAGGACAGAGTGGAAACCGGCAGGAATGTATCTCAGAAATTAAGTCAGATATAATTGAAGAAAGAAAACTTCCAGGAAAAAATACAACAAACTTTCCTGATGGGGACATTACACAACTGGGTCTTCATTTTTACCTCGTTAAAGCCAGGAAGCATTTCAGTCTCATTTTCCCAGGACTTGCTGAGTAGGTGAAGCCACCCAAGAAAGCTCTCAGCTTACTTGGCTTGTGTCTGCATCCCCTGCAATGTCCTAGTCCATTCCAACTAACCCAGGGCAGAAGGCTGGCATAGGTCATGTCTGTCCCAAGAATGGTCACCCCGACCTCCCCTTGCTGAGCTGATACCCAACCACAGAGTTCTGTGATACCACCTCACCTTATGAACTGAATTTCCGGGCACTTGGTAAGTTCCTCTGCTAGCTTTGTGGCCCCACAGGCACCAATGCGATTTTTCTCCAGACTTTTAGAAACAAAAAAAAACCACAAACAAACAAAAAAAGAGTTTTAAAATCCAAAACCAATCCAAGAGTGGAAAACAGATAAATAATCAGCATCTCCTTCTCTGGCCCCAAAGAGCTTTTGGCACAAGCATAGCCATGCCACACAACTGACATGAGCTTTAGCTTCAACACTGCAAGAGGTATGTGCACTGCTTCCTGTGACCTCCTTCTAGCAACAGGACTTGTAAACAGATCTCTTGTCCCTGGAGCACTCTAACAGATCCCACTGAGAACCTGTTGCCAAAAAATACTGGTAACAACTCCTCCTGCCTCAGACGCAACCTTCCTGCTTGTCCCTGTAGAAGAGTCAGGCTCTACCAGGCAGTAGCCCTGCACAAGACAAACAGAACTCAGCTCCCAACCCGATGGCCCACAAACTACGATCTTCATGCAGCTGAGAGATGGAAGACACACACCACATATGCCAGAGGGCTGAGGGGACAAAAACTCCATGAACTGTTGTTCTTGAGCAGAAGGTGACAGTACCTGCTGGTAACAGCACTGGGCTGTGATGCTGCCACGCCAGTAGTCAAGCTGGTGACATCGACCCCGGCTGCTGGCTCTGCTGCGGTGCCAGCACAGGAGCTGCAGCTGAGCTTCCTATGAGCTCCTAGGGCCCAACACCCACAGTTTGGCTGCTCCATCCTGGGGATGGATTCTGTGCCTTGCTGCAGGTTTTCACAAAGGCAGACTCTCTGAGCACAGTACCCATCTAGACCCTTCCAGGCACTGTGGAGAAGTAAAACCTTGCAGGAAGCAGATTTATGACTGGTGATATGACTCAAGTCCCAGAAATACCAGTTTGTCTTCTCTCACTGAAAACAGGAGATCTTCACAGACTAGCTTCTGCTTAGATACCTACACTGCAAACACCTTAAATAAAACAAATGCTGCTTCACTGCCTGTGTATCACCCAAGCAAGGTTGGCCCTCAGTGCATGGAGCGGGCTAAGCAAGAAGTTTAAGTGCAGAAGCCTGTCTGTCTGTTGCTCCTAATGGACGTCCTCTATTTGGAAGTCCTGTGGTTGAAGGTTCAACAACAGATAAACAAATCTTCCTGGGTTTGGGCTGTACTTACTCCAACATCTTCAGCTTTTTCATCCCTGGGAGAGCACTGGCCAACTCTCGGGCTCCTCCATCTCCAAGGGCGTTCCAAGACAGTCTAAGACAAGAAATCCCAACTGTGAGTCAGTCGATAAACACAAGGGGAACTACAGCAGTGCTGTGATACCACCCTCTCAGAGACCAGCCTGTTTACAAGAGCTTAACGCCCTCTCAATGTGGCAGGTAAACATTCCTCTGATTTACAGGCTTAATTTTGAGAAGTTTCCTCAGCTTCTCCACATATTTCCACGTATGGTAAGGCACTAGGGAAGGTCCCCACATAGGGTGAGGACTGTTGTTATCTCCAGAGTCCTGCATGCCCAGGGACTGAGATGCGAGAGATGGAACTGACTGCTGAGCACACAGCTTCACCCCCGGGAAACTCCTTGTGCTGATGGTGTTCAGCTACTGCAGCAGCTAAGGTGCCTCTCAGCCCCACTCTTAAAGCTGTCTGAGCTCTTTTGAAGGATAGCTCTGCTTGCATGACTCTCAAAAGACTGGGGTTTTCAATTTCTGATGCATTGGCAAGTGAGACAATTCTTCAGATCCTTTCTTTGTTACTGGCTGAACAACCTGTCCATTTCCCTCTCACCTGGAAGACAGAAACCTAGCACAGCACCAGTCAGTGCTGAATGATCCTGGAGCCACCCCACACAAACATTCCTCTTCCCAAGTCTGGGGAACTCCAGAACTTCTGTATGGCACATATGGGCCAAAAAAAGAACAGCAGGACAGGATCCAGCTCAGGAATTGGGGCATTCCACCAAACAAGTTCACAGCCTGTTCTGGGATTTTGTGGGTATCAGCATGTTGCTCACCACATCACTCTGATTTCCCAGTGACAGAACTCACATATGCCTCCAGTGACATGACCAGACCTCTAATAACACTACTATTAAAGGAAAATCTACCTATCTGTTAGTAATCCAGAAGCAGTAACTCCCTACACAGTTAACCACCTTAGTGACACCTACACACCGAATATTTCTTTACTCACTCCACTGGATTATTGCCAGACCTCTCCTGGGTGTGTCAATAAAATCCTGGCTTTGACCTAATGCCCCGAGTCCTCGGTGATCTGCGACCTCCACACAAATACCTTCTGGGGAAAGGGGAGCGAAGTCTGGCAGGCTTATGACCCAAAGCATCATTTTACTCAAACCATCCATGAGGACTTTGCAGACTTGAGACATGTAAGAGGAGCATGATAATTGAGTGTCAGCCATCTGGCCATAGCAGAGGTGACTGGAGAGCCTGAATCTCACAGATCTATATCCTGACAGAGAAGCAGTCTCAGCTTAAGAGGCCTGTACCCTGCCAACACCTCAGGTGCTGCTAGTCTTCATTAAAGCTACAGGTAGCTCAGGATTGATGAGACTGCTGCTGACCCCATGGGATCCTGCATACCCAAATTAAAATTAAGGTCCCTTTAGTGCAATAGGGAAATTAAAAAGACGTATGATGGAGAAGGTTCCCAGCAGGCTCCTTGCTGAGGTTCTCTTGGGCAGGTGAACACATGTCAGAATGTAGCTAATCCATCTATGCTGTTCATTGAAAGCATTTTAAACATACACACACCAGAGCAACCCCTTTTATTCCAGTGTGAAAGTGTGATACAGCTAGTGGTACACCCTGTTCAGCTACAGGCTGAAATCGCTTTGCTCTGAGCGCCCAGTTCAGCCCGAGAAGCTCCTGCTTTGCTCTGAGAGTCAACCATGGCCATCTTGTGAAAAAAAACAAAATGCGGGCAAGACTTGGATCACGGAGAACAAAATGGGGAGTTCATCTTTCCTCACAGAGCAGATGCTAAAAGACCAAGGATTATGGAGAGAGTTTGAAGAGGAGTGTTTTCTTCCATATTCTTTTCAGCGTTTCACATTTAGCTTCCAGCAAGTTGCTAGTTAGAGCAGTAAATTTTTAGCAGTCAGTTTAGGCATTTAGTAAATTACTAGTAAATTTATGACTAAAAAGTACTTAGTGGTAAGTATCAGTAAGTGTACAGCAGCTGAACATAGGAGCAGACATTAGAACAAGAGTGACCTGCGTGCTGAAGGACCTTTCCATCCACTCCCACACTCACATGATCTCCTCCATGCAAGGGCACTGTCTGAAGCCATGAGAAAGTGATTTTGAAGCATCATCAGTGATTCCACAGAGTCTCAAGCTGAAACAGCAGGGAGAGAAAAAAACAGAAGAGTACCACGTGCTGGCATCAGAACTGGTGGGGATACAGCACCAGCACCATCTACCGCGCTCCTGCCTGCAAAGCAAGCCAGCCACACTCTGCCCCAGCAGCCTCCACGGCCCTGGTACTCACTCGATCTTCCGGAGGTGTTCCAAGCAGGGCAGCCCCTCCGACAGGGTGCGGATACTGCCTTCCCCAAGGTCATTTTCTGACAAACTGTAAGGGTAATGGAAAAAGATTCCAGCAGCTGCAGGAAAAGCAGGTACAACCAGAGAAAAGCCACCGCCAAAACATAACTAAGTCAATAACCAGTAGGCAAGGGAAGTGAGGACTCCAGAGGGACAAGCCAAATCAGCACATGACAACTCGGGGTCAGTTCCCTGCTTGATAAAATGGGAATGACAGCCCATGCAGCAGGAAGAGTTAATTTACTTCACCTCCACTCTTTCACATCTGTATGCAGACATTCCACCACTCCTCCAGTTACTGCAGACTGCTGTGGCTACACAAAGCCTGGCAAACAGCACTGTCAGACAAAGTTAACATCAGAAGCGATCCAAGCTGCCCCTTGGCAGCGACCTTCAGAGAGTATCTCCTCTCATCCTACGAAGTGCCTGAGATGGGTGGAGGAGTTGCACTCTGTGGGGTCTCCCCGAGCACAGACAGAGCCTACATGACAGGCTGTGAACTGAAATGATTCCCATACATGGAGAGATACCTGTCCAGACTCTTGGCACTATCCCAGGTGCACCTGCCATGGCCTACCTTATCTCTTCTAGCAGCCCACATGCCACCAGGGCTCTGGCCAGCTCCATGCCACCCGCCGGCCCGATCTTATTGTTCTGCAAGCTAACAAAAGAAACATGAGCATTGGAGGATTAGAATAAAATTGTAACAAAGACTCGCATTTAACTTGTCAAGAAGATAGCTGCTACATCTTTTGAATCAGAAGCTGGTGCTGGTAATAACCTGAGATCTTTGTAGGTGATTTTTAATGAAGGGCCCTGAAAAGCAGGAAGGCTACAGCAGAAGCCAGCATGTCACATGGCTCCGGCTGCTGTCGGCAACACCTGGGCTAGGGACGTGCAACTTCAGTGGATTTGTCCACACTCACAAGGAAGCAGCAGTCAGACAGTCACTGAAAAGCAAAGACTGCACAGTACCACCAGGAGTCTGTTTCCAACTCCATGCACACAGCATCTGTTTGAGGTCAGTGGGGAACAGCCTTAAGAACAATGAGTGGATGGGACCTGATGTCTGCAGATTTCCCAACACCTTTCCAGTAAAGACAAGAACTACCCAGAGGAATGAAATCTCCCACCATTGGGATTCCTTTTCTAAGATATCTTTTGATGGTACCTTGGACACAGGCTGGAAGACACACCACTAGGTCATCTGAGGCCAGAGAGCTCTTTTAGCTCACCAGTTTCTTGCTTTGCTACTGTAAACCAGTGTGAAAATGTCCTACATGTTAGAGCCCTAAAAAGATCCCCACGAAAGGTTTAAAATATAACACCACTGATTTCAGGGGGGAAAACGACTCAGAGATACCTGCACAAAACAGTGAGGGACCGCAAAAGGCGCTCGTATTTACACTTACATGACACCAGAACGAGAGGATAGACAGAGGCATTAGAATCTAATGTACTCCAACCCCATTTTAAGGGTTATTTCACTGTATATACAGTGCCTGGTTCATCTCTAAAGTTAATGCTGCAAGAGATTATGCAAGCAGAGTAACTGTAGAGGGTTTCTCAATCCTGAGATGCTTAAAATAATGTCTACACAAGAGACCAGTGCACCACAGCAGTCTATGCCTTTTCCTGTGCCTTCTTTCAACCCAGAATATCCAGCATTCCCGGGACAGAGGCTGACACTTACTGCAGGATCTTCAGGTTGGGAGTGTAAGGCAGACAGAGGGCAAGTTTCACTGCTGTCCTGTCCCCCAAAATATTCCTTGACAGTCTGAAAGGAGCAGAAATGAAATGTTACTGACAGTGAACTACCAAGTTTCATTCCTCACCTGCATGCCACCCACACATAGCTGTGACCCCTGTTCCTCAGTGTGCATGGGACGATGCTGAAAGGAGCTACAGTCCATGATTCAAAGAACACTGAGGGTGGAAGGAAAGAACAATGAGGTTTTTTGATCCTGCAGCAGAAGTAAAACTGATTTGCACTTCTCACACTGATCTCCCTTTCTGACTGAGCTGTCCTGAGCAGGAAACTGAAATTGCAGCTTTTAGTATGTACCCTCTGAAGGTTCTGTGAATAGCTCCAGCATTTTAACAGTAACAAAAAAACCCTCTTTCTGGTTTGGTTTTTTTTTTTTTTTTGCCTTATCTTATTTCTTTATTAT
Organism: Todiramphus chloris collaris; assembly: GCA_025345505.1. Lineage (NCBI taxonomy): Eukaryota > Metazoa > Chordata > Aves > Coraciiformes > Alcedinidae > Todiramphus > Todiramphus chloris. The sequence continues at coordinate 14,478,444 of JANVCC010000037.1, read as the reverse complement.
GGCAGGACATGTATGTTCTGTAAACTGGTCTGGAATGGAATAACTGATGACAAAGCCTCTATCCATCATCCTCCCTCTGTGCAGCCACACAGACTAACGGTGATTTCTTTGGCAACACGGGCCCTGCAGAGCCCCCAGGCCTGTGACACTGGCTCTTAAACCACAGGTTCAGCTCTTCCCCTTGATGCAGTTTGTATAGTTCTCTCTGCAAACAACCATTCCCTGAACCTCCCACCCCCAGCACCACACATTCCTGTCCCACACAGTTATGAGTTTTCACCCTGCTCTCTTAAGAATCAGTGGTAACAAATATTTTGGATTTACTGCAGACAGATTAGATTTGCTTTGTTTGCCTTGATTTTCACCCAGCTTCCTGAAGGGACATTGGAAATGACACACTTACAGTAACTCCTCGATGTTCTTGCAATGGGCAAGAGCTTCCATCAGCTTTTCCCCTCCAATAGGGCTAGGACTGTTCCCTGAAAGGCTGAAATAAGCATGAAAGACTCAGTGACTGAACAAGAATCAGAACACACCAGCTTAAGATATTTCACTGCTTGCTCGGTGTGACAGGAGACCTGGGTCACTGCAGTCCTGGGCTACACAAGGCTGCAATAGTGTCAGGACATACAGGTCTCTGGAAAATGGCCTGAGAATTTGTAGTGGTTTTTGTCAAGTACTGAGTCACTCCTGACCCTGCAGACACTGAGGGGAAGGAGTCGTTTTCCTTTCCCCAGACAGAACTGGGGATTTCTTTTTCTTGTTCAGGTCATTTCCAGGTTTTTGATTTCAAAAAATTACACGCAGAGATCAGCAAATAGCCTGGATGCTCTAATTTCTGTTCCCTTGGAGGACGGACAGCTTGAATCCATGTCTCTGAGAGAGCCTTGTCTACAGACTGTGCCCTCACTTGGGCAAATTCTCAATTTTACCTCTACATCCACCAGCAAAAAGAAAGCAGCACAGCAACACCAAGGGTGACTACATTGGGAACCTTACAGAGGGAACACCTTCCACTGGTGTGGTAGATGTTGGATCAGGTCTCCAACAACATTGAAAATGCTGAAGGTGCAACACCATATAAATGAAGGTGGCACAGGGCTTCCCACACAGGCTTCCCCACCAGCTTCAGCCATAACCAAAACTGCACATGAAACAAAGGGACTCACTCAATTCTCTTCAGGTTCTGCATTTCCACCAGGACAGCAGCCAGATTTATCAGGCCTGGATCCCCAATCTTGTTGTGGCTCAAACTTTAAAGAAGAGAAGAAAGACTGCATTGTAAAGGAAAATAACAAGAGTCAGGCAAAGTATGAGAGCTGATTTAGTATCTCCCATCTGCCAGATGACACCTCTGACCTTGGCAGAAGAATCATACAGCTGCTTATCTCAACCATCTGATGAAAGACTAATAGCTGTTAATGAGGCTTTAAAAAAAAATTAAAATCCACAGAGCAATCAAAATCACTGGATCTTGTTAATGGATGGGAAACTACTTCAGTCAAACTACCAAGACAGGCAACAGCTGGTTATTATTTTTCAAACTACTACAGTGGAGAATGGACAGAATCTGGCTAGAGAGAGATGAATAAAGCAAGGCAAGCCTGGAGTTGGTTCTAGATTCGGATCTTTTCAGAGTGGGGAAGTACTGGGTCTGAGGCTCTCCCAGGAGAGAAGGGGTCCTCTGGCCCTGTTCTGGATCCCAGGGATTCCAGAGAAGATTTAAATCCAGAGGCTGTTTAATCCATTTTCTATGTGACTGCAGAAGAGAGGGGTTAGACCAAACTCTCCTCTTCTGAACATCGAGCTTTGATTTGCTCTAGCCCAAGGTGCATCAGACATGCATATTTTGCAGCCTCCCTGCTTTTGTTCCAACATCGTGTATACACACATCTGGGTCTCTCCAAATGTTCACACTAGTGGTCACCTCTCTGGTGATGAGACCCTGCAAGAAAGAAGAAACTTACTTGATTTCCTCCAGGTAGCGCATACTCCTCAAGGCTTCTGCAAGTCGGGAGCAGCCATCGTTACCAATACTGTTATGGTTCAAGCTGGAAACAACATCCCCCAGAAGATGGACATTAATCTGCTGTTATTCAGGACCACAAGCTGGGCTAGAGGCAAGCTGCAGCTGCATACTCACACAAGCTTTTTCAGAGATGGCATTTCCAGAAGTCCCGAGACAAGTTTAGGAATGGCATCACTGCTGAGTTTCATGTAGCCCAGGCTAAAAGGTAAAATAACACAGGAACAACTAACTACCCACAGGCAGCTGTGCGAGCACTCAGAGCAGAGGAAAGCAGAACAAGGGTGGAAGAGAAGTGGGAGGAGATTCTAGTCCCTGTGGATAGTTTTCAGTTTTGCTCCCTGCTGGAATTCTACTGGATGTCTTTGGATCCTGATAAAATACTAAGAGAATCCCACATTTCTGGAGCAAGAACCCAGCTGCTCACAGAGCAGGGTGCCACTGTGACCACAAGATGGCAAAGCTCTCTCAACATTGGCCCTCGGTCCAGCGGCACTTTCTAACAGAAGGGTGCCTTTCACGTAGGTGCCTGGAAAAGCCATCTCTGTGCAGGCCACCAGATCATCCTCCAGGAGTGAAACTGGCTCTGGGGTTGCTGCACAGGAAACAATACCTCCCAGCCAGGACAAGATTCATGCAAGAAAACACTACCAAACCACTTGATGTCTCCACTGGACGTTCCCTGACACAGACCACTGATCGCTGTCTCTCTCATTCATTGTTGACTGCAAATGAAGAGGAATTGTTGCTTCAACACTACCTGAAGTCCTCCAGCCATCAGGAAAACTACATCTGTCCACAGTACAGGCAGAAGAGAGGCTGCAGTTTAACTAAAGCTTCTGGAAAGACCTGTCAGACTCTGGACAGCCTGGTAACACCACACTCACTTGAGCTCTTCAATGGCCTGGCAGTTCTGCAAGCCGGTGAACAGGTCATCAAACCCTGCTGGCGTAATATTGCTCGAGGTAAGCCTGTAAAACAGCAAGGATCAAATAAGAAGGTCAAGTCTCAGCATGCTGAGAAGGACTTTACTTCACTGACAGGCAAGGTGCCTCATCCCAAACCCCAGTTAGCACAGATGTCAGGGACCAGTGAGGTTGGAGAGATTTCCACACCTCCCGTGTACAGAACTAGGAGGACTAGGTATTTCAGAAATGTTCGCATGCTGTACCAAGAAGCACAGTCTCTGCCATGGCCAGCCAACTCCTGGCGTTTCTCAGGGTAGAGGTGCCCTTTATAAACCTGCCTGTCACTTACGGGCAGTCGGAGAGGGCTGTGAAAAGGCCCGAATGCTGTTCATACCAGAAAAAGCTCTTTTACACAGCAGGGTGGTATAAACTTACATACAATGTAAACAAGAGCCAACGTCTCAATTTGCTTTCACTTCAAGGAAGGGGAGAGGAAAAAAAAACCACTCAAGACATGCACATGGTGCCCCTATAACCACTTTAAGCATGAAGTGCAGAGAGCTGTGGAGTTTGCAGCTGAGATGAGGCTCAGGAGATATGACAAAGCTCATGACCGTATTCCAGACAAAGAGAGGATCAGGGCAAGGCACAGCATTGAGCAAATAATAAAGATGTGGAAAAGACCACAGCTGGAGACATACCCAAACTTCTTCAGCTCTGGAAGAGGTAGCAAAATCCTGACTAACATTTCTGCTTCATCATTTTGGAGCTCAACATGAGACCATCTGCAAGAATAGAACAGATGCAGGTGATGTCCACTGATGATGAAAGGCCCCCAGCTAGGATGAAGGGCCCCTAGCTAGAGCATACCAGTGCTGGGACATTGAAGTGTCACAGCACTGATACTTGGCAAGGTCCCAGGAGAGCTCCCAGCCACGATAAGAGGACAGGTTATCTAGGCACAGAGGAGAGATTTAGCTGCTTCAAAGGATACCGCAGGAAGTCACTAGGTCTATGGGGCTTTTCTATTCTCCATCCAAACACTAAGTAGGGGACTGGAACATGAGGAAAGGCTGAGATACTTGGGGCTGTTTAGTCTTGAGAGGAGAAGACTGAGAGGGGATCTTACAAAGATTTATAAATATCTGAAGTGTGGGTGTCAAGAAGATGGGGGCAGACTCTTTTCAGTGGTGCCCTGTGATAGGACAAGGAGCAATGGGCACAAACTGGAACCCAGAAGGTTCCATTTGAACAGGAGGAGAAACTTCTTTACTGTGAGGGTGTCAGAGCCCGGCCCAGGCTGCCCAGAGAGGTTGTGGTCTCCTCTGGAGAGATTCCAAGCCTGCCTGGACAATATGATTCTGTATGGCCTGCCCTAGGTGATCCTGCTTTGGCAGAGGGGTTGGACTTGATCTCCAGACGTCCCTCCCAACCCCTATCATTCTGTGATTCTGTGATTTTGACCCAGAGGGCAGGGACTGTGACCTTGCATTGGCCTCTCCCCTGCTGTGTTCTCCTGCACACACAAGGACAAGCTACTCCCTTCCCTAAAGAGTCCCATCTGGTGCCTGGCAACTCACCTCAGTTCCTGCAGCTGAGCACATTTCTCCCAAACCCTTTGGTAGAAGCAAGCGTGCTTGGCTTCTGGCTTGTACAGCTTCAACCTGCAGGATACAAACACACAGTGCCACTGCCAGTGATCACCAGCAGAAACCCACTGCAGCATCTGATGCTCCTTGGGGCCAGGCTCAGGAACTGTCCAGAGCTTTGCAAGTGCCCTTCCTGGCCTCTCCTGCTGCATCCCATCTACACCACAGTCCAATGTAGAGACACAGTCCTTCCTCAGACACATGAGAAGACAGCTGCTGCTTTCTTCAGCCACACAAAGGGAAAAAAACACCAATGCTGCTTTCTCCCTACACACTACATAAGATTCCTTCTGCATGTGTGGCACAGGGTTACTCCAGGACTGAATCCATGGACACTAGAGCCTCAGACACTCTGAAGGTATTTTTGATCCCATGGGGAGCTTCAGAACAAGCCTGAAATAGGGACAAATAGACACTTTCTCACCTGCTAATGACTGATTCCACCTTCTCCAGGTATGGGAACCTTACTCCTAATTGGAAGAGGGTTTTATCTTTACATATCCTGGAAAGGTAGAGATTAGAGAACACCATAAGCCTGTGAACTCCTGAGGGAGAGCAAATGCTATTCAGCAGAAGAAAAACCAGGAGGACTAGATGGCACAGGACTATGCTGACACACAAATGCTACCTGTCTTGGAAGAGGTTTGCAATATTTAAACAAGTTCCCAATCCAGCCTAATCTGGATACCCTTTCTCCCACAGAAGACCAGGAACATGGTCTGCCTTCCACTACAACCTCAGTGGGGCTGCCTGACGGGGCTTTAAAGTAGATTTGAAGGGGAAGGGCAATGTAACTGGGCTTACTAAAGAGGCCCCTGGGTGTAGTAGCTCAATGCTTGTGGGGCAGCATGGTAGCATTTTTGAAAACCAGAAGGCCTTCCACCCATCAAGGGTGAAAACTATGCACTCAACTCCCTCTCTGAAATGCTTATGCACCAGGGTACTCAGCATGGGGAATAAGTAGGAGGAATTGGAGATCTGTGTGCAGCCACAGGGCCATGATCTCATTGCAATTACTGAGCTATGGTGGGATGGCTCACGTGACTGGAATTCTGCCATGGAAAGCTATGGACTTTTAAGGAAAGATAGACCAACAAGGTGAGGTGGTGGAGTTGCTATTTACATGCCAGAGCAACTGGAATGCATTCAGCTCTACCCAGGGTGGGGTGAAGAATATGTTGAAAGCTTATGGGTAAGAATTAAGGGTCACCCAGATATAGGAGAAACTGTTGTGGGTGTCTACTACAGACAACCAAACCAGGGAGAGGATGGCAGTGAGGCCTTCTACAGACAGCTGGAAGTAGCCCCAAGGTCACGTGCCCTGGTGCTCATGGGTGACTTTGATCACCCTGATATTTGTTGGAAAGGCCACACAGGAAGGCATACCCAGTCAAGAAGGCTCTTCCAGTGTGTTGACAGGCACTTTCTGATGCAGGTGGTAGAAGAGCCAGGGAGGAGAGGTGTGCTGCTGGACCTTGTATTCATGAACAAACAAGGTCTAGTCGGGCACGCGAAGGCTGGGGGCAGCCTGTATATATTCCTTTGTGGCCTGCCCTGGGTGATCCTGCTCGGGAGAAGGGTTGGACTTGATCTCCAGAGGTCCCTTCCAACCCCTACTATTCTGTGATTCTACGATACACCTGCTAGAGTGTGTGACTACAAACCTTTCACATACTTCTACCTGCCAGACATCTGGGTCAAACTTGCTTTAAGTTGGCTAATGGCTTACAAATGGAGATAGAGAATAAAGGACAGAAGAGCGAGTTAAAGAGCTGGCTTCATCCCATTTCCTTAAAAGTAGCAAGCTAAAAGAAAACATCTGTAAGATACCAGAACTTGAGGTGCTACTTACGTGATTTCAGTAATGTCTCCACAGGCCTGGACAGCCAGCTCAAGAAGGTTTGTGACACTTTCTTTCCCTACCCATGGCTCTTCTATGCTGCAAAGCAGAACACAGGCAGCCCTGCTTTATCTCACACACACAGATCCAACTCTGCCTCTGTCAGCTGAGCGCTCAGCACTCTAATAGACATGGAAAGGCTGCTTTGCTCATCAGAGTCATGTCTACGTAAGAAACAAGGTGCAACCTGGGAACAAACAGCCCAGCACCCCTAGAGAGAAGGACATGAGCATCATCTTCCCTCTGGGATGCCCACCACTGACAGAAGTGAGAGAGAGCCCAGCCCTTGGGCTCTAATGCAACACAGTTTGGGGGAAATGAAGAACGGGTTGCTCTGATGAACTGCAGGATGCTCTAGTGAGACCTCTGGGGAGGACAGGGCAGGAATGTGTTCACCAGCATTAGCAACCTTCTTTGTAAGGCAGGTAGAGGTCTAGAGACAGCACAGTTCATGGCCACAGCTTTACATGATGCTTCGTATGAATCAAGGAGATAAATCTGCAATACCAGTAACTCAAGAGCTACATCTGGGAATGCCTCAGGTCAATGCTACCTATCTTTGGAAGAAGCACAGCTCACTTTTGGTGAAAGGAGATCTTAGATGACCAGACAAGCCCCAGATCAGTACCTAAATCAGCACAGTGACACAGTACCTGATTTTCAGAGGACGCAGATTTTTCCTCAGGGAATGCAAAAGTCTCTCTGCAGCCTGGACTGTCATGTTGTTATTTGAGGATCTGGAACCAAAGGTCACTGTGATGAACAGCTTACAAACAAGCCCAGACAAAGGGGTCCAAGAAGCCATTAACTCACATGTACTCTGTCAGACCAGTGCACTTTTCCAGGAGCAAGTACAACTTTTCCATGTGCTCTGGCTGAAAGCTGCACTCTGCGAGTCTGAAAGGACAGACAAGAGAACACTCTGAGCTCCTTACAAACAGTCCAGGCTTTCTGATCCAGAAATCTCAGGCATCACAACCCTTCCCCATGGAGAAAGAAGAATATCAGCAACACCTTAAATGCCTTACAGGGCTTCCAAAAAAGACAGTGGCAACACTTCAAAGGCATCTATTGAGATGTTCTGATACAGTACCTGTGTGTGCTGATGGTGCAGGTCTTTGTAGCACCCTGTCCTGGGACAGGGACCACAGGCACACCCACAGGTTCCTAGGGGAGGAATGGTCAGTGCAGGAGCAGTGAGAGAAAGGGGTGTGGGATTCTCTGGGACAAGAGAAAGCTCTTCTCAGAAAGCCAATCAAAGGAAACTTATAATCTATTAGTGCAAAATATCACCATGCCAGGAGTTACAGAGTACAAGAAGCTTTGTCTTTCTTGTCCCTAGAAAAACAGCACCTCCTTCATCAAAGAAATCACCAAAAAAACCCTGTAGCATTACCTCAAAATCTTTCTTGAGTCATCTCTGCTTGTCAACTTGATGATTAAAGTTGCTTTGGAGCACAAACTGCACAGAGAAGACACATGAGTGTAAGATTTGGAGGAAAATTACTAATCATATATAGTTATGTTTCTAACAATGTATTAAACTGCACAAAGGAACCCAGTGAAGCAGTGACAGAGCTCCCTGGCCCAGCTCACCTCTCCCTACCATAAACCAGCTCAGCGAAATGCTTCAATTAGGTTTTGCTAACGCTAAATTGGAGTAAGGCAGCACTGGTGGTTGGAGAAGCAATCCTGTCTGTCTCCTCCTGTCCCTGCACTGCCAAGCTCTGGGGTGAGCTAAAACTGAAGACTGAGCTGCGTTAACATAGCCCAGCCCAATGATTCAGCACCCACATTTAGTTGCAGGAACAGATGGAAGGGACCCTGTGGAAAGGACCCTGGTTAAATTTGGTTCACACCAGACCAACTGCTCCACCTGAACATAAAACACTGATAAGAGCAGAGCTGCAGCATGGCCCAGCCTTGTGACTGGAATCCATGAGAAAACACACTTCATACCAGCGTAAAAAACCCAGAAGCCACGGGCTATTGTTGCCAGAGAGGAAAGGAGATAAAGACACAAATGTGAGTCAAAAACATTGGAAATTGCTTTTGACAGACTCACCCTGAATTCTCTACATACTGAAGTGAATTGGGGACCACATTTTTGAAGAGCATATTCTTACTCCTGCTCTGAAGAGGTTCATTTACAGCCACATCTGTGACCACAATTAGTACAGCTGAATACCTGTGTTTTTATACACAAAAATGACTTGTCCCTGGGGAACAGCAGTTCTGCCACCTTGGCAGCTGAGTTTGGCCAGCAGCAATGGACGTAGACCAATGCTTTGCATCCCCTTATACATAAAGGTAGTTGAAAACATGGCCCTTGTCATTATTACCTGAAGATGACCAACTTTCAATATTAAGAGGAAAACAAACAGGGAAGAATCAGAAATTAGTGAGGAGAAACACTCACCTGACTTGAACCTCAGTGGTATTTCCAGATGTGGCAAAGGCATTTATGAGATGCAAAACTCCATCTTGAGAAATCCTATTATGGCTGAGACTGCATGGAAGAGAAGGAAGGGTTTTCAGGTGTTAGAGAGTCAGGGCTGTCCCCAGGGTCCTCAGCCACAGATGTGAAATTCACATTGGCACCTAAGGTAGAGCAGTTTGTGGCATGCTGGGCACCTTTGGCTGTGCTAAATGCACCAAACCCCTCCAAGAAACAGCATGACTTGGGTGACACTTGAGTGTAGGGCACAGCTAAGGTCACAGCATCTATGGGCCCCGAGTTATTCAAAGAGGACAACGTACACAGGAAAGTGATGGACTGAATACACAGAGGACTAGATCAACTTCTGTCACACTGCCTCATTATGGGCCCTGTTATCTCCTGCTGGTGCTAATAAAGACTTTTATTTACAGCAGGTTTTGGATCAGACCCCGTGTCACCCTGGCCTGGAGATCTTGAGTTGTGCTCATTGCTCACTCAGACCTTAACTCCTAAGGTAGGAGTGGGCAAGAATCACGACCACCAGCTCCAGGAGGGATCGCGTGAACACTTTCCTGCCAGGGCACCTCACATTCACAGCATGTTTTCTTACTTGAGGGAACAGGTAACAGGCACTTGATGCAAGTGGTCCAAGAGATGCCTGAGGCCTTCATCTCCCAACTGATTCCTGGAGAGACTGGAAGGCAGAAGAACAAGACAGGCAACTAAAACTCAGCCTTTTAAGCAGCAATGCTCCTCTGAATAGCCTTGAAGGAAAAGGCCAAACTTCCTGGACTTGAATCTCAGCTTGGCCGTTACAGGTCTGTCTAACCTGAACTGCTGCCCTGCAAAACTACCTCATGCATAAGCCCCAGAGAAAACTCAAATGAAAAGCTCTGAATATAAGCTCAGAGCAGAGCTCAGATGATGCAACTAATGCCTCAAAACAGTCACAGAAGGGAAAGCCCACAGAAATTGTTCCACCAGCAAAATCCCTCTTCTCAAGCCCTCGTCTATAGAAAGGACCTGTGTGATTACTAATCCACCTTGTTCCTAAATATTCTGAGCACACATAGCACACACAGACAGGCCGAGAAAGCCCAGGCAAGGCTGAACCATGTCAACCCAGCTCTCCCCCAGTGACTCCTGTTCAAGGCCATAGTAACAACCCAGTCCCCACTTACTCCACTTCTGCCAGCCACCCATGCTGCTCCAGAACTCTGCAGAGGTCATCTACCTGCCCTTGACCAATGGCACAGTCCGTCAGCCTGCGCAGGAGACAGCAACAGAGTTAGAGCCTGCATGGCAAGAGCTGCTCATTTTACCACCAGTTTCTGTGCAACATTCACTGAGACCAAGACCCTCAGCGGTGCCGCTGTTCCCTACTCCTCGTAACACCTCCCCAAGGTTGCTAACGACACATTCTAAGTGGGAAACAGATCTTTTCACATTTTCTGCCATCTCAGATGCATTACAGTCACCTGTACAGGAGCACTCAGCAACCACCAGCCCCAGGGAGGCTGCAGGCATGTATCACATCCACATCACACAGATGCTCATATGGAGATTATCATTCAAAATCTGAGGCACGTGCTTGGAAAATGCAGTGGCTAGGGGTCAATTCAGTTGCTTGTGCAGAAGAATTTGGTGCTACTCAAGATGATGGTCTCCTGGGATGCATTAAGAGCAGCGTGGCCAGCAGGTCACAGGAGGTTCTCCTCATGAGTAGTCCAGTGGCCACTGAAGAAAGGATCAGGCATCTGCCAACCCAATGCATCTCAAATGGTACAAGGCTGCACTTAGCAGAATTGAGCCCCAAAGCTTCAGCTACTAGCCCACGCTCCTTGACTATCAGCCCATGAGTTCATACAAGAGGAGATTTGGCTACCTGCACTAACGTTTCAAACATAATCAAAACAAGTCAATTATAATTGTGTAGCACGTCAGTACCTGCAGGATGTCTTCTGGCTTCGTGTGCTTGCTCCAAAATGCAAAAAAGCATTTTCACTTGACCTGAAACAAATACAAAAGACAGCTCTTCAGCAATGCCCTCCAAAGTTGACAAGCTTTGCAGTCCCTTTAAAGCTGAGCTACCGGGCTCTGAACAATCAGAGTGTCTTACCGGACTTCCACCATTCTGATCCGCCCACAGAGGTTGATGGAATTGATGAGGAAGACAGTGCAATGTGGAGAAAATCTGTTATTCCTAATACTGAAGAGGAGGGCAAAAGAAGAACAACAAAATCAGCTCCCAAGAAGAAAGGTTCTGATACACACAGCCCAGTTTTCCCATTGTTTAATTTGAGATGCAGAAGGTTGGATCTCAGGATCAGTGAACAAGGATCTAAGAGTCTCCTTTGACTAAAAATGAGTACAGACCAAGGGTTTACAACTGCTGTCCAGGGCTACTGGACTAGAGATACCTTCTGAGTGATCAAATTCAGTGTCTCAAGACACTGCAGCTCCTCCATGCTACATCATCTTGTAAAAGATGGACAAGCTCCTCCTGGTCTTTTTGTCCATGTGGTGGGAGTGCCATAGCCCCTGACAGCACTTCTCTAGCCTAAATTCACAGCCTAAATGGCTGATGTGCTGCCAGGAAACACTTCTGGCATCAAAGACAGGAAATGTTTTTGATGTGAGATGCTGACCACACAAATGGGTGGTGTGCTGTTCACTGTGTGTCAATCAACAAGTCCTACATCTGTTATGTGTGGAAGTCATGTTCCATGAGACCTGCTAAGTGAGGATTATCTGGGGTGCTGTGCCTAGTGTGGGTATTTCTCCTCCTGCCCTTTTTTTTTCCCCCCTCTATGTATCATTAAAAATAAAAGGTTCAGCACTGCTTTGGTTTGAGAAACAAGACAGGAACAGGTCTAAGAGTTTCTGCATTTTCTTTGCCTCTCTTGTTAATCTACAATTACTGATTAATTCTCCTAAAATATGCTGTGGGACTAGCACTTCCCAAACTAATGTTTCATGGCAGCAATCACAGCATGGACCCCAATCATTACCTCAGTAGTGTCAGATGGCAGAGGTATGTCAGGAAGCTCAGTAACCTCTCAATGCTCTGGTCACTCAAGGAATTTCCAGACAGACTGTAAAACATGGAAGGAAACAAATTTCAGGAGAAAGTGGGACAATCTGTAAGTATTTCTATAAATTCTACCTGGACATGTATCTAAGCATCTGGGTGAAGTTCTGGGGGCATTTCTAGGAGGCTGTAGTGGGAGGAGAGACTGTTTACACTAGCTGCTAACCCCAACAGCGACTCTTTATCTGTGGGTTGGGGAGACAGACAGACAGGCAGGGTTGCCCAGGACACAACACTTACTCAATTTCTGTCAGCTGGGGACACTGAGACAGTATCTGGCACAGCCTGGTCACGTCCTCTGGAGCCAGTCTGCAGTTCCTGAGACTGAAGCAAACAAGGCACTCAAGAGCTAAACTCTTCCTATGAGCACAGTACGGCTACAGTGCCTTCATATCCCAGAGCTTCCCATCCCAGGACAAGGCCCATGGCGACCCTCTTGCTGCCACTACATGTATTTTGCTATCCACAATATAGGACTGAGGAGTCAAAACCTGTGACAAGCAGATGATTTCACCAGCTTTGAGCTAATTCCAGAGAGACAGTCCACCAAAATACCATGTAACTTTGGGTGTCGCCTCCTCGGAGCCACATTGTTGGCACTGAAATTGTCTCAGGAGACTGGGCAGCATCCTTCCCTGCTCAGCACTGCCTCAGCTCTCCCAGGGCAAGACTGGGAATGGTGCATCCTATGTCCTTCTCTAAGAAGGAAACCAGAGAAACCTTCCTGGGTGACAAACTGGTAAGTCTCCACAGGATGAATGCTGCAGCGAGACAGATCCATATCTCATTATCTATGGGTAGAAGCTTCCTCTGCAGGAAAACAAGACAATCCCCATGAGCCTAGCCAAGTGAAAGATGCACTCATTGTTTTCCCTAAACATACCTATGGCAGTTGACATCCCAAGTCTGTCCCAAGAAGGTGTATTATTCACCCAGTCACCTCTGGCACATCACCATGTCCCCCAGTGGCCACAAAGTACAGAAACCTATTGGCCCGGGTTGATGCCAGTGTGCCCAATCTCTCTAAGTCTTTGCTAAACGACACCAGCCAAGACCTTCTCCCTTGTAACCAAGTGCTATTTTGGGGACTGACCTTCTTGACCAGTTTCAGTGGGGAAGAGGATGGAAGAGATATACTAAAGATGCACCTTTTCCAGCGAGGTGTCATGTGGAATCAGTCTTGATGGGATACAAGCAGAAGAAAGAAACATCTGCTTTCCAAGAGAGCTGAGTCTGCCCCTGAAGGCAGGCAGGGCACTGGACAGCTGTCTGAGGAGATGCAGCTGGAGGGATGGGGCTGCTCCACACATTATGCTACAGATACAGACCCTCATGCCCACCTCTCCCTACGCTTGAAGGTGACAAAAGGAAGCTGGGGCTGCCATACCGAAAGCACCGTCCTTTTGCTTCCTGCTTGGGATGCGCCAGGACACTGCTTCTCCATCTGCTGGCACTTCTGACCCTGAGGAAAGAATGGTTTACCCCATGAGTTGTGCTGATGTTGTTGCCTCTGAGTAGCTGATTCCCCACGCTGCAGCTGGGGAAGAGGGTGAGGTGGTGGCACTGGTCCCAGACTCCAGTGTGACTTTTCTCACCACCTGACAGAATTAGGTTCACACTGTCCCCAGAACAAGAAAAGGGCCTTACTGTCCCTCTTCCAGCCTCCACAGGGTTCTAGATCTACTCAGCACTCTGGGTGTTTCCCCTTCCCTGGTGCAGGAGGGAGATGACTGCAGCCCCTGACTGGCAGCTCAGTGCTGCTGTCTGCTCCATACCCTCAAGGTGCTGTCAATCACTCAGACATGGAACACCTCACCCTGCTCCCACCAACCTGACTGGAGTTTGGAGCCAAGGGGTTCTTTCATTGGCACCCTTCAGGGCATCACATGTTACCATCTAGTTAAGATTTCATAAGGAGGCACCTGAAACTCTTAGACCGATGAGGGGGGATGATTTTACCTGACTCCTTCCCAAAAGGTTAGATGAACCACCTGTGTGTGTCCTAAGCTGTAACCAGAAAATAACATCATTAGAATGGAGTTTGAAGACACATGCTCCTTCATCACTCCTCAAAACCCCACAGCTTGATGTTTTAAATAGCAAAAATAAAGGAAAAATACTCCTGGTCATACCTGAGGTTCATTGTTTTAAGGTGTTCCAATGTGGGTAGGGACTGAGCTAAGAAAAACACTGCGTTCAGGGAGATCTGGTTGTCATTAAGCCTACAGGAAGAAGAGATGAAATCAGCTGCTACAAGCAAAACTACATAACAATTCACCCTGTGACACGTGACAACAGCAATCCTTGTACTGCACTCTCAAAGACTGCTGCTTTGCCGACTTCTACCTGTGTTTCCAACTACAGTTCTGCAAACACAACTCACTCCAGCATTTTTTACCTTCACCCCTCAATTTTAGAGTTCAGAGAATCACAGAATAATTGAGGCTGGAATAATTGACCTCTGGAGACAATCTAGTCAAACTCAGAGGAGGGATAGCTCACAAAGTTGTCCAGATGGGTTTTTAACATCTCTGAAAATGGCGATTCCACAATCTCTCTGGGCAACCTGTTCTTGTGTCCGTCCTCACCAAGTAAGCTTTTCTTACAGTTAAATGGAATTCCTTGTCTTTCAAGACACTGATGCAAGGCAAAACCAACTCTTTGGCTGTAAGTACAGTTGGGGCAGTACAAAGCCCACACTAATGAAGATCATGCTCAAGTCTATTGGGTCCATCACAGTATCTAGAGACCTTCCCAAATGTGGACTGTGCTTCCACAACCAATACTCCCATGAAAACCCATCCATGAGTAAGAAGAAATAGGAGCTACTCACTTGAGAGAACTTAACTTTTCCAAATTTGGGAGGAACTGAAACAGCTGCAGAAGTCCCGCATCTCCCAGATAATTATTTGATAGGCTAGGATTTAAAGAAAGGCATTTCATTTTCTTATGAAAAAAAACATAGGCACAATCATCTCTCAGCAACTAGATCTCTGAAAGCAGAACACAGGTACCCTAATCAAAACAACACAAGCATTGCCCCTCTCCACAGACAACTAAAGCCACAGGGAAACCAGAGACTTGGACTTAACCAACACAAGACAGCCGAAAACTCATCCTTTCCTTATGTCCACCACAAGACTCCTCAATTCTACAGCTCTGTGAAATGATCAGCATGGACAGGCCCAACATAGAAGCCATGGATTAGTCCTGGAGAAGGATATTAGGCTCTGATATTAGAGCCTAAGGATTACAATGGGGTATGGTCCATGTGAGATCAAGAGACAAGATTGCTTAAGAGAAGCAAAGGCTCAAAATCTCTTCCACAGGCTGCCAAGTCCTCGAGTGGTAGTACATGGACTACATGGCTGAGCTAGCCTTTGTTCTGTCCAACCTTTGGCCCTAAGAGAGGCCCAGAACTGTAAGTCTCCTTGGCAAAGGAGACTGGCCCACATAAAGCTGTGCCTTTCATAAGGCTGCAACTCTACCACCTTCTCTGTACAACGCTGTAGACAAACAAGTGGCATTTTCTCAATATCCCAAAGAACTGCAGATAAAGACCATAAGAGTTTAGAAGGACTCACTCCAGCTCAGAGATGCTGCTACATTCCTTCAGGACTGCACACAGCTTCTCCAGGTCACTGGCTTGAAAACGACTGTCTGTCAGTCTAGGAGGAAAGAGAAATCAATAGTCCAGGGCTGCAAGTAAGACTGTAATCTTCATTTCTTCAGAAAATCAGAGAATAAAGGAGGAGATGATAATGAAATAAAACAAACAAATGAACAAAAACCACAAAAAACCCAACACCTTGAAATGAGACTGGGTAAAGAAATACTTAAAGCACAACAAAGAAACAGATCTGCAAGGTTGTGGTTAGAAGGCTTTAGGCACAACTTCTTCCTTCCTCACAAAACAGTCGGGTGCTCTGTGCTGGGCTAAGAGCATGATTTGATACACATCTAACACAGGTCCCACTCAGGATGCATTTCTCTAAGTAGGAGCAGAGAAGCCACCCAAAACCACGAGCTCTGCCACTGCCAGCTCCCACAGGGGAGCCCACACAGGAATGCACCATGACAACATTCTGTGAGTAAGATACTCAACACACAACCTATTTTGACTCCTGTAGAAGATCACAGATGTTACCCACAGAGCTTCTAGTGCTGCAGGCTGGGACTCTGAACACAGTGACAAAGGACTGACTGCAGGGGCCTTTATCAGCACCTTGGAGATGCAGGTGACATCAGGTACAGGATCCAGGATGGGACATGCATGAAAATACCATGAAAATCTGCTATGGTACCTTATTTTTTTTGAAGCAGTAGGTGTCTGGTTTTCTTCTCCATATTGTTGGCCATCAGCAGAGAATGCAGGCTCTTTGCTAGTAAGTGAACACAAAACAAGGCAAAGGTAAAACACTTCTGCTTTAGCAATTTGGCAGGTCCCCAGGCTAGCCCACACCTATATTCTGCCAATAGCAATCTCTTCTTTCTTTCAGTGATTAACCAGATACTTGAGTATGCAGGGAACTGAGGAGAAGAGGGCAAGACAGATTTCTCTTCTAAGCTACAGTTTGATAGAGAAATCAGCTTTTGCCTAAACATGTTTTGTGGAAAGAGTCCATGTCTGCACGAAAAACTGACTATTCATAAATAAATGGAACATTCAAATCCTAAAATATCCAAGTTTGAAACATCAGCTGGTACCCTAAAGGAGTGATCTCTGGATCACGTGCCTCAGGCTGTCACTCTCTTTCGAGCATAGCCACAACAACTGGGCTGCATCCCATGATAGCCCTGCCGTTCCTCGCCGGCAAAGAGGTGGGATGCAGGTGTACAATGGGAAATGCTGGTTTACAGTGGGCTCAGTCTGTGGAGAACAAGAATATAAATAAATGAATCTACAGCTCAGGAGCAACAGAACAAAACAATTGGGTTGAGCTGGTCTGACCCATAATTTTCTGTGTGGAAAAATAAAACTCCAAATTTATTTTGATTTAGAAGTACCAGTGTAGTAAACTAGATGGTTTTAAACCCGCAGGGATTTGTGAATATTTTAGGAACTTGGTTTGGTGGTGTGGGGTTCGCTTGGGTTTTTTACTATTCACTATTATCAGATAGCACAGTTGTCTTTAAACAGCCTATTTTGCTTAGGATGCTGAGGGTTGAAATGTCCCCTAAAAACCATTTTTGTGTCTCTTTTATGTTATATACATAATCAAACACTATAGAAGGCAGTGGACAACTTCCAGAGTGGCTAAGAAAGCCAGGAGAAAGCACTACACTTAGATTCAGAGTGGAAGTGCCAAGAACTGTTGTGAGATTAAGTGTTACCCTTGGTACCTAAACAAGATGTAAGAACACAATGAGATGCTGAGGAAAAATACCATTTGTGCCCACACATTGTACCTCAGAGGAAGGGAAGAAAACTCTTTGTCTTCTGTAAACCTCAGGAGTGCAGTCTCACGACAAAGGCTATGAATAAGAGAAGGAATCACTCAATGTCACATTTTGAGTATTTACAGGATTTCTTGTTTTAAGAATGCTTGGGTTTCCTCTGCAAAGCTCTTAGGTGACACCAATCACTTGAAATACATTCAAAGCAAGCAAAAATGATCTCTATTAGTTTTAAATCTGGTTAGGTCAGGCTATGCAGCATCAGATGACACAGTTTCTCTGAACCATTAAAGAAAGTGCAGACAAAATAGCTGCACTTGAACTCCACAGTGTTTCCAAGGAAAAGTAACAGGAGAGAACTTCCAGCTCCATTCCAGGAGATGTCACCAGTTCTCACAACCCACAGAGATCCTCTCTCCAAAACTTCTCAGGGTAGAAAGCAGGAAAGTCTAAAACTGTCCTCATGTATGAAAGGATACACAGTTCTGTACCTTTGCAAATTCTGGTTGATGGCTCAGCTAAAATCAGCTTACAGCAATGTATTACCAAGTGTCTGTGTTAGGAATCATCTCTGGACATGTTCTTCACCTACCCCACTTCTGAGGAGACTCAATAAAATCCTCAGAACATAACTTTCAGACTTGTATACTGGGATTAAACCTTAGGAATGATTCAAGACCTACATACCTGACTTGTACCTCCATGACCTTCTGGCAGGTATTTACTGACTTCAACAGACTGCAGATGCCATTAACAGAGAGGCAGTTTTGACTGAGACTAAGAAAGATAAAAAGGGCAATTAGCTGGTCAATGAAATCACAAAGGACTGTCCTAGTGGAAGTGGTTATCAGTGTGCTATGGGCTTGAAACCATCTCACTTCAGAAAATGGTGGAAGACACACACTCCTGAGGAAGAGATTTTAAGGAAAGGGCACTTCAGATGCATTTAGACCAGTTTCTGAACGTGATGCTCTGAGCAAGTGACCAACTTCAGCCTGAACAGGCTCATTCTTGCTTCTATAGCACTGGTCTGAGTGAGGCTTTCACCTCTTGGAAGCATCTCTGTACAGTCCATGCCAGGCTCAAGAAAAAAGGATAATTTGGGTTTGTACAAGGCAAGACTTACTCCAGCTGCTCTGAAATTGATATCCAAGGGAGACTTTCCAGCAGGCACCTGCAGCCTTCATCTCCAAGCTTGTTACCTGATAAACTGAGGCATTTTCCAGTTAGTGGGGACTGTTTTGAAGAGTATAAATAACAAAGCCCTCAAAGATCTGCCTGCTTTCCTCTTTCTACAATTGCTTTTTTTTGCCTGGACTGTTCTTCTGTTCCAAATCAATCTTCCCTGCTTATCTCTTCATGGAACAACTTTAGACAAAGAGTTTTATCCCTAGGACAATACGATTCATGATTTAACCCCCGAAACATCTTACTTCAGAAGACAAAAGGGACAACACCAAAGCAATCTGTGTCCCTTCACTGGCCCAGAGGATTCACTGAAGGAGCTGTGCCTCTGGGAGGACTCCATACTGGCTCCAGTGTGTAGCACTGCTTTGTTAGTAGGGTCTGCTCTGGAAATGGCATCTCTGGTTACAGTCTCAGAGAGACAGAAGTTGCAGTTGTCACAGGAATTGAAGGTTGCTCAGCATTCATCTCCTCCTGAACCTCACCACAAATCCCTAACCAGGACCCCGCCAGATATAGCACAGAGTGCTAGGACCTTTCCTTGGGGTCAGGCCTCATGTCTCACTGCCCTCTACATGTAACATCCCCTGCTCTCCACTATTAGCCTACAGCCATTCAACAGGAAGGAAAGGAGGCACTTACTCCACCTTGGAGAGACGGGGACAGCTCTGGAGAATGGCAATGATCTCCTTCACATGCTGGGAAGACAGGTCGCGATTCCGCAAGCTGTGAACAGGAAGGGTTAAGGGACAGTCAGGGGACAGTGGGGCCCAGGCATTTCTGGTGTCTCTCTCCAAATGAGGGCACACGGCAGCAGTACCAAGGCAGGGAGGTTTTACTCTCTCCACTGCCTCACAATCCTGGGCACATCACTCTGTCTCTCAGTAGCCAGTGCTGCAAAAGGAGTGAAGATGGCCACGCCAGCAGGGTGCTGTGCAAGAGCGACACATGGTATCAGCGCCACCTGGCACCACCACCCACAAGAAGAGAATGGATGTAGTTGTTCCTGTTGTGCAGAGCAGTGAGGGAAAGAGAAGGAGGTTAGGGAGGGACATTTCCCAGCCTTAACGTGTTCAGACAACATGCCTGAATTCTCCTATTCTGAGAAAGCCACTACTTTCTTCAGGAACCCAGGCAAGAAAGAAAACTACATGGCTCATGCCTTTGGAAGCTATGAGAACATTTGGCAGAGATGGGCATTAGCAAGGGAACTCTGCCTCTCTAGGGCTGTAGAGCCCAATACACAGGGAATAATGCCACTGGCTGGGCTAAATATGGATTTCTATTGTTGGTTTGGGTTTTTTTTACTGATTGAGGTTTATTTCAAACTTTTTCATGTGGAAATATCCTCTACCCTTAAGGACCAGCACAACTGTTCTTGTCCTTCTGCAGCACCTGTCATCTGCAAATCACATTCACCATCAGGAATTCCAGTGCCTTCTCTTACCATAACTTCACAGATCTAGTTGAAGTAGCATGTTCCTTATTCTCTTCCCGCCTCAAATCCAAAGATCTGCAAACAAGCAAAGTATTTGTCCTTTAATATGCCTTCAAAAAATAGGTGCACCTGGGAGCTGGTTAGCAGTTTCTGGAAGAAACCACAAGGTCTGTGTTCTACCCAACCATTCCATGCAAGGTTAAGTGATTTTCAAGCACCCTTGTCACAAGGTCACACAAAACTGATGGTTTAAATCCGCGTAACTCTGAACATTGCATAACCCCAAGTGCAGTTTCTCACCTTGGAGCTCTCCCAGAAGAGCCAGAAAAATATATAATCACGGTGTCCCTCCTGCAAAAGAGATCCAAGCCAACATTAGGGCACAGGTGGAAGGATGACACTTCTTTAGTAGGGGTGCTCAGTAAGGACCAAAGCTGTTGCCTGGATGCTACAGAGGGCCTTGACATCTGCCACAGGAGCACAACTGAGCAGCCATGAGGCTAGAGGGCAACAGGACACCCCACATGTTGAACTGGGGCTGCAGCACAGACAAGACAGTTAAGAAGGTTGGGCTAGAGAAAAATAAGAAAAAGCTGTATGCAAATTGACTTTCCTTTGAGTTACACCAAGGATTGATTTGGCCCGTTAGACTTAAAATGCAAAGCAACCATAAAAGCTAGGATTTAAAAATTCTATCCTTTCCTCTTGTCATCCTGGACCTGTGAAAATACCAACACCTGTAATTTAATGGAAGGCAGAGCTAGAGCTACTTAAATCCACATCTTTTCAGTAAACTTAGCTCATTTATAGCAAATTTATGCTAGCTGGTAAAGACTTTCCTAGTTGATGTACTGCAGAGCTTAAAAGCAATTTTAAAATTCTGTTACATAAGAAGAAATATTACACCCTGCAAATCAATTTACGGACAAAGGATAAAATGACCTATTAAAAACATACAAAGAGAAAGTCCATAAAATGATGAATACAGATTTTGTTTCAAACAGAAAACAAAAAGATCTAAAATTACTTTTTGTTGCTTTGATTAGCCAACAATCAAGCTGTAAACCACTGCCCATTTAAAAAGACAGCATCTAAAGACACAACATGTTCACTTCAGTAACAGCTCTCATACCTGACACACAGTTCAGTAGCACTTTGGCACGCGATGACTGCCTTGGCCAAAAGGAGAACAGCCTTCAAGGAAAGATAATTGTTGCTCAGGCTGTGAACAGAAGGAAGAAAACAACCCCAACTGCTGGACCCAGTAGCAGGCTCTTTTGTCAGGCATATGCCCTCTGCTCTGCACAGAAATTCTTCTAGTGAAGCACACATTCTTCTAGTTAAGAGCATTTCTCCAAAACATCAGAATTTTGCATTTAGGACCCAACAAAAGCACTATCAGGTCATGGTCATAGTCATAGTTCTTCTCTTTCGTAAGTCACAGGAATTTAGAATCAGAGAAACCTCCCCTACGGAAGAATCTTTAACTGTTCAAGGTAGGAATGTACTTTATGATGACACAACAGACCCACAGTGCAGTTAAACTCTTGCTATAAAAAGAATCCAATTTAAATATGGCATATTAAAGTAGTGTGGCCTGTGGCTCACATTTAAAACATCCCTGAAGACACAATACTAGCAACCTCTGAGGATTTATTCTTTAATTACATGTTTATTGTGTTTCATTATTTGTTGAACCTCTTTAAATATGAGACATGAGGTCTCTGTAGAGACAAATCCTCTGCTTGTTCTCAGGGCTGCAGAGCACCATTCCTGTGAGCCTCAAAGGAATCATCCATCACAACTACACTGGATGTGTGTAACAGAAACATGTGAAGGAATGAGGCTTACAAATCACCCTGGCTTCCTACCTTTTCCATCCAGTAAGCTGCTTCACTGGGGACATGCTGGCATTTCCCACAAGCTGTTACTCAGTGTGCCCAGGAAAGCCTCTTTCTGCCATGCTTTTAAACACTTCTAATCACACTGCAAGGACAGTAACTAATTCCTGGGTGGGATCCAGTAATAATGGGGGAAGAGATGTGAGGAGGCAGAAGAGGAAAAAGCCATGCCAGGCACAAAGCTAAGTACATGAACTGTAACTCCTGGAGAGGTGGCAGTGGTGCCAGGACCCCCGTGAGATTATTTTAAAATGCCTGGGTAAGAACTGGGAGGCTGAGTCTATCTCAAACTGAGCCAGGCCTCCAGCACAGCCCTGTCTGTGCAGCCATGGCACTAAAACATCTGTGCCTCAGCTTGGTTCCTCACACATCCCCCACTGGCATCTCTTAAGAGTGAGTGTCACCCCTTAGAGACATCCAGCAGCTCTGCTCTGATGAGGATTTAAACTCTCTGATGTCATGCTTGGCTTCATAGCAGTTACTTGTTTTAATAGGTTTAAGCCGTTTTTACTCACTCTATTTTCTTCAGCTTTTTCATTCTGGAGAACAGGTCCATCACTCTCTTGAACTTTGGATCCCGTATCCGATTGTCCTGCAAGCTGCACACAGATTCCTTCTTATTAGTACTGCAGCCCCACAAGGAACGAGCAGTTAATGTGAGGGTCACAACACACTCACTTTATTTCCTCAAGCTGCAGGCACTGTGATGAAGCCTGGACCAACTCAGTCATCCCCTCAGCTGTGAGCCTCCCACCTGTCAACCTGGAAAAAGAAAGACCCACTCAAGCCAAGCAGAGGGAGGACAAGCTTCCTGTGCAGTGCATGGCAAGTCTGTCTCGTGTGTGCCTGCACTACGCTCCCAGCACACCCACACAAAGGCAGGTGGCTTCACTCTGCCACCTGCAACCAACTTCGTACTCCTTTTCAAGCAGGGCAACACAAAACTACTTGATACCAGAATAAACCAAGAGCCATGCACACAGGTGCTGCTCTGCATAGCTCTGTGTTACTCTCTGTACAGTGCTGCACACACGAGCAGCTGTGAGATGATGTCATTAAAATGCAAGACAGACACCAAGGATGGACAGAGAGAGAGAAGACTCTGACCTTACAAGCAAAGACTTACCCTAGCTTCTTCAGGTTCCCCATTCCTCGTAAGCTCTTTGAAAGAGCAGCAGCAAAGTCATCACCATACCTCCTATTACGAAAGCTAAAGCATGAAGAAAAGGGAAAAACATAAACACAATAACCCCCAAAATAAGCTAGCCCACAGAGCAATTAGAAACAAAGCCCTGAATTTCTGTCTTAACAGACATTGTACCACGCTCTTTTTTTTAGCATCTTTATATTTTCAAACACCTGTTTTAAAAAAGAACATTAAACTTGCACATTGACTGCAACACCTCAAGAGATGGCTTCTGCCTTTTGATATAGTGACACCAACTCCAAGTGCTGCCAGAGATGAAGAGTCAGCCCTACTGCACGTCCCACCAGAGTCAGGACCCTGGAGACCAGAGGGAACACGCTGCAGAGGTGTGGAGGCACGACAGGCACGGCCCACGGTCATTAGGGACAGGCCTGAGGAGATGCTTCTTCTTTAGACAGGTTCTGTACAAGCAACACAGCTGAAATACTTGGGGTCCTGCTGCCCTGTGTTAGTATCCTGTGGATCATAAATGGAAGTAGGCACAGACCTGAGTGTGGAAGAGCTGAGGAAGAATCCCAACAAATCCCCTGTTCCATTCTCCTAATGCAAGGGAACAGCCCAACCAACCCCAGGCATCTGCCTCAAGTGCTCTTTAAAAGTAGAGGCCTCCATGCACTGCCCTGTGCCTGCCTAAATCAGAAAGCTTTACTAACAGTAAATGAAATCATATTCCTCTTCTTGTTAATGGGGGCTGAGAACAATCCAGTACTGTCCTTTTAACAATGACAACAACATCCATGAACAGCAGTTTTCAAGCCTCTGCTTCTGCTCCTCTGCTTCACAGATGACAACATCATCCCTTCAGGTCAAGGTGCTTCTCACCCCGGCTGCTCCCTATCTTCTCTATGTTAGCAAACTCAATATGTGTTCCTCTCAGTCATTCACAGAAACACAGAATGAGACTTGTACCACAACAGAATCCCACAAGATCCTCCTTGAAAAGTCTATCTGGTTCATGGTGACTTCACTTAGACCACAACTTTCTCATTTGCTTGCAGGATTCACCCCGCATTTGTATTTGCCTTTGTA
Source organism: Todiramphus chloris collaris (assembly GCA_025345505.1). NCBI lineage: Eukaryota > Metazoa > Chordata > Aves > Coraciiformes > Alcedinidae > Todiramphus > Todiramphus chloris. The sequence goes on along the minus strand of JANVCC010000037.1, from coordinate 14,454,273 downwards.
TTTGCAACTGCCTATCATTTTCTCTTTTATCTACTGCACTGACTACCCTGTTTGATTGTTTTAATCAAAACACACACATAAAACACATCCGGAACGGATTTATCACCTTAATATCCTTCATTCACTCTTAAATTCAATATTTCATCCATTTCTCCAGTATCAAAGTTACGCTGTTCAGATCAGTATTTCTCACATCTTCTTTCTCTCCCTTCTAAAATGAATACTGGGCTTGCCCTTTCAACCCCTTAGCCCTTCTCTCCACCCACCAGCTCACACCACTCAGTGTGTTTACCTCAAGTGCTCTACATTTTTACAGCCAGCCAGAATCTCCAAACAGTCCGTGTCCATGAGACATCCTGCAAAATCCAAATGAGTCAAATTCTGGTTCGAGTTTATGACAAAAACCAAAGCTGACATGTCCAGAGGTGTCAGTCTGAAGTTTTTAAACTCGTACTTGAAATTCAGCAGGCTCCCAATATGCTGGGCTACTTTGAGGTCTTGTGTTTCAAATGTGCAATGGCAGAGCTCAATGACCTTAGGTCCTGTCAGATGAGTGGCTGCCAGTTTCTTGAGAGATTGTAGGATTGTGTCCTGCTTGTCCCGTACCCAAGCTTCATCTTGTTCAGCCAGTAGCATGAGAAATGTCCTGCATTCTTTGGATGACAAACCCGAGAGAAAGATGTGAAAACTCTCCATGAACTCAGTCTTTGCCTCGTTCTTTAAAGTCCACTTTGACTTCAAAAAGAACTTCTTCTTCAGGTAGTTCTTGTCCACGCTTTTACTGACCATGAGACCCAGTGCTGCAAAAAATTCCTGCAAGCTCAAGTGCACAAAGGCATAGCCAGCCTCCGGGCAAGTGCTGCTCGTTTTCACCTCGAAGACGGTCAGCAATCCATGTAAGGAAGCAAATTCTTTCACATGCTCTGGAATATCACCAACATAAAATACAGGCTTCTTATCTTCCAGGCCTTTCAGTGCAAGATCACACAGACCCAAAATAGCCTTCTTGTTTGAGCTCAGCTGAGTCTCCTCACCACCTGCACACTCTCCCTGCTGTTTGTTTATGAAGATGAGGAGCATTTTGATATAAAACTGCGTCATAGTCTGAGGAAGCTCCACGCTCACCTGATGCTTTAGGAGTAAATATTCCAAACAGATGCACACAATGTAACACAGAGCAGGGATGAAGCACATGCTGAGGAGCTGGGTGTTGCTCTTCAGGTGAGCAATAGCTTGTTCTTTGAATGAATGCTGGTGAAAATAGTGGCTGATGTATTCCTCAACCTTCTCATGGTCAAATCCCCAAATTTCTGCTAGCAGATCTACTGTGTTTATTAAGAAGTCAGGTAGTCTCTTAGATCGGCTGGTGACCAACACTGTGCAACCACGCAGGAGCTTCCTATGACAGAGGGCTGCAAAGAGCTCAGATATAGACATAGGGGAGGTAAGAGCTGAGCCTCCCTTAGAAGAGGATGACATGTCCATGTTAGCTGCAAACTCATCCAGCCCATCAAAGATGATCAGGGTACGCCTGGCATTTTCCAGGAGGTACTGGAACACTGCGTCAGGGTTGTCTTCTGGCTGAAGAAAAAGGTCAAACAAAAGCTCTTTTAGAGTTAATTTTCTTTTTAATAAATTCAGCTGCCGAAACTCAAAGAGAAAAGCGAAGAGAAACTGGGGTAGGACACCTTCTGCCCATTTCTGACAAATCCTGCGCACCAGCACGGTCTTGCCTGTCCCTGGTTTACCAAACAAAAAGATCACATTCCTCTTGCCCAACGAGACTGCGCTATAAAACAGATCTAGCACTTTCACAGCTGTATCCACACATTCTTCTGTTTCAGGGGCACCTGCTACATCTTCTTGGGGTTTGTCTGTTCTCTCTTTTAAGTGGGAGGCTTTGCTCTGTCGAATGACAAGGTCGACAAAGGCTTGGTTGAAAGGCAGTGGCTGCTCTTGTTCCTGTGCTGCTGCTCCTGCCACTCGTCTGCTCCTGTATCTCTGGCGGATGGAATTGATGAGGAGATGCCGGTACTTTTCAGGTGAATCTGAGAGAAGACAACAGAGTATGAGGGTGAAAAAGTTAGTTCTGAGCTGTGACATATCCAACTACCACCTACACACCGAGAAACAACGGCCCTGATCCACAGAGATAGGTAAAGCTGACAAATTTTGAACACATGAAAATAATCCATCATTTTTCCTATTTTTCCACAGGGACTAAGAAGGAGAAAATTCAGGGAAAAAGTGAAAAAGATATAAAAAAACCAAATGAAACAACTGAGAATTTGAGATGCCTGATGGTTTCAGCACCTCTTTGCTGAAGAAAGAACAGTGGTGAAAATTACAGGCACTCGTCACCTTCTGCAAAACTCTGTCCTCGCTGCTGTTAAGTTTGCTGAGTTTTGTTAACAGACAAGATCTGGGCTCCTGGCAGCACCTCCTCAAGAACTTTCCTGTCTGCAAACTTTCAGTCAAAAACTGTTTCCAGCCCAGCTACAGCTGCCAGCTTTGCCATGCTCCTCAACAGACACTGGGCAGCACTGGACCATGGGGGCTGCAAGGCTAAAAGCCAAGGTAGGAAAGGGTAAAGAAGGGCAGGTGATGAAGTAAAGGATGCAGACACTGGTGTTATGCAGACTGCAGGTCTGTCTGCTTAGGCTACCCGGGCCTCCCTGGAATTACTCTGGCTTGACCGTCATCATTTATCTATCCAGTTACTTCTCTTTTTCAGATGGAGCCGAAATCATACAAGTTTTTAATGTGCTAGAGAAACTGCGGAGCCCTCAGTGGGATTTAAACTTCCAGTATGTCTCCTGATTTGATTAAAAAAATCCAGGGGTGACCTACAACTGAGTGACATTTTAAGGAAGTTCTTAGCCTACACCAGCTGCATCCCTTCTCCTCAGGTAGATTCAATGTATCCCTGAAAAGGGATGCCTTGTTATTTGCCTGTGGTCTGTATATTTTGTAACCTGTTGCAGAGTTTGTGCAGCTACTAAACAAAAGTTTCCCTCAATGCAGGAGGTTGATTTCTCGGGTGTTTCTGCGAAGTAGTTAAATAGGTCCTCCCTCAGAGGAAATCACACCACCACTCTGGACCATCTACGTACCCAGGCGTTGCTGTTTCGCTTCCCTCTTGCTCACACTGCTGCTGTGCTGGCGACGTCGAGCAAACCCTGAAAATTGAAAAGCCACAAACACGTCAAAAGAGCATTTTGAATGGCAGCTTATTAAAGCTGGGCAAAATTTTCCAGCAAAGCATTTGGGAAGCTGAAGAGGCAAAAATTGGAGAGACAAAACTATTTCAAATTCAGGCTGAGTTTACGGAATTGCTTTTGCAAATGTTGAAGTAAAAGCAGAGGTGCATCAAGCTACGGAAAGACAACTTGGGCTGGTCCTCGTGGGGATCGGACTCAACGATCTTCAGAGGACCCTTCCAACCCCTAACATTCCTAGATGCTGTGATTCATGAGGCTAAACCATCACAATTTTGGGTTTGAAGGAGCATATACAAGTTGAGAAAGCTTAATGCTGGGCTACAGACAGCCTGATCAAAGGCTTGAATCACAAGCACTGCAAAATTATGTGGGGCATGGAGTCATTCTGAGCATACAAAAGAAGCCCGGCAGGTTTGAGACAGACCAACCAAAGAGCAGTACCACAGATCCCAGCTACACACTGTAGCAAAGCCCACAGCCCAATTCCTTTCAATTGTTCTCCGCTCCTCCTCAGGATTTAAGTCCACCTAAAGCAGGACAAGCCTGTGTGATGGACCTGAAAGAAAGGAGGAGCAGGAAATATCAATGACTAGACATATATCAACTCCACAGAAAATTTCCTTGTGAGCAAAGCCAACTGCCAGGTCAGACTCCAGGAGCTCAGCTGGTCAGGGAGCACTGGGGGAAGGAACTACATGTACTGCTGTGAAAACCTGCCTTGTATTTTCTGACTGACCACAACCACCTCACTAGCAAGTCTTCTCGTTGGCTGGGCGATGCATCTGCCCTGCTTTGAACACAAGAGTTGCTCAGTTACCCCGGGGAACAGGGCAAGGAACAGCTATTTCTGGGGATCACAAAGCCCACAGAGTCCCTGGGCTGTTTATATCACCATAAACAATTCCCCACTTGTTTATGGTGTGCTCTCACATGGAGTCGAATAATAGGCAGAGCTGAGAGAGGCACGAGTCTCTCCTTTCTCAACTTCTCCTAGTAACTTTCTGCACTATTTTCAAATTTCTGTTCCACCAGCAACTGGCAAAATCAACTGCTGCTCAGCAGAGCCACGCAGCACCTGCCAGCAGCAGGAATTCACACAGCAGGTAAAAAACAAAGAGCAGCTTTGCCTTCACACCATCTACTTTCACCTACCATTTTCACCAATCCAGCACTGATCCACTCCCTGCCACCAACATCAGGCACCTCTACAGGACACACAAGGTCTGAACTTTGCTCTCTGCAGTGACTCCCCTACGCTGTGGCCTGCAGAACACAAAGCCTTCATCTCCTGCTGCTTCATTTTCCCCCATCACACATCTCAGGAGGACACAGCGAACCGACAGCAGCTTTCTGTGATAACCTGGATTCCTTTTGCCACTACCTCCACTGTTTATCCTCTCACCGAGCTGGATACCTGTATCACATCCTTCCTCTCTCTTTCTGCTGTGAGACTCTTCACATGGGGCAGACGTGGGCTGGTGTTTTGGTTTTCTGGAAATGGAATATCTAGTGACAGAGGAGGCAACTCACAATTCAGCAGCTTCCAGCTATTCCAGCAGTTGTCACATGGGAGCTCAGGGACAGTGCTCGGTGTTGGCACACACCTTGAATATTTTCACATTGCACCAAAGGCTTCTGACAGACATTTGGGTGATGGATGCTGCTGCAAAGTGCCAGAGGAAGAGGAGCAATCTTGAAACCAAATCCCTCATTTCATGATCTGCACTGAGTAGGAAGGCCTCAGTCCCAAACTCACCCAAGCCCCAGAACTACTACTCTCTGTTCTTTTAAGCTCTGATGCCATCAATTCTGAAAAGGTTTCAGCTGGATCAACTCTTGAATAGTCTTTCTGCTCTTCCTTTAAAAGCAAAACCAACTTCCTCCACCAACCAACAAGCCAACCACAGTAAAAGTGCAAGAAATGGTGATTTTGCAGAGTGGGTGGTAGACTCCCTTGGCTAGAGAAACTAAAACGAGTCAGTTATTTAGCAGAGTCAGGGCTTTGCTGAAATTCAGGGAGAGAAAAAAGAAGGTAGTTTCATCTGGAACAGAAAAATCATACCTGAAGCTGAGGTGGCTTCCCCACACTTTGCCAGCGCTGTGCCCAGTACAAGGGACATTTGTAGCCCTGGCCATCCCATGGACAGGGAAGATAAACTCCAAGAGCAGCACACCCCAGGGTCTGTTTTAGCCTTACCTTTTGGCACAGATGACTGGGCACTCACATCTGCACACACTTCTTCTTTCTGGCTTGAAGTACCTAAAGTAGTTGGATAGGAAATGAAAAATACAGTTACTGTGAGTATCCTGCTCTTGAAATCTGGGTGCTGCTGGCCAAAGTCACAGGGCACACAACTCAAGTCATACAATGGTACAAACCAAGACACAGCATAAGGGCTCATGTCATGCAGCCAGGTTTCAGGCTCCCCATCTGATCGTTTCCCTTCAGATTGCTCTGAAGTGCAGTTAACCTCTGCTTTCAAGAGCTACGACTTCTTGCTATGACACATACAATCTTGGAGTGTGAGCAGCTCTGACTGATCTAAAACCGCATCGCAGCCAAAAAAAAGAAGCCCTACACTCCCCCATTCCTGCAAAGGAGGTGTTTCTATTGTGAAACCGTTGGCAGTCAGTTCACAGCCCAGTCAAGGCCTTTTCTGACTCACCCCAGGGTTCAAGCTGCCATCCAGCCCCACCAATACCAGCAAAGCAGAGCAGTGGTGGAAAAGCACATCCGGAAGGGTGAACCATCGCTGTTTGCTGGCAACAACTACTTTTGGAGTGACTGCTCTTATTCCAGAGGTTATGGTGAAAGACAGACAGGGTGAACCAGAGGGAAAGTCAGCTCATAAGGCCATGTAGCAATAGGACAAAGGGCAATGGTTTTAAATGAGAGCGGCATAGATTTAGACTGCACATCCGGAGGAAGTTCTTTACTATGAGGGTGGTGGAACCCTGGGAGGTGATGGAGGCCCCATCCCTGGAGATATTCAAGGTCAGGCTTGATGGGCTCTGAGCAACCTGCTCTAGTTGCAGATGTCCCCGCTCCCTGCAGGGGGGTTGGACTAGATGACCTTCCAACCCAAACCATTTGATGATTCTATTCTATGATTCTATTTTTTAAACCAAGAGGTTTGTTTAGAAAAGCTTGTATCTGCCTGGACACCACGGTGAGAACTGCCACCTCTCACTGACCACGCAAGTGAGGGCACTGGTGGTCTCACTGCCTAAACTGGTCTGTTGGGTGTGGGGGGCCAAGGCTTTGGTGAGAGATGGTCAGAGGAAGCTGGCCCCACCTGCATTACCTTCTCCCGCAGAACTCATGAGCAGTATCTCCAGATCCAGAGGGAGGTTGCATTCCATACAGAGGTGCTGTACAAACTGTTTCCAGGTGGCATGACCAGCCTTCTCCAGCAGGTCAAGGAGTGCTGAGACTTTTTCTTTGTGGTGGATGTTATCCAGGCCACTGAGGGCCACCTCTGGGAGGAAGCGCTGGCAGGTGGTGAGCAGCCAGTTGGGACAGTGACTGAGGAACTCCACTAGCTGGGGGCGGGCACTTGCTATGGCTGCTTCCAGGTCTAGATCATCGTTCTGAAACAGGGGCTGGAGGAATGAAAGCAGAAAGGGTAGCATAGGAGCGAGAGATGTTCACCCACGCAATCCTGCTGTAGAGCAGCCAGCACAGCCCTTGATGATTTCATCTGCTTTTCTACACCTTGGTCTAACCCAGAATTTCTTTTCTGCTGTGCTCTCAGCATTGTGTGGCAAACCCCAGCCCAGGCATCAGCCAGGGAGAAGCTCTGTCCATGTCTGTATTGCTGTGGTGGGCATCTGCCAAATACAACATTTTGGGCATCTTTCACATGCTGCAGGACCCCTGGGGAGATGTGGGATGCTAAAAGCAAGACATTTCCCTGCACAAAGGGCCCGGACAGCTGTTCTTGCTGCTCCTTTTGTAGGGATGAACAACTCATTTCTGCTTTGGTGACAATGTTGCCCTACACTTCTGCTTCCTTCCCACAGCAAAGCCACGCACACATATGGTCACCTACCTGCATTGTTGTGCGGCCAGCCTCCTTTCAGCTGTCAAGTGCAAAGGTGGTTTCTGCTCCATACCCTGAGGAGGGACCAATCTGCTAGCGGCTGCCCTTCAGCACACAGTGACACCGCAAGGCAGGGTGCGTGCCCATATGCAGTAGTCTCACGCGGTGCAGATGCCTGGAGGTAACAACAAGAGACCAGGATGGAGGTATGGGCATGGGTGACATGAGTCACAGATCTAGAAGCTCTGCCTTTGATCCCGCAGTCAGCTGTGGAGTTTTTTTATCTCTAGGTAGCAACCTCAACTCCAACCAGAATGACCACAAAGTTTGGGCATTTGAGGATCTACTACTGGTGTGACAAAAATGCAGAAGCAAGCCTTGCACCCTAAGATGCAAGTGAAGACAGGCTTTACAGGAGCACTTCAAGGGAATCACAGCTTTCCTGGTGTTGCTGCCTGGCTTGAGCTGGTCTTGTATATATATATATATATATATATATATACACACACACACACCCCCCAACCTGCTGCTCTTAGCCCCTCCATGGAAGCTGATACAGAAGCACCTCAAGTCAGGCAGAAAAACTGTGAAAAGGTGATCCCTTGAGGGTACGCACCTCTCACAAAAGAGTTTCGGGTGCAGGGGGCTGAAACTACCAGCAGTGCTGTGCCAGCCCCCCCATCCATATCTCAGCAGAGGTGGCAAAGGGAAGTTTCTCCCCACACTGCAGTTGGCCCTAGCTAGTATTCAACCACTTCTACCACAGGGAATGGGATGAGGAAAGTGATTACCACCTTGCAGACCTCCAAACATCCCTCATGAGGGCTCCAGTCTAGGCTCCAGCAGCATCAGGACCATGCTATCACCAGAAGATGGCTGCCTACAATGATGCTGAAGGCCAGCTCCAGCTACAACTACCATCATCATGTTTGCAGAAAAGCAGAGAAATAGATGATGCGAGGGCTGGAACCCCTCTGCTGGGAGGCCAGGCAGAGAGAGTTGAGGTTGTTCAGCTTGGAGAAAAGAAGGCTCCAGGGAGACCTTTTAGCAGCCTTCCAGTACTTAAAGGGAGCCTACAAGAAAGCTGGGGAGGGAGTTTTCACAAGGGCACAGACAAGCAGCAATGGTTTATTAACTGAAAGAGGGTAGACTTCAATCAGATTTAAGGAAGAAGTTCTTCATGGTGAAGGTGGTGACACACTGGAACAGGTTGCTCAGAGAGGCTGCAGATGCCCCAACACTGGATGTGTTCAAAACGAAGTTGCTCTGAGCAACCTGGTCTAGTGGGAGATTGGAACTAGATGATCTTTCAGGTGCCTTCCAACCCAAAACATTCTATGATGCTGTAATTTAAAATTTAAACAAAGTGCAAAATAACAGAGCTTCCTGCAAAGCAAGCTTCATTTCCCATCAGCCTGATCAGTCAGCCTTCAGAGACTTATTTTACATTTCTCCAGACAAAACCCAGAAATCTATAGAGTTGATTCTGCTGATGACCAAGAGCTACCTACTTAATAGAATCTTATTAAATAAATAAACAAATAATCAGACCTTAACACCAACAAAGACCAAAATCCATTTGGACAAAGGCTAGATTCATATGAATTAATGCAAGGCTTGTACTCACAAACAGAACAACACTGAGAAGTTAAATGGAAGCTCGGGTGATGCTGCACAGCTTCTACACTACTACTGCTCTGCTAAATAAGACCATCAGAAACAACAGGCAGTGACCGTCACTGAGCTCAAAACTAAGCAGGAAAAACCCTCCACAAAGAGCCAGAAAACCTTTGAGCCTTGACCCTCACCCTCCTGGTTCAAATGCAGAAACACCATTAAAACACGCTGCAAAAACACACCTCACCTTCCCTCCCCAGTTTGGCGTTTGTGCCATTCCCAGACGGGGAAAATAAAACCAGAATGTGAAGCTCCCTGTTGGAAATCCACCAACTTCTTAAATGCTTTGAGGAGCACAAGCTGCTTACCAAGAGCTGAGAAACAGCAGTGGCACCCAAAACAAAGTGGAGGGACACAGAATAAAGGAGCTGGGGGACAGTGTCTGCTGCCTTGATTTCTTCACTTGCCTTGATTTCTTCACCCTCCCCAAGGCACGCAGCCCTTTAGTGCCTTTTGGGACCTGATAAACAAAAATGACAGCAAAATGAAAGTAAAAACAACCAGGAATTCCCCAACTACAACTCATCAGTGGTAAAAATAATGAGACGAGGAAAAGTACCCAACAGCAGATGGGTGTTGTCTATTCTAAAATCTATAGCTGGATAGGAATTTAGGTAAAGCTTATGAGGAGTAGGACTCGGAGGACTCTCTGTAGAGTAAACGCTGACTTGTGGTTAAGGCTCTTGCAATAGGAGTATTTTTATTTATATGATTATGTCTGATTATTCTGGCACATAGGGAAATACTTATTTACCACTTCTATTACATCTAGGAGAAAAAAAAAAAAAGCAACCTGCCTTTCCTGCAGAACAGGGAAAAGGTGTAAGCAAGAATGTAGTAGATGTGAATGATTTGCGGAAAAATCCCAGGTTTCCAGAAAGAACGGTGTACGCAGAGATCTCCAGATTTAGCAATAAACAGTGAAATATGATTAATATCATAGAATACTGGGTTGGAAGGGATCTCAAGGATCACCTGGTCCAACCTTTCTTGACAAAAGCATAGTCTAGGCAAGCCGGCCCAGCTCCTGTCCTGGCAAATCTAATCTGAAGTGTCCAGTGTTGGGGACTCCACCACTTCCCTTGGGGAATTATTCCAATGGCTGATTGTTCTCATTGTGACCAATTTTTCTCTTGTGTCCAACTGGAATCTCCTCAGGAATAACTTCCACCCATTATGCACCATCTTTTCCATGTGACTGCTACAAAAAGAGTCCCTACCTTCCTTGTAGCCAACCCTTAACTTCCAGAACATGGTGCTAAGGTCTCCCCTGCGCCTCCCCTTCTCGAGGCTGAACAAAGGAACAAAAGGGCTGAACCAGCAGTTCTCCAGATGCCACAGAAGCTACCTTGGAAAGCCAGGTGCAGCCTGCAGAGCAAGACAGCACACAGTGCTGGTTCCAAAGTTATTTATCGGTATAAAACCCCCAAAAGTAGACCCAGCAAGACCTGCATCCCTGGATAGAAACGTTTGCTGTGGTTGTCCTGCGTCAGGGGACGGAGAAAGCTCAGACAGAACCGAGGGTGGATGGAGGGGACGGAGGGCGGCGAGGAGCAGCCAGGGAGGTGACAGGCCATGTCTGCTGCCCCGCTCTGTCCCACTTTGCCGCCCTCGCTACCCAGATCTGACCCACCACAGCTGAAGCCATCGCAGCGCTACCAACGAGACCCCTTTAAGTCCAAACTATCAATTCTGTCTTTAAAACGCCCCAATCCCACCCTCGCCAGCCTCCCATCCATCCCTCCAGCTCATAAAGCTGCGATTCTGGTTCGCCCCAAGCACCTGGGAGCAAAAGTTCCCTCTTAGCAAGGGCTTCTGACCTTAGGACGTAGGCACGGGAGCCCCGGCCCCCTCCGAAGCCACCCGCTCAGGGGCTGCCCCGGCGGGGCGACCCCGCGGCAGCACTCACCCGCTTGGCGCTCGGTGCCCGCCCGCTCCCATCGCCGCGGCAGCCGCCGCCGCTCAGCACCGCCCCGCAGCGGCCGCTCCGAGAGCGAAAGCGCCGGGCCGAGAGCCCGTCTGCCGGGAAAGCACCTGACATCCCGGCACCGGGCCTGGCTCCGCGCCCGCCGCGGGCCGCGCCGCCATCTTGCCCAGGGGCTGCCCGCGAAGCGTGGGCCACCCAGAGCCCCTCTCGACGCGCCCCGCTGCCATTCTGTGGCCTCCCACCGAGAGCCGGGGAGGCTGCTCAGGACCCGCTGGGGGTCCAGCGGCCGCTTCCCTTGCTGCTTCTTCCGCCCCTGCAGCAGAGACCCCTGTGCGGGAGCAGCCATCCTGCCCAACACCCCGGGACTGCCACCCCGACTGTTCCCAGCAGCTGCAAGGCGCCTTCAAGGGGGAAAACAAAGCATCATTTTCAGGCTTTTTTTTTTTTAATTAGTTCTCATGACTCCAGGGGTATGCCATTCAGGAGGAGTGGAGGGCCCTGCCCTTGCCATGCCCAGGAGGAAAGTGTCACTGCAGCAGCTTTAGAGCAGGAGTGCAGACAAAGGGGAATGCTGGAACAGGGTGGGGAGGGAGGGGGAAGTTACCAATTATACCAGGGCTTCTCCCAGGCCACCCCTGGCCACACCACGCTGTCACATCTTTCACATGGCTTGGCTCCTGCTGTGGCACAGCCAGTAAGATAAACTTCACAGGTTGCTCCATGGCAGCCAAGGCACCGCAGCCCACCCCCTCTGCCCCAGCCTTCTCCTCCAGGAGCCTGGGTACCATGGCCACTGAAGAGATGTTAAACCCAACAGCTGCATGGAGGAGCAAGAAGGTGCTGGGGGAAGCTCAGGGGCCTCTGGATTTGAGGGCTGGAGAGGACCCAAGCAGAGGGACGGGGCACATTCCCCAGAGAGGACATCCATGACAAGGCAGAGGGAGCAAGCACCATGACCAGGGAGCTCAGCAAGTCAGGCCCTCCTGCTACCAGCCTCACAGGGCTCTGGGGAGAAGGCCCACCTTTAATGTAGCATCATGGAGCTGGGTCTGCCTTTCTTAACGGGATCATCATTACAGCCTTAGCTTTCTCACCTGAGTTCTCTTCCACATGAAAAGACTAGTTAAAAAAAAAAGGAAGCATGGAGTGGTACAGGAAAATAATTGAGCTACTTCAGACAAATTATTGCACTGTAGGGGGAAGGAACAGGAACCTGCTCTCTGACCAGTCACTTACACTTTCTCTAATAATCTCATCTGCTTCCCTTATCATTTTTATTGTTTTTTCTGAAGTTTGCTCCCCTTGTCTCAACGAGGGCCTAACAATCTGCCCAGAGCTCTATGCAGAGTCTACAGGCTCTGTAAAGACCCTACTCAGGGCACAAGCTCTCTCCATTTTTGTACTGTGCTGTAACTATTTTCTGTTTACTTTCTTCAGCCATAGCCAAATCTGTTAGTATAATTGGTTCAGAGCTTACTTGGAGTTTAGTAATGTCACTCAAGTTGCTGAAGTCTGTCAAAATCAGGATCCTCTTTGCTCATGGTAAAAAAAAACCAAAACAGGATCAGCACAAGAGGTGCTACATTTCCAAAGTGTAACAACAAAGCCCACCTGCTGCCTCCCATGAGTGCAAACCCAGAGCTCACGCCCTTCAAGAATCCAACCTCTGCTAAGAACACAAGTATTTCAAAGATCCTGAAAAAACAGTACGTAGAGATCTTTGCAGAGTAGTACAATTGCACAGCAATTGCAGGAAGAGGAAATGAAATACAACTGAAGCTGATTTAAATCAGCTCATCTTTTAATTGGTTCACAAACTTTGTTTGCACACAGGATCCTCTGCTGTATGAAGAGATCTATAATTTTTTCTCAAGAAAAGCAAGAAGCAAATGGTTCGGGAAACTAAAGTCAAGTTGTACAATTATGTATCCCTAAAAACAGAGGAGAAAAAAGAAGAGTATTATATTAGTTTATGCCACACTCCCAAGAAAGATTCTGAAAGATGGATATGTCTGGGCTCTGCTTACCTTTCTGGTGATGATCTCAGGGTTTATGATCTCAAATAGATTAAGCCCTTTGCTGTTCATGAGCGAAGTCAAGGCTTGTTCAATCCCTGAGGAATCAGTAAATCCACCCAGTTATGGGTTGGGCCATCCTGCTTATCACACACTAGCACCTTCTCTGCCTATTACCAAAAGCTAATCGTGCCCCAACACCCCATGATGTTCAGCCTGATGGAAAACTCGCTTTTCCTTTGTCCCAGACATTTTCAAAGGATTCCCTATTCCTCAAGTAAATCCAGCAGAATTCCACATCAGTAGCATGGTTTCTCCCACTCCTCCCCAGGGGAGGAGTTACTGATGTATTTTTTTATTGCTTAGGTTTAGGAGATCTGATATTCAATGCCTTATGGAGTATGTTGGCACTTCCCCAAAGGGAAAACTCACTTGAAACCACTTCTGGGATCCCAACAAGAGAGACCATTGTCTGCAGGAAGTTTCTTATGGACAGGTCATTCTGAAAGCCAGAAAATTCATACAAAAAGGTTTTAAAGCCATCATTCAGCCACCAGTGGCCTAGAAAGTACTTTCTTAGGACTTACCCCACTTCCATCAGCTGTGCATTTAAAGACTTTAAACTCTATCCTGAAGGGAAGGGAAAAAGGAGGAAAAAAAAAATTACTAAGGGCTGCAGAGATCTTTTTTTTGTGCTGCTCTCAGACCTAGGCTAAAAGGGACAATGAAGCCCCCAGAAGACCACAGTACTGACCTGGAGTCCAGAGGGTGCAAAATGAGCTTCTTTTCCACATAGGCAGCTTGGATGGTGACTGTGATTTCCTGCACAGAGGCAAACAGCAGGGTTGAGACCTTGCCTTATAGCAAGGAGTTGCATTTGGACATTCTGGTTTACTTTCCATGACCCTGAGTTCAACATCCTTCTACCTTTACCTCCATTTGCATAAAATGAACTCCCCCATGATGCCCACAGCCTCAGCCCATGGGGCTCCAGACTGACTCAGTCACAGGACTGATGCCTTTGCCTTTTTTGGAATCAAATCCTGGACAAGGAAGGAAATGGTTTCTGTAGGGTGGTGTTTCCCAGTGACCATCCACCTCAACCTGAAACACCAGACTGGCCGTGGAGAGAACAGTAGTGGTCTTACCATAGTGTTTGCATTTATAACCAAATTTAAAAAGCAAGCAAATCTCAGAGTTCTGACCATTTGGGCTCCTTGTTACCAGTCACAAGACAGGCCAGGAGCAGATCGCATCCTGAGAGCCACAGTTTTAGGGACCACCTCTGTCTCAGTGCTTCTGCAGTCTTACCAGAACTGTTTTTCAAGATGCCACCTGGGGCATGAAAACCAGCCCTGTGTGTTCCCCAGAACACCCTGCTGAGGGGGGATACTTGCAGAGGGCAGGAGGAAATTATTCTCAATTAGAGTTTAACCCTTTAAATTAAAGACTCTGACCTGCCCTCAGGCAGGGGTTTGCCTTTGTGCAGTGTCTGTTCCAACCCATAACTACAAGGCTGGACAAATGTACTGCTCTCTTGTGGTCTCACCCATGACAGCAAGGTTGTTGGCATTTCTTTTTTCTGCCTCCTTAGATCCAGTATAAAGCAGTTTGAGGTAAAACACAGTGGAAGCAGGAAGTTTCATACAGGCATGCATAGAGGAAAAAGTATTTTGAGCTTTGCATTCCTCAGAGCTTCATTTCAGAGACAACCACCCTTTAAGTGGGGGCCAGAGACAGAATTTGTGAATGAGATTTCAAATTCCCATGGTGACTTCATTCTCTCCTAAAATACCTCAGCTAAAGGAGTTTTAGTCCCCAATACAGGTTAACAGGGGCTTATCACAGCTTTCTGCTGCTTTTACCACCTTGCACGTCAGTGATGGGCTGGCCTAATAGAAGAGATGTTGAGCCAACACAGTCATTCTTATTCCCAGCCTCAAATGCTGAGGGAAGAGGTTGTTAAATGTCAAGGAAGAGGAATGTTAAGAGGAATTGATATGCCTTCTCCACTTCCCATGGTTTATCCACCATCCCCTTTCCAAAGGGCTCCCTGCCATTACTGCCCTAGAGCACCAGGAGTGGCCCAGACTCAGGACAGAGACTGTCCCAAGGTCTTCACAGTCAGAAGCAAGAACTGACCTTCTCCACATACAGAACCCTCCGAGGCTCTTCTCCCGTGGGAAAGATGCTGACCTCTGATGCTACCAAGGACTTCACGACTGTCCCTTCAGGCTGAACAGAGATTTGTGGAGGGGCGAGACTCCACACCTTGGCCACAGAGTCATTATAGGAGATTCCTTGGAAAATCTGATCAAATAAGAAGCAACAGAAGAGTCAAGGTTTTTCCATACCATGTCCCAATTTCATGCCAACTTGCCAACAGATGCATCCTTTTTGTAGTCCCAAATCCCTCCCCCAGTTCACACAAGCCTAATAACTCAGCTGGGTGTCAGGAGAGCTGTGCCAGCATGCAGGGTGGAGAAATCCTCCTTCCAAAGCACAAAGGTTTCTCCATCAGTCCCTGGTTTTCCCCATCAGGCCCACCCAACACTCGAGAGGGGGACACGAGATGTTACAATGCAACAGAATGCATTTGAAGAGTTCCTCATTTGACAAAAAATGCTCTGAATAGGACCAAAAGTTACCATCTGCACTGCCTCCCGCTGTGCTTCCACATCTTCCACTTCAAACAGCGCCTTCAGGGACAAACCAGAAACAGATTGTGGAAAAATGATAGGCAAGGTTATATCCCAGTTATGTCCAAGGCTAGCCCTGATGGAGGGTGGGTGGGCCAGAGCACTGACATGTGGCTTGTGGCCAGTTCAGAGGTACGACTGAGTTCCCCCTGAGTTCACTCCCTTTCTACCCCAGTACTCCCACAGAAATTCATGTCACTTTACAACTCAGAATACAAATTTTCTGGTGCTAGTGCTCTAAGGGATAACACTACCAGGTAGCACATACTTGCTAAGAAGGTGCTGATTTCTGACCAGAATCCTGTGTATTGACTGATCATAGGTTTCTGTCTTCTACAGAAGCTAGCTCTCCCCAGAAAACAGTCTTTAGAGACTTTCTTTACTCTCTCCCCAAAATCCAATGCATGAGATAAGGAGAGAACCATCCCCATAATCACCTGCAACTTCTCCCCTCTGATAGTCAACACCAGGCGCTGATCTAAGAACGCTGCCGAGGCCAGAGAGTTGAGGATGTGTTCAGACAGCCAGAAGTAGAGCATTCGGGACTCGGTCAGCAGCGATGGGGAGAAAACGGAGTTGCTGAAGGCATCGGAGTAGTTCTCGTACAGGACAAGGCCCTTTAAAGGAGAGCAGGCTTGTTGGCCACAAACAGGTGGGACCCAGGACCAAATGTCACTACCTGCATTTCCATGGTACGGGAAAGGCCTGGCTGGGCATAGAGCGGGCCACTGGCACCAGCCCATGCTGCAGACTTACCCTTGGCACTATGTGGCAGCAAGGGTCCAGCCCCTCCCAGCCCTCCGGTGAACATCACCACGAGTAAACTTTCAGTCTCTGTGCAGCCTGGGTTACTTTACCTTGTGATGTGATTCTAGGTAATTGGCTTTTATTAAAGGAGCTGAAGCGAGGGAGATATCAAGTCTAATATCCTCATCTTTGACAAAATTTGCTGCAGGAAGAAAACACAAAAACGTCACGCCAGACATGTGACCTTAAGCAGAGTTTGTGACAATCACTTTTAGGACTTGCTGCAGAAGTTGACTGGGAGTAATAGAAGGACACAGGGATGGGACTAAGGGTTCCGACTCCTTTGGGTGCTAGCACTGATCCTGCTGCTGCTCATGTTCCCCGCTGGGAAGTAATCATGCTCAGTTTTACATTCTGCTCCTTTTCCTTCATATTTGGGACTGGGAACCATGGGAAAATATTCAGCAGGAAGATAAACATGCTGTGATATCTCAGCCCAAATACTCCAGTGCATGCTCCTGTTCTAGCTAACACTGGTCCTTCTAAAGCTACCCTACACCTTCCTGGTCACCACATAATGACGGAGAAATACCTTGGGAACAGCAATGTGTCTTTCAACCAGTGCAATCACCCTTAAAAAAAAAAAAATCAGTCTGATGCAGAAAATTCAAAGCATAACATGGCTAAGGTTTATTCTGCTGTTTGGGGGGGGTCCCATACACATTTTCAAAGGAATTTTTTGATGGATGTGTCTCCTGCCCTACTGGGCCTCAAATGTTAAAATTTGCATATTAAAAAAAGAAAGAGGAACCCCAAGAATATTTACCTGCTAAATCTTGTATAAAATCCGCCAGCATCTGGGAAAGAAAATTTATTTCATTGCACACCTACAAGAGGAAAGAAGAGAAAAAAACTGAAGGTGGGGGTAGAACTTTGGGTTGTGGAGCAGAGCTAGGCTGCACGGTGAGACCCAGGGGCTGTTGATCAGAGTCCAGCACCTTCAGAGATCTGTGTCAGCACAACCTCCCACCTCACCCAAGCTGAGGGGTCTGTAGAGTCTTTGTTTAATTTTTCACAAGCACTAAAAGCATATTGCTATTATCTTGTGGGCACACGTGAGCAGAGGAGCGTGTAGCGTGCAAACCAACCCTTCCTCCATCTGCAGGCGGTGGCTGGCCTTACCTCCCTCTTGAGAACAATCTTCAGAGTGAAGGAGATGAAATCCGTGAAGAGCTGCTTCAGCCAGCCTGGCCTGCACAAGACAGAGAGCACAGTCAAGAACCACCCAGCAATCCCCATGGTGGGCAGTGCTCAGGCTGAAGTGCTCAGGGTCCAGCAGCTGGACAAGCAAAGCCTGATTTTGAAGAGGGACAGACTCACTCCTTGTCTCCTTGGAGGTGGAGCGTCAGTTTGTGGAAAGTCAGGTAGCAGTCTGAGGCATCAGCAGCCACTTGTTCCTTCTGGCACACTACACGGGATGAAAGAAAAAAATACTAGCTAATTTGCTACTGAGACAAGACGGATTAGTGCTCTTTGCACTAGAGCAGGGCATCACTGTGGATGGGCAGCCAGAGTTCCCCACACCTCCCAGGGGGCATTTCCAAAAGATAAAAGATCCTGCAACATCAGAGCAGATGGGGCCACCTTGCACCTGGGTGGAGGGTTGAAGCTCAGAGCTCCAGCCAAACTATACACCAGGCACCCTTTTTCCTGCTTCATTTATATACCTACCAGCATCGCTGCTCTTATTGTCAGGGACTCAGTTGCCCCTAACATCACCCAGGAGAACCTGGGCAGTAGGTGCAACCCACAAGCAGGGAGGAAATTAAGCCATACTGCAAAAGGTTGGAAATTCAATATACTGCCTTTCAGAGCTTTGTGCTGCTTTCCCCCTGGGACTTTACCAGGAAGATGTATTTTGAGGCACGAAAATGTATCTTGAGGCATATATAACCACCCACATCCCTCATGGGAGGTCGAGGAGTATAGTTTGCCTCTGTCCCTTTGTAGTCTAAGTCTATTGACCTTCCCAAGGAAGGGGCATCATTTCCCAGTGCACGCCCTGGGACTGACCTGGAGACAGCTGAAAAAGTGGACTATATGGACATTCAAACCTCCCACACCAAAGCCCTCATTTGGCTCACTCTTTGAACCATCCCCATGTTGTTTTTTTTTCCCCCCCAAGTAATTCTGAAAAACCAGTCCTGAAGAGAGCCTAGAAGGCCAGACTATTCTTCACTTGCTGCTGGTGTAAATCAGCATTACTTTGCTGAAATGACTTAATACCAACTTCCTCTGCTTGATCCATGAAAGCTTTAAGGTCTTGGAGGTCTTTATTGTCTCCTAACCTGTGCTCACAGGGATGCAGAGACCCCCTTCCAGCCTTGGGATACCACCCGATGCTGTTACTTACTCAGTTTAATGTTTATCTGGAGGTCAATGGAAGACTCAATTTCAAAATCAACCGAATGAAAAAGCTGCAAACTGTAACAGCAGAAGAAAGGACGTTTAGCAAGCTGCCCTGAGAGCAGCTTCTCCCTGCCCACATGTCAGCTGTGGGCTGGGCTTTATAACATCTCTCGCATCAGCCCTTGCACTGCGGTGTGCAAAACCCCAGCACGCAGTGGCCCAGCCCAGAGACTCTGCCTTCAAATCACTGCAAACCACCGAGGGGAACAGGAGTACGAAGCCCTGGTTTTAGCCCTCTCCGAGCTCCTAGAGCAGTTGGTAGCAGCGAGCCCCCAGGTACTTACAACCAGGCCCCAGCGTAGCCATAGGTCAGGGTCCCTTTGAAGGTGGCAGTCACGTTTTTAATGTCAATGTGGATGGCATCGTCCTCCCTGAGCTCCACCTCGCTCTGCTCTATGGACAAGTCATTGACCTGGATGCTGGAAACAACAGGAACCCAGTTTGTCCCCAGCCCCAGGGCTGTGACCTGGTGAGGAAGGTTTGTTTGCTCCTGAGGAGGTTGGGTTTCTAAGGGGCCTGTGCCAACACCAGACTTGGGAGTTTTACAAATCACAGGGGCCACACACAAGGACAAGGGTGCTTTAGCTCAGCCTGGGGCACTGCTCCTCCCCAGAGATGTTAGGTTAGGATATGAGGCTGAGGGAACCCTTCAAACAGGAAACACCAAGCCACACGCTGCAGAAACAGCCACTTCTATTGCGGTGCCCCGTGTCAGCCACGGTCACGGCAGGAAATTCGTGCTGTGTTTACACCATAGCTTTTGCTGTATTGTAAATTGTCTGCAAGGGATGGATCAGAAAATGCCTCTGCCTTGAGCCAGATCTTTGCTTTCCCTGGGAATTGGTGGATCAAAGCTCCCTCCAAGGACAGCTCCCATTGCCCTCTGTCAGCTCCCCTGGCACAGAGACAGAGATACTCACTTGCTCAGCCCATAGGCCACCTTTCCAAGGAGCCGCATGGACCTTTCCCCGGTGATATTTGGGAATTTGGCATTTCTGAAGGCTGCTTGGATGACCTGCGCTGTCTCCTCGTTCACTGTCAGTGGAAGAAAAGGGCAAAGATACCAAACCGCCATCTCTCCTGGCTGCAAGGTTGCGTCTACACCCTGGATTAAAGGGCTACAGGAGGGTTTTATCCGAGGCACTTCCATTAGATTAAGGAAGCACTGGATGTAACGTCAGAGTAAATTGAAAAGAAATAATAAAAAAATAATCTGACTTGAACAGCTGATGGCAGAGCTGGGGACAGCAGCACGTGTGGCTCAACAGTCACCAGTGGGGCTGTTCCTAAGGAATCAAGCCCAGCTTTCACACACCTCACCTGTTGGGTCTCCAAAGGAAAACTTCTGAGACTCAAGTTTCTGTACCCAGTTTCCTAACGTTATCCAGCCCATTCCAGCCTCAGCCACATGCTTGTAGAGGACTTTTTCCTTCCAAAAATACCTTCTCTTAGTTTGACCCAGAACCCTTGTCTGCATGTACCACTGTTGGAGGGGATGGGACAGAGCTGTCCCCAACCTTTGCAGGAGCACTAATTATTCTTCTCCACCCACAAAGCCTTGCAAAGAAACCCACAGCAGCAGAGAAACCTCATTCCTCCTCTTCTTCAGACTGACCTGAAGAGATGAGATTGCAGTGAGGTGAGAAATCAAACCCACATTTGCTCTAGCTCTTCCATCACACCAGCCCCCAGTGAGGAACACCACTAAAACTTCAGGCCAAGGAGAGGGCTCGGGGACCATTTTCTAGCTCCCTTGAGAAGCTGTGTCCGTTCAGTTCAGGTGCCCATGCTCTAACCCATGCTCCCAGGCAGGTATACACCTGTTACTAGATAAAGAGTTTCCTCAAGAGCAGGGAGAAGCAGGAAACCCCCAGCTTAGGCAATCTATCATTAACTTTGGATGGAGAAGAGGGAAACAGACCAAATACAGCAGACACTTACACAGCAATGCCGCGGGCTTGGTCATCCTGCAGACGATCCCTGTGACGCTGTAAGGGAAGGGCCCAAACTCACAGGCTGCTGATGCATGGACAAGCACAAGAAAGATCCAGAAGGTCCCCAGCCTCATCCTGCCAGCCCAGAGAGTCTTCGGCCAGAGTGGAGAGCGCCAACAAGACCGACTGATTCTCAGCTGTGGCAAAGGCTGCTTTCATACCTCCAAGCAGACCTCATTCAAAGCAGGACATGACCAGCTTCCTCCAGTTATCAGAACTCATCATACATTTCCTAATCTTCCTATAGTTTCCTTAGCACTCTTCAAGTCACACACAGGAGGCATTTAGGCTCCAGAACTTGGCTCTCCTGCCAAGACTGCTTTAACTCAGGACACACACATAATCAAGGTGGGTGGTGAAAACTGGAGGAGAATGGAGATTAGGAGAGGATAAAGGCAAGGCAGAAAACTCGCACTCTGCCTCCAGAAAGTTCATTATTTGCTCTTGGCACAAAAAAAATAATCCATATTTTGCATTCTTACAGCCATTTCCCAGCAGAGCCCTGTTCTAAAGGCATCCACATTACTCACTGCTCCCCCCTCCCCTGATTTTAGGCACACTGTGGGGAAGCTGAGGTGTGCTCCTGGGAAAGGGGTCCCTCCTGCTACAGCTGGCTGAATCTACATCTCCCCCATCCCTGGAGACCTCTGTGACCACAGGACTGGGATGCTCTCTGCCTCTCGGCTGGATTTCCAGACTGTCTTTGGTTTGCCACCTTCCAGATGGAGAAGAACTCACTAAACTGGAGCTTTTCATGTACCCAGCCTCTCAGCTGCTTTTTGGGAAATGTTAGACACCCCAGGTCGCATCCACCCCTCTCACACATGTACCCTGCACACCCCCATCCCCTTGTACCCCTTTTGCAGAGCTGGAGCTCCAGGACAAACCAGAGTGAGATTCTTTCAGCAGCAAGGCTGGCAGCAGCTCCCACAGCCCATTTTACCAGCAAAGACTGATGGGGAAGAGAAGGCAAGATTGTGGCAATGCTGCAGGAGCGCATTCGACCCCCTGAGTGGGACAAGGTGCCAGCCTCCCTCCTCTCCCTGGCAGACTCCTCATCCTCCCCACACCAGGCGAGCACATTTCCTCCTCCAGGGAGCCCCGTGTCTGGCAGCCCCCACCCTGCAGCACTGTTTTCTTCCTGAGTTGAGAAGGTGAATGGCCTTGGGTACCCTGCAGGAGGTACTTGCGGTCACTGACCTGCTGAGAGGAACCAAGCATCTGCAGGCTTTCTCCAGGGGAGCAGCCTGGGACAGGCTGCCTGCTGCAAGATGATGCTGCATTAGAAATGCACAATTAAATATTGGAAGCACAGATAAAGATAGCAACTGCCTGAGCAGCATAGCTCCACATGCCAACTCAGTGCCATCATCTCAGCCACGGTGACATCCTCGCTGCCCTAGTGGAGGGCTCTTTATAAAGAAGCTTCACAGAGTACAAAAGAGTTTAAATTCAAAAGGTTTTAACCTGATGACAGCCCTGGTTTCTGTCCTTCAGCTCACAGCTCTCACACCCAGCCCTCCAGAGCAGCTCACAGTTGGCTCTTGATGCAGTGACCAAGGCCTGGGCCAAGGGAGTTCAGCAGCAGGAGGGTGTACCCGGGGTGCTGCAACACAAACACAGAGGCAGCGAGACACTTAAACCAGCAGACACAGTGCCATTGGGTGCCACACAAATACATCTGCCTGTGTCCTCCACACAGCTTTCAGCAAAGGAAGGACAGGGTCCTGCTCACTGCAGGACAAACTCAGGAGTGCTGTGTGCAGTTTAGGTTCTACTGGAACAGTTCCAGAAGAGACACTGCAGCAGGAAAGCAGCCCGGCTCAGGCTGGTGTGGGTCACTGGGAATGAAAGCAGAGCAGAACCCAGGAGGCCACAGCCACCCACTGCTCTGCCCAGGGCAGCAATTCATACCAACACAGAGGAAAGGGAAAACCATGGCATTTTAGTACAGGGCTATGTGTCACTGGTGTCCTAGGGTAGACAGGAACAGGAAGACCAAGAACCCAGAGCTGGTGTGCTGGTCATAGTAGACCTAGTGCATTTAAAGCCCTCTTACAGCCAGAGCCCCTGCCCCATCACCACTTCAGAGGCTGCTACTGGCAGATGACCTGAGCTGGGGGCAAGGGAGGACAGGGGACTGCCGGGCATTGACTTCCAGCAAGAACAGGAAGCCTGGAGACTTTCCGCATACAATAGCAAAAACCACATGGAACGTGGAGGTGCTGCAAGCATCTCTGCCCTGGAGTAACCACACAGAGGGGACACAGCAGCCCACCCTCCTCCTCCCAGTGCAAGGTCAGGCTAGCAGGAGGGAGGTCAGATTGAAAAATTCCACAAAAGGTTAAATTCGGATAGCAGGAGGCAGGGCAGGCTTGAAGAGCCAAAGAACAGTTACGTGCCCAAGCTGCTGTGTATTGCTTACAAAGGGGAACGCTGGAAGATGTTTTGATAAATATTTGCTCCGTCAGGCTTTATCTGAAGGCCACAACTGCTCACCAACCTTGCTGGGAATCATCCTGTAATGGGGAGTTGTTTTTGCCCACACTGTCCAGAACAGAGGTACAGTACAGCACCATTAATCTTTGTGCTGCATTGACCCAAACATTGTGTTACCCTGCAGCTGCTTCCTGAGATAACCTTGCATCCAGGTAGCCTGGCCATGCTGCTCTGTCAGCAGGATGGGCTCCAGCACCACCTCCACGACTCACACAGCAGGTCAGGCCTGGGGAGGCAGGAGGGCAAGCCCAAAGCCTGCTGCTCCCACCTCACCCAGATCCAGTGCTCAGCAGCACAAGGCTATGGTCAATCCCATGCTTTGCAGGGCCCAGGGTTGTGCTGTCAAGCCCCAGCAGCAGGAATCCTGGGTTGAAGAGAGACTCAGCTTTGAAGAGAGGTTATTTCTTACAGTTAAACAGTGAGCATGACAGGCTTGATGTTAGGTGGCAAATTCACAAGCTCCAGTTTGTGAATTGAGATTAACAGGCTATCACTTAGAGTAAACCACCCATAAGGGTTTTTTGAACAACAAAATTTCACATAGTTTTCCACAAAGTTCTCCCCAAATCAACCCAAATCTCTTCCTTACCAGTATCACCCATAACAGCCTCCAAAAAGCAAGCTGGCATACACAGGTGTCCCTGGCTCAGACCATGCTTTTCACAGTTGAGGCTGCCAAGGGCATCTGGGTTGAAGGCTGCTGCAGTTACAGCCAACTGCACTTCTGCAGCACTGACTCTGCCCTGCCAAATCCAGATCAAAAAAGCATCAAACACAACATTCAGTGATAATCAAGAAATTCTGGGCAGTTTCTCTGCAGCACAGACCACTGAGCAGACAAGACAGAGGCCTAGAAGCAGCATCTCCAGCATTTGTCCAACTCTCCTTGGCAGGCAGCTGAGCATTAAGTGACCTCAAGCCCCTCACCAGAGGTTTGGGGCCCTGGCTGTTCACCAGGGCTGGTTTACCTCCATGATATCACTGCATCCGACATTGACAACCTGAAATACTACCAGACATTAAGAATTATGTGATGAAGGTGCAAGTTGCCATGTTTGGTAACATGACAGGGAAATAACCCTGGGATGGCCTTCAGCTGGCCTGACATCCCTAGGGAGCCAGCCTTTGTATGCAGAGCTCTGCAAATCTCACCAGCCTCACAGGTAGAAAACGATCACAGGGCAAAGACCAGAGAGAGGTTCTAACACCTCGCTGGGCAAGTGCCCAGCCATTGGGACACCTCTGGCTGCTGAGAACAGGGACAAGCATGTGCACAAGTGGAACAGCTCTTTGGAGAACAGAGGCAGTCACACTCAGACAGCTTATCTGCTCAACAGCAACCTCAATCTCATGGATTGTTCTCTGATTTGAGGACAGGGGCATACCCTTGATGACAAACAGGGCCTTCAGTGACTCCTCGAGCAGGCCAATAGACATTTCTGCAGCAAGAAAAAAGTACACTTCAACATATTTTCCAGCCAGGACAAAGATCTGCTCTTGACTGGGAGAAGCTGACAGGGGCTATCAGGAGACAAACCAGCAGAGAAGCTGGTTTTATTCTGCTGTTCTTTGCTACCCTGTGGACCATGACATGGCTGACCAGGTATGTCACCTACAGCTGTACTCACAAGCACAAACAGACTTTAAACTAGCAGCAGAATCACACAGCTTGAAGTATGAGCCAAGACAAACCCAGCTTCATAAACCCACAGCCCTGAGGCACTTTGTTCTTTGCAACCTCTGTCCCAGCACAAGGTCACATTACTCCCAGAAAGCCTCTGGGATTCCTACACTTCCAGCAGCCTTGCTCTGAAAGTTTCAAGGCTCATTTTTTCCTAATGTGTAACATGAATTCCCTCAACTAATTTAAGGCCCACACCCACAGGCTATATTCTCTTCCTCAACATCACTGCTTACATTGCTCTTCCTCCAGGCTGAGCTGCCTCATTTCCTCCCACTGCTCCCACACCTCAGTCATCCCCATTTGCCCCCAGGCAGTCTCAGGCAAAGCTGAAGCCTTCCCTGGTTAGGGATCAGTGAAGGAGTTAGAGCCACTCCACACAACTCCATGTAACACCAGGCTGGCTCAGTCACTGGTGCCCAGAGCCTTCAGCCAAGCACTGGGCTCTTCCTCCCCAGTGCCCCTGCTCAGGTGCAGTGCTGGCAGCTGTCTACAGGATTACATGGTGTTTATTTTCACATTATTTGCCTAGTGTCCTTTGCTGTCATCACAGCTTCCCTCCACCCCAGTGCCAGAGGTATGTGTTTCATTAAGCCATCAAGGAAATATTCTAAAGCCCAGTAGCCTCACTACACCCCCAGTGCATTAGCTGTGCTTAATTAGTTTTCCAGCTAATTCCAAACCAGTCTGCCTGCATGCAGGAGCAGCAAAAACCTCAGATGTTTTACCATCTCCAGTAGCTCCTCAGATTAGACATTCCACAAGTAATCCAGCACTCAGTGCTTGTTGCCTAAACCATACCTGAAGTTTTATTTCAGTCTGCCAAGAACCACCGTCTCCTCCCCAGACTGGGCCCAGGCACATGTTGATTGAGGTGCTTTGCTAAGGCACCCTTATGTTTAGATACACCCTGAAGAAAAAAATCCATCCCCCACAAAATGCACTGCTGAGCACAGGCAGACTTACCATGAGCAAGCCAAGAACGAGGGCATGCTACCTCTGAGAACATCCTGAAAGGCTTATGCAGAATATACCCGAGGTAGCAACTCACCTCCTCTTAAATTACTTTATTCTAAATATTTAAAGACCTTAGTGCTAAACTGTCCTACCCACAATACCCAAGTCTCCAGCAAATTGCAGAGGTGTCAGAAAAACTACTTTGTTAAGAGGCTTGGAAAGGAAGTTGTTCAAAGCCAAAAAAAACAGATTAAACTTGCTACTGGTGATAACACCAACAAACAGACTGATGTTAAAAATGGATCTGAAGATCAAGCATTACCAGTTGGCCTGTTAAAACAGCTTGTACCAACTCATGCTTGTTAGCCCTGACCAGCCACTCCTAAACAAACAGTCTTGCCAACTGCAGGGAGCTCTGAGAAGCATTACAAGTGTCACAAGTAGCTATTGTTCCTGGACAGAACTCTTCAAGCCAAGTTAAGGCCATGAGCCAAGACAGGGCCTTGTAATGCCACCAGGAGTCATGCACTGGGCTCAAGGGGCCAAACCCCAAACTTTTCAACTACCCACAGAACTACCTGTTTCAAGATGTCCACAGCCTTTGTGCCAGCAGCTTGCAGCAAGTTAACACAAAGCACAAGCTACCTGAGACACAAGCTACCCAAGACACTTGCTAAATGTTGCTGAAGAACACAAGCAAGGACCTGAGTCTAAGACTCTGCCAGCATCTTTCCCCTCATATCCCAGCTCATTTATCATGATTTTTCAATTAAAACAAAACAAGAACACATCCTACAATTTGCACCAGTAATCTTCTGGTTGCTATACAGTGCATACAAGTACAAATATAAATGCCTGCAAATTTTATTGGAATCAAAGCCCTTAACTGTGACAGAAATTAAAGGGAACAATGAAGTATTATGAGAGAGTTGCTCTACAGTGAGAATACAAAGTTGAATACAGGCTTGACTGCTTTAACTTTGCATCCAAAAACAGTGAAGTTTATCTAGCAAGAATTTATGCAAGATGCAGAGCTGAACTCACTTAACTCCTCCCCATAATTTGGCAGGGGGGAAATTAAGCCTTGAGTTTAAACTAGCTGAATTGGGCAGCATGAGATTCAGTCTGCAACTCCACTGAGGTAACTGCTTATCAAGAGGTCACTACCTTACAGTCCTCCATGGTCCAACAAGGAAATTGCACCATACATCCTTCATAAGAAAATATTTACACAGAAAATTTAAACTATTACTGAAGCAATTTAGCAGTAGATCTTTCCTAAAAAGATCTGCTAATGCATACCTAGCAAATTTGAGATCCTACACTCAGTGTAATTTAAATAGCATTTGAAACATTCCAACAGGAATCACATTGCACAGAAGCAGCAATTTGCTTCTCTAACATTTTTTTGCATGCCTGCTTAGAGCCTGTGCATTAAGTGCACAAGGTGACAATGCCAAGCCCCTACATAGGTACCAAATAAATGCTACAGAACAAAGTCCTTTGGAATGAGGGCAAGCGTTTCAGTCTAAGTTGTAATGACTTAAGGTGTCTCGCAGCTTCATTTGCTTGGTCAGTGAAAGCCAGAGAAAGTGTCGTCCACTTTCACTCTTGGTTTGGAGTATCCGATTCACTCAGGTAGACTAAAACCCACTGTGGTTTCTCAGGCAAGCAGACTGGTGAGGAGTCAGTTGCGGGTCACTGCGGGTCCTTCTGGAAGGAGGGACGCAAAAAAAGTCTTGAAAAAAACCCACGCTGTGCTCATAAATGAAGGGTTAACCTGCTGCAGTTCTTGGAAAACTTGTCCCTCATCAGGAGATGCCTCAGATTCATCTGCTCTGCCTGCATTGCCCTCCTGCCAAAATAAAGGATATTTGGTAAGTGAGATCATTCCAGAAATGCATTATAAAAATCCGGTGTTAAGCAGCATGCTTTGTTACCCAGATGTAAGCTTTTTATAGCCTGTCAGCAACAAGTATCCCCAGACAACCACAAAGTCAAAAAACCCCTAAGCTGCACACTAGTATTACTGATTAACTCACACTGTGTCTGAAAACACTGATGTGAGGCACCAGATCAGGTGAGCTACTGTCTTTACAACTCATTAACTTTCACTGACATCAACTGGAAGTGTTAGCCTGAAACACAAGACTCAGATCACTTATCTACTCAAATTCTACCACTGAGGTACCAGCTGAAGTCCTGTCTTCAAGTTACAGAATCTTCTCAGCCTATTAACAGGCAACTCTCCACTATAACATCCCAAAGGACTGATGCAATTAGAAGGCAACAGTCAACCTGAATTATTTTGTAGACCAGAGGAATTAGTTATGCCAAGGGATGACTCAGGCTGGCAATTATTCCCCTATGAAGATAGTTTGACAGTTTAGAGAAAAGGTTTTGCTACCATGTGCAATTCATAAACCGAAAGTTTCATGCTCATGGTTTAAAAAACAACAAGACAATACCTGTAAGTTATTGTTCTGGTCCTGATTTATAGCAGCTTGAAGAGGAACATTGCCTGGGAAGGGCTGAACTGGTCTTCGTCTAAACGGAAGCCATCCAACATGGTGCCTGGGGAACACAATAGATTTTTAACACTGTTTAACCATTCCTTGTTACACCAGCAAGTCAAGTAACATCAACTGCTCAGAGCACAGATAGCAGTTTCAGCATATTAAGATCTTTCTGCCCTGACCCAGTAAGGACTTTCAAAGTCTCCTGCTAGCAGGAAGCCACAAGGACTGAGCATCTGCTGCATTCCAAATACGCAGCACTAGATCCAGGTTTGTACTGAGCAGGTACAAACAGCCTGCTCATTTACATGTTAGGTACACTCCTGGGTGGCTCCTCTGTACTCACCCTAAAAAAGGCAAAGAACATGCAAAGCACAGCACTATCTTACCAAAATGTAAAAGGCCACAGACTTCAGAAGCTCTGTATCTCTACAGCACCCACAACATAAGCTGTTCAGAGTTACATGGTAGAATTATCAATAGTAAATTTTAACAACTTTTACTGAAGCGATTAACCTTCAGTCTCAAGTCCACATAGAGGCTGGGAGAGTTGAAACTGGAGCAGCTCAAATGATAACTCCTAAACCTACCAAGAGGAATTCACAGACCTACATTACTTGTTTCACTGTTGATCAAAGAATGTGAGAGGACAATTGTTCTTCTCAGACAAGACATTCCAAGCATGTCACCTGAGGACCCATTACGTTTATTGTGCTTCTGAGATTTATTTATGCCTAGAGAGGCTGAAAAGCAACTCGGGACACTGCATTCAGTGTAGCTTGCTCTCCAGAGAGAGCACAGCACAAAAACCTGCACAGGTACAGGATTTGGATAGCAGATGAGACACCCTCTTGGCAGGCTTCAAACACTTCTTTCCCAACAAGCAACTGTCATGTACTACACTGAAATCTATGGGCCTGTCTGTCCAACAGTGACAAACTGCTGGGGCTTCACTGACAGCACCTCAGGTCTCAAGTAGCTTTGAGGAAAACCAGCCACACACAAGTACAAAACCTAGGTAAGATCACCCATTATTACCCATTCTTCATTTAATCCAGGCTAAGATACTTATTTTTGCACAATATGGAGTTAGACAAGGACAGAGAAGTGGTTCACCCTTTCCAGGTACTAGAGTCATATGAAGCTCAACTACCAGGAAGCTGACCAGAGCAAGGCTCAGTACTTCAGTGAAACATTTCCAAATAAAACAGTAAATATTAATGCCAAACACTTACAGATACATCAGAACTGTGCCACCCATAACCAGGAGGAATCTGCTGACACTGGAGTAGAAATAGATAATGTTGACAAAAACATAGAACAGTGTTGCTGAGTAGAGCCAGTCCAGCCAATCTCGATTGCCACCCTCCTCCTCTTCCTCCATGAGGGGACCCCCTTGAGCATTCATCCGCAAGTTCTGGTTGGCTGCTGCATTAACCTGAGCAGCAGCGTTCTGGTTTCCAGGCTGATTTTGTGCAGGAAATGGGTCTGGGATTGGAGCCGGAGGTGTTACTGGTGCCACTGGTATCTCCTGAGAACGTCGTGCATGGGAGGGGTCAGATGCAGCAGCAGAAGCCAAGCTGAAACCAGAGAGCGCACAGTTCAGAATAAGGCTCAGTCAAATCCCTCCACACTTAACACAGGCACTGAAAATGTATCCAAGTAGCCAGATCACATGCAAGTAGAAAGCATGATGTTTAGAGGCTACAGAAGGGTTAAACCAAAGTTTTAGTTCTCCCCATCACAACACTTAGTGACTTCACCCAAAGCAGACACCTTCCATTTTATGAGCAATAGTTTTAATACTTCACGAAACAGTTCTTTAGAGCAATCTGAGGATAGTCTAGAAAGCTTCTGCAAGTCTCAGCGTTACCTGTTCCTGACTTGCAGTCAGTGCTCTGTGTGCTATTTTAAGCAGTCAAGAAATGGTGAAGAGCTAAGACTCAGCAGCAGGATTATGCTTACTCTACAGACACCTGCCCTCCCAATGAAAACAGCCACATCTGTAGCTTGCAACATTCAAACCCACCGGGCTAAGCAGTAAACAGAGCACCACACAAGTTAGAGGTACATCAGCATAAGGTACAACAATTCTTCCAACCACCACTGAAAGAGGAAAAGAAGAGCCAAAAAGCTCTATTCCTTCATAGCACACTTTCTACTTCACACTGGTAGCTTTGGACAGAAAACTTACTATTGCATGTAATATTGTCTTGCGTAAATCTGTTGAAACCAGGACATCTGGAGCATGCTGTAGGTTGTGTAGGCAGAGAAGCCAGGAGCTATGCTCTGGAAGGGATCCTGAGTTGTTTCCAGCCTTGTCCAAAATTTGAATACACTCATTAGCAAATATTGAACAAAGTACAGAGTCATTTATTACAGGACAATGTAAATAACTTCTGCCATTTTGTACCTCCAAATGCAATTCTTCCTTTTAGTTTATTAAAGACATGTTTAGCCCGATGAATAAATGGAAGAGTTTCAACTAACAAAGCAGCACATTTTCCTTTAGCTTCTTTCATGTCCACTAAAGCTTTTATATAACCTCATCATCTTTGGCCCATGGTCTATAGACTTAACAGTATGTGGTATAAGGAGCTGGCATCCAACAAAAACCAGTGTTTGAAAAATCTCAGTGACAGAGGTAAAAATTGTACTTACCCGTTAATGGCTTCTGCTGAGGCCTGGCCACCAGAAGAGTGTCTCAGTCTTTCACCATTTGAGGAAGATACAGAAGGTTCTTGACTAGCTCCTGAAAATTGCTTTGGCTGATCAGCTTTAACCTGGGGACAGCAACACAGTTCATGAGGTTTAGTCAGGACACTACACAAGCCTTATGCAAAGATGTTACATCACACAGAACACACTTCTATTTTATAACTGCTACACAGCCCAGGTACTTTGCCCTGCACAGCACCTCCGGGCACTGCCAGTGCTGATGCTGCTTTTGGGCACCACACCACAAGGACCTCCATCAGTATTTTAAAGCTCCTTAGAAGTGACTGACATGTAAGATTAACTTAGTGTTATTCTTCACTTTCACTAAATACTGACTTGCTGTTACTCTCCACTGTCACCAGATCTACATCTGTACTTAATTTTTATGCACTTAGTCAGGTCCCATCTAGTTATAAAAGTGTAACCTAGAAGAAACTGAGAACTGCCCTGCAGACAGTTTGACTTTTTAGCTACACTAAGGTTGTGCTTACACACGAACTGCTGTACACAGAACTCAAGACCTGTTCTGTGGTGATACATCTGCAACACCCAGACAAAATCAGGCTCACACCTAACCACCACCAGACACAGGCAGAACAAGGTGAAATCTCCTATAATGGGCACTATAAGCACACATCTAGACACATTAGCACACCCACTATGAAAATAAAAAAGGGTTTTGGCCCTTTGCACTTCAGACCAGTAAGTGCTCAGTTCAAGCACTAAGGCTCATTCTTGGCTTCTGCTCTACAGGCTGAGTCATTAATGAGCACAGTTAAAGTGATCATTTAGTCAATTAGTCTTCAGCCTTCTTCCTTTCCCACAGCCCAGAACCACTCTAACTACTATGTCTGTAACCCACAAGCACAGGCTCTGTCCAGAAGAGCCTGGCACATGACAAGTCATATTCCATTTCATAAGCTTGCATTTACCAGAACGTGTTTCTCCTGAGCTGTGTGCAGATTATAGTTTTGATATTTCACAAATGTCAAAAGAATCTTTACTGATGAATGGTAGAATCAATTTTTCATTCACCATAATCCAAATACATTCTCGCATCCCTAAACACAGTCATCACACAGCAATGCTGCCATTGTGCTAGCAGAAAGACCTGCAGTAGCAGTGAACTTTAAAATAGCAGTTCGACACTTCCCATTTTTAGTCACATCCCTGATATTCAGAGCAGTATGTTAACTTCATACAAGTACCTCTGTGCTGGTTTCTTGCACATTTGCGGGAGTCTTCAAATTGTAAACCAAGTGAAGAGTGTGCAACTCCCCATGCTGAAATGCAAAGGAGGACACGTTAAAAAAATAAATCACTTTTCTTGATCCATTTCAGCACATGACAAAAATGCTGGGTTTTTTTTAATGTATATACCTTTGGCAGCAAGTCTCTCAAACAATGATGATCAAGCAGCAGCTTCCCAGCATATATCAGCTTTTGGTCCTCTTCAGGCTTTAAAGAAAGAAAAAAAGGAACAGGATGAGTTGCTTTGTCAAGCACGTGCAAGCACTGTCTGACCCAGCTCACAGCCAGAGGCGTGCAGCTGGAAGCCCCCTGCACCATCAGGGGTACACATCTGAATTCTGCTAGCAAGCTGAAAGCAGGGGAATCCTAAAGTGCGAGATCACCGAGGTCTAAATCAGCAGGAGGCTATGAGGCACTCTTCTGGCAAAGAACTTTATAACATGCTGTTTTCTTTTACAGTC
Source organism: Todiramphus chloris collaris (assembly GCA_025345505.1). Classification (NCBI taxonomy): domain Eukaryota; kingdom Metazoa; phylum Chordata; class Aves; order Coraciiformes; family Alcedinidae; genus Todiramphus; species Todiramphus chloris. The sequence continues at coordinate 14,421,398 of JANVCC010000037.1, read as the reverse complement.
TTGAACATCTGTGTTTCCCAGAAGCAGAAGTCTGGAGCAACATCTGATCTCACCAGGACCGCAGCTGGTGTCAAGTAAACCTGTGACACCCCAGCAGCTGCTCACCCAGAGCACGCCTCCCTGCAGCCCAGCGGCCGGGGAATCACACTGGTCTAGCTGCTGGGCAGCCCCCTCGCTCCCTGGGGAAGGCGAGGCCCCCCCCCTGCTGAAAGGCTGCCTGCCGGCTGGAGCGGGGGCACAGCCCCGCAGAGCGCACCGAGCCCCCCGGCCCCGCGGCTTGGCAGGAGCCCGGCCTTCCGCACGCTCACCCTCCAACAGCCCCGCAAAGCCCGTGACCTCGCTGCGCGCAGGCCGAGCTCAAGGGGCTGCGAGCTGCCAAAGACAAGCCCCAAGGGCCCGCAGCCCACCCCTCCCCTCGGCCCCTGCCACCCACAGCCGGTGCGAAGGGGCTCCCGGCCAGCAGCTGACGCTGCCAAGCTCCCCGCCGGACACGCGGCCCTGGGAGGGCGCTTAATGTTTAACCAGAAACCGAGAGGCGGCCCAAAATAACCCCAGCGAGCCCCGGGCACGCCCCACACCCGCACGGACCAGCTGATGCAATCGGGTGCGGGGCACCCCGGGGGTCAGGTGCTGGCAAGGCTCGGCCAGGCGAAGCGGCGGCGGCTCCGGGAGCCCTGCGGTAGCTCCCGCCGCTACCCGGCGGGAACTCAGCCCAGCACCCGAACGGCGGCGGGCAGCAGCTCGCCGAGGGAAAAGGGGGTGCGGGGCGGGGGGTATCGCGCACTCACCGGTGCCTCGGGCAGGAGGCGACGCAGCTCGGCCTTGAGGCGGCGCACGGTCCAGGTGGTCGCGGCGTGGAGGCGCAGGTCGCGGTGCCGCTGCGTGGGGCTGCGGACCAGCAGCGCCAGCGGCTCCTCCATAGCGGACGCGGCGGACTCGGAACACCCGGGCCTGCCCCGGCCCAGGCTTTTATAGGCGGCCGCCACGCTCCTCCCCGCCCTGTCTCAGGGCCGCGGTGGCTGCAGCTGATTGGTCGCGGCGGGGGCGGGGCCTGACACGTGGGCCAATGGGACGGAGCCTCGCGTGCGGAGACGCGGGTGGGCAGGGGCGGGAGGTTGGAGGGGCTGATTGGGCGGTGCCGGGCGCTGGGCGGGGCTGCAGCGGTCGGGGCGGTGTCACCATGACGACCCCCCCCCCACTCATACTCACTCTCACTCACACTCACACTCATACACACTCACACTCACACTCACACTCACACTCGCCCCCTCGGGGCCTCACCGCCCCAGAGCGCGGCCGGCTCGGCAGCGGGGCCGCTGCACTGCGGCCTCGTGCTCCCTGCTCGGCCGAAAGCTCCAGCGCCCATCAGCTCGGGCAGCAGCGCCGGGCTTAGGGCTCTTCCCTTTCCCCCGCGCCCGCAGGAGCAGCGCAGCCCCGCGGGGCCCTGCACACGCGGGATCTACAGCCCCAGCCGGCACCTTTCCTCTCAGGGCTGCGTAACCGCCTCAGCAGGTCTGTGGCTGGCTTCGCGGGGACTGCACGCACCACGCTTCTGCGAAAGGAATGTGTGGAGACGCTGTGGAAAGGTGATCGTTTTCGCTGACCAAGCCAAACAGAAACTATAGGAGAGCAGCTCCTGAGCCTTCCTCCCCGCAGTATCTTCCTCCCCGCAGCATCTTCCCCCGGGATGCCGTCCCGGCGGTAATGATGCTGATGCGCCAGGAGGGGGTTTTCGAGTGCTTCAAACCAACACCGTAGGAATGCGAGAAGTCGGTTTTATCTGTCAGCACCAAATATTTCCTCCGCGTGTTTCATTAGCTGCTCAGTATTCCTTGGCAGACAGCCCCGCTGCCCAAAGGCACGGATGGGTTTGCAGCCAGCACCGGGCTCTGCAGCCAGAAAAGACGCTGCGCCGCGAGGATGCGACAGCTTCCCGGGGAAGAGCCGCGCCAGGGCCCTCGCTGCCCTGGGAAGAGACAAAACCAGATCACAAAGAAATGAACCGAGCCCGCGCCTGGTCCGGTGAAACATCCTTGTGAGGACACGGAACACCGGCAGAGCCCACTGCTATGTCCTGTCCCTCCCCACAACAAGCATGGTGGCGGCAGGAATCTTCAGAGCTGAGGCCACACTCCCCACCTTCTCTGCCCCACAACAGGCTCAGTACTCAGGGGGGGTTCTCCCCCCAGGCTCAGTTCTGGGTACCCACCAAGCCAAGGAGGTGGGGTTAGAGCTACCTGCCACTCTTGCTCTGACAGCTGGCACCGTGATCTCTGTCCACAGCTCCTGACAGAAGCAGGAAAGACAAATTCAGTGTCCAAGGTCACCCTTGACAATGTCCCCCGTTAAGGTCAAGGTGACTTTGCTGCTCGCTCGGTTGTAGCCTTGGCTTGCAGTGCCCAGAGGGCTCCCGTGGGTGCAGGGACAGGATAAAGCTGTGGAAATACTGGTATCAAACCAGCTTTTCAGACTTTGCATGTGTGTTTTATGGGGACTTCTGTGCTGTTGCTGGCTTGTGGACCCAGTGAGCAGCTGCATTCACAGCACCAACCCTGCCTCGAGCCCAAAGTCCTGTCTTTCTCCCCCCTGCCACAGACAAGAGGGGCAGAGCTCACCTGAACTGCCCGCTGTCCATCCCCTGCTCTGGCCATTCCTGGAAAAGCTGCCTGTTCACAGGAACATGCTGGACAACCTTATCTGAACCCAGCACTGACTTGGCTTTGAGCATGGGGTGGAGGAACAACCTCCTGAGGCTCCTGCCAAGGAGCTACCCTCCCAGTCAGGGGGTGCTGAGCCCCCGGGAGGGACAGGCCTTTGCTGCTCTCAACCAAGGCAGCCAAGAACTGGTGGATCTGAAGTCAGTGAACATATCTGTACCACATGCTCTGGTCCCAGAGGCCAATTCGGATGTCCTGGTACTAAAGCCAAACAAACACCTGCCCTTATGCTGTCTGCTTAGCTCAGGTCTCGCTCTGTATGCAATGGCACAAACCAGAAGGTGTGACCAGCATGTCACCCCCACTGTCCTGCAGAAACAATTGGCTCTGATTGACCAAAAGTGGAGATGAAGGGCTACAAGCTTCTTTGGTCACCGGTGCCTGCCTAAACATTAACCCTACTGCAAATCAGGATTATCACTCTGCCCTTAACGCAATTACTCTGTTCAAAAAAAAACAATAAAAAGGTGGAGGGGAAATTGCTGCTAAGTTCACAGCTCTGTGTGCGGCCAGGCTGGTTTCTGCCGCGTGGCCAAACACTCGGCACAGCAGGAGCAGCTGGTGGAGAATTTGCCGGTGCACAAGGTGATGTCCCGCGGGCTCACGGCCTGGCACGCTCGCTGTGCTCACCCGGTGTGATGACGCAGGGGCAGAGCCTGCCAGGAGCCATGGGACAGCTTACGTGGGTCCGATGTGGTGGTGATGCCGAGGACTGATGCAATTTTTTGCTGTCCAAAGGTTGTTCCACGGAGCAGGGTAGACCAAGGATCAGAGGATGGCATTATCCAGACAAGCTGGGCTGATGCTTGGGATTTGGTTCCATGTGTTTGTCCCATAGGAAGTGCTGCGCTTGTCTGGTGTCTGGCTTTAAAAAGTGTTCCGTGGTGCTGTTGTCACAGACCCTTTGGCTGGTGTGGTGGCTTTATTCTTTTTTAAACAGTACTTTAGTCTTGTTTAGGTGCTGGGGTTGGTGACCCACCTCCTGGCAGCCCGCGAGCAGGCCGGGAGCTCCCAGTGTGCTCCAGCATCGTGCAGGCAGAGCTGCACCACAGTGGGGGCCGTGGGGAAAGGGCCATCTGCACCTCTGCGTGTTTCTGTGCCTGAACAGAGCCAGTTCTGCCGGAGACACATCCCAGGAGGCTGGAAACAAGTGGCACGGCAGCGTGTCACAGGATGGGCTGGAAACTGTGCCCTGCTGCCAGTGACGACCCAGCAGCCTGCCAGCCCCCTGCCCAAAGGCCGCCGAGCCGGTGGCGGTGGGGAGAGGCAGCCCCGGGCCACCGGGAGAGGCTGGACGAGGGGTCGAGCCGCGCTAAAACATCCCCGGGGGGGACCCACGGCTCCCAACGTGGAGATGAAGGGGGGATGCCGGCCATGCGTCAGAGCCCGGTGTCCCCGAAGAGGGTTTGATTGCGCCACTAATGATGCTCCTGGCAGCGATGGGATGCCCGAGGTTACCGGGGCGGGGCGGTGCCCGGTGTCGTCCCCTCCGGCCCACTCGCAGACGGCGGGGGCAGGCGGGCGGTGCGGGGCACAGGAGCCGTGCCCGGGCGGGGCGGCCGGAGCTGCGGCCACCGGAGCGGGGCCGACCCCGGCCCGGGGAGCGGGAGCCGCGGGACCGGGGCCTGAGGGGCGCGGGGTTGGGGAGGGGGAGGGGTCCTGCCGCTCACCCGGCCCCGGTGCCGTTGCCACAGCGACGTTGTCAGCACCCCTCTGGCCACGCCCCCCGCCCCTCCTGGGCCAATGGCGCGGCGGCGCCCGGCCTGCTCGCCGGTGACGTCATGGCCGGTGAAAATCCCCCGTGGCCGCGGGAGCGGCGGTGGCGGCGGCGCGGCCCCGCGGCCCGGTGCGGCCCGGCCCGGCCCGCACCATGGCCAAGCATCACCGCACGCCCGCGCGCGCCGCCGAGCCCGTCATCGAGGTCAAGAGCAAGGTAAGCGCCGGGGACAGGGACCGGGGACCGGGACGGGGCTGGTGCCGACGCCGGTTCCACCGGGTCACGACCGGGCGCGTCGCCCCCGCGCCGTGCAGCACACGTGGGGCTGCAGCGGGGAGCGGCGCGGGAGCCGGGCTCTGCGGAAGCTCCGCTCCTCTCCGCTCCGCACCTCGGCGCTGCGCTGCGGCGGGGATGCCCGGGGCCTCCCCGAGCCCGGCCCGGCCCCGGCGACCGCCGCCGTCCCGCCACCGTGGGCTCTGCCGGGCCGCGGGGCCCACTCGGCGCGGCCGGCACCGGCCGTGGGAGCGCCGCCGGGGAGCGCTCGCCCAGGTGCGCGGTGTCGGCAGCGCCGGTGCGCGGGATGGCTCCGCCGGTGCGGGCGGGCTGGGTGCACGGGCAACCCGCGGTGCGCGCCTCGCCCAGATGTGCCCTCGCCCAGATGTGCGTGCTCACCAGGGCACGCGCATCCCCGGCTAGGCCGTTGCCCAGATGTGCACCCCCAGCAGGGGATGAACCCTGCACCGTGCACCCAGATGTGCACAGTCGCGTGGCTGTGCAGCTGCCCAGATGCGGTCTCCCCAGGTGTGTGTGCTCATCCAGATGTTCACTCACCTGGCACACTTCCCCCCCATCTGGGCCTCCTCGCTCAGATGTGCACCCTCGCCCAGCTGTGCCCACCCACTCAGCCCCTTGCTCACCCAGATGTGCACACTCCCCTGCTGCACCCCTGTCCAGCTGTGCGCTCGCCCAGCTGTGCCCCTGCCTGCCCAGTCACCCACTGGGGTGTGCAGTGCCTCCTTCCTGGGGTGCAGAGCCGCCACCTGCCCCCACAGCCGGGGTGTGAACCCCCTTGGGCAGCGCCATCCTCACAGCAGCGTTCCTCAGCCTGTTCTTAATTGGCTTCCCCTTCGTCGTGATTGAGGGAGGCAATAATTAATGCTGTTGCTCATCAGGTGCTACAGCAGCTCCCGTGTCACAAGGAAGGGCCTGCCAGTGGCACGGTGCCCACCATGGCTGCCGGTACAGCTGGAGGGAGGGTCCTTCCTCTGCCATGTGCACACCTCTCACCTCTCTGCCCTGTCAGTGTTTGGGCAGGAAAATGGCTCCACACCTTTGGTTTTGCTCCTGGGACAGTCTCTGGCCGACAGGCACTGCTGCCTGAGTGCTGCCAGGACTCTGGAGCTGGCAGTGCTCAGCTCTGCCCACCCTGGGGCTGCTCTGCACAGTGCCCTGCCTTGCATTGTTCCTATCGGCCAGAGCCAGCCCTGCCCAGCCTTGCCTTCTTCCTCCTCTTCCTCCTCCTCCACAGTTTGATGCTGAATTTCGCCGCTTTGCCATGAAACGCTCCAGCACAGGCAGCTTCCAGGAATTCTACCGCCTGCTGCAGACAGTGCACCAGATCCCACGGGTGGATGTGCTCCTGGGCTACACGGACATCCACGGTGACCTCCTGCCCATCAACAACGATGACAACTACCACAAAGCCCTGTCTTCTGCCAATCCCCTCCTCAGGGTCATCATCCAGAAGAAGGGTAAGAGGGAACCAGAAAAGGACACTGGTTTCAGAGAATGGTGCCAGATTTGTCCTCCCCATCAAGAGAGATGAGCCATGTTCCATGGTACCACTGGCTCCATGTTTGGGCCATGCTAGCAGTGGTGGTGGCCATCCATCTACCTGCCAGCCACCACTATGGTGAATGGATGTGGAAGTGGTTGCACTGGGAGGCTCCCAGAGCCCCACTGGGACCATGGCACCCGGACAGGCTCTCCCTATCAGCCCTTCCCCATGGCAAAGCCACCTGGGCCAGCCCGGCCCCACTTGCCCCGGCCAGCAAAGGCAAATCCTCACCGTTCACCCCTTTGAAGTCGTGTTTTCCAGCCGGGCTTGCGTGGGCTCCCGGAAAACATGGTGTTGCTCCCGTGAGTGCCGGTCTGGGCACCCTGTCAGCTCCCTGCCCTGAGGTGGTGGCAGCCGTCATTTTGGCAGAGCTCTCAGGGTGCTGAGAGCTGCTGCTGAGTTTTTGGTGGTGGGAGGAGGCTCATCTCCTCCCCAGCAGCCTAGGGGATCACCCTGACCACAGCAATGTGTTCACAGAGAGCAGCTTCCTCACACAGGAGCATGAAATCCCTGAAATAGCAGTGTCCTGGCAGGGATGAAAGCCTCCAGGTGACAAACACCCTGGGTACATCTCCTCTCTGGGGAGATGGAGACGAGCCCATGCCTTCCGCTCAGTTTAGTAGCACTGAGGCTTTTTAACCATCAAGCAGAAGTGCACAAAGCCGGAGCCTGATCTCAAAGCCCTGGCTTCCCCCGCACGGTGCCCAGAGTGGCCCTGTTTCCAGCTTACATTGTCGGTATGAAGTCCCTGGGCAAGGGGTGATGCCAGTGGCCGGTTCTGGCTGCTGCACCAGTTTTCCTCAGCTCTTGCATCAGGGATGCCCTGGACATGAGTTTGCTCTGGAGCACATAGTGTAGGGGCTGACAGCAGCAGTGCAGGCTGCTGGCAGGAGGGAGCTGGAGTCCGTGGTGGGCTCAGGGGTTGTTGCTGCCAGCATGGAACCATTCCCTGTTCCTGGACCAATGCCTGGACTCAGGCTGCAGCACAGGGGCTGGCGCTGGGCTGAGTGTGCCGGGGCTGCCATGAGACCATCGCTCCTGCTCCCAGAGACTGCTCCCTGTCTGCCGTGGGGAAAAGCCTGGGAGGGCCATGGGTGACCATGCCAGGATGGCACGGTGCAAAGCAGGTAGCTGTGGCCCTGGCACCATAGGCAGTGAGGAGGCAGGGCTGGCAAGCCCTGGCACCTGGCTCTGCCCGCGGGATAGGGACCGTGGGGCTGGCAGCACCGCGGGAGGTGTGTGGGGAGGCCAGGAGCAAGCCGTAGGTGAGTCACAGCTGATTTTAAATGGATCCAGGTCATCCCCGGGCTGGGCTGTCGTCGAACCAGTCCAGGTCGGCAAGGAACGAGACTGCAGAGCCTCTCACTGCCAGGCGCGGGGAGCTGTGCGCACATCGCTGGGCACCCGTCGGTGGGCTCTGCAGCACCAGGGGATCAGAAAGCAAAGGCTGCAGCTTGGTTCCTCTCCATGCCATCACCCCGTCGGGTGATGCCATCCCTGTGGGGCAGCCTGGCTGGGGACAGCAGCCCCGGCTCTTCCTTGTCTGGGCGGGGCTCCCGGGAAGGGAGAAGCCGGGCACATCCCTGGGCTGCCGGCAGGTTTCTCCACGGGGTGCTGGACCTGCCTGGCCCAGCCGCTCTGTGCCCCTCGGAGCAGAGTCATGCACTGAAATAGCTGTGGGAAAGCCTCCGCCGCCCTTCCCCGAGCTAAAAATACGCCAGGCTGTGTGTGCAGGGAGATATTTATAACCCAGGAGCCCTGGCAAGCTGGCTCGGCCAGGGAGAAATCCTACATCCCTGGGCTTGGGGGTATCCCCATCACCCCTGCGTCTGGAGCAGGGTCCGGGTGCTGGTGGGGGGGCACCATGGGGAAGGTTCTGACGATGCAGCATCCAGATCTGGGGTCCCCTGTGTGAAGGGATGGGGAGAAACCAGAGAGGGCCCAAGGGATGCTCCCCAGCACCTCATGGATGCGGCCAAGGAGGGGACATTGCAGAGCTGGGCCCCACAGAGCAGCCCCAGGGCATGGACAAGGAGGATGGAATAAGAGACAGTGGCACAAATGACAGTTTGGGATGTCCAGGGGCCCCAGGGATGGCGCAGCCCTGGGATGGGGCTCCAGGAGGTGGGGAATCTCTGTCCTTGGGGACAGCAGGGCTCTGCATGACACAGCTGTGGCCATCCCCATCCTGTGCCAGTGATGGTCCTGCTCCAGTGGGGACAAAGGATACTGGTGCTGTTTTCCAGGGCTGGACTCACCTTTGGGGAGGTGGCTGACACCAAGGCATCCCCTCGTGCTGGGTGCTTCCCTATCCCCAAACACAAACTGGGGCACAGTCGTGGCTCCCAGGCCATTGGGGCTGGCAGCTCTAGTGTTAAGCTGCAGAGTTTGGCTTAAAATGTGATTAAGGCTGAATCACTGCCTCGATCCCACTAATCCTGGCCTTGTGTATGCTGGGTAATCCCAGGAGATGGGCCCAGCAGAGACAAGCTGCAGGAAAAGCCAGGGCAATGCTCTGGGGAAGAAAAGCCAGTGAGACCAGTGAGCAAGGCCACTTCTCCTGCTGGCTCCCTGAACACCTTGGGGCCAAGGGCACGCGGCTGCATCCCCGGGCGGCTCTGGTGCCTGACTCGTGTCCTCCCTTGCTCCCTACAGCAGAGTCTGACGCCAGCGTCTTCGCCTCCAACTCCTTGCAGCGTAAAAAGAAGGGGCTGCTGCGCCCTGCGCACTACCGGGCCAAGCCTCACCTCCTCATCGGCATGCCCCAGGACTTCCGCCAGATCTCCTCCATCATCGACGTGGACATCCTGCCCGAGACCCACCGCCGTGTGCGGCTCCACAAGCACGGTTCTGACAAGCCCCTGGGCTTCTACATCCGTGACGGGGTCAGCGTGCGTGTGGCCCCGCAGGGCGTCGAAAAGGTGCCCGGCATCTTCATCTCCCGCCTGGTGAAGGGCGGCTTGGCCGAGAGCACGGGGCTGCTGGCAGTGAGCGACGAGATCCTGGAGGTCAACGGCATCGACGTGGCTGGCAAGTCCTTGGACCAGGTGACGGACATGATGGTGGCCAACAGCCACAACCTCATCATCACCGTCAAGCCGGCCAACCAGCGCAACAACGTCATCCGCAGCAGCAAGGCCTCGGGCAGCTCGGGCATGTCCACGGACAGCACCCCCAGCCAGCAGACCCCAAGCCCGGCCTCACAGTACCTGAGCAACTACAGCACGGCCGAGAGCGACGAGGAGGGCGACCTGGTCATCGAGAGCGACAGCGCACCCCACTACATCCCCGGGGGCTGCCCCAACGGGGGCCCCGCCGACGGACCCCTCCCGCGGAGCCCGTCCCCGCACAGCTCACGGGGCTCCCTGCAGTCCCTTGGCAGCCACGACGGCAGCCCCGGCAGGGGCAGCGGGCAGGAGGACGGCACCCTCCTCACCCTATAGCCGCGGGGCCCCGTGCCACCCTTGGTGGCCAGCTGGGTTTCTGCGCAGCCGGGCTGGCCGTGGGCGCTGGGGCGATGATGGGGCCAGTGAGCAGGGGCGGAGAGGAGGTGCCCGCTGCCCTCTCCCGCCACCCCTGTCCCCGGGAGCCCTGCTGTGGCCCCGTCGCCTCCCACCCCTTCCTTCCAAACAAGTGGGTTTTTTAAATTGTTTTAGCAAAATACACAGCATCGATTAATATATTGCAACGGACAGTAAAACCTTTTCTAGAAAGCACTCCCCTTGTCCCTGGTTCGTGTCACCGCTGGGGCTGGATCCCAAGAGCTGCAGGGCACAGCCCTTTCCAGAGAAGCAAACAGCCCTGGTGCCATGGCACGGGGCAGGTGTGCCCCCCACTAGCTCCATGCCCCATCCCACGCACCGTGGCCCATCCTATTACAGGCTGGCATGAGCCCCATGTCCAGCTCTGCAGGTCCCCTGGGAGGAGGGGGACAGTGGGTGGGGACCTCAGCCCTGCGGTGCCCAGGAGCAGCTCTTGACCATGGCACACGGGGCAGCTTTGCTGCTGCACAGGGCGAGCCCAGCGAGGCTCATTGCGGGGAGGAGCAGAGGGTCTGGGGGGATGTGGGGACACATCCCTGCCCTGTCCTGTGGCACAATGAGCCTTGCCAGACCCCCCCAGTTCCCACCTTGATCCTTCTGTGGTGCCCTTGTGATGCAGGGGACACCCCTGTGATGTTTGCAGGGAGCTGAGTGGCACCTGGGGGGGCAGCAGCGCCTTGGCTGTCACTCAGCCCCAGTAAAGGCTGCTGGAGGTGATGCAGCTCCATCCTCCTCCTCCAGCCGCCAGCTCAGGGGACCGTACCCACCCCACCTCCTCACCTGGGGCTCCCAGCACCCTCAGTTCCTCACCCAGCAGCAGAGTCTGTGCTGGTCGTGGCTTTGGTCTTTGCTGCTGCCCTGGCACTGCCCAAATGGACAGTGCAACACCCCAGCAGGAAGGTGCTGCTGGGCCCTGTTGGACCCACAGTGGTGACAGCTTCTCCCCCTGCGCTGTCCTGGCTGGTAACAGGTCTGGCCAGATCATGGCTGGCCATGCCCATGGGCCTTAGCCACCCTCACCACACCTCCTGCAGCATCAGCCTCCAGCACCACCACTCCCACTGTGGCCACCAGCGAGGTTTGCTGTGAAGCAGCCTGGCTGGGCACGAGGTCCAGTAGGTAGGGTGCACCTGAGGGCACCCGTATGCCCAACTTGGACGTAAGTGCTCAGGGAGCAAGGGCGGGAGTGTGATGCCAGATCCTTCATCTCCTTGGATCCAACCCCAAGCCCCGGCCTGGCTCCCACGGGGCAGTGCTGGGTGCAGGCAGAGGGTGCACCCTGGCCAGCAGCAGAGCGGGTCACCTCCGCACACGGGGAAGGAGGGGGGTGTACCCTGCTGACTTCTGCACCCCTGAGCACCAAACCACACACAGCACCTGTCCCGAGGCCCCTGTTGCTGGTGTAGTCAAAACCTCGCTGGCAGCTGCCGGGTTGGTTTAGCGCCAAGGGATTGACCACGGCGGCTGTGCCAGCCCGTCTGCCACAGGCCCTACAAACACCAGGCCTCTCCCTGGAACTGCTGTTGAGGGCACGTGGTGGGACTGGGTGAGGAGGAGGAGGAGGAGACCCCACAGCTCTCAGGGTCTGAAGGGATGGCACCAATTGCTGAGGTTTTGAGCGTCCCTCTGTAGCCCCAGCTCTGCCAGGGCCAGGGAGAGCGGCAAGGGCTGAGGCTGGTGGCCCCGGGCTCCAGCACACAACTCAGGGCCCAGACAGGCAGGAGAGCACAGCAGACAGTGGGGCAGGTTAGTCCAGACTAATTGAGGGCAGGGAGGTGCAGGGGGGCTGGTGCCTGCGGTCCCCAGCTGCTCCCAGCACCACTCTCATCCAGCCGGCTCAGCCTGTTCACCCCGAGGGCAGCCCCAGGGAAGCGTGGGGTGATTTTCCACTTGGCATCTCACCTCCTCTAGCTCTCGAGCCCTCAAAGCTTCCCCCGCCCTTGGCGGCAGCATCGGCCCCACTGTCCCAGGGCTGGACCACTCTGCAACATCCCCACCCTGCAAAGTCCTGCCCAGATGGAGTAGCCCTGTGCAGCAAGGCACCTGCTCGGGGCAACCGTGAGCAGCATCTCCACCCCACCCCATCTCCACCCCGTGCAGTGAAAGGAGACGGGGCAACAGGTACAGGCTGCAACATGGGAAATTTTGATGGGACTTCAGGGGGAAAAAAAAACCCCAAGTGTTCCCCTTGAGGGTGACACAGCCCAAGGACAGAGCCCCAGCAAGGTGGTGGTAGCAACCCCATCCTTGGAGATCTTCTGAACTCAGCTGGATAAGGCCCCTGAGCTGTGGAGCTGGCCCTGAGCTGAGCAGATGAACCAAGCTCTCCAGTGACCTCCTCCAGCTTAAATCTTAAATTCTAAATCTTCTGTTTCTATGCTCCATGCAGCAGGATCCCTGCTAAGGTCTGTACAAGCCCCTCTGTGGTATCTTCAGGTAAGGAGACAGTGAGCTCACCTCCACAACGGCATCTGCTCAGCCTTGTACTGCTGGCCTGCAGACTGAGATCCGGCAGGACTTCACATGTTCTCCACTGGGAGCTCACCACCATGTCCCAGTCCCCCGGTGCCGTGAAACCCAACCTCCCCAGCCACGTGGGTGGGACCAGGACCCACAGCCCTTCCCCTGTCTGCACTGTGTCAATGCTGCTGGTTTCTGCTGCCCATCACTGCTCCTCAGGCCCTGCTAAGCCCATCAGGAGCTGCACACACACTGAAAGAGGGAAATCATGCTTTATTGAAGCTTCAAAGAATCCAATCTAGAGGAAGGTGTCCATTCCAAGGGCATGGGGCACAGGGGGAAAACTACATGATCTTTAAGGTCCTTTCAAACCCAAACCATTCTATGTCCTGCCCCACAGACAGCAAGGGCTTCTCCAGACATCTTACCGTATCTGCCTGCAGTGAGCCCAGCTCTTCCCTGGGCAGAAAAGACTGAAGTTCTGACCCTCTTCATCATTCCTGAGCTGTCCCTAAGCTGCTGAGCCCATCCAGTAGGTCAGGGGGGCAGAGGCTACATGATCAGGGTGGGTCCATTCTCAGGACCAGGGCACGCACGGCAGATGGACAGCATGAGGGGTTTGTTGCAGACATGTCTGCAGGTACCCAGAATGAGCCATGACCATTGCCCAGCTCAGGAGAAAGAGAGAGACAAGGAATGCCACAGGCAGCAGCGCAGGAGACCTCCTATCAGTTTCTAGAAGTGGGAAAAAAATGAGAAAATAAGAGGGTGATGCCATGGATCCAGAGCGGAGAGCTGATCTCTGAGAAGTCAAGCAGCACAGAGACAACTGTTCTCCAGACCACAGAGTGGAGAGTATGTTAGGGCTTCTCCCTCCCTTTGCCACGGGCAACACACAACACTGGAGGGTGAGCAAGAGATGGCTGCATCTTGGACATGGCATCAGCACCTGCATGGGCCCAGGGTCCTGAACCTGCCTTCTTCTCCTCCTCTCCTGAAGCGATGATGGTCTCTTCCCAGCGACGGACGTTCACTCAGAGCAGCACAACACAGCCAGCCTCACCAGCTCAGGAGTCCAGCTTGACGAAGACCTTGGGCCTTGAGAAAATTTTGATGGCCTCCTCTATATGAGAGAGCTTCTTTTCCAGCTCTATCCGCCTCCTCTGCATGCCAAGGGTGTCTGAGCGCATTGGCAGCATCACCAGGTCCTTTATCAGCTGCTCCTGGCCTGCAAAGAAAGATCAACAAATGAGTTGTGTAAGTGGTAAGAGAAAAAAAATCCATCCTTTCCCTAACACTGTGACCTCATCCTTAGGAATGAAAGTGGTGGCAGCACTGGAGTAAGGACTGAGAATTATCTGTCCTCCTATTCACATCTCAGCTGGATGAGCACTTGAGTGACCTGCTCTGGCTCTGAAGAACCAAGGGTTGGACTAGAGACTTCTGAAGGTCCCTTCCAGCCTAAATATTTCTATCATTTTAAGAGCTATAGTAACCCCAACAGCAAGTCCACTGGACAAGCCTGTTCCAGAGAGTGTAACCTGCAGGTCCCACCAACATGAAGCAGTTTACTCTTCCCAAGCACACAGCTCTCATCCCAGCTACCTGCCTTGTTCCAGGAAACTCTCCAAGGGGCAGGAATCTGTGGCCCAGAACTTCCTTCTCCCTCATTCTGGCTAGGATCGCCTCTTTTATCGAGCTGGAATCCCTGTTTCTTTTCCACTTACTCTGCTTCAGTTTGCCAAGGGTCTCCAGCCGCTGGCCCTCTGGCATCATGGTGTGACCCGGCGGCGTGTCGGGATCCGGCAGGTTTCGCAGCCGCTCCTCCATCTGTCTGCGCCACAGCTCCTTCCTCTCCAGCAGGCTGGTGAGGCAAGTGAGAGCACAGCTGGCATCTGGCACGAGGGTTTGCCCAGCGACACAGGCAGAGGCAGGAACCGAGCCCTCCCAACCCTGCTTATCTCCATGTCACTTCCTGAGGAGCACGGAGACCCACCCGGGGGGCACACACCCTTGCCACGGAGGGATGCACCACAGGGTTAGCAAACACGTTCTGCATGCACTGGAGGGCTGCTGGAAGAGAGGCAAACGTGAGCTCCTCAGAGACAAGGGCTTCTGGCCCAGGCCATTGAGCCCTCTCAAAACCATCTGTAGGCCAGTGATGGAAGCCGGACAGGGTGGCTCACGGCAGAGATGTTGACAGTGAGCAGCAGGTACTGCAGAGAGCCAAGGGCCTGACACCTAGGACAGGGTCACCCAGGAACTGTTTTCCTCTCAGAATCCCAAAATGCAAGTCACTAGTTGGATGTTCCTCAGGCTCCAGATCCAAGGCAGGCTGAACTTCAGCAAGGCACGACAAGCTGTCTGCCTCTCCAAAAGGGAACCTTTTAATGCTGATGCTACGCCATGTGAAGCAAGGCTTCCAAGGGGGCAGGAGAGCCCCATATCAGATTTCTCAGAGCACAGAGAGCATCCTCATGTCAGCATCATTATATGGCAGCAAGCGAGGGAGGAGGAGACAAAATCCTTTCTGAGCTCAGTCACATTGGCCACGGGAATGCTTGTTAAGTCAGGAAACCAGGAGGTATTGATTGCATTTATTCCCCAGGCCACAGTAAATTTTGCTGCTTGCATATGATTAGAGTGCCTCTGTCCCTGACCCCACACCCTTCTACTCAGAAGCTGAGGGACATGGTGGAGGGGAGCCCCATGGGCCAGAGAGGAGCATACGTACTACTGGGGGACGTGGCCCTTTTGCTTGGCGTTGTACTCCTCCTGCTCCCGCTGCTTCTGTTCCAGCAGCTCATCCAGTGCCTGCAGGGACTGGGAGCGCCGCAGCAGGGCCCGCTTGGCGTTGAGGGCGTTGTGCTTGATGAAGTCAATGCTCTTGCCCTCCACCTGCATCTGGAAGGAGAGAGAAGGAGGCAGCAGGGGCCACGCAGGCGGGGAGCCGCCCCTGTCCCCACAAGGGACAAGGCACAAGATACTGAGTGGCAGGGGTACTACAGTAGGATGTGCGTATCCTCGGCCCACCCCATCTCAGGTGTGGAGCTACAGACAGGAGCTCTGGCTGGGGTTTGAGAAGGCAGGCACCAGTAGCCCAGTCTAAAATGGCCTTTCTGAGGCTCCCCAAGCTGACCTCATGCTCTCAAAGCCAGAAGGACAGAAAGAACCAGGCTTGACATGGTCTACGTGGCTCCTAGCAGTGCATTTTGAGCCCACCAGGGCAGCTAAAAGGTCAGAGGAAAAAACTGGTCAGGCCCTCACCAGGTCAGTAAATGCAACAGAGCTCCAGGCAGAGCAGGAACTTCACTTCTCCTTGCAGGCATTCCCCAGAGACACCCCTTCTATCACAGCTCCTCCAGTGGTCAAGACAGGGGAGATGGTGACTGGATTTGAGTGTAAGGTTTTCTTGGTTTTCCTCCTTAGGACATTATGCCCTATTTAAACTAAGTCACTCCATGGCATTTGGGAGTTGTCAACAAAGTGACAACCTCACAGCTGCCAAGGAACGGAACGGAAAGGAAAGGAAAGGAAAGGAAACACATGAGTTGTGGAGCAGTTTAGGGCCTCCCGGACAGATCACCTGAAAGGCTTAACTGTTAATACTGACTTAACTCTCCTCACTACAAAGCACACCCATTTCCTCAAGTTGTATCTAACATCCAGAAGCCACAGTTCCTTTGATTTAAGGTTCCTTTGATTTAAGGGAGCAGTCTCCAAATCCCCAAATCCCAAAAGCCCCAGGAAGAGAAGATTTGAGACCACTGGCACTTCTACAGAGAGGAGGTGGGATTTTCAAAGGGAACTTCACAATCTCTTTAACTATAAGCAAAGATGAAGCCAGAGGGTAGTATTAGCAATCCTGGAACACCCATCTCACCACCCCAGTGACCAAGACCCTGTTCCTGTCCTTCAGCCAGGAGCAGTATTTACAGATCTCCCTGTTCACACAGCACGCCTGACACAACACTTAGGAAGAACACAGGAAGAGTTCAAAGCAGGAGCAACGGGCAAGTGCCAGAAATCCCTGGGATGGATGCAGTTAGTGTGCAACTCACCTTGGTTTCAGCACCCAGAGCCTCTGGAGCCTCTGTTTCTGCTTTCATTCTGGCAGGCCTTGGGGAGAGTGGTCTGCAGGGCTTGATCCCAGGGCCACAGCGAGAATACGCCCTCAGGAATTTCAGAGCCTCTGGATTTGGAGGCGGGGAGCTCTCCTGGGAAAGGCAAGAAAAGATCCACTAGTGGAGGGAGGATGGAACAAAGAGAAATCCACTCAACAAAGTGTGGATGGTCAACCACAAGCTCAGCCACAGGTTTCCATCAGGCAGATGACAGCACGCTCTTCCTGCTGCGGCTTGGCAGAAGCTCTTGGGGAAAGGCATCTGTACACAGCCAGTAAAGGCCAAACAGGTTCCCTACAGCCACAAATCCAGACCTGGCAACTGAATTTTGGAAAGAAACACTAAAAATAGGGGCTGGGGGAATGTCTGCAGAAACACACATTCGGATCAAATGCATGTGTAGCACTGACTGGAGAGTCCCTCTTTACTGACTGGTAGGTGCGAAAGGAGAACACCACCAGGTAACCCAACAGAGCCACCTACTAGAGCTAGGGACAATCTAACTGGGTGGACAGTCCACAGTGACAGTGATCACAATTCCTTGAAAAGCAGAAATCTTCCTGTGGAAAGGGCAACGGGCAGCGTGGCATAAGTGTGCTGGAAGTCGAGGGATACAGGCCAGCCTCCCTTGTTGGCAACGCTAGACAACTTGAGCTCCCAGAAGAAGACATCCCACCTCCACAGACCCTGAGCCCTGCTACAGCACAGCAAGCATTAATGAGATGGCACAGGTATGCACAAGCGGACCACTGAGATGCTGTCCTCAAGTGCTGCTTTGCTCAGCACCCTAAATCTGTGGTTGTGCTACTCCAGAGAGATGAGCAGAGAGTGGAGGAGTCTGGTAGATTTGGAAGGGTGGAATTGGGTCTGAGAGGCATCTACAAAGGCTGTGGTTATCACTGGCACAAGGTGACACTAATTGATGTCTAATGGCAGGTTTAGAGACTATCTCAGACAATCTCACTGCAAACAAACCCTGAAAACTGAAAGTTGATGCTGTGGCAAATGGGTGACCTTCTGGGAAATGCAACCAGAGCACTGCTCCACTCTTGGAGGTGACAGGAACCACGCAGGGCAGCTGCCAGGTCTTTACAGGTACCTGAGACTGCCAGAGCCCTTTGCAAGGGAGCTGCTACAATTCAACAGCCTCAGGGACAGCTCGGAGGAAAGAAACTCTGCTTGAGACACCAAGACCTAACAGAGTCAACTTAATGTCTGAGCATCAACTCCGCAGAAGATGAAGATCCTTCAAAGGGAACACCCCAGCTCTAGGAGAGACAGCAATGGTTAAAGCAGTGTGACTCAGTGCCAGGGCCTCCTGCCACCTCTCTCTGAAGGAACCCATGGAGCACAAGTAACGCACCACGCAGAAACTGTCTGCACAGAGACCACCCCCTTTCTCCAAAACAAAAGAAGAAATTATCTCAATCTTCCTTAAACGCAGAGGATTTGTCAAACAAGAGCGTAGGCTCATGCTCCTAAAGCATGAGTGGGTTTCCTCCCTTGTGTGGAAGAGTCACAGACATCAGAGAGGTTGGTGGCACACCAGGAGGAAGGGATGCAGCATCTGGAATGACTGACATGGAAATCATCTTGCCAATTTTTGCAGTTGTCATCAATACACATAATATTAGTGTCCAAAGGTGGCCCGAGGGCCACGGACCACAGGAAAGCCATGCAGAGATGAGGAGGAACTTGAAGGCTCCAACTCAGCAAGGAAGCACCAAGGGAAGGCTTGTGTAAGCAGCAGTGCTCAAGGCATCATCCTGCTTACACCCACCGTCCGCACAAGCAGCAGCTCCCTGTGCCACTCCTGTCCACACCGCCTGGACAGACGGTACAGCAGCAGAGACCTTGAAGGCTGCCAGGGATCCGCAGAGGACAAAGCCCTCTCCTGGCAGCTGACATTCCTGAGGCAGACAGCAATGCAGGATCCAGCAGTGTGAGGCTACTTCAGAGAGCCAGTGGCTTACCAGCCAAGCCCTGAGCTTCCCCCTCCTCAAGGAGCTTCTTCCACACACGGTTGAGCTGGAAGGGAGACCCAAGGTGTCTCCTCCAGGAGGCCACTCTGATGAGGGTGGCCAAAAAGTTTTTCTGCTTGTTGCTCTGCAGTGGGAGCCTCTTGCCATCCATAGGAGTTGTGGTGCCTAATTCTGGACAAAAGAAGAGGCTAACAGAACACAGAGGTCACCCGGGCTCCCAGATCCAGGCTGATGACAACAGATCCACCCAAAGGCAGTGATGGAGCTCTCCTTCCCTCTCCCAGTGGGCTTTAACTTTACTTTCTGTACAAACAGGTACAATTCTACCAAAGCAGCCACTTTTAGTGCATTTTACAAAGCTCTTTGACAAAGGCAGCATTTAAACACCAGAAACCCACCAGGAGAGAAAAAATTATCTAGAAGAAGAAAAAGAACAGAATCAAAAGCAATCCTGAACCTTCACAAAGCCAAACACCTGCTCGGGACAGAAGCCTTGAACATTTCAGCATCCTTTCTCCCACAGGCACACGTGCAGAGGACAGGAGGTACGTACACCCTTGCAAGCTGTGCTGGGGCTACAAGGCCTCCACCCTGACTGCCTGGAGATCTCTGTGTGCCCCCATGGTGCAGTGGTGATTCACCAGGACAACTGCTCAGCGAAGAATCTGGAGATACACAGCCCACTCTGGGTCCACAAGAGTTGAACAGAGGTTTGACGCAGCCTGAAGACCTAACTGAGGACCACGATCCATAGGGCAGAACAGCACAGCTTTTTGGCACAAACCCCAGAGAAACGTTGCCCCAAACACAGGGAAGCTGCAAAGGCAGCTGGATGCACCTCTGGACAGGGAATACAGCTGGGAGGGCTGCTCCCCACCCCACAGGAACCGCCTTTAGATCCCTAATGACAAGCAGGACAAGTAGAAGCCCCCAGGCAGAGGCTGTGGCTTTCCTCTTCTCAGCTTCCCCCACACCCAGACTCTACTTGGTCTTACAAGATGGGGGTTATTATCTCCAGACCCAAGTCAAAAGTTCTTGCTCAGCACACAGCCTCACTGTCACATCTGTGCACTGTGCTTCAGCACCAAGTTTCCCCCACATCCATAGGTTCTGGGACTTCCTCCTCACCACCACTGCACAGAACCTTGTGGCTGACCCACATCCCAGGCCAGGAGAGTTCAAGAGCTCAGTGGGTACCAACCTGCAGCTTGGCCTTCACCTTTGACTCCACATTTTCATATTTCTGGGATTTCCACAGAGCTTTCACAGGCTTGGGCTGGCTGTGCTCTTGAGCTCGCTCCTTCTCTTTGCATTTCTTCTGAATCTCCTTTATTCGCCTCACATTTTCCTTCTCGTGGTCCTTGGACTCTTTCCCTGCACAGCAAGATGAGAGACAGCCCTCACCCCTCAGACACGGCCAAGGGACGTAGGCTTTGGAGCACTGGCACCAGAGCTGGTCCAACTGCCCAGAGAAGTAGCAAGCTCTCCCTTCTTCTGCAGGGAAGACAATCTGTGCATTTTCCCCACGTTAGATGCATGCTCCCAGATTGACCCTCTTCTGCCAGAGGATCCCACAGTACCAGAGGAGCATCAGCACAGGCCTGTGCACATCACTGGTGTTCACAGACTTTCTTGTTCTGAGACAGTGTGGCTCACTTGTCTCATTTGGGACTGTGCCAGAGCAGCCACACCAGCATACCCTCAGAGAAAGTTGATTCCCAGTTCAGCACCCTGTGGTGTTTCTGGAGTGAAGAGAGGGCTAGTTCATGGCAGCTGCAGGGGCTTCAACTGCACTGTTCCCAGTTCCAGGGTCAGCCCCTGTCCTACATTCAAGGGGACATAACCAAGACTATGGATTGTATTTTCCAGTTCTGAATCAAAAGTGATCCTTCCCTGGGCTCCCCAAGACAGGGGATATCTCAGCTAACTGAACCAGACCCTCTTCCATTCCCTTCCTGCTTTGGCACAGCAGTTGTGGCAGCCACCAGTTGGCATCCACCACACTGGCACCAGGCAGGGCGAGGGGTGGTGCCAGCACATGGAATAAATCAAATGACACACAGTGCTCAGCCTCTTCTCCTTCCTGGACCTCTGAACATGCTCTGGGTGACCTTCCAGAGAAGGGAACATCTCTTGATATCCACATACACAGACAGCCTTCCCAAATCCCACCTGGCTTCAGCAGCAGGGAATTCCCCAGCCTAAATATCCCTTATGCATTAAGATTTCACTTGATCCATCTTTAAGTTTGACTATAAAGATACTGGTTATATACAGAGGGAACAAACTAGAAGGGCCTGGCTTATTTTCAGCATCTCTCAATGGTCTCTCATCCATGAGTAGTTCCTCAAATTCAAATTAAGTGGTGTCTTTTTCTGAGTCCCTGTCCCAGACCTGGGCCAGGCTGGGGTCAGGGAGGCCACAGCAGCAGCAGCTCCAGCACAGGGAAAACACTGCTGGCCAAATGCAGGAGACGGGGCAGCCAGCACTGAGAAGCTCAAGCTCTCCTCAAGCACCAGAGCTGAGGAATCCCCCCAAATCCTCAATGCTTCAACCCTGGGCCCAAACACAACTCAGACCAGCAGGTCTCAGCTGTACTTACTCTTGCCTGGCAGCCCCCTGTCAAGGGAGATCCCTTCCAGTTGCAGCAAGAGACTGAGGGTCCCCTTCTGTCCCTTCTCCAGGAAGTCCTTTCCACTGGGGCGAATGCGAGGGGCTTGCTGCACCTGGCGGGCACTGCCCAAGGCAGGGTATGGGTCAGGAACTGGGTCCAGGAGGCCAGAGGTAAAATCCAGCTTCTGAGCATTCCCTTCCAGCCTCCCCCGAGCTACAAGGAAAGAGAAGGAGATTATCAGGAAATGGTCCTCCCTTTTGGTTTTCTTCACCCATAGCCTATAAACAATGCTGAAGAGCAAAGAATAAAGACATCAAACGGGCAAGCATGCCAAAGTACAAACCCACAGATCCATAAAAAGCATCAAGGGCTCACCTGAGAAGGGACGTTTATAATAGTTTGGAAAGAGCGTTGGGTCTGGAGGAATGGGTCCAGAAATCCTGGATGGCCCTTCACACATCCTGCTGTCCCTCTGCCTTCACCACAGAAACCACCTGCTGCTGAGAACAGAAATGAACAGGGCTCACTGAGCCACTGAAAAGCTACATTTAACATGTATGTATATAGGTGAACTTCAGACCTTCATTAGAGAGCTCACACCTAGCCACAGGTAGGAAACCACCCCAGACTGGACTCCATGCAGGTGAGGCAAGGGAGCCAGCAGTGCTGTCCCTATTGTGGGGTGGTTTTGCCAGCATTGAATGTGATGTGTCCAGAGTTGCTGTAATATCAGTATCTCCAGGACAGAAAATCCTTCCTGGCTTTGCTCTCCTATATGGGACCATTGAAAACAGACAAGCAGGCAGGAGCTGAGCTGCGATAACCGCCCCGTGTGCCTTTAGAGGTGAGGAAACACAAGGTAGCTGGACATCACCTCACACATTTTACCCTTAGATTTGAATGATCTTGCACCTTGGGCTCTTTCTAAATAGCTTCTGTGGTTCAAACACAACCAACCCAAGACAAGCTGAAGCCCCGGCCTCACACAGATAAGCCCTCTGCTGTATCTTCCACAAGAGACGCACCAGTGCCGTCACCACCCTCCAGCAAGCTGGGGCTGAACCTCAGAAGGACCCCAGACAAAACACTTCACTCCAGGGCAGCGCAGGGGCAGACACTTCAGTTTTGGGGAAGAGCCCTGAGACAAAACCAGCTCAGCTGTCTCTTGGCTCTCCAGGAGAATGAAGAGTTACCTGTTGAGAGAAACATTGCTTTCCTTTCTAAAGAACTTTCCAATGCAGATCAACAGCGCCCAGCACAGATCTGCCAAACCCTGCCCCAGCCCACACCGGTCCCTGCTGCCCCTCCTCCCCATGACAGGATGAGCACCAATCTTTCCAGCACAGGAGCAGCCAGCATCTGTTTCCCTGCGATGCTCACCAAGATCTACTGGACAGCATTTTACTGCCTACAAGAAACTCTGAGGGACTCACTCCCCGCTCAGGAAACGAGGACACAAGACGTGGTGCCAACAGGCACAGGCTGCTGGGGGGCTTTTGGCAGGTGCCACAAAAGCCTCGATACCTCCTCAGAGTTGTGCCATGATTTTGACAGCAGCTCAGGAGCCATCGCTGGAAAAGCTGGGACTGCAACCCGCATGCCCTGCCTCCCAAGGCAGTAATTTAAAGATTTCTGAGAGAGCTCTACGGGAAGAACCCCCTTCCAGGACCCTCAGCATGCCAGTGCTGACGGGATGCAGCATCTGCAGCTTAATTTATAAGCCAATAAACGATCAGTGCAAGGCTGAGTGAGTCTGAGTCATAGCAACTAATGCACTGCAGCCTTCCTCGCTAAATCACCCCGGTGACATGAGACCCATTAGTGAAAAGCTGTTGTTCATCTCCCAGACACAACGGCAGAGGCAACATAAGCAATGCTGCCTGCTGCAGACCAGCACGCATGTACTGTCTGCGCCCAGCAACTCTGGAAAAGCTCTTTATGAAGAGCAGACACAGACTGTCAGCCTGAGAGAAAAGAACACTGCCTTGGTATTATTTCATCTCCTTGATAATGGATCCAACTAAGCCAGAACAGCCCCTTTTCCTAGGCCAAAAAAAAAAAAAAGAGTTCACTACAAGATCACCCCAGAAGAGCTCCTGGCCTTGACATTCACATCTGATCTTGAGCTGAACTCACCTTCAAACCCAGTAATTTACACACAAAATGACAGGCTGAAATCAAGACCTGCAACAGAGCAGGCATTAGCGCAGGGGACTGAAGGAGGAAAGGCAAGTTGATGGGAGGCGGGGGATGGAAGGCTCATTTTGCACCTTCCCATTTCACATCCCAACAGCACCCTGCCCTGCTGTGGGAAATTTGCAAATGACACCCACTCCCTGATTTGCAAGTCACATCGCCTCTGGATTGGGATCTTGCAAGATCAGACAACCTTATTAAACAAGGAGTATGCACCTTACTTATCTGGGCACCTCCAGCGAACTCTCCTCTGCGGGATGCAAGGCCCAGCCTCAGTTTGCCAGCCCTGAGCAGCAGCCCAGCCTCCATTACCAGTGACGGGCACAGATTTCCCCGAGCTGCTGCTCTGCTCCTGCTGGCCGCGAGTGTATTCGGGGGGACACAAGCAAGAGAACCTCACGGCTCAACTCTGCCAAAAGGGGATGTGTGGAGCTCTTACACTGCCTACCCACCCTTCTTGCTTCACACAGTGCTGCGCTGAGCCGAGCCAACTAAGCAGCCCTGTATGAAACAAGGCACTTCTACTGCTGGGTCCCGTTTTTGCCCTTCTGTCCAAAAGTAACCTGGCTGCTGCCTCCACAGCGGGATCAGAGAAGCACTGGAGCAAGCACAGGGGAAACACAGCCCGAGCACATGCTTATGATGGCACGGGAGAGAGGCAACAGCACCAGCCCTTTTCAGCAGCGACCCAACCGCCGGCTCAGCCCCACTGTCCGATCTGCACCCAGGCAGCACCGTCTCTACCGCCACGTTAGAAACCTAAACATCAAGAATGCAGCATCCGACCCGCTGCCACCAGGAAGACAGACACTACTTAAGGCACTCGCAGGCCGTGAGGTGCCGGCAGGCTCTGCAACTGCAGTCTGGTTAAGTCCAAATAGATCTATATGTGTGCAACTTGTGTCTGCCTAACCCCCTGCCAGTCTGCAGAACTCACTCCAGAAGCAGCAACGCTGCTCCTCGCCCAGGCCCACACCAGCCCTGCTCCCTGCCCTGCACAGCTACGAGAAGCACCAGGCAGTTGCCAGAGTAACCCAACAACTTCAGCTTTGCTTACTCACCTGTCCAAGCCCGTCCAGCTGCTCACCTCCCTGCCAGGGCCACAGCTCAATCCTGGCCTAGGAGCCAAGCAAAGCAGGCAGCAGCCCTTCCTCTCCCATCGAGAATCATTAATTCAACTCTTTGTGCCCTTTGCCCCAGATTACCAAGTGCTAAAAATGCTATTTATCCTCCCAGTAAACAGATCCTTCAGAGTCCATATGAACCACAGCTTCCTTTCAGGGCTTGTTTTCAGCATCGTAGTTAAGGAAACTACAAAACATGGGAAGGAATGAGGCTGTGGCAGGTGTTTTTCACAGCCCTGAACCGGCTGCATCTGATTTTGAAGCACTCTCTCTTCCTCACAGATCACATTTTCACTGCACCTGGGTCCCTGGCCAGGAAGCCAGTACCACACACAGAGCTGGAGCAAACCCAGCTTCATGCTTTCATGAGCCAACCACTGCAAAAAGCACGGTGGGGCAGGAGGGGCTGTGAACCTACCCAGTGATGTTAGCCCATGCCTATGCTTTCCCCACGCAGACTGTAAGGGGAGAGATTAATATTCTCCTTTTAATGCTATTCCCCGTGAAGGTCCCCTCGGGTACCACCAGCTCTTCCCCACCTGCCGGTCTCCAAGCTAATTTTCTCTTTTGTCTCTCTGAAAACAAAGAGGGATGGATACAGCCAAGTGTGATACTGGTATGTGCATGTGGGACGTGTTCCCTAGGAGCTGCCCGTATGTCCACCAGCGGCCCTTCAGAAACAAACCCAACTTGTCCAGTCTGCCCGAGGAGTCAGACGCGTGTCCTGCAACACCAGCGTCAAGCGGGAGGTGAACCAAGGGGTACTGGGCACTGGAAGGTGGGCAGAGCCTGACGTGGGTATTGCAGGGGAGGGAGAGCGAGGAGGGACGAGAGGCCCCACCTTAACGCCAGCGATTCCTCCCCGATGCAAGGAGGAGCCGCACGCTGAGCTCGGCGGGCCCAGCAGCGGAGCCTGGAGCCTGTGTCGCAGCCTCCCCGGGCTGCGCCCTGCCGGGAAACCAAGGCACGCGTGGCCGGGGCGGGGGCTGCAATCCGAGCCCCCGGTGAACAAGCCGGGATGCCCTGAAAAGCCTTTCTTGGCTCTCTCCGTTCCCGTGTGCCTGGGAAGAGGGCGGGCAGGAGCCCCCGGGGATGCCGCGGGCTGTCGCCGGGGCCGCGCTGCCCTCGAAGGGGCCCCAGCCCCCTGTGCTCTGGCACCTCCCAGCCCGGCTCCCCCCGTGCCCTGCCCCGGTGCCCCGATGCCCGGCGGGCAGCCCCGGGACAGCCCCCGCGCCCGCGGCGGCTCCGTCTCTCTGGCTCCCCCGAAGGACTCACCGCGGGAGGCCGCACACGATCCCTCCCGGCTCGGGCCGGGAAACGGGGCCCCACGCCGGACGAGGAGGCCCGGGCCTGGGCCTGGGCCTGGGGCGGGGCTGGGCTGGGCCCGCCCGCCGGGAGCCGAAGGCCGATCCCGGCCTCGCCGCGCTGCCCGGCAACCGCCGCTTCCGCCGGGACGGGGCCTGGCGGCAGCGGGCAGCGGAGCCGGGGCGGTCCCGCAGCTCAGCCCCGGGACAAGGGCGCGATCCCCCGCGGCCGGGCAGGGCACCGGAGGCGGCCCCGGGGCAGGGCTGCGCTGGTTCGGGTGCGCTCCGTAGCGAAGGCTCCTCGGGGGCACTGCCGCCCTCAGCCGCCCCTTCCCTGGGGTCTTCGGGAAGCGTCCCGCTGGACAGGGCCCGGGCAGGGGGGGACCTGGGGCCCCCAGATGTGCCGCAGCCCTCGGGCCGAGGCGGTGTGTCTGTAGAGCCTGTCTCTCTACACGCTCACCCAATGCTGGGGACGGGTCAAAGCCCCCGACCCTGGCAAAAAACTCCTGCAGTCCTGGGGCAGGGTTCCCCAGGATCCAAACCTCGATGCATAACTGGTTGTGTGTCCTGGAAGAAAACCGCGAGGGGGCAGTTACAGAATGAGGCCTGAAGTCTATTTTGCAGAAATATTTTCTTCCCCTTTCTGTGTTTTTCTTTCTAAGTCAAGGAGCTGGACGTTTATTTTCCAGAATAAACGTGACTGAGCGCATGTTCCCCATCAAGCTGAAAGGCTGTCCTTTGCTGAGCGAGCACGGAACACTCCCTTGGCTCGGTCATACCAAGAGCAGCAGAATCACCACATGAGCCAGGTTTGGGGCACCAGGAGACCACGATATGCGTGGAAGTGTTTGCCCATCACCACAGGTTTCCCTCACAACAGTACGTCTCAGTTCTACTGCTCTAGACCTGGGCAGTTAAACAAATGTCAGGGCGTTTACTGCTCAGCAAAGGAGACAGGGGGCCGGGCTCAGACTCTGCCTGCTGAAGGACCCCATTGATCGCCACATCACTCTCTCCAGGCTGTAAAATGCCATCATGTTTATAAAAGTGCCTGTTTCTCCTACCTGAGTATGATGAAGGCAGAGACCACTGCTCCGCTCCCAGTCAGCCCCACCCTGAACGCTCCAGGGTGCAAAAGTCAGACAGACCCCTGCCATTCCCAGCCTGCTGGCTTGAAGTCTGGGACTTGGTACTGGTCTTCATAGACCCCCCAGCAGCGTTCATGGGGAGGGTGCCCTGTGGGTTCCTGCTCATTCCCATCAGAGCAGAGGTGTCACTAGTGGCAGATTGGGATGGCCTCAGCCATGGCCCTGCTGTCCCTGAGGATGGAGACGCCCCCTCCCAGGGCTGCAGCATCTCCAGGACCCTGGAACCCCTGTCACCACCGTGGCCAGACCCATCAGCCCAGCTCCACTGTGTCCCCAGGTGCCAGGGAGCACCCTCTCTGGTGTCTCCACCTCCTTCCCTTATCTCACAGAACCCCAGATCTGGGGGACCTATTGCAGATGCACCCACCATGACAGTTATTAACAGTCTTCTGGAATCAACTCACCAGCAGAAGCCTTTAACCCATCCCCAGGGCCAAGCCTGGGGGAGGCTCAAAGGGGAGAGATGGGAGGACAGGCTCAAAGTAACACGGCTCAGCCTGCTACCATGGCTTCAGACACTCACGGTTGGCTTTTGTGGCTTTCAGTGGCATGTGCCAGTCCTCCCCACACTGCCTTCTGGGCACAGGGCCACTTTTCTGGAGGTTTCATGGTTGGAAAGGGAAGGCAGTGTGTGTGGGGACCAGTGGTGAGATTCTCGGGGCAGGCGGTTGGCGCCTGCAGCCTCTCAGGGTGGCAGTTGGTGACTTTGGATGTCCGTTTAACAGACACACTGCCTCCCCAGTGCAAGGAGAGGCAATGCCAAGGCTACAGCCAGGGACTGGGTGCTGGTGGTTGGCTTGAAGGAGGTACAAGGCAGAGGAGCGAGGTGTGCTGAGGTGTTTGGGATCTTCTGTTTGTGCAGGGTGGGGTGGGGAGCTCCGGTACATGATGTATTGGGAGGTTTTTGCCAGGTGTACTGGGAGAGCTCCTATGGATGGCTGCTTTGCAGCAGCTCACAGGGGTCTCATGCTGGGCAGAGCTCAGCCCTTTCAAAGCCACTGCCCAGACCCAGGGCAGGGAGGGGGAACCACTGTGCCAGTGGCTTGGCAGAGAGAGGCGGGAGGTGCCCACATCCTGCAGGGGGGACTTGCCCCAGCCTGGCAGAGCACCACGTGTTGGGGTGAGCCCCAAACCCAGATATGTTGGTCTGCACACAGCCCTCACCAGTGGCCTCGAGCATCTGCCATGTCAGCCCTGGTGCCGCAGCCTCCTGCCCTGGTGAGGAGCCCCGAGGAGGGGCAGCACCACAGCTACGAGCCTGAGCACGTCCTCCCTCAGCTGTCTGCAGCCCTGGAGAACCCGGACATCAAAGCTTTGGAGGTGAAGGGCAATGCTGAGTTGAGATGAGCACAGGCTTCATCCCTGGGTGCCACGAGCACGGCACTTGCCCCCATGTGAGCCTCGCACAAGAACTCGGCGGGGCCTGATGCATGGCAAAATTTGGGGAGGGGGAAGGAATGGGGAAAGCTCCCTTCTGCAGAGGTTGGATGTCCCTGGGGTGGGGTTTGCTCCCCAGAAACAAAAGACGTGATGTTACTCCCAGGTCTTTTTGAGAGTCAATGATCCCAAACAGTTGTCTGTGAGATGAAATGGCAGCTGAGTAATTCCCAGCCAGCATCTTGCAGCGCAGTTTTCTGCAGAGGTGCCACACTCAAGGGCGGGTGGCATGCTCAAGGGTGTCCCAGCTGCTGGTCAGGGTCTAGGCAGTGCCACCATGGGTGATGGGAGGCCAAGGTGGCAACCAGAGCCCCAGGAGGGCCAGTGGGACTCGTGGGGCCCCCCAGTCCCCCCTGTGATAGCCAGCCACAGTGGTGACACACGCGGCTCCCGCTCACCAGGCAGCCGGGCTCACCTCCAAGACCTTGGGGCCACATTAGGTGTAAACCCCTAAATCCAGGTGGTTATTAGTGGCTAGAAAAGGGTCCAAACCACGGGGGCAGGGTCAGCCATGCTTTCCTGGGTGACCAAGCCATGGGGGCAGTGCCCCAGGAAAGCAGGTGCAGGGACTGGCAGGGTGGGAGCATCTCTTGTCAGTGCTGTCCCTTGTGTCCATCGCAGTGGTCTGAGGATGGGCAAGGTGTCCTTGTCCACACCGAGCTGTATGAGGAGGAGATGGGGAAGAACAAGGAGCTCTTCCCAGAGCTGGTGGATCTTGGCTGTGTGTCGGTGCTGCAGGCCTGGCTGGTAGCCTACGGTTTCAAGCTCAAGGAGGAAAAGTAAGTTGTCACATCTCCTTCACAAGCCAACGTTGTGCTGCAATGCAGCCAGGATCCCCAGGCAAGGCGCAGCCACCAGTGAGGCCTGGGTCTGCCCCAGGTGGGCTGCACTGCATGAGGAAGAATTACAGAATCACAGAATGGTGACCTTGAAAGATCATCAAATCCAACCCGCCTGCCAGAGCAGGTCACATAGGAACACATCCCGGCAGGTTTAAATGTCTCCAGAGAAGGAGACTCCACAACCCCTCTGGGCAGCCTGTTCCAGTGCTCTGTCACCCTCACAGTGAACAACTTTTTCCTTATGTGAAAAAGTTTTTCCTTATGAGACAAGGATGGATGATAATAGTGTCTAGGATTTGTGGCTGGACATTGTTCCACTTTGTGTTTTATTTTGTTGAGAACCAAGGAGCTCAGTTTGTGGTAATCTCGAGAGCTGCTTTTTAAAAGACCAAACAAACAAGGGAAGTGTGGAAAGGGAGAAGCTGAAAGAATTGTAGGGCTCCCAGAGGAAAGGGGAAACAGTCACAGTCAGTGGCTACCAGCCGTGTCCAAGTCCAGCCAGGGAGCTGAGCCAGCACAGCGAGGGCAGGGGCAGGAACGTGCTGGCCAGCCCCAGGCACGGCTGTGCCACAGCATGGACACATCGAGGGCTGTGCTTGGCCTCGGCTCCTGTGCCAGGGCACGGAGCCCCCAGCTGCCACAGGGCTCCGTCTCCCACTTTGGCTGGACCCCGAGCTGGCCATGCCCTGCAGCCAGTTTCTGTCCCACAGGGTCAACTCACAAGTGCTGCTGTTGCAGCACCCTGATTTCCAAAGGGCACCTTCCACCGCCAAGGAACCGGAAGCACTTGCAGGCAGTGCTGGCCTCTCAGCCAAGCAGAAGAAGAAAAAGAAGAGAAAGAGACGTGCGAGCTCCATCCGCCCTTCCAGAGGGGCCATGTCCCAGGATGTGCAGGGTGAGCAAAGCTGGTGGCTGCAGCTACACAAGCTGGCCTGGGCTGGCACAGCCTGGACTGTAACCAGCTTGTCTCAGGCGTGATGCTGATCTAAGGCTGGATCCTCAGCACAATGAGGTGGTCCCCACCCCTCCTGTTTCTCCCAGACCTCCCTATGGGTTGTGTGATGCTGGGGGCTCTGCCACTGGTGAGTTTTCAGCTGGGCACGGTGATGCCCTGGCAGGCTCTCACTGGCTCTTCCCTACAGCTCTCTTCTGGCTCTGGAATGCGGCCCACAGATCCCTGGCTTTTATCTCACCAGGCAGCCTTAGCTCCAGGGTGCCTGCCTCCCCCTGCAGGCCCCAGCTCCCCACCTGGCAGGGGTAACATCCTTCTTCTCCCAGGGCTGCTGCAGCTCACGAGCTATGGCCCAGCCCTGGCAGGGAAGGGAGTGTCAGCACCAGGCTCTTCTTGTACCTCTCCAGGAGAACAGCTACACCAGCGACCCTTATACCAGTACATCAACCTCGACATGCCGGAGCTGATGCAACTATCAGCAGAAGAAGTAATTCCAGAGCTGGCAGAGCCAAGCCAGGTCCCCCTCGACCCCAGCAGTTCAACTGCTCTACAGATGGAGGGTGAGCTCCAACCAAGTGTATCCAGCTCCTGTATTCCCCAGGGAGCTGGCCTTGTCCTGCCAGTGACCTGCTGGTCCCCCTTACAGACATGGAAGCTCTGCCTTTGCCTGTGCAGGTCTTGTCACCTTATCCTGTTTCTTCCACCCCTGCCCCTAGCTTTTAGAGAAGCTGCTTGGATGTCTCTGGGTCACCATTTGCAGCAGCTCTGCCCTTAGGTTTTCTCTTGAAGCTCTGAGGTGGTCCAGCCAGAGCAGAACCCTTTCCCCTAGGACAGCACTCTTCAGTTGACTGCAGTCTCCAGGTTCCAGAGTTGTTTTCCAAGACTTGGTGGGACCAAGCTATGGCCAGCTTGAGCTGGAGGTGGTGACAAGCCTGCTCCAAGCAGGTGGTCAGGCTGGAGATCCAGAGTGGTCATCCCACCCATGTTGCTAGAACCTGGCATCTTGCTGGTGCAAATACTCAGTCTGTCCCCAAGGAGGTGGGTGGGCTGTTGATACACTTGCTCCTCTTGCAGATACCTGGGCCAGCAGTGCTTCAGAGACCCCAGCCCCGGGAGCAGGTGACAAACCCATGCAGGTTGATATCGACAGGATGCTCAGACACGCAGCTGACCTGGTACCGCTGCTCTTCCCGCAGTATAAGTAGCCACCCAGCTTTCTGCCTCCTGTTTGGTTCCGACAGCCTCACCTGGCGCGCTCAAACAACCAGGGTTTTATCCTTCCATTTTTTTCCTGTTTGCAGAGAACTTGATTTGTCTGTGGGAAAAGGAAAAAAAAAAAAAAAAAAAAAAGAAAAAGAAAAAAGACGTGCCAATTTTTCATTATAATGTCTGCCTGCACATCACTTGGCCTTAGGATGCCTGTGGTCATTCCTTCCTCACATGTGAAAAGCAGGAGGTTGGGGACCAGCTTTGAGTGTCACTGCTGGAGATCACCTGGCACAGGAGACGTGGGAAGGGACAGTGTGGTGCTGCCTTTCGGTCCAGTGACAGCAGAACATGGCCTGGTCCCCTTCTGGGAGCGGTGCTAACCAGCGGGTGCCTCCACACCTCCTGTGTTGGACGAACAGGGATCACACGGGGAAGTCTGGGCTTCATGACAGGGATCTACCTCACCCAAAGGAGGGCTCTTCTGGCCACCATCCTACTCTGCCCTCCCGTGCAGGGCAGCTGGAGGCTGTAGCCAGCCCACGAGAAGCCCGTTTCACCTCTCTGTGCACTTCTGCAGTCAGGTCTCCTGCTCACCCAGGAGTCTTGCCACACTCCTTCCTTTGCTGGCATCATCTGGAGATGTTTTGCACTTCCTCCTTCTAGAAGCTGTAGGAGGAGCTGTACTTTAGGATGTTCTGCCCAGTACAAAACTACTGACAAAGACACAAAGGGCGAGGGTCTCGGTTCAAGGACAGCTTCAAAAGAGATCCAAACCTCTCACAAAGTAAGGCAGAGCTGTTCTGTGTGAATGAAGGCAGCGACTTCTAGGTAAGCTCAGGAGACATTATCTCACCTGCTTTACATAGTGCGCAGACATTAGATAGCAGAGCTTTGACCTTCCTCTGCCTGTGAAGGAACATTTGCAGAGATGCAGCTCACTGCTCCACCTGAGAACAGGGAATAAAATTCAACCGCTTGCTTTCTTCAGCTGGCTCAGAGTAGAGACAAGACCAGACAGAGCACAGGAGATGCCACACTCCTACCTTTTAAAACAGACTTGTTTCTGTCAGAGTTCTAATGTTTTCAAAGTGAATACCCAAAGGGAAATACCTTATTTACATGCCAAGTAAAGAAAGTGATCCCGTCAATACTTGGGGGGGATTCTGCTGCTTAGTTGGTGTCTTCCAGCAATTTCTACAGTGAGTCAGGCAGAAAAATAAAGGTCTTAGTAATCACAAAAGTTGACATGGTAAGGCCAAGATAGGCAAGGGGATCTCCAAACCCGTCTACTCAACAGCTCACTTTTTTTTTTTTGATAAATGGATGACACCTGACAGGGTAGCACAGAGCTACACAGGATAGCACAGAGCTATCCCCTGCTTTTTTCCACACCCAAGCCACCCAGCTAGCAGCAAAGGAGCACAGGAGTAGGGAAGGTCTCAACAGGTACTGCACCCCAGCTCCAAGTCTCCTGTTCACATTTACTGGAATGGTTTCAGCTTGACCAAATGAAACACAAGCACAAAGCTGCATGAAGAATGCCCTCAACAAACACAACTTTTTATTTCTGTAGAAAACAAGATGCTTTTCAGGAAGGACCAGCTTATGAAACAGCAGTTTGCATGTTAATAAACATAAATACACAGGGTTACAGTTCAGTGGGAAATACATTTAAAAAAGAAGCTTTCAAGTACACAAAATAAATGTAGTAAAATAGGACTATCCCTTCCACATACCTGCCCCAGAGAGGAACATTTCTTATGCCGAATGAACTTCCACCCCTCATCTGCCTCGAGATCTCTCCACTGGACACAAGCTGCAGGAGGGCACAAGAATGGGCAGAGCCAGAGGCTTAATATCCAGTGCTTGAGATTAAGAGCAGATTTACCCAGGACAGTTCAGTCCCCATTCTCTTAACTGTCAGGATGTATGTAGTGTGACAATTACCCAGTCAGCATGTTAAGAGAGCTGCAAGAGGTAGGACATACCTCCTTACTTCCACCTCCAGGTCCCTGGCAGATTAATGCTGTTAACTTCATCACCCATGACACTGTGACAATCCTGTGACCCCAGGAGGCATTTATGAACAGTCACAGAAAGGAGAACACAGCCCCACGGTCATGGCACCGGTGCTGCCAGGCACTAAACACAACCAACGGACACAGAGTTTATGGAAAAGAAGCTGCTGGATGCAGGCAGCCCCTGGAGTCGAAGGAATAACGTCTACGGATGGGGAAGAACAGCACAAGTCATCACGGACTTCCTGCAGATTTTCCTACTGAGATGACATCAACAGAGAATTCACACCACCGCTTAAATAAAGGATCAGTTCAAACGAATTTGAAAGACATCTGCAATGTGCAGGAAGCCAAAGGACTTTCGTCTGTTCCTCCAACCTTCTGTCCTATAGGAGTTCAGACACCAGTTACATCATGAAACTCTTTCATAAAATTTTACAAACTTAATCAGGCTCTAAGAGAGAAGGAAAAAGGCATCTGAATGACAGATACTCCCTGATCTTGCTCTACTTCCTCTCACGTTAAAAATGTTAAAATAAGCAACCTGTGCAGCAGGCGTTGCGTCCCGTGCCCAGGCGACGGTGGGCATCCTGTGCTTCATGTCACCTACTGCAAGTGCAAAGGGCAATTCAAGTTTTCCTACCAGTCTCCAAGAGGAAAATCAAACATTTGCAAAAACGGAAACATTTAAAACTCTTTGAACAATTTAAATCAGAACAGTGTCTATCAGAACATGACATATTTTATACATTTAAAAAACAAACAAACAAAACCCCCAAGGAACTCAGGTTATTAAATAAGAATCTACATATCTTAAAAACTGAGAGGTTTTTTACATTACAGACAAAAGTGTTAATTGTCCCATCTTCCAAAGCAGGAATGTTCTATAAGTTATTTCTTTGAAGAGCCTCGCAGAGGTTTTGGTTGGCATCTGGTTCCTCGGTCATCAGCTCCACAGCCTCCCACTCCCCTGACCTGCTGGATTTCTTGATGGCCTCTACCACGCTTTGCATATACAGACCATCTTCAAAAGAGGCTGCCATAGAGACAGGTTTATGATCCCACGTCCGACGGTCTTCCTGTTCTTGGAAAGACTGCCGCAGCGCCTGTGCCATGTACACCATTCCCTTCAGGTAAAGCAGCGGGATGTCTTTGAACCCCTTCTCCAAAAGGCCCTTGTTGATAGTCAGAGAGTCTGTAAACAGTAGTTCTTCTTGGAGCGCGGTGTTTTTCTGCCCGTACAAGTCCGTGCCACGAGCTATGAGGCGACCGGCAGACCCCACGATCATGACTTCGTGGACGAACGACCCGGGCATGTTGAAGTTGAGAGTCACAGTGCAACAGACACCCTCGCTCATCAGCATCTGGAAAAAGCAGAAGTCATCGCTAGTGACGTGGCGGATCCCGCTTATGGCTGTGTTCTGCTTCACAAAAGTCTTGAGCAAACCGTGGACCTTCTCGGCTCTCCTGCTGATGAGGTGAGTTAGGAGGTCGATGATGTAGGTTCCCATTGTATGGAGGCCACCTCCTCCCATCAGCTCATCACAGATCCAGTTGTACTTGTGGCTGAGCAGGCTTCCCCCGTAAACTCGTACGTCGCAGATCATCACGTTGCCCACGTAGTGTTCTTCTATCAACTGCTTCATCTTCACAAAGGTGGGCAAAAACCGGAGAACGTTGCCAACAATGCTCATCAGCTTGGGGTAATACCTGGCAGCTGTGACCATCCTGAAGGCATCCACAGAGGTAGCAGCTTTCTCACAGATCACATTCTTCCCTATTCCTGCAGCACAAAAAAAACAATAATTAAAAAAACCCCAAAAACATAGCACACAGACATGAAACATACCCAGACGCCCCAAAGGTTGTCAAGAAGCAGGGTTAAGAGTCAGGCTTTCCTGCTGCAATTTCAAAGGCAAAGCTCTGGGAGGTAAAATCTGAACGCCACGCGCCGCAAGCGCACAAAGCTGCTTCCAAGGTGCTCCGGGTGCAGAGCTGACAAACTGTCCCAGAGAGAGGCTCCAAACAGAGAAAGCATTTTTATATCACGAAAGATAAACAGCCAAACGGTATCACATGGCATCAAAACAAGACACCATGTGCAGGTTGTACCTATAAAATTATCTTAATGCCTTTACAGACAGCAGGGAAAAAAACACAAACCACCATGGACCCTGCAGGGAAGAGGCGAGCAAAGAGATTTGATTTTAGCTTTGTATTTCAGCATCACTGTGATTACATCATACCACAGTTTCTGTCCAACGACTGCAGGAATGACCGCCCATGGTGGTAGGCACCTCTCTGAAAGCTTCTCCTTGCCCTGGAGCAGATTCCACTCCCTGCTCAGAACAGCTTTTAATTGACTCTCCAATGAGAGGGTACCAGTGCAAGTGCTTCCACCAGTCTCTCAGACACAAGGGGAAGCCAGATCCCACCCTGCAGCTCCTGCTCCCAGCGTTCCACCTCCTGTCTGCCCCGAGTGAGCCTGTCAGGAATATCGGAGCGGGCCAGGGGTCAGCAAGCCCCATGACACATGGCTGTGCCCAGCTCAGCCGGGGAAAATTGCAGCTAGAGAACACTCAGAACTTGTATTTCTAATAGACACCAGCAAAATACATTCAGAAAATAACAAGATGACAATTTTAGTGGTCTCATCCAAAGGACTCCCCTCAATTGATGCGAGTCAACAGAAGCTTTAATAAGCAATGGGTAAGGTCAAGCTCCCTGGGGACACCCTGGCTGCCCACTGGTAACCCACTACCTCAGAAACTATTTCTGACTCCCGTCCCCAGTCCTGCTGCTGAACATGAACAGCTAAAGAGTCCCAAGCCTTGCCTCTCTCTGCAAGAGTTACGATCTTGACTCAAGCTACTCAATCTATTCATCCCCTGTAAACACTGAATGGAAGCCCTGGTTCTTTACTCCCCTGAAAAATGTCAGATAGCTGAGGTTGCACCCAGGAAGATGTACAACTGGCTCTGGTTGAAGCACTCCAGACCACTGCTTAGTCCACCCTAAGAAGCTGTGAGTGTCTCAGGAGCCTTCCCAAATAACTGGCTGTTTCAGATGTACTTGCTTTGGGAGCTTCCCAGTGAACAAACAGCTCGTTCCACACCAGACCCTTTCATTTCAGCTCGTTTGCCTATGGTTTGAAAAGGCCTCCAACACTGCTTGGTATAGAGTTGGGAAGCACAATATGCAAATAAGCACCCACAACACGCTTGTTCAGCCTGCTTCAAGAACAGGAAACCTGTGTTTGTCACAACCCAAAGCAGTGATAAGAGCCCTTTCTGACTCCTTCCTCCATAATTAACATACATGTGCTATCATTTGTCCACAAAACCAGGGGGTCAAACAATCCATGTTGCAAAGACGTCTAAAATGATGCAGTCAACCAGTATAAACCCAGAAAGACAAGGAAAAGGTTCCTCTGTAGCCACGCCACAAACCATCTGATTGATGCCTGGGCTCAGGGCGTGCAGCAGCATTACCTTGAGCATCCTGAAGAAATTTTACTCTGAGGACTTTCTCGTGTTGTACCTCCCTGAACAAACATCCCATAGTTTACATTCCACTCCAGCCGGTAACTCCGCTCTGCACTCACTGAAATGCAAAGGCTGATTCATTTTAACTGTGGGACACGAACCACAAGCCAGGCGTTTGGAGAAATTAATTTCGTTCCTCTTGAGATCAAAAGAAGCACAAATTTTAGGATAGCTTCTTGCTTTGCCTGCTGTAGAGATAAACCATAAGGCTACACTGATTCTAATTTGAATTATGCTCTGGGCTTTGATCTGTTCTGTCTGGTTCATGAACTCAATCCAGTGTTACTGCTCTGTCTTCGTCATGCCAAACCTATACCCAGGCTCCTTGATGGCTGGCTGTCTGTAAGCAAGCAAATTGCCCTTCCTGGAGAAACTGGGTCTCTCTCTCTCCCCTTTTGTCCAGAAATAAAAACATAAACACATTTTAAAATAAAAATAACAAAAGTATTAAAAAAGCATGCAGATAAGTAATAAAAGTGTAAGCACTTTAAAACAAACCAACCCACCCCAACAAAACGCACGAGACCACAATCACTGCATCACATCTGCTCTGTCCTAAAGCCCAGCCTCTCAGCTAGCAAACACCCATCTATTCTATACAATTCACAGCAAATAATTCTCCAATTATAAACATCACTGTTATCAATTGGAACTTTCAAAGAACCACCTTTGGCCCTACCCTGATTTTGTGTTCCTTCAGAACGTGCAATCACAGCGAGCCATCCAACCCTGCCTTAAAATATCTCACGAGGTACTTGGCAGCAGGTCTATAAATACCACTG
The DNA here is from genome assembly GCA_025345505.1 of Todiramphus chloris collaris. Classification (NCBI taxonomy): domain Eukaryota; kingdom Metazoa; phylum Chordata; class Aves; order Coraciiformes; family Alcedinidae; genus Todiramphus; species Todiramphus chloris. The sequence goes on along the minus strand of JANVCC010000037.1, from coordinate 14,383,848 downwards.
AGAAGAACCTAGAAAGCTGGAAGACAAAGCTGGCATTGTATCGGGTCTGAGGTGCCCGCATCAGTTTGCACACCAGAATATATCAGGACAGATGGAAGCAAAGAATAAACTACCTTTGTCTCCGTCATCCCTTCATTTCCCATCCTCTTCCAGCTTTCCACTTAGCCATGCTTCAGTCAAGCACACACACCAAGCCTGTACTTCTGCACCAGCTTTCTCCCCCTTCCCTCCTCTGGATAATGCCACCTTAGGGGTTCCCAGCTTTCAAAGAAATTCTCAACCCATTTTAGTTGATCCCTCACCAGAGAAGTTCAATCCTCTGCTTTAAGCCCCTTGATCACCAAGAGCCATAAAACTAGTGAAACACTCATTACCTAACAAGTACTTTTAGCATATTTGAAGAGATAAATTCTAACTTACAGTTCAAATATTCAAAGATCAGTATACTTCAAAGGACATTACTTTAACAAGGTAAACAAACAAATCTAACAGTGTACAAAAGAAAAAGAAAAAAAAAGAACAAGCCTGTAAGCTCTCTGCATATCTGAGTTGTAAATGTTTGTGCATGGAGTTGTTTACTTCCAGGGCAAATCACTGCAGAGCAAGGAGGCTAAAAACAACAAACCATCCTGGCTCACATGGTTTGAGATGCCACCCGTTCTAAAATTAACTCATGTGGATCTCCTGTAGACACAGTAAAAATACTGCACTTGTTATTTAGAGAATGACACACAAACTCACACCCACGCTGCTCTGTGTGAGAGGACATTAACTACAAAGTTACTCACTGGAGGATTAGGAAGTGTCACCTCCCTGCCCAACTAGTTTGGGGTGTCACCTCTTCTCTCCCAGTCACCTTCACCCAGCCCTTCTTATTGGATTCCTCCTGCTGTCCTCAACATCTCCTCCCCCAGCATCTGCCCTCCTGCATCAGGTGGAAGGATTCTTCCAGCAAGTCTGCAGGCAGGACCTCACCAGCCTGCTTTGGACATGGGTGTCCCAAGAGGTGGCCAGGTGGTGCCCAGGGTCACGGTGTGCTGGCTGAGAACAGTTTCTACAGAGAATTTAAGCCCTAACTCACAAGATTCTACTGAGTGCGCACAATCATTTTTTTAAAAACATCTTTAACTTTCAAGTTTGGTTTTACTTGCAGGGAAAACAAAAATCAGAGCTGAACACACACACACACCCACCCCAGTAAATCTGTTTCCTAATGCAGAACGTGAGAAGATTTGAAATTAAGAAGCAATTTAACTTGTTTGGGGTTGGTTTGTTTGTTATTAGATGGGCATGAAAACCATCTACCCCCTCATCACCATCATCACTTAAGCTCAGTCTCAAGACATGAGATATTTTAGCCCGATTGGTTCAAGACTTGCAAAGCTATATGCAATTATAAATGGCATCTTGAAAACCAAAAAAATTCTAAGTAACCTTTCTCTCAGATGGCGTTACCAATGCCAGGCAAAACCTTTAGCGCTGCACTTGCACCTTGGTGCAATCAAAAGCGTGCAGGGGTAGCAGCTCCCCCTCTCAACCCGCCAAGAAGCGAGCTGCGGATCTGTGCTCCGACTCCAAAGAGAAAAGGGTACCTAGAGCCTTCACCGCGATTTGCCGAGTGAGCGGTGGGGGGATATTGATGCAAACCAAATCTACGTCCTGGTGCAGCAAGACATCGTCGGTCCGACTGGTGTAGAAGGAGATGTTCATTTCCTCTGCCAGCTGTTTGGCTTCCTCCTCGGTCTTCCCCCAGAGCGCTTCAATGGAGAAGCCTTCTGCTCTCAGCAAGGGTACCAGTACCCGGGCGGTGCTGCCAGTTCCAAACACACCCACTCCAGGAAGCATTTTCATCCTGCATTCATCCAAGCATCAGGGTCTACACATAGGCTTTCGAAAGAATGTTAAGTTCCTCAGCTTTCCATTCCATCCACGGGTCCTAAAATGTAAAAAGTGACAAGTCTGTGTTAACAAAAGGTGCATTTTGATACCAAACTCATCTAGCCTGAACACCCAGCTCCCATCCTTCACAGGGCATTCATCATCCTGTAAAGGATGCTAATGAAAAAAACCCAAGACCCTCAAAACTTGTGATCTGTAGAGAAACAGCATTAAGAGACAAATCTACCAATCCTACTGCAGGAGAATGGTAAGGAAGCAGCTTGACAAAGTCATGAGCACTTCCTGAGCTTCAAAACACAGGATGCACGCACAGAAACTCACATGAACACACTGGGACAAACCAGAGACCAGGAGGCACAAACTGGGAGTGACAGGAAGCATCAAGAGGACAGGACAGTAAAAGCAGCACTGCTGTAGTTGTGATGATGTAAGTCTCTAAATGAGATAAAGGTTTGTGACATGAAGTAATGTCTTTTATTAGACCAACTGAGATAGCTGGAAATAATAGGCAAGCTTTTGGGCAGATAAATTGCTCTTCCAAATTAAATACACAGGCTGGAAACAACTACTTGGAGCTTCACAGTTTTACAGCAGACAGTGAAGTCACTCCAGAGAATATCCAGAAAACATATCCTGTGGGGAAAGCCTGGATTCACTGAGCTCGTTCAACCTGGGGAGAAGACTACTAGGAGAGAGAATGTCAGCGTCTAAATCCTCAGAAAAGGGCTTTCAGAAAGGGAAATGGCACCGCTAACATTCCTGGCTTTCTTCTAACTAGAACTTTTACTTAACGTGGAATAGTTAAAAATATCTCCTCCTGTCCATGCCATGTAATCTCCAGGAATGCAGTGGTTGGCACAGAATTATTATATTCCCAACACACAAACACTTGCTTAAGTCACACTTTTAAGTATTTCCTGGGAAATGAAACCCTTCGGATCCTGACTTTCCAGATTGTCTTAGAACTGCTTGTATCCACAACGGGCTGAGATGCCTTTAGCATTTACTCAAGTGCTAACTGGGAGGAGAGCTGTCAGAAGCCTCCTGGATCTGTGATACTGCAGCACCTACCATCTGGCTTTTCTTCTGTGCCCTTTGGAATTCTCTTTGACCTTTCTTGAATGCTTTCCTTTCTTTTTTCTTAGGTTTTTTTTTTATTTTATAAGCACAAGAAATTCAGTTTTCTTTAGAAGCCTATGATGAAAAAGCAAAGGCTGTGTTTAAGAAGAGAACTGGTACCAACATCAGATCAACACCTTTGGAACAAATCCACAAAGACAACAAGAATCAGGATTTTAGGAAGAGGTGGTTACTCAGCTCCCCATCCTAAACTACTCGTGCTAAGTTACACGGTGTGAAAGCAGACCCTGACAGAGCAGTATGAAGTATCAGCGTGGATGTCAAACTACCCACGGTGCAAACACTTCGCATGCAATCTGCTTTTTGTTAGTCTGGGGGCTTGCCCACACTGACCAGCATCACAGAACTGCAACCCCAGCTGAACTCTGAGGTATTTTTGTAGCGCAGACACTAAACTAGGACGCAGAAGCAGCAGCATTTGTGAGTGCTTATTTGGCAAAACACCCCCAAATGTTTACAGATGCTGTAAAACACCTTATGAAATATTTACTGAATTCATTATGTTTTCCCTCGTGCAGTGTGCTTAGGTTTGTGGTGGTTCAGCCATTGCCTTTCTTTATAAAAAGATGAACAAAGTCCATCTGAATTTGAATTAACTCCTTTTTATCTGGCACACAGCAGGACACTCAAAGATGGTATCAAAAGGATCTTGCAAATATTTACTGTTCTACGTAAAAGGGTAATTTACTGGCAGGAAGGATGGCTGGTACTCAGGCTTCTTTTCCATAAATGACACAAACAAAACTAGCATCTTGCAACTGGACAGACAGTAGGTACAGCTGCTGAAGTCCCCACACATCTGTATTTGTACAGGCTGGAAGAAGAAATGCTGGCAGTAAAAAGAGCATCATCTTCTCTTGAAGACACAGAACCTAAGCAAGGTGGAAGAGGAGCACGTGTGCACCTGCTCGCACCAGACGTGTCAATGATGTCAAAAATCACACAGCAGAAGTTTACAACAGGTTACATTCTTTGAAAACGTTGTTGAGGGCACACAGTAACCTGAGCAACAGGAGACTCCTGCTGTGCTGATCAGCTGATTTCTGAAACCCTCGCTCATTTTAAGTTTTACTTTTTCTCTGTTTCCTAGAAAACTGCCTTGTAAAAAAAAAACACAAAACAAAAACCAAAACACACACACACAAAAAAACCCAAAACCAAACAAACAAAAAACCAAAACCAAACCATAAAACCAACTCAGGTGGAATTCATTTCAAATACACTTATTCCCAAGCTGTACCGTGCTGCTGCATCGGTGTCACCAGCAGCTATTAGCATGAACCCACAAAGGCCAGTGATTTACTTCCATGGAGACCAACTCCTGATGACAGAAGAACTTGAGGACACGAGCTCACCAGTGCCACAACTCAAGAACTGTCTGACAGCCTCAGCAATCGCTTCCAGCGAGGCAGCCATACTCTCAGGGTTGGAAAACAGGGCTTGCACTGTCACAGGGCCCAGCAGGGCTGGAGCCCAGGGCCCAGCCCTGCAGCCAGAAACGGGGCTCTGCAGAAAGTGGCACTGCTGCTCTTCCCTCACCTGAGAGCCACCCGCAGCCTCAGTCCCTCTCCAGGCTTTAGCCAGCTGGGAAGTCCTGTTCTGTCGGGACAGTCGCAGTGGGATGATGTGGATGTTGAAGGGCAGTGAAAACAGTCCCTGCACAGGGCAAGTCCCAGAGCATACGTGGCACAGGCAGAACTGGAGTAACTGCTGAAGAGCAGGAGGCTCAAAGCAAGCTTTTAAAAAGGGGGACCTGTTGGAACCCCACCCTGCACACACTCTCAGGCACCGAATGAGACAGCCCAGCCTCAGCCACCCTGGGGAAGCAACCTAAAAACGCACGGCAGCAGAATGAGGCCACAGCCGAGGAGAGCAGCAGCTGTAATTAACAGTCTACCAGGAACAAACACAGACCCCAGAAGAATAGCCCTGCGCCACCGCAAGAGTCCCCAGAGCCCCGTTCTCTGGAGCACCACGTGCATTTCCTATTCCTCTCCTCTAAGGGGGTGGTGGGAAATGCTGAACTGGAAATGACACAGACAAAGGTGATCGAAAGCAGACAATGTCTTCTACCATAAGTATGGCCTAAGCAAGCAAAGATTCCTCAGTCTGGAAAAGATGTGACAGAGCAGGGTGTCACAGAAAGTAATAAAGTCACGAGTGGCTCAGGATGGAGGAAGACAATTTTTCACTTTTTCTCCCATCACAAGAACAAATCAAACATTCAAAAACGTTCACAAATCAGAGAAGGCAGGTGCCTTGCAGCAAACCCTGGCAAACTGTGACATGCCTTGCCACAAGATACCATGGACATCAGCCATTCACAAGGAGTCAAAAGGGAGACTGAGGTAACTTCAAGGAACCCACTGAGGGCCACATTGAGCTGAAAACTAGTGAAAACTACATTCAGCAGAATGTGGAAACAGCTCCGAGAAAGAAACACCTGAAACTGCAACCAGCGCGAGCTTGGAATTAGGTACAACATCCACATATTTTACTCTAGGACCCAGTGAGCCCAAACCCTTCCAACAGGTCTCACCAAGTTAGTTACAGAAATCATGAAAAGTCTTTTATAAGCCAATCTTTCAGAAAATGAAAATCCTCATGCATTGATACCTCCCGTGATCAAACCCAGGAACAAACACTTTTCTGAGGATACCCTCAAGGAAACACTGGAAGGCAGGGCTAGAAGTGAACACCAGACTGAAGCAGGCATCTCACACATCAAGAAACACAAGCCAGTCTCCTTTCTAGAAAGATGAAATAATCAACACCTGCAACATCATGCTGAACTTAAATTTTCAAATAGAAGCACTTAAAGCTCTTTAATCTTGTCACTAGGTGCCATTCTTTTTTGTGGCCACAAAATGTTTCTGTTCTTGATGAATGTCATAACAAGTTCGAAGTCCCATTCTACAGTCACAGCAAGGAGCTGTTTGACTCTTTGGGTGTACACTGCAACTAGCATTTCTATCACCCAATGCAATAAAAACCTGGCAAATCCTACAGGATCCAATTCAACCCCATGTTGAAGTAGTCAAGGAGCTCAGAAGGCAGAAGTGTCAAAAAGTAAATAGTACAGTCAAGGACTACAGTGCCAGAAACTCTTGTGGAGAATTATGGGTGGCCAAAGGCAGTGAAATAATAAAACAGGCTGTGTTCAGAAAGATGCTGCAGAAGGAGAAAGCAATTAATTCACACTTCCCCAACTCATCCCAGGAGGTTCCATTTAGGTTCCAAGGAAGGTTAGGCACATGGCAGAGGAGCACACCAGCAAGAGAGGCACTGTTTTCAACCAGTCGGTCATTGCTATTGAGTTTGCAGAGAAAGCAAAGACAAGTAACAAGGCCTGTATAAGCAATAAGGTTGTTAGTTTGTGACATCCTCGGGGATCTTGAGGTTGTGTGAGAATCTGACAAAATCTACACAGGAACTGCTTGGATTTGAACGGTGAAGCAAGGGTGTGACACCTGTGATGTTAACGCCCTGCAGAGATCTCCCGTGAAAACTGAACCGTCAGTTCTGCAGGGATGCAGCAGAGGTGACAGATACGCTGGTAGAAACTGCGGGCATCACTCGGGAAGCCAGAGAGGTCTCTGCAGGAACGCTGCTGGGGGAACCTCACCGGAGCACCCTGAGAAGCTAGAGGTTACCTCACACACGAGGTCTTTTTCTCCTGTTCACCCCGCGTTCCGGCACAGCCGCACCTGAAGCACGGTGCAGAAGGGCTCACGTGTTCCTGTCAAGGACCGAGGTGCTTTCTTTACTAAACGCGCTCTCCACGCAGGGCAAGCAGGCTGCGCGATAACCCCGGGGAAGCCTCGGGCAGCTCCCACCACAGTGCAGACAAGGCTGGCGCAGCGTTCCCCCCTTCCCCGCAGGTACCGCCGAGGCCAAAGGCGGCGGTGAGGGCCAGGCCAGAGGCAGCGGCGGCTGGAGAACCGCGGAACCCGACCCGGCCCTCACACTGCCGCCGGGCAGCGCCACTCTGGCACGGCCCGCGGTGCTCTGCCCAGCGGGGTGCGGGGCTTGGGCAGCCGCTCTTTGTGTGAGGGGCTCTCCCGGGGCTGGACCGGCCAAGCCACCCCACTGGGGCTGGACTGGGCAGGCCTCCATCCCACCCCGCCCCACCCCAGGGCACCGGCGCACACGGAGAACGTCCCGCCGAGACGCCCCGAGCCCCCACCCCGACCGCGCCCGGCCCGGCCCGGCCCGGCGCCCTCGGACAGGCCCGCGCTCCCCTGGCCTCCCAGCGTCCCCGGGCCGAGGGAAGGGCCCCGGGGCTGCCCCTCGCCGCCCGTTACCTGCCGCTGGCGGGGGCCGCCGCCCCCCCGCGCATCCTCCCGCCGGGCGCGCTCCCGCGGCCGCCGCCCGCTCGCTCCCGGCGTGCAGCGACGCCCTGCCCTGCTCGGCCCGGCCCGCGCAGGCGCAGACGCGGCAGCCCCGCCCCTTTGCCGGGCGCCAGCTCCCAAAATGGCGGCGGCCGCGGTAGCTTCACCCGCTGCGCGCGGCGCGGCCTATCCGGCGGCCGGATGGAGGCGAATGGGCGGGTCTTCGGCCGACGGACAGCGGCGGCAGCCAGTAGGGCGTCGAATCCGCGCGTCGTCCTCTCCTTGGTGAGATCCCCGCTGAGCTCTCCTCGGGGATGCCGCGGTTCCTCCGCCCCGCCCGGGGCTCCCCTCCGTGTCTTCCGTTCGCCCATACCGGGCAGCCCAGCGCCGGAGCCAGCCCTGCAGGGGCCGCCCCACCCGTGGCAGGAGCCGCCACACACCCCCCCCTCCTGGCACCGTCTGCAGCCCCTGCCCGGCTCGGTGCCCGCCAGCGCTTCCCACCCGTGCCGATGGCTGCGCTGAGACGCCGCAGGCTGCTGCTGGCTCGGCCCGGCCCGGCGAGGGCTCCGGGTGGGGTGTGCAGGGCTGGGGGTGGGACCCGTGTGCCTCCGAGCCCTGTCAGCTCCTCCATCGGCCTCGGGAGCTTGCCCGGTGGGATGTCCCGGGTGTGGGCTTCGCTCAGGGGTCGTGTCTTGCTGCAGGTCTCCGCTGGACACGTCTCCGTGGGCACTCTGTGCGGCGTGCCCTCTGTGCTCCTGCTCCGGCAGGGCTCGGGCTCCATGATCTCCAGACATCCCTTCCCTCCCCTCCTATGATTCTAGGGCTGCTCAGGGAAGTTCCTCGTTAGGGGCAGGCTGAGCACAAGGTTCTGCTCAGCAACTGAAGGTGCAGCTTCGGAGACCCTGGGGAGGGCAGAGCAAAGAACCCCCCCTGCACAGCTGCCGTGTTCCGTCTGAGGACAGCCCTGCTCCTCACGCTGCTCCTCATTCCCTCCCAGCATCGCCCGGAGGCTCCTCACCCGCTCCCAACGGGCTGCATGATGCTGCGGGAGTCAGGGGAGGAAAGCCAGGTCGGCAGGACATCTCCCGAGCACCTTCTGTGTGCCCCTGCTCCACTGCGAGGAAGCTGCTGAGAAGCTCTGCAGGCCCTGTCTTTCTTTAGATACGGCATAGTATAGTCTTTCTTTAGATACTGCTCTCCTTTCTCTTTTGCAGAGAGCATCATGAAACACTCCTGTGGAGCTGCAGTGGGCTCTGGTAGGGGAGGAGCTCTGGGGAGTCAGCAGTAGGCAAAACATTAACCTCCAGTTCCATTTGCATCACAGCTGGGAGGACTGGGAAGTCACTGCCTGCTGGAGAAGGTCTTGTGGAGTGCCAGTCCTGGGGATACACCTGCAGGTCCATGAGGGAGGAGGGGGAGCCTGTGTGTGGAAAGGGAAAGGCTCATAGTTTTTGCTGTCATTGACTTGTTCTTACTGAGCTCTGTTCACAATCTTCCTGTTACCCTCCCTCTACTAATTAAAATGTAGAAAATTATCCTAATTGAGTGGAGAATCCAACTTGCTAAGGGCTGTCTAGGTAAGGCTTGTACTTATGGGCACTACTCATGGAGCAGGATGGCTCCTGATCATCTTCTACACCAGAGAATTTGGAAGATGACCACAGGCATTGCCTGCTCCAGGATCCTTGGTGTCAACATCTCCAAGATGGGAGAGGAGGGTGTTCAATCACCTTCATCAGTGCTAGAGAACTTGAGAAGTAGAAGAGAAATGAAAGAGAAAGAAGCAACATGTATTGTTGCTCAATCATGAGGTGACAGGAGAGGAAGGTTCAAGTGCAGAGAGGAACAGCATAAGAAAGAGTGTGGGAATTAAGAAGTCCAGAGGGGAAAGCAGAAGAGAGAGCCTCTTGTGTGTCATTCTTGTGGATCTCTTACCCCAAGAATTTCATTTTATGACCCTCCCATCAGCAAAGATCCTTCTGCTATTGCTGTGTCTCCATGTTGGTTGGCTCCCAGATGAGACCTCAGCCAAGAGGTTCAGCTGGCCATTGGAGAAAAGCTCCAGCAAAGGCCTTTTTCTCCAGGAGACACCCACAGCTGGGCTGTGTGTACCTGGCACAGGGGGTCCGAGTGAGACCTGGGGTGCAGAGAGGTGCAGTCAAAGCCAAGTGTTTAGGACTCTGCCTCTCCCTGGCGAAGATACCCTTGGGGTTTTGTGAGCTCACCAGCCATGTGCAGAGGTGCAGGATTGGTCCAGGGACACACCAGCGTTCCCAAATTCTCAGCATCACTTGCTTTCTGCAACCACCCTTCAGCCTTTGACCCAGGAGCATCCCTGTGATGCAAGCTCTGCAGTTATCCTTTTCTGCTCCCTGAGCTGCAGTGAAAGTGATGATGGGACCATTATTACTGGTGACAGAAGATGGTCTCTGTAGAATACTGCTCCCCAGACTCTGTTTTGGGGAGAACAGTGGTGGTGAGCCCCTATCCTGCATGCTCAGTTTGGGCTCCATCATCTCAGGGAACAGGGAAAAATGGGGATGGGAGGAAGGGAGCAGAGAAAATGGGAGGAGGTGGGTGATGAGGGAGGGTCATATGGTGTGGGGGTGTGGGGGTGCTGGATGGGGTGGACACCACCCTGTCACCCCGCCATGATGGCAGCATCACGCTCTCCAAGAGGTCCGTTCCCTGGTGTAAACCAAAATGGACTCGGGTGGTGCGGGGATGCAGCGCTGCAGGAAACTGGGGAAGCTCTTTACCCTGCACCCACCCGTGCCAGCGATGGGGAGCTACTGGGTTGCGACCTGAGATACTGGGAAATGGCTATCAGCAGTGCTTGGCTGGATTATTCGGGTCCATCTCAGGGCTGAGAACATGTGGCCAGGATGAAACCACAAGAGGAATCAAACAGCAAACAGAGGAGCTAAAAAAGGAGAAGAGGAGAGGGGAAGCCTGCAAGCACAGAGGGAACTGCCGGGCCAAGCAGCGAGCTCCCGGCAGAGCTGCAGCTCTCCCCGGCTGAGCAGTGACCCCTGTGCTGGGAACCTCACAGCTGATCCCACTGGGAGCCCAGCATCGTTGCCGTGAAACTGTCAGGACGACAGCATGGAAAGCCAGCTGACCAGCAGCTTTCTGCCCCTGCTGATCCTTGCCTGGCTGCCCATGGGTGAGTCCCCCATGCGTTCACTTATGCTCTGAACTTTTCCATCTGCAGGAGGTTTGGGACACTGAGGCTGCTTTTTCCTCTCTTCTTGCAGCATTTAAACCTCCACTTCTTCACCAGCACCTCGCTGTTTGCCTTTGCTGGGTGTCCCCCCAGCAATTACCTGTTCCCAGGCTATGGGCTCTGCCCACAGGGACCCAATTTCAGGCTTTGGGGCTTTGAACCAGCACCAGATGCTGGAGGAGAGGACAATTACTTCACTGTGTCTTTCATGAGTGACATGTGTCAGTGGGATATGACCCCTGCAAGGACTTCTTATATTTCGTTGATTTTTTTCCTCCAGGGACAGTCAGCCAGCCAGAAGAGGCAGACATGGCCGTGGAGTGCAAGTTCAAGGCTTGGCTGGAGAATTTCACAGTATGTGTGAAGTGGTGCAAATCTGCAGGTTTGGAGGAGGGGAATCAAACCAACAGCATGGCTCTGGGAGAAAACACTGCCAATCTCACCAGTCCTGGCACGCAAGCAGCCAACATGGGGATCTGTGAGTGTATGGTGTTCATCCCAGGAATAAACTCAACAGACACTGGAAATGGCACACAAGTGACGCGTCCCAGTAAGTGGCACTGCTTCTATTTTCGGGGGGCTGCTGAGTGGGCAGAGAAGGACACTGTGACCAGCATTCCCCCCTGCACCCCATGTGCCAATTCCCCCGGCAGCATCCCGGGCACTGGAGGAATGGACCCAGCACGGCCCTTTTGGCAGATACATGCCACCACAGAGCTACTTGTCCAGCAGGTCCTTGAAATAAGACTTGCCACCTCCTCCAGCTGTGACATGTCAGCGGAATGTGGAGGTGGCTGGAGCTGAAGTGGCAGGAGTGGGACAGCTGGGACTGTGGGGTCCAGGTCCCTCCCCCGAAACAGAGCAGGGAGCGGGGTGTCCTCTGTGTTTCTGTCTTCCAGGCTGTGGCCCTTGGACACCTGAGGACAATGTCACCAAGAAGGAGACCTGGATGGGTGAGTCCCCACAGCCCTGTGGCTGAAAGGGTTGGGGCTAGGAGGGGTTCTCAGGGAGAAGGAGAAGCAGCAAGGGGAGAAACACATCCTGATGTTTTCCCATGAGTGGGTGGGAGCTCCCAGAAAACTAGGGTAGGCCCCAGGGGATCAGAAACTGTGACACTGGGAAGGGTCTCAGATGCTCCAACCAATCCCCTGGCTGAGCTTGGATGAGTTAAGATGAGTTTTTGGAGATTGTTCCTCACAGGATTTTGTTGGCACCCCAGGGCTCTGAGTGGTTTGGGGTCTAGAAACCCAACTTTGGACAAGAACTGCCCCCTAGTCCCAGAAAGAGGCAATGTCAGTGTGCGTCCCTGTGCGGTGGGATGGCAGCTCATGAGCATGTCTTGGGATGGTTGTGTGTGCAGAACTCAACTGCCTCCTGTGCATCATCTTCGGCTTGATGGTGGGGACGCTTCTTTACATGCCAATCATTGGCATTCTGCTGTGTCAGAGCAGAAGGAACTGGAAAGGTAAGGCTGAGCCTGCACCAAGCCTGCATCTCTCATGGGAGCTGGTTGGCATCTCCTTCTCACCTGCTGATCTGGACAAGCCCAGGCTTGGGAGGTGTTCGTCTTCAGTATCTTACTGCTCCTGCTCACTCAGTGTTCCCTGCATAAGTTTGTCCTTCTGGACAAGCTGTCCTGGGGTGGGAAGAAGGCTCATCCTGTCCCTTCCATCTGAGCAGCTGCTGGTGAGAGCCCAGTAATGGTACAAGCTGTGCTTCAGGTGAAACAGGTCTTGCACATCACCACATTTCCAGACGTGTCCAGTTCAGAGCTCTTCTCCAGCTTTTCCAAGGCCTTTTAAATCCTTGCCAACCCCTCCTGCTCCTTGGCCATCTTCAGAGCCAAGCAGCTGCAAAGCCCCATCCTCTCCCGCAACAAAAGCAAGACCAAGGTAGACATTTTATTCATTTATTGATTTTTATCATTATTTTAACTACTATTTTAACTACATTTCCTTTTCCAGGAAAGCTCCCAAGCACACAAGAGGTGGAAGGCAATCAGCTCAGCATGGTAAGCCAGGGAGCGCTTTGCCTGTATCGTTAAAAAAACGCCAACATTGGCTGCTGAATACCCTTTTAAAGGATTTCAGAGTAAAATCAGCTTTGGTTCCTGAAATCATGGTCCTAAACACATTAATTCCTGTTAAAGAGGGGCTTATGAGCTCTGAATAGGTGGCACCTCTGAGCAAGCTGGAATAATGCTTGGGCAATGCAAATAGTTGTGCCAGTGGAAAAATATTAGTGGGGGAGATGCAGAAGGGAAAGGCAGAGCTCTGCCCATTGCTGTCTGCCCTGCAGGTAGCTCTGGGGAGAGGGGCTGAGGACCTGACCTACGCCAACTTGAAGTTTGAAAAGAATGGGACAAAACCAGCCTCCTCCGATGTCGTTTACACCGAGATCAAACCACCGCAACAGAAACTGAACGAGGAAGATGCCGGTGCTGCCAGCGCAGAGGGGGATGTCCCCCCTGAGGGAGAGGACAAATGAGAGAGCAGGGAAGGACAAGGTGCCTGTTGTACACTTCTCAGGGACATCATCCCTGGAAAGTAGGCATTTGCTTATATGGAAGTGCAATCTTGGCCACCGAAGCCACCCATTTACCCTCAAAATGGCAGCACCACTGCGCTTTATGTTCCCCTGGAAGAAGCCACCTCTCACGGTGAGGACAGGGCTTTTCTGGGAGGTTTTCCCCTCGCTGTCCCCCAGCCCCAAGCACCATCAAGCCTCAGCAACTCCTTTTACAGTCTCTGGTCACCAGTGGACACCTCTAGCAACTTGCTCCATGTTTCAGTGATACTGCCATGCGCTGTGTGGCCACCACAGTCCAGGAAACACTTGGTGTCCCCTTGGTGCTGGACATGCTGGGTGAGGTGGCCATGAGAAGTTCCTCTCAATGCTTGAAAAGTCCCATAGCAATTTTCTGGATTTTCTCCGGAGCAGGCACCTGCTGCGACCTGGGTTTGCTCTGGTTCACTTGCTTGAAACACAAGGAGCAAGGATGGAAAAGCATCAGTTGCTTCCCAGAGGTGCAATGCAGGTGCTGCTACTGCTGCAGTGATCCATGTGGATCTGCTTCATACCAGGAGTGGATGGGAGTCCTCACGAATGTAGAGCCTTTCCTGTAATTGGGAAAAGAAAACAAAAGAACCACACACGCACAAATAAAAAAATAAATGTTTTTTTCTCTCTCTTTTCCCAGTTCTGTACTCCTGAGGGACACACACTTGAAGTCCATCAGGAATAGTTACCAAGCCCTGGAGACTTTCTGCTTTCCCTACTCAGCCCAGTTTCAGAGCAGCTACATGTGGGAGGCATCCACAAACTGCAAGACATCCTCACCAGCCTCCTCCTGGGTACCTGCAAGCACGGAGGAGGAGGTGGAGGATGATCCCTAGGGGTGCCCCAGCTTGGAAAGGGAAGGCCTAAGTTAAATGGGCAGGTACAAAATGCAGCCAAAACCTCAGCAGCTGAAAGAGCTGGAGGAGGAACTGGAGTTTGAAGGAGATGTGCCAGGTCTCCTCCTGGCTGCAGAAAGGGAGCAAGATGGGGGATCTCCAAAACATCCCTCTCTCTGCCCATTGCTGCAGAAAGAGAGCAAGATGAGGGATCTCCAAAACATCCCTCTCTCTGCCCATTGCTCTTTGAGGTCCATTTCCAACCTACATGCCTGGAGGTTCACGGGATTAGGTTTAGAGCAGACACTGCTCAGCCACAGCCCCCACCCTGTCCTCCTGGTAAGGAGACCCATTGCTTGTGTTTAGGTGGGACTTGAGGGCAACCATCCTGCACCCTCCTGACATGGTGCTGAGGGAGGCTGGGGTGGGGCAGAATTCCAACAAGAGATCGGTGGGGGGTTTACTGGTCACCTTTTGGTTGACAGACAGCTGAATATGAGCCAGCAGTACGTTCAGGTAGCCACCAGCATCCTGGCTTGTGTTAGCATTGGTGTGGCCAGCAGGACTAGGGGAGGGATCATCCCCCTGGACTGGGCACTGGGGAGTCTGCACATTGAATCCTGGGTTCAGTTTTGGGTCCCTTACTCCAAGAAGGGCATTTTGGGGCTGGAGTGTGGCCAAAGAAGGGCAACAGAGCTGGGGAAGGGTCTAGAGCACAAGTCTGCTGAGGAGCAGCTAAGGGACCTGGGCTTGTTCAGCCTGGAGAAGAGGAGGCTCAAGGGAGACCTTCTGGCTCTTGACAACTTCCTGACAGGAGGTTGGACCCAGGTGGGGTCAAGCTGTTCTGCCAAGGAACAAGCAACAGGACAAGAGGAACCAGCCTCAAGTTGCCCCAGGGGAGGTTTAATTTGGACCTGAGGAACAATTTCTTCCCCACTAGGGTTGGCCCAGGCTGCCCAGGGCAGTGGTGGAGTCCCCATCCCTGGGGGAGTTTCAAAGCTGTGGAGATGTGGTGCTAAGGGACATGGGTTAGTGGTGACCTGGCAGTGCTGGACTCAATGATCTTACAGGTCTCTTCCAACCTAAATGATTCCACTATTCTATACAGACAGGCTGGGTGGTGCTTGGGCTGGCCCAGTACAGCCCTTTTCATGTTCCTGCAGCATTTAATGACCAATGTCATTATTTTAAGGAGAAAAGGGTTTATAAAAAGCTGGCTTCGACTAAGAGTAAGAGCTGATGACTCCAAGAAGAGCTGAGCAGGACACCTGAGACTTGTATTAAAAGCTTCAGCAGACAGTTATCCTTTGCAGAGGCAAGAGGCAAATACAGCTGCTGAGAAGTTCTTCAGTATCGCCCTGGTCAGAAAACACTGGTCAAACAAGACTAACAAGGGCTGAGAAAGGCTCTGCATTTGCTTAACTGCTTTAGAAAGAAGAGGAAGGAAAAGTTTGGCCCATTGCTTCACCAAGAACAAGCTGCTAACTGACAAGGTAGAGAAAAGCTGGGACATTCGTAGAGCTGCTTTTGCATCCTCCCTTGCATCCAGGATTAGCGGGGATCAGGTCTGGGGTGGTGTTTTTAACAGGGAAGCAGGAAAGAAGCCGTGCAATAGCCTTGGCGCAGTTAGGTGAGCGAGCAAGGAGCAAACCAAGGCAGGCAGGGCTGCTCGGGGAACCATCCGAGGCAGACCTCTCGAGCTGGCGGAGGTTTTCGCAAGCGCGGGCGGGAAGTGCGGGGCCAGCACCTTCGGCCACCGGCTATTTTTAAAAAGGTGAAGCGGCTGCATCTGGAAACAGGCCTCTGAATTTTGGTTCTCAGGAAGATGTTATCACAAGTGGTTAAGCAAGCGTGAAGAAAAAGTGATGATAACACAATGCCCTTCCTGCCCCAACCACCACCCCTGCGGACAGAGGCCCCCGTTGTCCCCAGATGGGCTCAAGGCAGGTAGGTGAGACATCCATGATGGGGTTCTGTGCCAGGAGCATGGAGGGTGTCCTTGCTGCCCCACCAGCTCTGCTTACTGAGAAAGCCTGACTCAGGCAAAGAAACAGAAGTAAAAGTGCTGCTTCTCCCAGTTTGGTTTGGGTTTTTTTTATTAAGGCAGAACTGTAGCTGCCAGGACCTGGGGACAAGGCAGAGGAGCCACCCAACCTGGAGAACTAGGGTGTGCAGGTGGGGAGGTCTCTGCAGCTCCCCCAGAGCTGCTGCCTGATGTGGTCCCCAAGCTGTGAATTGGCTGCAGATAGGAAACAGCCTCTCCAGACAAACTAGGTAGAAGAGGCACATCCATCCCCCTGTACCAGGGACTCTCCCTGTCTGTCCTCTGTAACTCCTCCTGCTGACAACCCAGCTACACTCAGGACCTGCATTCTCCACCTTGGATGGCTTCTGCACTTCTACAGCTGAAAAAACCCACATCTGTCCTCTTTGCGCTGCACAAGTAGATATAGGAAGAGGTGAGGTGATGGAATTCCTATGGTAGCAGTCCTGGACCAAATCCCATGTCCTTGGCCCCTCCCATCCAGATGTTGTAGCCCCCCCCCCCCCCCCCCCCATCCCATCCTGATGCAGAAGGGATCCCTCAGGCTGTTCTAGGCCCTGGACTGGAAGAAGAACAACAGGGAGGATGAGGCTGCCAAGGAGCCAGTGAGGTCACAGGGATGTGAAAGCCACCAAGAAATGAACAGATACTCATCTTTGCGGTGCAGAGTTCAGAGGGACATGGGAACAGGTCAGCTACTGGGAGAAAAACCAGAGAAACTTGACTGCAAATGAGAAGTACAATGACTGACTGCTGCAGGGTGTGGTTAAAGTGCCCACCGAGCACCCCGCACAACGGCCTTGTCATAGAGCTGACTCAACAACACACAAAGACCTGACCCTCATCTGCTGAGTTCAGTTAATCCTCTGTCAGTTTGTCCTTTTAGGCCCAACGCCATCATCCCAGCTGAAGGGGAGGGAGGTGCTGAGCTCATTCTGAAACCTATACCCAATAAAAAAGTTCATCTGGGCAGCTTGATTCTCCTCTTTCTGTGAGCATCATATATTCGAGTCACATTTTCGGTGGAGTTTGGAGAACTCCAAGATACAACCCAACATTTAAATGCTTCCAGAAATCACTGAGGCTGAGAAAAAGGAGAGACACACTTAGAATGACACTAATACCAGGCTTATACCAAACACTTCACTACAGGTCACTTTTATTTCAAGAACAGAACAGCCTTCCTTTCATCCCAGCACCCCCCAGTGAGTTCAGTGTGTAACTTGGGTAGCACAACAACCACCAGCCCACATCCTGCAGAGCAAGAACCCCAACCAAAGCAAACCCTGCTGAGACACTGGCTGTGGGTTTTCCTCCTCTCCCTCCCTGGGTGAGGAGCAAGCCTGGCACAAAACGTGAACGACTCCCTCAGCCTGCACCTGCACTGATGCTTCACCAGCAAGAATTATGCAAATAAAGAGCAGTCAGTATCTCGCAGAGCGGGAGCAGATTGTGACCACAGATCATCTAGACACTAAGTTATTGCTATGTTCTGACTTAAGGGACACTGCAGATACTCACTTGATAACCACCAAGAGAGGTGACAGTCTCAGATTGCCCTCGTGTTATCAATTCACACTGGACAGGAAGGTGTGGGAGGACAAGAGATCTTTTTTTAATCTGCTCCCTGCTTTAAGAGGGAGGAGTTTTCTCAGTGGGACTGGGTCTTGGTCATTTTGATGGAAACAGGTGAGGATAGGGGCACCACAGGCAGGCTCCCAAAACACTTGGGAATTTGTCACGCCTGCCAGACTTTCCCAATGAGCTCACATAGGCTGCTCAGAGTACATACTGCTAAAGGTACTCACTGCTCCTGACTTGCAACAGGAGCTGCTGAACCACCTTCACGTGGTATGAACTGCAGGTTCACATTTCAAAGAGAGCAGAAGCCTAGTGTCACCTTGAAAGATGAGTCAGAGCTGCTGATTCGTCAAGGAAAATGAAGGCAAATGAGCGCTATGCGACATGAGCATGGGGAAGTACCGGTCCTGCCACCCCCACACGAGGTCAACCTGATACTAGATTCTGCTTCCCTCTGCTGGTGGGACATGCTGTGACGGCCAGCGTCCCAGTATCAAGTCAAGCTGTCTAAAAGAAGGTGTAACATGAAGCCTAACACATAGGAGACTGCTTGCCACCAAAGATTATCAGGTAGCCCAAGGTTGATTACAAGTGATGAGCTCACAGCAGTGTCAGTGGTCAGTGTCCCTCCCCACCAGGAGTATTGGCCAGAGAGCATGAGTCTGACAGGATGAGGACTGCAGGAAGAACCTCAGACAGATGGAAAAGCAGAGGAGTCCCTCACAGGACATCCAGATATGTCTTTGTTAAGCATCATGCAGCTGGTTCTCTTTCAGGAGGATCTTCTCCCCAGGCTTGAAGGCGGGCATCCCCAGGTATGGGCAGCTGGCACAGCGGAATGCATCCCCCAGGTAGCACTGCCAAGAGAGAGAGAGAAGCACATCCTGTAACCTGGGGCAACTTCTGATTCTCTCCCCCTGGGATGTGTTTTGGCCAGCTTTAGAGACGATGTGCTCCTCAGCATGTATTGGCACAGAAAACACTCCCCCTCTACCCCTCTCTCAAGACAGGTACAGTCAGCTCAGACAGAGCTGTGCAGGGCACTATGCTTGTGCAGAAAAAGCAGGTTTTCACCCCAGCCACTGTGCCCAGGCAGCAGCTGCAAGTTGGGCTTGGGCAGCCCCTGAGCCACCACCAGGTCCCCTGGGCTCCCCTAAGATCATCAGCCCTGAGGAGATCACCAGTTAGCACGTGAGCAGGGAGGGAAAGGTTCGCTCTCCACTCTGACTCCTGCAAGGGCGGCGCTTGCACTGGAACAGAGAGCGCAGCACATGCTGGCACGAGGCCCGTGGGCACCAGGCTGAGGCTCTGCAGAAGCTGCACAAGCAGTGTTTGGAAGCAGTACAGCCAGCTTAGGAAGCAGTCACTAAACACAGTTCTTAGACACAAACCAGGTACTGCAAAGCACAGTAGAGAAACAAAAATGACTACTTACATTTCCACAGGCAGATTTGGGCTGTGAGCTCTTCTTCTCTTGTTCCAGCTCTTCAGCCAGGCCACACGTGCTGTAGAAAAATAAAGAAGGCACCTGCATCTTTCTGCATAAAGGTTGTGAGTCATCAATAGTTGTTCCAGCCCTGCTGAAACACATCAGCCCTCACTCTGTCACACAACACAGCAGACTCCACACTTTCATGCTCCACACTTTGCTCTTCAACACCATGGTTTGTCTAATAAGTGTTGAAACACACTCCTCCAGTTTAAACTGAGAGATGACTCTGCAGCACTTGTATGTGTACTTGAAATCTGAGAAACCAGGGGTTTAGCTCAGACTGCACAAAGTGGGACTCCACCTTCAAGAAGGCTGTCGATCCTATCAGCATGCTAATTTGTAGCAGTTTTGGCATGGCAGTCAGTTCGCATTGTATTTAGATTTACATTCAAACAGCTAAGATAAGAAAGGACATAACCCAAGACAATTATGCTCTAAAGAACACAAAAGTGTCTACAACTTTTTAAAAATCCATCCAACTCATCAGGTTTAATGCTACAGTTAAAAGCTTCACCAATACCCTCATCCCAGCACTAACCAGTTCTTGCAGGCCTTCTTTTTGCCCATTTCTTTACAGGATGGAGCTCTGAGGGAAGCTGGATCTGGCTTTTTCAAATCCTCTGAATCCAACAGCTCATCAGAGTCTAGGATATCCTGAAAACATACCATGCAAGATGACATGCAGGAGATGGATTTTTCCAGTAGGGAATGACATTGCTGCATTACAAGGGCAAAGAAACGGTGCCACCTGTAGCACTAAAGTGCTGCAGCTTTGACCTGTCATCTGTGTCTCATCTCTGCCCTCACCACACCTCTGGGCTCTCAAGACCTCACATGGCAGATGAGATACTTTGCCCTGGGTGTGCTTTTCTGCCTGTTAAGTTGTGAAGCTCCCCAAGAGGCACAACTGAAACTAGAGTAGGAAAGAAGAGGAGAGAGAAGGAACAACAGCAAAGCCTCACAAATAAAACCAGATACCATCTCTTCATCATTCATATCATTGGCAGAGAGCGTCCACAACTTGGCAGTGGCTGGGTCCACCAAGGGTTTTCCTGGAACAAAGGAAGAACTAGTAGTTACTCCAGCCTTTGTACCATCTACTCCCAACAAAGAGAGTTCAAACACCCTTGGAAAGGGTTCCAGGTTCTCACTGTAGCACTCCCTACCCCCAAGCTGTCTCCCTGTTCCAAGGGATGCTCCTCACCAGAGTGAGGCAATCCAACCACAGAGCACACACCACTCCTTACCTGAAGGACCAGGTTTCTTGGCAAAGGAAATTTTGAGCTGACTTGAGGATCCCACTTCGAAATTGGGCTTCCTGCCTTCTATCTGAACAATAAGAAGGTCATTGCCTTGGTAACCCAAATGCTCTCGGACCGACTGGGCCTCTTCTGGGGTCAATGCTTCCTTTTGCAGCTGCAATTTAAAACACTGGGTTACCCTCATGCAGAAGCCCTTATTTCAGCACCCAGTCCAGTATTCCAGTGAAGACAGACAATTTTTTTTTTTCAGTCCTAAAGAAAACCCCACTACATTTGCAGTAACTAAAGCTTGTGGCATTTACAGTAAACCAGGGTAGCTAAACACCTTGCCACCCAACCCATCCCTGGGAATTGCCATCTGCGTTTCAAGGGAACGGCACAGAGCAGTTTCTGCAAGCAGTTGGTGCACACGTACCTCCTTCACTTCCACCAACCCAGAGAGAGTCAGAGCTGTGGGGAGTTTGGCTGCTGTCTTCAATCTGCTATTATTTCCTGGAAGACAAAAGCAGGAAGTAGGAGATGGGAAGAGCAAGAATAGAAGTCACTGTGAAACCTGGAAGAGCTTTAGAAGGAAGTATTCGAGCTGAATCTCTGCTTTCAAAGTGGGCCCTTTCTAGTTGATGGCAGGGACAAACAAGAAAGACCATAAGCAGCTTGTTCATTAAAATAAGAGCCTGGGAACACAAAGCCGTTCTAGCTCCAGGTCTGTTCTATTTAAGCCAAAACCTTTTCCTCAACCCAGTTAGCACCAACTTAAAAAATGGAGGAAAAAAAAAAAAGGCCCCAACAATCCCCACCTCAAAATTCAAACAACAATAATCCTCAAAATATTTTCACATATTAAAGTGAACAGCTAATGAAGTTTTCAAAACATGGACTTCTAAATGAACATTACATCCAGAAATGTAACATCCAAGAGCCTTGTTCTTGCAGGCAAAAGCTGCTGCAATCACTGTTGCACCAAGAACTCATTCCAGGCTTCTTTGCCTTGGCACAGAATCATGCTGAACAGAATCCATTCACCCTCTCTCACAATTCCCACTTGCACTTTAGTCCAAGTTCACCAAATTCCAGCCTGTCACTTTGGAAAAAAGAAACCTCATCTACTACAGGCATGTTCTTTGTTCTGTCCCAGAAGTGTTCCTCCCTGCCCCTGAGGTACCACAGAGCCATTGTCAGCTCCAAATCACTGGCAAATCTTCGCAACCTGTTTCTGCTGCCACCGACACCACCGTTTTCAGCAATGTAGGTTGTGCCAACAGGTACACCATGGCCATACATGCTTCTGTTCTTACCAGGTGGCATCTCCCACTTCTAACCTGAGCCTGCTCCCTATGCCAGTAAGGTTTGAATGCAGGTCAAATATAAGACAAAGAAATAATCTTGTGTTCACCATCTTGTGTGAACCTCCAGCTGACACATGGCAGGCACTCTGGCTTGACTCTTAAAACTTAGTCCAAACACTTCCACTTTTTCTGGATAACTGTTTCTAGGCTGGCTTCTGGGACATCCTCTCTCAGCACTTGTCACACGTTTTTAAAGTCACTTCAGAAGCTCCTCAGAAACACAACATCTGCAACTATTTAACATTACATGCCCTAGGCAAAGACCAGTCTCCACCAGTCTTTCAACATAGTTTAGGAACAAGCATATCCATCAGTTTTCACAGAGGGAGAGTGACTGCACACATCTCTGACAGCTACCAGTTGAGATGCAGGATAAAACCCTTGCTATTCAGGTTAGTATGTCAGAATAAAAAATCTGTAACTTCAGTCAGGGTTTCTGTCCTTTCCAGCTCACCCTAATGCCCATGAGAATTTCTACGTTGCTATGAAAGTGAGGCTGATGGGGATTCTCTCACCTGATTCTGAAACCACTGGTTCTTTCAGGAGGACACGGCCCCCTGGCTTAAGGATCCGAGCGATTTCTGCCAGCACCTCTGCGCTGTGCTGCGCTGCGCTGCCTGGTACCACGCCAGAGAGAACGACATCAAAACTGGACTCCCTGTGAGCCGCTGACGAGAAAGAAAAGGAAAGATGGTGAAGTTTTACACACATACAGCACAGCTTTGCTTAATGCATCAGTTCCTATTCCCTCCTCCTCTCTTGTGCCAGCGTACAATGGCAATAACCAATTAAAGACACCAGTGACAGGAAGCATGACCAGGACAAGTCACTGTCTTTGCTGTGCTGCTAGTGGCACAAGTCAGCAGCAGGTGCTACTGCTGTTCCGAGTGCTGACTTACAAACCATGAAGATGTCAGCTCACACAACAGAAACATCCTCTCCCTTTAAACAAAGCAGTGAAAAATTAAGCTTGTTCTTACACTGAGACAGCTGGTTAACATTTTCCACAGAGACACGATTATCAGCTCCCACCAGTGCTTGAACTTTATCCACCAAATCTTTCAGGGCTTCAACCGGTGAGGAGCTGTCCCAGATGATGGCCACGCGCTGGCCTGGCACAACTCCGTACTCGCCCATTCCCGCAGCAGCAGAAGCAAACCTGAGAGCAGCAGAGAGAAGAAAAGGTCAGGGGGAAGCAGAGAGGAAGGGTAAGTGCCGAGTGAACCCTTGTGGACTGTGACTTAACCATGGAGCATCAACTTGCTTTCAGAAATGGTGATTATTTTCTAGAGACAGGCAGCACAGTTCTCACAAGCTGAGCATTAACGTGGCGTTAAGCAATAGCTACACTTAAGGGCATGATTCAGTTTCTCGCCAGTTCAGAGACTAGTTTTGCAGAGAGACTTAAAAAAACAAAACCAAACCCTCAGCTGCTTTCCTGAAAGATTTGAACAGAGACATACACAGGACTTCTGGATTTCTAGACTAGTGACAGCTCTGTGACATTAAACGCTGTCTTATCTCTGCCACTCAGGACACGACCTTGCGGAGTTTGCTCCTGCAGTATGTGAGAAGGGATAAAACCAAGCTACAACACGTAATTCTGGCATTCCCAGAATTTCAGACTGAGGCTTTTTCATTGAGGCTTGCCATTGGTGGTGCTGGGTGAGCAATTCCACAGAAGGAGGAGGGGAACAGGGTGTTCAGTGAAGTAACAGTTTTGAGAAGCCTGTGTGCAGTAATATTTTAGAAAAGATTGTATTCCTGACAGAGTCCCAAGGAAATCTGCCCTGTAGAAGTGTCACAACAGCATCATACCATCACCTGCATTCATAGCAGCACCGGCTCCTGAAACAAATTCCCTACCCTCTTTTGCTCCACTCATCCAACGTGAATCTATTTTCTAATTAAACACAGCCCCTGAGAACAGAGAGCTCAGTGCACTCACCAGTTGCCCTGTGTATCTCCAATTAGCTGCAAGACACACGCTTGCTTTAGGAGAGTCTGTTGTAAGCAAGGTCTTTATCAGAAATCATTAGATTGCACATGGTGGGTAATGTCTTATTGCTACTGTGTTCTCTGGAAAGCACAGCTCACAGATAGCCTGTACACAATTTAACTCGGCCGTCCGCAGCCAAGGCTGGAGTGGATTTTGACCTGCTGTTCCTCTGGCTCCAAGTGCCATGAACCCCTCTCTCCTGGGAACTTCAAACAAGTTCAGAATGGGAGAGCCCTGAGCCTCCTTACAGCTACTCCCGTAGGAATGGTGCTATTGCAGCCCACGCTGACAAGGAGATAAGGAGTGGGGGATGCTGGAGTATGTTACAGGTCCCCGTGCCGCATAGTTGTCCTTGCACATGCATGTAGTGCATGCAAAGCAACTACAACCGATAGCAACACTGGTAAACACAGATAGTAGTCTCATTTAAAAGTCACCTTTCCCAGGAAGATGGCTGAAAAATCTCAAAAGTTATGTAAGTTGCTGGGCTACTGTGGAAAAAAAAAAAAAAAAAAAAAAAAAATCCAAAGTCATGCCTTCCTCTCAGAGCAGCAGGCTGTGACCTTTCAAGATCAGCCAGAGCCCAGAATACATCAACAGCAACACCAGCCTGCATCAGTCCCTCAAGATCCAACCTAAAGAAAGCAGGAAGTCATGACATCACACCTGCCTTCAGTCCGTGTGAAGGCTGGGGAGCTGTTACCATCCAAGCACTCACAGTCATGTTCTTGATGGGATGGCAGGGAGGATGTTTCCCCCACTCCCTTTTCCCGCCCCCCCCCCCCCAGTAGTAGGTGGGATGAAAGGTTGTGTGCCAGCTTTCTTTGTAAGTATCCCCAATTCCAGACCACTGTGGCCTGGCTTGTTCAGCCACCCAGCTGCCCGGTGAAGGCTGGGGACAGGCCTTCTCCGCTACCCACCGGGAAGAATCCCGCGCCTGGGGCCAGGCCACTCAGGGAGGAGACCCCACGGGCGGGATGCAAGACGGGCAGGGCCTTATCTTCACTTCACACACATTTAACAGCCCCTGAGGAACACGACTGCCCAAAACAGGGCCAGGAAAGGGCCTCCAACTATACTGGGGCCTTCAGCTTCAGTGGATTAAAAAAGATACTTCATGTAGCAGGCCAAAACTTTAAACTAAAGCCTCCCGAGTGCTCCGGACGGCGCTGTGCGGAGCGGGGAGCTCCCAGCGGCAAGCCCAGGCCGCAGCGCTGGGCTGCGGGCACCGGCTGCACCGGCCCCACAGCGGTCAGGGTCTTAAACACTCCCCGCCCCGGGGCAGCGCGGAGCCAGCCCCTGAATCACTGAATCACCGAGCCCCGCACCGGGAGCGCTTGACAGGGACGAGGAACTAGATAGGCGAGGGAATTCCGCACGGGAACACCCACACCGCCGCGACCGCCTCAGACGAGGCGCCGGGAGAGCCTTCTTCAGGGGAAAAAAACATGAGTATCGGCCTAGGCGGGAAGGGGGGCCCTCTCACCCGCCGCAACTCTACTCGCCCCGGCCGCAGCTCCACTCCCCTCCAGCCCCGCTCAGCCCGGCCTTAGACTCCGCTCACCCCGGCCGCAGCTCAGCCCCGCTCACCCCGGCCGCAGCTCCGCTCACCCCGACCGCAGCTCCGCTCCCCTCCCGCCCCGCTCACCCCGGCCGCAGCCCTGCTCCCCTCCAGCCCCGCTCAGCCCCCGGCCGCAGATTCCCTTCCCCTCCCCTCCAGCCCCGCTCACCCCGGCCGCAGCTCCGCTCCGCTCTCCTCTCCCGGTCTCTCTCTAACGCCGTCACCGCCGCGTCCCGCCCCGTGACGTCATCGCCCCCTGCCCGCTTCCAAGATGGCGGCGGCGGGCGGCCTGCGGCGGGCGGGCTGGCGGCTGTGGCGGGGCAGCGCGGGTGAGGGGGCGGGGGGCGCGGCTGGGCGGGGAGGTGCTCGCGCCCGTGCCCGTGCCCGTGCCCGTGCCCGTGCTCGTGTCGGGCGCGCGGCGGGCGGCCCGGGGCGGGGCGGGCGGGGCGGGGGAAGGTGAGCTGAAGGGCAGAAGGCGGGCGCCGCCAGGGGGCGCCACGGGGGGGGGGGGGGCGCCTGGCCCAGGCCCGGTTCCAGTTTCGGTTTCGTTTTCTGTTCCCGGTTCCGGTTCCCGGCGCGGGTTCAGGGTGAAGCCTGCCTGCTGCCGGTGGCTGCGAGACCCGAGAGGCGCTCCCCTCTTCGGGGAGCTCAGTGCCTGGGGGGAGGCTGCTGTGCAGGGCCTGGCGTGGGGAGAGCCCTGCAGTGGGCCCGGCCCTGAAACCGCCCCCCAGGCCTGCGAGGGGGCTGGAGAGGGTGGGTATAGGGAAGAGGAGGGGAGGGTGGTGCTGGGTTTTTTGAAGTGTGAGCCATGCAACACAATCTTACTGAAGAAAACCTAGCAAACCTCACTGCAGATACATTAAAAGTTCCCACAGTGGGGCTGTAATTGAAAAGCTGCGTTGCCTTTGAGTCCTCAGAAAAACGCGCCCTGCGATCAGCGTGTTGCACCTGTTAAGACTGCTCTTTCCAGAGTATTCCTCACCTCTTGCCCCAAGCTCAGGGTTTAGCACCTTCCTCTAATTCCTCTCCTTCCTCAGGGGCCAAAAAGGAGGGAGGGTGTGCTGCGGAGGAGTCTGCATGTGTTCATGTGCCTGGTTTCAGGTCCAAGATTGGGAAACTCCTTTCTATTTGCAGTACCTGCCATCTGTGTGGTTCTTTCCCTCACAAAACATTCCCACTTTATTTTCATCAAGTAAATGTGAGCTCGGGTGAGAGGGGCACTTCTTGGAAGTGTAAGAAAAGACCGTCTACAAATTCCTGTTCCTTGCAGCTGTGTTTACCACAGCTCTTTTCCTCACCTTAATTTTCTGTGCTTTCTTGGAAGGCAATGTCTGACTCTCTTGGTTTCCCTTTCAGCGGTCAGGTGCCAGCTCTCCCCACCCCAGCGTGCTCTCCAGGCCTCAGCCGTGCTGAGGAGAGTCTCTGATGAGCAGAAGGAGACATTTGCATCTTCCTCTCAGCAGCAGTTTGATTCCCATACAACCAATCACCAGCCTGGACAGGAGCCTCAAGGCCCTCGCCCCAGGTAACTCACTAGCTATTTCTAGTGCTGTCCTTTCAATGTTAGGATCAGAGGGCTTTGCTCTTATGAAACTTGCAACGAGAGACGAGACACAGAGTTCATGGAGCCTCAAACTGCAGCAGCTGGAGAGCTGGTTTGCTGTGACAGTGAAAATTCCACTGTCTGCTGTGGAGACAGGATGAGACTGGCTTTCAAGAGGGAACCTCTCTGGTCTGCAAAGCGCAAGCCCTCGCTTCTGGATTTTTGTGTAAATCTACACAAAAGATGGACAATATCTTGTCCGCCTGCCTGTAACTATAAAATCCCCGTTATAAAAGCTGATAGTTGTTTAAAGGAGGAGGAATCTGAGGCCAATTGGTCTCCAGATCAGCACCTGGATTGCTCCCTCCCTTATTTTTCTCTTCTCCTCTCACGGCAAAGATTTGTTAGGAATCCTTTGTGTGGACAGGGAAGGATTTTACAGGAGGAGGTGAGAGTTGTACTAAGCAGATCTCAAAGCGTGCCTGCACGCAGCGGTGCAGCGAGTGAGTGGCGGCGTCCAGGTTGCTGATGTTGGGTGGTGACGTTCCCCTCACTGTAACAATGCCTTCTCATAGTTACACTGGCCAGGGCGGCCAGGAGTCTGAGGACTATGAGAGCGAGGAGCAGCTGCAGCATCGAATCCTCACAGCAGCGCTGGATTTTGTGCCTGAACATGGCTGGACTGCAGAAGCCATTGCAGAGGGAGCCAAGGTATGTGGGGAGAGAAGCAAAGAACCAGTTGAAAACTGGATGGAGCTGAAGTCCAGAGACAGCCAGGCCTGCATGCTTCCCCCACATACTCTTGGGCGATGCGCCCTAGCATGGGGCAGGAATGCATCTCAGCTACTCCAGGATAACCTTGTCAGAGTTAAGCTAAGGCACGCTGTAGAGTAGTGATCCTAAACAGATGAAAACATGGACAGGAAGCACTTTTTAATGAAGCGTTGCTTTGTTTAAATTCATACAACTTCATTCCTGAAATAAATACATTTTTCCTGGTTGGATCCTGCTTAGCAGTGTATGACCCGGGCTGTGCTTCTCCCTTCTTCCCTACAGACCCTGGGTCTCTCTGTTGCTGCCGCAGGGATGTTTCACAGCGATGGCAGTGAACTGATTCTGCACTTCGTGTCTCAGTGCAACACCAAGCTGTCTGAGCTGCTGGAGCAGGAACAAAAGCTGGTGCAGTTGGGTGAAGCAGAGTGAGTACTGAGTATGAAAAAACATCTGCCTTGGCAGACTTTGGGCCACCTGGGGGACAGATAAAGTAAAATATGTCATTTCCCCAAACAAAACCATCTTCCCAGGTAGAGAGCTGGACCAGGGGCATGACAGGTACATAATACTGTGCATATCTACTGCTGAGGCAGGCAAAATACTGGTCTTTCAAGTTCAGAATTGGGTTTAACTTGGTTGTTTTTTGTACCTGTATTTCCCTCCCCCAGGAAGAAGCCTACAGGTCAGTTTCTGAAAGATGCTGTGGAAACCAGGCTGAGGATGCTGATCCCTTATATTGAGAAATGGCCCCAGGTATAAAATGAATATCAAGATTGTCTCTTTTTTTGTGGGTATTTTAAACACCCGGTGGTCTTCAACATAGCCACTCCACCAGAGCAGTTTGAGGTTGTAAATGAAACCCTCATTGGTTTCACATGATTTGTAGCCTTCAAGAGGAGAGCAACCTTTGAAAGAGGCAGTTAAAGATATCCTTAGAACATATATTTCTTGTAGTTCCAGAAAGGAAAACATCTCTGTGGTTCACTCCACCCATCTGGGATCCCCAGGGGATAACCTGTGTCTCTCTTCGGTCCTGTTCCCAGTGTCACTGCAAGTCAGCCTCCTTGTGCTGGCTGCACCAGTATCTCCGGACACCTGGCAATGCAGAACTGCTGCTCTGTGGCAAGAAACTGCCTGTCTAGTGTGTGAACGACAAACCCTCGGCAGCCCGAGGAGATAGATCCATGAGCTGAGAGGGCTCCGTGCTTCAAAACTCAAGTCTTGAGCCACTCTTCCCAGGGTGGGAAGGGGATTGAATTGTGACCACAGTAACGATCAAATTGTTGCCAACCTCAGGCTGCAGAGTCAGCCTCTGCTGGGCAGAACTGCCACTCCTTGCGGAGAGAGAAGATATGATTCACGTTTTTGTTCCAGATTTGTGTAACTTGTCCTGTGAAGGATGTGGGTGATTTGTGACTCTCCTTGCATTGTGCTCCCATGTTCAGAGGCTGCAGGATCCTAGTAGGGCCATTATGGCTGGCAGTTCTGCCCTTGGGAGCTGCTTTGAGTTCAAAATCAAATTCAGAGAAATGAGAGATTTGACCCCCTGCACGTGGGGTTACACCACAAGTGTGCGTCAGTCCCCTCTTCCACTCTCCCATTTATTTGCGTTTCCTTTGCAGGCTCTGAGCATCCTGTTGCTTCCACGGAACATCCCCTCCAGCCTCAACCTCCTCACCAGCATGATTGATGATATATGGCACTATGCTGGAGACCAGTCCACAGACGTAAGTCTTTGTGCTTTGCAGAGCAGCTGGGTCTACCCCTCAGCACTTTGCTGAAGTGATGGGTTGAAGCAGGCATCAGCCACGTCTCTCTTGGAACCATCCCTTTGTTGACTGAGGAAGACATTTTCGGAAGCACCCAAGGGTCCTTCTAAGTTGTAGTTTAATTTCCAAAGAGACTCAGGAGTCAGTGGGACTAAATGCTAATTAGTGACAAGGGGATTAGTGCAAATTAAAAGACCTACTTTCCTAGACTTTTCTTTTTTTGAAGCTGATCAGTACTCAGTGAGCAAGCAAGCAAGCAGCATGTCTCTGTTGAAGCAGCCGCCTCTTCCACCAGCAGCACCATTTACAGACTTTAATTGAAAACCTTTAAAGAACCTACCTAAAAATACCCGTTGCTTCTTAAAGCTTTCAACTTTCTGGCAGGAAATAAAAGCAAATTATAACCTTAATTAAAGCAATTAATAAATTACTTTAATTGCCATAGATGTAGGGAGAGATGGGAAAAACTGAATGAGCCATTTTAACAAACTACTTTAATAAACTTTTTATCTGTGTATAAAAGAGAAGCCACCCAGTGAAAAAATAAATGACAGAAAAATTAAAGGAATAAACCAGAAGAGAACGGAAAGACGGATTGCATCAGGGACTGCAAGTCCCTTGGAGGTCATGAAAGCCAAATCAACACGTCTGCACTGAGCTATTCCTGAAGCCTCCTTACAATGCAGGGATGTTCTACAGTTTGTCTGTTCTTTGCTCCTCCTGACCCATTAAATGAGTTTTCTTGGGAAGCTGTGATGATGAGACAGCCTCCTCTCTCACAGTAAAAAGTTTAATGCCCCTTCAGGTGGCTGGGGGTTTTCTGGGGGAGCAGGAGGAGAATTGACAGAAAGATTTGGTCTGGGGCACCTGAGAGACTCAGCTGCAAGTGGCAACACCCCTCGTGTTTCTCACCTTGTCAAAGCTCAGAGACTGTGGTGCTGACAGTGGAGCTTTCAATCCAGCTCTTGTTTTCTGAACCAAGGCTCGTGTTTTCATTTTTCTGTTGCTTTGTAACCATCAGTGAAACAACTGGTATTTTTTTCTGGGTAATAGCAGCAAACAACGTTGAAGACTAGTTTTGGGGTTTTTTCCTAAATGTTTACCTATTTCATCTGCCAGTGATCCAAGTGCAACTGGAAAAACTGAAGCGTTTGAATTCTTTGTGCATCTTTGTATTGTGTAATTGCACAACTGTGTAATTGTGAAGCATCCTAGAGTGTTGCTGCCAGCGGGGCAGCGGGCAGCGCTGGTATTGCCGTGACAGAATTTGGAGAAGGGGTATCTCTGTGTGCTGTTTCACACAGGCCTGTCCTCTCCTGGTTCCCTTTCTTCACACTTGTATCTGGTGCAGACTGCAGATCAAGTTCAGCACTAAATACAGCCATTTCTCACCTAATCAGATCTGGAATGGGAGCTTTGTGTGACCTACCAGTGGTCTGTAAAGCAAGGATGGGCTTTTGCTGCAGTGCGCACAGGGGCAAGGGGCAGTTCCTTGGTGCCCACTTGCAGCCAGCAGCAGGCAGTGAGGATTTTCTTTTTAGACATGGTTCTTGTGACTTATGTCTGGTGCCATGGGAGCAGCTGTGCTGTCAGGTGGTGGTGTTGGCTGCTGGCCCACCACATCACAGAGGCGATTACACCATGTAAGCAGGGAAGGAATGCGCAGTCGCTGTGCTGTTTTCCTTTGCTGGTCTCTGCTCTGCTTTCCTGAGCCACATTCTTGATCTGCATTCGGGTCACAACTTTCTCTCTCTCTGATTTCATGCCCTTACAGTTTAACTGGTACACTCGTCGGGCTGTGCTTACTGGCATCTACAACACCACTGAACTGGTGATGATGCAGGATTCGTCCCCTGACTTCGAGGACACTTGGCGCTTCCTGGAAAACCGAGTAGCCGATGCCATGAATATGAGGGATACAGCAAGTCAGGTAATGTTACAGGCAGGGTACATGAGCAGTGTTCCCCTTCTTCCCAAGCATATATGTAGACAGATGTGGCTTTCCAGTCATGCAGACCACATGTCTGCTGAGAGACCACCACATACTGGCAGGTGATGGCATAAATGCTGTCAGTTCAACATCATTTTGCTAGTAAAATAATGCATAGGTGCCCTCTTTGTCAGACGGGCCCGATGGTTGGGAGACGTGTTCCCAGGATCTCTTAGAATCATCAAATGTTTTGGGTAGGAAGGGACCTTTCAAGGTCATCTAGTCCAACCCTCCTGCAGGGAGCAGGGACATCTGCAACTGGAGCAGGTTGCTCAGAGCCCTGGCCAACCTCACCTGCAATGGTGCCAGGGATGGGGCAGCCACCACCTCTCTGGGCAACCTGGGACAAGCTCTCACCATCCTCAGCATCAAACATTTCTTCCTTCTCTCCAGTCTAAATCTCCCTCTTTCAGTTTAAACCCATCACTCCTTGTCCTGTCCCAACAGACCCTGCTCAGAAGTCTGTCCTCATCTTTCCTATAGGCCTCTTGAAGTCCTGAGAGGCCTCAAGAAGGTCTTTCTCTTGCGTATTTCTTATCTCTGGGTATCATTTGTCTGCACTGCTTGGCTTCTGTCAGCACCTTTCTGTATCAAATACGTGTTTGTTCTGCATCACATCTCTGAGTGTGGGTGGCCACAAGTGTAAGTGCAGAAGAAAGCTAAAAGGTCAAATTCTCCTTTGGTCTCCTAGGTACAGTCAACTGGAGAGGCAGTTGTCCAAGGCCTGATGGGAGCCGCAGTTACTGTAAGTAATGCTGAAACAAGCCAGGTTGTGAGGGCAGAATTGTGTCTCTTCCCCTCCATGCTCAATGTCACCAGTTTTTACCTCCCAAATCTAGGGGACGGCATGAAAAAGAATTGTCTTTCGTAACTTAAGGATGATTTTCTGGGTGGTTTTCGGTTAGTTCACTGCTTTGTGGTGAAAAAGTTTGTATCAGAGTGTAAAAAAAAAAGTCTCAGGCTGTAGGGTGAGCTTTAGGGATGAGAGGCAGGTGATCAGAATAAGTACAACTGTTGTCCGTTGCTTGTCACAAGATATCTTCCTCTGCCAGTCCCTGTACTGGAGATCTCGGCAGAAGGTCTGTGCTGCCATGAACACGTGGGAGGTGACCATAACACAGGGTGACTTCCTCAAGCTATTTCAGTTGACTGCAGCGACCTTCCAAGAATTCCTGCACTTCTTGGTAGCATCCTGGACCGCTCTGTTTCCATGCAGAGGGAGCTACACTTCTTCTGGGATACCAAACAATCCTTTGTGTACCCAGGAATGACGCCACTGTACTCTCTGTGCTCTCATACCTCAACACAATGCTCTCCTGCAGACTGCACCCCCGTGGTAGCCTAGACTGCTTCTGAAGTGGGGATGGGCTTTGCAGCCAGCTGTTCTTGGGGCACAATCACCCCAGTACACTGACCATTAGGGGCAGCCAGGCTGGACCTCCCTTGGCTGAGGGTGCAGCCTCTGGATGGGTGTGCCAAGCTCTCCAGGTCTCTAGATGAGCAGCCTTGAGTGACTCAAAGGCTTAAATGAACTGTCAGCGTCCGTGTGGCCAGCGAAAAAAACCCCCACAAATGAAACCCGCCGACCTAGCAATCAGGGCCGGGTCCGAGGGCGCCTGTGGCTGGATCCAGGGCGATCCTCCGCCACCGCTCTCGGGTTCACCCCCGTCCTCGGGCCGCAGGCGATGCCTGTCACCGCTCAGGGCCCCCCAGCACGGCTGAACCCTCCAGGGCTGGACAGCGGCCTTCGTGCCGCTCCTCGGGGCGCCGGTACTGAACCCTCCCCTCCCTCTGCCCCGCAGATCCGGAACCTGGCGGGGCTGAACCAGCGCCGGTGAGGAGGGAGCCGACGGCGAGGGAAGAGAAGAGCCCGGGCCGGTCGCGCCCGACCCTTTCCCGGCACCAATAAAGCCGCAGCCCAGCCTGGCACGGACTCTTTTTGTGGGCGCACCGGCGGCGGGGAGCGGGGCGGGGACGGACGGCAGCGGGCCGGGCCGGGCGGGGCCGCCGGGGGGGCGGTGTCCGGCAGGGGGCGGGCGGGAGCGGGGCGGGCCGAGCCGAGAGCGGGGCGGCGGCGGCGGGCGCGGGGCGGCCATGCCGTACGCGAACCAGCCCACGGTGCGCATCACCGAGCTGACGGACGAGAACGTCAAGTTCATCATCGAGAACACGGACCTGGCGTGAGCATCGCCGCGGGGCCGGGCCGGGCGGGGCCGGGGGCGAACCAGGCCGCGATGGGCCCACCCCCCGCACGGGCCCTGCCTGCCAGAGCAGCGCGGCGGGACGGGGCGGGACGGAGCGGGGCAGGGCGGGACGGAGCGGGCCGGGCCGGGCCGCACCGCGGGGATCGCCGACCTCGGGTCGCGGCCTCATCGGCCGCGGGGCAGCCCCGGTGTGGGCCTGGCCGGGGCCTCCAAGGCCGCGCCGCGAAGCTCCCGTTCCCCCCTGCCTGAGCACGGGGTGTTTCTCTCCCTCAGGGTGGCAAATTCCATTCGAAGAGTGTTCATCGCAGAAGTGCCCATCATAGGTACCGTACCACCTGTGGACACGGTCCCCTGGGCTGCTGTCACCTGTCATTGCTTCCCCTCCCTTTTCCCCTCTGTCTCCGAGCTCACCTCACACGTGTTTAGCCGGCCAGGCCTGGGTACTATCAGCTGCAGTCTGAGCTTCACTGTAATCTCCGTGACATTTTCTGCACCCTCCTGAGCTGCTCGGCTTTTCCCTGTATAAGTATGTCTCATCTTCTGACTTTTTTCTCTCTACAGCCATCGACTGGGTGCAGATAGATGCCAACTCCTCTGTACTACACGATGAATTCATTGCACACAGGCTGGGTGAGTGGTGCGCGTGGGGAGGAAGATGAAGGTGTGCAGCAAGGCAGAGGTCGTGGATGAAATCAGTCTGGAGATGCTGAAGCACCTTTGTCAGGAGGCTGCTGTCCTTCCACCCATCTCAGCAGGAGGGTTGGTGCTCCTGGGGTCTCACCCAAACATTCCCTCAATTTCCCTTTTCCCACAGGTCTCATCCCTCTCACCAGTGATGACATTGTGGATAAGATGCAATATTCCAGAGTGAGTGAAGCAAAATGTCTTGGGTGCTTATTTTGACAGTGGTGGGTGCCTGATCTGATGGGAAGTACTACAGATTTCTTGCTGGCAGAGTTTGGCGTAAAGGTCTTAACCTGTGTCTGTCCCAGGACTGCACATGTGATGAGTTCTGCCCAGAGTGCTCTGTGGAGTTCACCCTCGATGTCCGGTGCAATGAAGACCAGACTCGTCACGTCACATCCCGTGATCTCATCTCCAACAACCCCCGGGTCATACCGGTCAGTGCAATCTTTCTGCTCGTCAACAACTCCCTTCTCTGTGGTCCTCTCGAGGCTGGGATGGTGAACACGTGGGGTGTGGACAAAACAAGGGCTTCACATATGTTTCACGTTGCCTAAAGCCCCATGTAAAACATGGTGGGAGAGCAAAGCAGGAACATCTGTAGAAACAGCAGTGTATGCCAGTGCCCTCCTTCGCCTTGTTGGCCTTCATTCGCCCTCTGATGGCGTGTCAAAGCAGTATGGCCTTGTTAGGGCCTCATCCTGCACCCCTCATCTCAAACTCTTGGGAGGCTCTAGTGTTGCCCCTCCATCTCACTTCACTCTGAGTGTGTGTGCTTGTGTCCTGCTGCTGTGTCCCTGCATTCTCCTGCCCACCTGCTGCTAGGGCTTGGGCAAGGGCAGCTGCTTGGAAGGCTGGGGGGCAACTCAGAGGCCTCTGGTTTTTCGGTTCTTGGCTCTGAGCATGGCAAGGTGTGAGGCCAGGGCGCTGCTGCCAAACGGCTCTTGCCCAGTCTCCTTGGGGAGGGTTGGTGAAGCCAAAGCCAAATAGGTGCAAAGAGACTTAATGGAAAATGGTTTAAAATGAATGGTTTAAAATGCTGTTAAGGTTGTATCTGGATGTCACCAAAAGTTAGGGCATGCTTCTGGTGGCTGGTGACCGCATCTGCCCAGATAAAGCCTGGCCATAGCCTGCTGTCCTTGCTTGCTTCAGCTGAGGCGCTGTGAGTGCTGCGTGTCACCTGCCAGCAGTTGTGGGAGCGACTCTGGGCTGCAGTACAGAACCACGCAGCAGTGCTGGGCTGGAGAGCTCCTCATCCTGGGGGATGAGCAGGCTGGTGCGATGGGATATTGCCTGTCTAGCTGCAGCTGCCTGGATTGTCCTGATTTCTGTGAAATAGGCTGGGCTGGATTCGTTGCCTTAAGTTGCTCTAGAGTGGCTCTCTGCAGGCTCTAACTGTTGTAGGCGACTGCAGCATCCAGTACAATGTTGGGGAAGAAAGCTGATCTTGCCATAAATTCACTCATTTTGGTGCTTCTTCTGCAGGTGACATCTCGGAGCAGGGACAACGACCCCAATGACTATGTGGAGCAGGATGGTAAGTGGCATTTCACTGGGAAAAAAAGCTGGAGAAGGAAAATAGTTTTTCTTTCAGGCTCTTTGAACTCATCCTTCCTTTACTAGCTGTGTCACTGTAAGACAGCTGTAAGGCTGGCAGTTGAGGGACACCAGAATCATGCATTGGTGGGGTTCGCATTTTGTCTTAGTGTTGCTAGAAGGTTGTCCCCAGAACTAAGGTCTGGTGTCGGAGGGTGCTTTTCCCTCCTTGTGAGAGCTTAGAGACAGCAAATTCTGTGGTGTCTGCTGTTGGCTGGGGGGCCTGAGCTGTGTCTCTGGGCACATGTGCAACTCCTTTCTTCTTAGCAAGATGTTTTTTAGCTGTTCTGGGGACATAGATGAGCCCTGGCTTCTGGTGATGTCTTCCTGGGCACTAAAAATTCCCATTTTTGCCTTCCTGTGATGTGTACACTCACTTCTTTTCTGCAACCTTCTCAAAGGGGTGTGTGCTTTTCCACAGACATCCTCATCGTGAAGCTGCGGAAGGGCCAGGAGCTGAGGCTGCGAGCCTATGCCAAGAAGGGCTTTGGCAAGGAGCATGCCAAGTGGAACCCCACAGCCGGCGTGGCCTTTGAGTACGACCCGGACAACGCCCTGAGGCACACCGTGTACCCCAAGCCAGAGGAGTGGTATGTCCTGGTGTCTGCCTGGAGGGGCTGGAACAGATTCTCCAAAAGGCACCTATATTTCAGACCATAATTTTGGTTGGTACGTGAGCGTGTCTGTTGCTACCCCTTGCAACAGGCTCTGCTCTTGTGCTCAGGTACCAACGCCAGTCACTTGGTAGCAGCTGGGTGTGAGGTGGACAGGTTGGTGTCCACCTCTTGTCCTCCCCTCACGTACTGTTGCTGCTGTTTTACCTCACTTGCTTTCATGTTCTTTCTCAACACTCATTCCTGGTTTTTCTTCCCTGCACAAGTGGTATGTAGGTAAGGGTAAAGTCTGAGGGAAGAGTAGATCTGCACAAGGTGGAAGAGGTTGCTGTGAGAGCCCACGGTGAAGGGTTAGGTTGCAAGGCTGACTTTGCAGCCCTCTTTTTGTTAGAGGGAGCCTGGTGTGTGGCTCTGATTGCACCCATACATTTCCTTGCTTCTGGGGTGTGAGCTCTGGCAGCAGAGTTTTCCTCTTTGGCCCCTTTCTCTGCTCTGCTGTATCGTTCTGCACCAGTAGCATGCTGTGTCTCATCTAAAAGTGACAGGATTTTGCTTTTAGAAAGTTGCTGTTGTGCTTTGGCCAGGCTGACGGTTTTATGCAGCAGCACTTTTCCATGAGCGGGTACTTGAGCTGCTCCAAGATGTTCTGCAGCCCAGTGCCCACCAGCAGACATCCTGTCATCAAGCACACTGGAAACAGTGGCAGAGTGAGGAACAAGGCACTTCAGCCAAGGCAGGCTGAGAGCAGGGACTGGAGGGGGTGATGGATGCGGTGCTGTAATCACAGGATAGTGTCCAGAGCTGCTCTCAAGGTCAGGAAGACCTTTGTGGAGGAGCAGAATGTGGTGCAGGGATTGCAGAAGCTGGGGCTGAGCGAGTGGGAGCTAAAGCCTGAGCAGAGCTGCATCTGGAGAGGAGGCTGCACGGCAGAAGGAGCTCAGCAGGTTTTGCTCCTGTCACCACCAGGCCCCGTGCTGACAAATTTGACTGCAAGTGGTTGCAAGCAGTCGCAGGTAGGTAGTGGCACCTCCACACCGTGGAGGTCTGACTCAGACCCATTGCAGACCATGGCCTTATACAGTCCCTTCCTAAGTTATCTCTCAGCAAAGGAGCTTGCCAGAGGTGCTGTTAGCCTGGATTTCCCACCTCAGCTGGACTGACAGGGGCTTTCTGCTCAGGAACTGTCATGGAGATCCTATGCGTCTGGGTTTGTGCTTGAGAGGCATGAGAAACCTTTTGTTGCCCAGGGTGGAGAAGCAAGTGAATCCATAACACTTGTGAAATGGGCTGGGATCTGCCTCCAGACAGCCTATCCCCATTTGACAGCTGGAAGGAACAAACTCCACTTGGCTTTGCTGGGCTCTGTGGGTTCAGTTCTGTCAGTCTGGGTGTGAATGGGACATGCCAGTCATTGGGCTCCTTCAGTGCTCCATCAGGGCAGTGCTCTGGGATGTGCACTGGGAGCCAGCCTGGCTGGTAGTGCCAGAAATCTGGAAATGGGCATTTTCCTTCATGTGGATGATCTGCACATGTGGACTGGAGCTGGACTTTGAGAACTGCCATCTTCAGACCAGGTTGTCAGAGGGAAAGTCCATGAGAGGCCAGTTGTGGTGAGGTGCTAAAGAGCTCAGCAGTTCTGTGTGTAGGAGCAGGTCACAAGAGATGATGTGGTCTCTGGCAGTTTTGGGGGTGGAACTGGGTAGTCTTGAAGTTCTCAAATTATTTGCAGCAGGTAAATTGCCCCAAAGCTCAGTTGGTTATCTGGCTGATAGATTGGAGGCTTGAGAAGTGAGAATGTATCTGCAACGTGGAATTTCAAATTTGATTTGAAATAATTTTAGGCTTCATTTTAGTGCTGTAAAAAAATTGTGGTTTGGTTTCTGTAACGCTAGATGGTTAAGTCTTGACACCAATGAAGTGACAGACTTGGAATACTGCTTTGAGTTGGATGGACAGATGCCAGGCAGGCTGAGGTGTCACTGGGCTTGCCTTCTTTTGGTCGGGGAGTTGTCACAGTATGGATTTTGGGGAGTTTGGGATTTTGGAGATGTCAGCCCCAGCTGCATGGCTGAGCACTTGCACCTTGGCCATGGGGCACTTCCATGGCTGGGTGGGCCAAGTGACAGAGTTGGCTTCATCTTCAGGAGCCTGGTGCGTTACACATCAGGCTGGGTACCTGGAAACATTTTTTTGATAAGTTCTTGACAAAATACGTATAAAAATTGGAAAAATCCCAAAGGAGCACTGACATTGGAGCTGCCTGTTCCCTGATGATATGTCTGTCCTTCCAAGTTCATCTGGTTCCCCATGAAGACAATACAGAGACAAAGGCCCCTGCTGTCCAAGGCTGGCTATAATTTTCAGTTTGGTTTTTTCCACAAGTTGCTTTTTGAGGTTGTTGGCAGAGCACTGGCATGCAGCTGGACTCTCAAAGCAGCAGTCATGGCTGTGGGATCCTCTGCCCTGCTTGGTACTGATGTATGTCAAGGAGTGGAGGTGCAGGACACCAGGATGGGACTCACTGGTGCAGCTGGTGTCTGAAGTACTGCGGATTATTTTTCCTGCTGGGCACAACCTGACTGGGCCTTCATATCCTTATGCTTTTTCCTGTGGCTGGCTGTTTGATGTCTGCTCCTTTGCCTGCTGGAAGTGAGCCCCGGTGCTCGCTCTCTGGGGTCGCACAGTGGCCTGGGTGCTGCAGGACACACACAGGCTGGAGAGTGGGCTCTGCACTGACCTTCCCTGCTCTTTGATTCCAGGCCCAAGAGCGAGTACTCGGAGATCGACGAGGAGGATGCTCAGGCTCCCTATGACCCCAATGGGAAGCCAGAGAGGTAGGAAGCTGAATGGAACTGGAAAATTTGGGGTGGGGGGACACTGTGTGTCTCTTTGGCTTTTGTTAATACAAGAGTATCTACTCTCTGCTGAAGTTTGCCAGCCCATGGAACTGGTGTTCCCTGAAAAGCAGGGCACAAGTTGGAGTTAACTGGTGATATGCCCAGGCCTGGCAGGTTTTCTGCTCTGGGAGATACTTGATGGCTCTTCTGAGTTCATCTTGCCAAACAGGGCAGTGCAGCACTCCATGAAGTGTGAGGCC
Source organism: Todiramphus chloris collaris (assembly GCA_025345505.1). Taxonomy (NCBI): domain Eukaryota; kingdom Metazoa; phylum Chordata; class Aves; order Coraciiformes; family Alcedinidae; genus Todiramphus; species Todiramphus chloris. The sequence goes on along the minus strand of JANVCC010000037.1, from coordinate 14,344,301 downwards.
TGCAGGGGAGAAATGGCTTAGGATATTTATTCGCCGGTGTCGGTCTCTCGCGCTCAGATTGCTGGTGGTGCCCCAGCTCCCAGGTTGTTTGCACTGCAGAAGTGCCTGCAGCCAGCTGTGCTCCCTAGCATGGGGCTCTAAGCTCGCTCAGAGTTCATGGTGCTGAACAGAAGAAAATCTGAGCAGTGCTCTTGCAGCCTGTGGAGTCATGAGTGTTGGTGTGAGGGTTGTAGAGGGGCAGCGCTGGCTGTTGCCTGGCTGGGCGGTGAATGATGCTGGTGGTTGGGTTTCCCCGTGGAGCTCCCTGTTGGTGGGTCAGGATGGGCTGCGAGTGCTCTGCAGGTGCTCTCTGGTTTTGCATCTCCTTGCAGAGCAGATGGTGACTTAACCCCCTGATTTGTTAACCTCAGGTTTTATTACAACGTGGAGTCCTGCGGTTCTCTGCGCCCAGAGACCATTGTTCTCTCTGCACTCTCTGGCCTGAAGAAGAAACTCAGCGACCTCCAGACCCAGCTTAGCCACGAGATCCAGAGCGACGTCCTCACAATAAACTGAGGTGGCCCCTTGCGAGAAGGTGCTGAGGTGTGAGTGATGCAGAAGGGCCTGGCAGCGCTCTGGCCCGAGGCTTTCGCCTCCCCATCTCCCTCTGCCTTTCCTGGCCCAGCTCTGCTGCTCAGTGACACCTCTCCCCTGGCCCTCCTTCCCAGGGAAAGCCATTAGGATGTGTCAGGTAAAGCGGGAGGGGACTTGGTGAGTGTCTGTGCCGAGACAGGCTTTGTCTCTAAGTGACCCTGGAGTTTCAGGGCAGAGTTTTGTATTCTGGCCATGTGGTGTTTGGATTTGGGAAGCGTGTCCCTTGGTTACACAACCCTACCTTATTTGCATGTCTGTTCCTTACTGTGCTGAATAAAGCCTTCCCTTCTCTGTGCTGTCATCCCTGAAAGCTCATCCGGGGCTGCAGGAGGAAGTGTCACATCATTTACTTCTCTCCAACAGATATTAATTTAATGAGATCTGCTTTGGAGGGAGCATAGCTCTCCACTGCTGATTGCTGCTTTTGACATTATCTCCTGAGGAGACCAGAACCCCCTCCAGCAGGTAGCCCATCCAGCACTGTGTTCAAAGCAGATGTTTGAGGCTGGGCTGATAACTGAGGTGCTGCAGAAGGCAGTGCTGCAGGGGAGCTCAGATGGGCCAGGCAGGCTTAGCTGTATTTAAAGACTGCTTTGGAGCAGACTCAACCCATGTGCTATATAATCTTTATGTTAGGAGCTGGAATGCAGGGAGCCTGTCATTAATAACCCCTGGCTGACAGCTCCCACTGTGCCCACAGCCCCAGGCTGGGTTGTGTGCTGGTCTGAAGCTCAGTGCAGGACCCAAACCGTGACTGCCGTGGCAGTGGCTGAAGGGCTCCAGCAATTGCCCAAGTCACCCTTACTCCTCCCATCCATCAACACCCAGCAGGACATGGGATAATCTTCTTGGTGATTTTCCTGGAAGGTCTGCCTCTTCCTTACTGTGGTGGCTGGGAGGGAGAGGAAGGCGTGTGTGCCGCTGCGCTCGTCCTGGCATGGACGCGGGCCACAGGAAGGGCTCAGGAAGCGGGGACGGAGGCTCAGCAGCTTGGATCAGCACTACCTTCCCCTCCAGGGAGGTCGTTGTCCTTGTGTCACAGCCAACTGTGCCACAGCTCCCCACACCTGTCCCTGTCCCTGGAAGGAGCGCTGGTGTGGGCATCTTGCCTTGAGGCCAGCGCTCTGCCAGGCAGTCATGGCACAGATAACCGAACTGGCACAGATCCGGAAGAGCTTGGAGACAGAGCAGCTTGGAACTCCTCTGCCCCAGGGAACTGGATTCACCAAGGCCCTGGCGTGTACCTGGAGCCATGGGTGGCTGGAGGTGAGGGGTGACCACTGGGGTGCTAGCATTCAGTTTCACTTGGGGTTGTTTGATGGAGGGTGGCAATTTGTTCCACCCTTCTCTCCTCAGCAGTGGTTTTAGGGCTTCACTTGAAATATCCTGGCCGGGGCTGGAGGAGGAACAAAGCTTTGAGCCACGCAAGCTGCCAGGAGCCCTGGGAAATCTCCCCCGTCAGCATTTTTCTCTCTGGCAGCCGCTACTCCCACTTACACTTCCCAAGTGCGTTTGGATGGAACAGACAAACAGGAAGGGTGGATAAGGGTTGTTTATTCACTGAGCAACTTCATTAAAAAAAAAAAAACAAAAAACCAACCAAACAAAAAAAACCAACCAAACATTTTTGGTAATAAATGTTCAATCTTTTCCATATGAGGTGTAAAGCCAGGAAAAGAGAGTGGGTTACACCTCTCACCCCAGGGAGCACATGCTGCTGGGCGGTGCTGGGGTGCTGACGAGCCCCTTGGCACCCGGCTGCACTGCAGGGAGCAGCCCTTCTCCATCCCACTGTTGCCCCAGCCTCAGCCACAAGCTACACCAACCCCAAGACACAGTATTTACAGACCACAGGTTCCCACATCACGACACTCCCTCTTCCCCAAAGCACAGACCTGGAGCTTTAAGGGTGGAAATAAAAACACCGACAACCCAACCCAGACTGAAAGAAGACTCCAAAGAAACACCAAGGTTTGCACGGTAATAAAAAGATAGCCCTTCTAAAGGAGGTCAATAAATAGGAACTAGAAAAAAAATCAATTGCTTTAGAGTTTAGCACACGAAGCCCAGCTCCCCCGTGGCGAGGTCTTTCACCCAGCCACACCAGCAGACAAGGAGGGAGAAAGGACACTGGGAATATGCAGAGGGACATGGCTCTGCCCCCGTCCACGTGGGCTTCTCTGCCTGGGGACTTCTTATATCCACAAAGCTGCCCCTCAAGGGACAGATGCTACTGGCCAAAACTGGTCCCTGTGTTGCCCACCAGCCGGTAAACCAGGGGCATGGCCAGGGGGAGCGGCTGTGGGTGGAGGAGTGAGGGGTGCTGGCATGAGGGCAGTCAGGGAAAGCCAGGGGGGCTGGGCTCTGCCTGGCCACACACCCCAGCTGACACTCTTGGAAGGAAAACCAGTTTGTCCTGAGACATCTCAATTCTACAGCAAGAGTTTAAATAGCTTTGAGAAGTACAAAAATCAGCTTGGGGTGGCAGGGGTGTCCCCAGGACCCCCTGCTTTTTGCTGGGTGGTGAGATGTTGGAACCCCACACCTTCAGCCTGGCACAGCTGCACCCTCCAGCGCTGCTCCATCCCTGCGGCAGGGTGATGCTACAGCCTTCCCCTCCTTGCAGAAAACATGCCCGATTTCTTGACCTCCCCCCTTTCTTCTCCACCTCCCAGCTGGATCCCCAAGAGTCCAATACCTCTGAGTGTTGCTGCCCAAGGGCTCTTCAGTGGCCACGAAGTTTGCATTCGTGTGAGAAGGAAAAATCTCTTATAATACGGATATTCAATATATATTTCAAGTCGGTCGAGGCTGAGCCAGCCATCACCTCTGCCAACGTCAGGCCAGGGCGTGAGCCAGTGCCTGCTCCCCCAAGGTCTTGGCACAGAGGATGCCCCAGCTTGGTCTCCCTGGGGACTCGGACTGGTGGCTGCCTGTATCCTTGCCACCCCTCGGTGAAGGAAAAGGGGACCCCTGCCACAGTGTGTCCCCCCTGTGCCAGCTCATGGGGATGGCATGGGCTCCCTGCTTTCAGGCTTGTCACTTTTGGAGGACTTTGGCTTCAGCAAGATGAACCTGTTGAGGATGTCAGTGTCCGAGCTGGCCTGGGCACCGGCGTACGCCTCCCCTGGGGACAAAGCAGAGGGTGGGCTCATGGAGAGGACACCCTGGGGCTGGAGAGGTGGCAGCTCCTTGGTGTAGGATGGGGGCACTCACCAGCATAGCTGGAGGACTCGGCCATGTTCTGGGAGCCAGTGATGTGGTGCCAGTAGGCGCTGCGGGGCAGCATGGTGGTGGGGGTGCAGGGGTAGGAGAAGTGCTCAGTGCCCTTGTTCAGCAGCTGTGGTGGATGGGGGGGAGTGAGGGTGACACAGGGTGTCCCGAGACCCCCCCCAGCTATGTCCCCAGGTTGGGATGGAGCTCACCCTGACGTTCTTCTCCATCTCCAGCAGGACCTTCTTGTGCTGCTCGGCAATGGCCAACGTGGCGCTGTGCACACGCTGGTAGATCTGCTCACCCTCCTGTGTCTGGAAGGTGTAGAGACCTTCTCCCGCGTCACACATCCTGTGGGGATGGGGCACGGGGCGTCACCAGGGTCCCCAAGCTGAGAAATGATTAAAAATACACCCCCAGGGTGGCAGCTGGCCCAGCTTCCCGTGCCTTAAGTGCTGTCCCCATGTCCCTTCTGTGGTGCTGAGCTGGGACCAGCCCCAGCTCCAAACCTGTGGGGCACCCTATGCAGGTCATGGCCATCACTCCAGCATCAGGCCTGCCCTGGGGTGATGGCAGCAGGGCCACCTCTCTGGTGTGCCCGGAAGGATGAAGACACCCAGGGTGGTTCCCAGTCCCCACGAGGGTGACCTCTCACCGTCCGGCCTCGAAGGTGAAGCGGGTGGCATCGCGCCCGTAGCGGCGCAGGGAGCAGAGGGGCCAGGAGACCAGCTTCACCCGGGGGTTGTGCGTGTCCCAGAGGTAGATGTTTTCATGGGTGATCTGCAGCTTGCACTCGCCATAAACGTCCAGGTTGGGGCAGGGGAGGAGGAACACGTTGAACCAGTCTGGAGAGGGGTTTAAAAACAAAACAAAAAAAAAAAGAGAAAAAGAAAAAAAAATTCAGGGGGGCGTAGCAAGGGCAAGCCCCGAGCGAGAGCCCCACCGCCACGCGCTCACCCGTCTGGTCGCACTGCACGCCGGGCGCCAGCAGGTCGGGCTCCCCCAGGCTGATGTCGTTCAGGCGGGCGCCCAAGCACTCCACCGACAGCGTCTTGTACCACTCCTCTGCCTCCAGCTCTGCAAGACACCACGGCAGCCTCTGGGCAACCCTGGCCAAACTGGGGTGCCCCAGCCTGGCACCCTCAGCCTGGCTCCCCTGGGTGCTGCCCCGTACCCGAATCACAGGTGAAGGTCCGGGCAGAGTCATCAGTGAAAACAATGGCCACGGCCTGTCGCTTGGTCTCCTTGGGCAGCCGGGTGATGCACTTGACGTTTCTGATCTCAGTGACCTGCAGAGGAGCTGGGGGGAGTCACTGAACCAAACCCAGCCCCACTACACGCAGACCCCAGCTGCTGCACCCAGGACCTGGCTGCTACTGCACCCAGAGACGAGTGGAACCCAGATCCCAGCTCCTGCTGCACCCAAACCCAGCCCCTGCTGCACCCAGACCCTGGCTGCTGCACCCAGACCCCGTCCTCTGGGCTGCACCCAAGCCTGAGTGCCACTACACCCAAATCCCAGACCCTGCTGCACCCAGACCCCGCGGCACGCTTCATCCTGCCCCAGCTACATCCCACTGGATCACATGGGGCAACAGCCACCAGCTCCAGCCCAGTAAGTTCAGGTGAGAAGGGAGGGACCCACTCTGGCACGGGGCCCCAAGTGGCACCCCAGCACCCCTCCACTGCAGCCCCTCACCTTGGGGCACCCACGCAGACACGACGACTTCTCATCCGGGTACTTCTCCAGGCGCTGGGGCCCTTTGCTGGAGGCTTTGCGGAAGACCAGCCAACACCGCCGGTAGATCTGCCGGACCGAGGGCACCAGGGCTGCTGCGGGGCAGGTGGGGGTCCCCATCCCCGCCCCGTCCCCATTCCCCCACCCGCTTCCCCAGCACCCATGCCCAGTCCTGCTGACCCTGCTCGCCTAGCGCCAGGAGGGGACATTAGGGATGGGGCTATCCCAAGGCTAGCATCAGCCCACCCCCCGTCAGTGTTAATTACAGAGCTTAATTAATAAACTTGAGCAAGGCTCCCAGGGGGACCCACATCCCAGCATCTCCCCATCCCCTCTCCTGCAGCCCCTGCCTCCGGGGGTGGCAATACCCGAGCACCCCCCCTCCAAGCCCGCTCCCTCTTTGTTCTCCCTAATTAGCGTGAAATTACCCAGCATGCTCGCGGCTGCCGGCTCGGAGCGATAGAGGCAGGCGACCAAACGCTCTGACCCCCCACCTATGGGTGCTGCACTCCAGCACCCCGCTCCTCTGCACCCAGCAGCCCTCTCACCGGCACCGGGCAATCCCGGTGCCGAAACTGAGCGCAGAGGGAAACTGAGGCAGGGGGGTGGGCGGGGCTCATGGACGCCCCCCAGAACCCTGCCGAGACCCGTGTCTGAGGGGCAACGGGGGGCACCCGGTGCAGGATCCAGCCCCCTGGGGCTGCCGAATGATTTGGTTACCAACAAGTGGGTTACCCCTGCCGCCAGCACGGCCCCCAAAATGCCACTTATTCAACCCAAAACCAGGGATGCAGGTTGCAGCAAGAGGTGATGTGGCTGGGGACCCCACGCCCCAAAACCATGGGTGCCTCCTTCTTCCCCCCATTCCCTGAAACCCCTCACTCACCCCCAGCTTCTTGCTCTTCATCCTCACATAGCCTTGCTTGATGATGTCGTTAAAATTCGTCGCCATGGTGATGGCCCGATGGGGTAGGGGATATTTTGGGAGGGGGGAGGCAGCCTTCACCTTCGCCCCCCCCTCTCCATCCTTTTCCTCTGTACCCCCCCTGCCTCACCACCAGCCCAGCTTAGCACTAATGGTATCCCCCATCCTGGCTGGAAAAGAGAAATGACAGATCGACGGGTGACATCTTCCTCCTCCTCCTGCCTCCTCCTCCTGCCTCCTCCTCCTCCTCCCTTCGCTGCCTGAACCATCCGGGTGGAACAGTCCAGCGTTAACCCCTGCCAGCGTGGCAGTGCCAGGCCGGCACACACCGGTGGTCCTCTCCCCACCAGCCCCGACATGTGTTCCAGGGCACACTCATACTGGACCTCACCCGTGTGTCTCCATCGCACCTCACAGTGCTCCTCCTTCCTCCCAGGCTGCTCACTTAGGCAGCAACATGGTCCTGGCTGCTGGGCATCAGTAGGGTTCAGTGTTAACAACTGCCTGCCCAGCCAGGCCAGCTCTGCCATGGGGTGTTCTGGCCCTGGCACCAGGTGCCAAAGGGATCCTGGTTCCCAACCTTGCACCCCCTGCCTCCCCGCAAGCTCAGCTTTGCTCAGCCTTGCTCAGCCCAGTTCCGACCTGGTCCTGCTGCCCAGGGGGAACCCCAGCCCCAGGTGGCAGGACCAAGCAGAGACCAGGTTCCTTTCCCAGTACTCAGGGGCATCCATCCTCACCTATCCCATCAGGCCCAACCCAGAGAGGCCATCCTGCAGTGCCCATATCTCAGTATTCCCCTCCAGCCACTTCAACTACCGCCACAGACGGCCTGGGTGCCACCAGGGTGGCTTGTGGCCCCCCCTAAGAGCCAAACTGGCCCTGCCGCCTGGGACCCACCCTGTACCTGGTCCTGCGGCACTGGGCTCTGTGCCGGGGTGGACCGTGTCCCGGTTGGACCAGGGACTGGAGGCACTGGGAGCTGAGATAGCACCCTAGGGACCCTCTGCTGTCTTGAGGGGAGCTGGGATCAGCACTTGCCTCTGAGAGGAGCATCCCCCCGGCACCCCCACCCCACACACGCCAGCACCCCGAAGGACCTCAGAGATGCCAGGGGAGCCCCTCACGTCCCCCCGGGCCACCCCACTCTCCGGTCTGTCACCTCGGTCACCCCCAAAGCCGCTCCTCCCTGACACTTCCATCACTCCCAGACCTCTGCCGCTCCCACCAGCATCGTCCCTCCCCGCGCTGCGTCCCCCCCGCCGCGCCCCCCCGACACCCGTCCCTCCCGACACCCGTCCCTCCCGACTCCGGCCGAGCCCCCCGCAGCCAGCGCCCCGCCGTGCCCCCCCCCGGCCTTACCCGGCCCCCGCACCAATGCAGGCGGCGGATCTGGCGTCCGGCTCCGCGCCGCTGAGAGCCCCGGAGCCGCGCAGCCCGGCTCGCCCCGGCCCCGCCCCGCCCCCGCCCCCCAGGCCCCGCCCCCGGTCCTGGTCCGTCCCCCCCCCACTCCACCACCCCGGGCAGCCTCCGTCCCTCCGGGCCCGGCCTCGCCCGGCCCAGCCCAGCCCAGCCTGAGCCACAGCCGGCCGCCCTAGAAAGAGGGCTTTTTCCTGCATGCGCATCGTTATGCTTCAGAGTGAACGCCCCGCGGTGGCTGACGGGCGGCGGCAGCCTCTCGCAGAGCTGCTTGTCCCGGGGATCAGGCAGACCTCTCCTCGACCCCCATCCTCCCTTATACCCTCTAAAACTCTGCTTTTCAGGGTCCCTGCTGAAACTGCTTGCAGGCACCTCCACCCCCGCAGCCCCATTTGTTGGGCCATAAAAAAAATGAATAATCACTGGAAATAAAAGGGCATTAAAAAATAAACCACGAGCGGCAAAGATCCATGCTTTTAGCCAATCAATTAAAAGGCAGAGTGAGGGGATTAGCTCACTGAAATATTAATTTTTAATAAGGTTGTGTCTGAGCTCCTCCAAAGCTCCGCAAGGCCCCTGCTCTGTGGGTGCTGGGCCGCAAGCACCTGGGCTGGGGAGGTCAGCACCCATGGGTGAGCACCTCTGCACCCCTCCAGGGTGAGCACCCCTGCACCCATGGGTGCAGATGCAGGCATGTCTGTGGCCACAAGCATTACCAGACACCCCCACAGCCCCCGCTTCTCGCTTCCCAGGCACAGGAACAGCTTTACCCACGAGCTGGGCTCGTCTCTAGGCGTGGGGACAGTGATAGCAGTGGGGTGATGCCCACAGACACACATTCAGCCCCATGCTGTGCCCTCCCATACCCTCCATCCTTGCTCAGGCATGGGAACGGAGCAACAGCCCAAGCTACCACCAGAGCCTTGGCCCCTCTGGGCTTTGTATTTATAATAAAAAAAATCATATACAAATACATACATATATATAAAATATATATATAGAAAAGTGGGCAGGAGAGCATGGCTGGCTGCAGGGCTCAGTGCCCTTCTGTGCCCTGCACTTCCTCCTCCTGGGCTGCTCAGTGATGCTTGGCTTTGGTGGCCACATCTGTGTCCCAGGAGATGCCGGTGGCCAGTAGCCACCAGATACTGTCCAAGAGGCAGCGGGCTCAGAGCATCCCCAGGCAAATTCCACCCTGCCACTCCGTGCCCCAGTTTCTCCATCTGTACGACGGTCACCGCACCACCGAGCCCCGTGGCAACAGGCACTTGCGGGCAGAGGACCGCCATGGGACATCCCTGTGGCGGTGGCACCTGGCCCTAGGCTCTAGGGCACCTGGATCTGCAGGTCCTCGTCCTCATCGGGGTCGCTGGTGCCATCGCCGGCATCGTCGGGACTGAAGCGGGCACTGCGCATCTTGCCGAAGAGCGGGGTGCTCTGCTGCCGCCGCAGCCTGCCGAGCAAGAGCTGCCTGGGGGGATGCCGAAGCCAAGCCCACTCCCCTGTACCCCTACGGAATGACTGCACCCCAGTGGGACCCCATTACTGTGGCTCTCACTAAGCTCTGGATCAGCACCCCCAGACCGGGGCCAACCCGCCAGTTGGGTTTGAGGAGCCCTGGCTGATGGTTGGCACAAGCGGGGCACCAGCTAGACACCCATAGGGCTGGACATGGCCACGCTGGGCAGCTTGGACCTGGCGGAGAGCAAAAGCTGGAAGGAGCTGTCCCCCTAAAATGAGACACCCCCCCCCCCCCCAAAATATCCAAGAGTTCCCATTCCCAGGAGCTTGCAGTGGTTTTAGATCCTCACTCTCCCTCATGTGAAAATTCATCAATGAAAATTTATGAAGCAAATTTGACATCAAAAGGCTCAGGACCCAGCCAGATCTGACCCGTTTGCTGTGTTTTACTGGAAAGTATGAATTATTTAAGGTAAGCACACGGGGAGGCTGGAGGCGGGGGGAGAACACGAAGCCTCCATTATTCTTGCATGATTTAGTGAGGATGTCCCAATAAAAGAAAGGAGGATTACAAACACGGCTCCCCCACCACCTCCCGGAGATGCGGCATCGATCCCTCGTGGCCATCTCAGCTCTTTACTGCTGGAGAGGCAAAGCGAGGCCAGGGAAAGTTTTTAAGGGTGATAAAACCCACTTCCCCCCTCCCCAGACCAGCAGGGGTTGCTCAGAGCCTGCCCTGGCCCTGGGTACTGGTAGGTGAAACCCCAACTGGCTTGAAACTGGGCTGTATTGGTCTGTGGGCAGCCTTGTGCTGGTTAAACTGGGAGGTGAATGCCATCCAAGGATAGCTGCACACCCTCCAAGGACACTGGAGGCACTTCGGCCACACTTAGACTGGGTTCAACCACAAAGATGCTGTTTGACGTATGGTGGCAAGGAGAGTCATCCCACCCGTCCTTGCTGGTCCCACCACGGCCCACCCTGGTCCCTTGCTCACCGGGACTGCAGATGCTCCAGCTGCACCTGGAAGCTCTCGCTCTGCTCTGTCTGCTCATCCAGCGACCGCTGCAGTTTCCGCGTTTGGTTGTGGGCCTCATCGAGCTGTAGGATGGGATGCGGCTGTCAGCAGCCGCAGCAGGAGCTGAGCTGCTCACTCCTGTCCCCTCCAACAGCGTAAGCTTCCCCACCTCATCCTCGGCTTGCGCCAGCTCCTTCTTCAGCTCCTCCACCCTCAAGCGCAGCTTCTTCACCTCACCCTCGTGCTGCTCCACACGGCGGTTGGCATGGGCCAGCTCGGCCATCTTCTCCTGGTACTGCTTCTTCAGCTTGGTGTGGATGTGCTTCAGGTCAGCCAGCTCCTGTGGTGGGCATGACGTGAGGGGCTGAGTGGGTGAGAGCCACCTCCGCAGTCAGGTGCCCCCTTGCCCACCCCCAGGGACCTCTCCTACCACCCCACCTCAAGATAGAAGAACTGATGGAGGATGGGGTCACTACCTCCCCTTAATGAAGGGTGGTGGCACAGTTTGGGCGTGAGCAGATCCTAAGGCTGCTGAGCCACTGCTGAAATGACAGGGTCACCCAGGGTGGGTGGCAGGGGACAGGATAACCCCCACGGCACCTTGTTCTTCTCGAAGAGCTCAGCCTGGATGGTTTTGAGGTCGGTGTCCAGGGCACTGGCTGTCTGGCGCCGCTTTCGAGCCAGCACCTCCTCCAGGTCCTCGATCTGCGCCCGCAGCTTCTTGTTCTCCCGCTCCAGGTTGAGCTTCTCTGTCTCCAGACGCTCCCGACGGCCCCACTCGGCCGCGTTCTCCGCCTGCAGTCGCTCCATCTGGGACAGGGGGTGGCTGGGAAGCAACGGGGATTCCCTTTGCTGATCCCTTCATCCCTGGCACTAGGGTTCAGCCTCACCTCTGCACGCAGCTCAGCCAGCTTCTTGTCCATGCTGGAGCGAGCGCCCAGCTCGTCCTCCAGGTCCTCAGAGATGCGTCCCAGCTCATCCTGGTGGATCTCCTTCAGGATGTTGAGCTGGGGGGGACACGACACAGCACCCAAGGTGTACAGTGAGCACTCACCTTGCACCACCTGAGCCCTACCCACACTCATCCACTCAACCTCTGCAGATGGACCAACTGGCTCAATAGCACCAATGAAGACCCTTAATGATCACCCGGGAGTAGGGGAGATGTATGTGGGTCACCATTTTCAACCATCAGAACATGCCATCTGCTGGGAGACTGGCCACCTCCCCCCAGGCACCCCTGGTCCCCAGGTACCTCCCTCACCTGCTTCATCACCTCCTGCTTGTTCTTGTTGAGCTCCTCGTACTTGATCTTCCACTGGCTAAGCTCAGCCTCCAGCTTCTCGATGCTCTTGCTGAGTGCCAGCTTATCCCTGGGGAGAGGCAAAGCTGGTGACAGCTTGCAGGCCCCCATGGGACATACCATCCCAGTGGGGACCAGGCTGGGCATAGCTGGCACCCTGCGAAGATGATGCCCCGAGCACTCACTCCCGCTCCTTGAGCAGCACTTTCTGGGACTCATCCAGCCTCAGCTTCAGGGCGGTGACTTTGGTGGCATCCTCCTCCATGACGCTGACATCCTCCCAGAGCAGGCGGCTCCGTTCCTGGCGGGCAAAGGAGGCCCGGGGGCCCCGCTGCTCCCAGCTCTCATCCTGCTTGCTTGTCAAGATGTTTTCCATCAGCTCCAACTCCTGCAGCACCATGGGTGGCCCAGCACAGGGAACAGGGTGAGAGGGGAGAAGTCCTGGCTTCACACCTCCTACAGCACCCAGCCTTCATCCCATAACCAAGAGCATCCCTCCAGCCAAACCCAGCAGCATCCCACCCTCCAGTCCTCAAGGACCCCCTGAGGCTGACAGAGAGGGACCAGTTCTCCCAGTGGAGTTCCCATACACTGCCATGCTCTGCTCCCCATCTCGCTGGAAATTTGGGATAATTCCAATTTGTTACACCGACCTCCCTGTGACCGCCACATGGGCAATCTTCTACCAGACTCCACGAGCACACTGAAAATGAGCTGCTGCAGGGGTTTTCCGGGGTCAGGACAACCCTGGGGACCAACCACGGAGCCCACAGATCATGCTCAGATTAGTCTTAAATTTGCCACTCGGCAGCCATGACATCAAGAGGCCTGAAGCAGCATGGCACGGCAGTGACTTCTGCGGCATGACAGAGCCAACGGCAGCCGAGGGGACAGCTGGAGAAGCTGGGAGCATCCCTGGGGTGGCTCTGGTGTCCCCTCTTTCCTCCTGCTTTTGGCACAGACCTCTGCCAGAAGCCCATACATTAAAGCTGTCACTGGGAGACGTCACCAGCACTGCCGAAGCCATTGTCCCCTGCACCAGCACACTGACTTTGGCCTAACGCCTCCAAAGGGGAAGCCCCAAGGAAGGGGCCAGAGCCGGTGCTGAGCTGATCCCGCAGGACACTGCTCTGAGAGGGGTCTGAACCACCCATTGCTCCAGAGGTCTGAGTGCCAAGGCTGCTCTGAGAGGGGTCTGAGCCAAAAAGCTGCTCCAACAGGGGCCTGATGCCATGATCCTGCTCTGAGAGGGGTCTGAGCCCCCCATGCTGCTCTGAGGGGTCTGACTTTCCCACCCATGCTGATCCAAGAGGCATCTGCCCCTTCCCACTGCCCATCTTCACAGGGCATGGAGTGCCCCTGCGGGCACAGGCAGGCAGTGGTGCAGGGGGGGTGAGGAACCCCCACAGCACTGCCCCTACTCACCTTGGCTTTTTGGGGTGCCTCAGCCCCCACATCCCTCACGGGCTCGTGCTCAGGGTCAGCCTCTCCCTCCGCCCCATCGGTGTCGGGAGGGCTGCTGGTGCCAGGCCGGCCCTGAAGCCGCGCTGACGGGCGGGCGGGCGGTGGGCGCTCCTCTGGCCGGTCGCGGTCACGGTCACGGCGCAGACTGGCCAGTTCTTTGGTGAGGGCTTCCAGGCGATGCCGCAGCTGCCGCACCTCCTCACGGGCCCGGTTGCGCTCAGCTCGCACCTTGCTCCACTTCTCCCGCCAGTTGGCCGTGCAGTCCGACCACCATCGCATCGTCTTCTCCATCTGAGCCGCCCGCGCCCGCGCCTCCTCCAGCTCCCGCAGCCGCAGCTCTTCCCGCCCTTCCCAGTCCCCTTCCAGCAATGCTGGGGGGGGACCAGGCGAGGGTGTCCCGCTGGGGGGCGACGGGGACGGGTCAGGGGCCAGCAGGGCCAGCAGCGAGCCCCCCGGCAGCGGCGGGGAGCCGGCCAGGCGCGAGGCCCCACTCTGGCTCATGGTGAGTCTCCCCTAGGACGTGGCCATCACTGTTGGGACAGTGCCTCTGCCCAGGGACCTGCGGGAGACAGGAGGGGTCAGGGGGAGCCCGGGGACTGCAGGGAAGGGGGGGGCACAGCCCCTGGTTTTGGCGAGCGGCACATTGAGCGATGAGATCCCTGGCACAGACATTGGTCAGGTCCCTGGCAAGGACTCTGGTGATGTCCCCAGCGATGATCCCATCAAGGAGTCAAATGATGGCCCCTGCCAGGCCACCACCAAAGACCCCAGTGAGGTTCCCAACCAGGACCCTGTCAGGGTCTTCACTGGTGAGGTCACTGATGATGGCCCCAGCAGGATTCCCAGAGAAGACCCTGGCTAAGTCCCCGACAAGGACCTGAACCCACTGCCTGGCCACTGGCACCTTGTTCCAGCCTGGCACTGCAGCTGGCACCAGCCTGGCCCGGGGCACCTTTGCCAGCGCACAGCAACGTCTACATATCATCCAGATGATGTCATGCACATGAGATCATCTGGATGACATCACCTGCGGGCCTCCGAGACCCTCCCCGGTGCTGGGGCAGGAGGGGAACCGGCTGCACCCCGAGGATTAAAGCCCGAATCCGACGCCAGCGCGGCAGGAAGAGCTCCGGTAGATCGGACGGGCCCTGGTGGCAGGATGTGCGCCGGGACACGGCGGCAGGACGCGCTCTCCGGTGATGCCACAACAAAGGGCCGGAGCTGGCCGCCCGTGTCCCGGCACGGACCTCCCAGCCCGGCTCGGCCAGGCGGGTAAACCGCCCCAGGAAACCTTAATAGGAGGCTGCTGCGAGCCCTAATGGGATAAGTACAGAGCCCGGACTGCGGCCAGCCCGCAGCCTCCCGGCGGGTTTCGGGACAGCGAGGCCACACCCGCCGCCAAACCCCGGTGCCGGAGCAGCGGCCCGTGGCAATTACGTACTTCGCACAGGGCAAAAAAAAATATTTTCTCTGAAACGGGGAAGTTTTAGTAAAACTGGGGAGGCGGCGAGGCTACGCTGCTGCCCCGGGGAGGCAACCCGGGCCCCGGCAGCACCCCCGCTGCGGCGCGGCACCCCCGGGAGTACACGTGGAGCACCGGCACCGCCCGGGGGAGCGCGCGCGGATCGCGGGAAACCGACGGCAGGACCTCCGGGAGCGCCGGCGCCGCGCAGCGCCCACGGGAGCGCGCGTGGGTCGCGGCACCCCATTCTGCCGCCGGGAGCGCGCCCCCCCCCCCCCCCCCCCCGCGCTCTGGCTCCTGGCGGGGGGCGGAACCGCCCGCCCCCCGCGCCTCCCCATTGGCCGCGGGCGCTGCCACTCGGCCGCCGGCGGTGACGCGGCCCCGGCCCGTGGGAGCCGCTGCATTCCTCCGCGGCAGCACCGCCCCGCCCCGTCCCGTCCCGCACGGCCCGGTACGGCCGGTACCGCCCGGCCCGGCGCGGCTTGGCGCGGTACCGCCCGGCTCGGCGCGGTACCGCCCGCCCCGCCCCGTCTGGTCGCGATGCGGCCGCCCCCTCCGCCAAAGTTTCTCGCAAGTTTCCCTGGCGCCGCCGCTGCCGCCGCTGCCGCGTCCCGCCCGCCCACCGGCATGGCCCGGGCCGGCCCGGCCCGCTCCCCCACCCTCCCCTCCCTCCCTCACCGGTGCGGGTGCGGCGTCGGTGCGGGCAGCCCGCGCGGGCCGGGGCGCTGCCGACCGAGTCTCCTCCTCCTCCCCTCCTCCTCCTCCCCTCCTCCTCCCGCCGCCGCTCCCGCCCCCCGCCCGCGCCCGGGGCGGGGGGGTACTACTCCCGCCGCCGGGGCCCAGACCAGGGCCGCGGGTCCGCGTCCTCCCTCCACGGGGGCTTCCTCGGTGCTTTCGGCACCGGGTGTGTGGGGGTTGCTCGTGTGCTTGCCCGCGTGGGTTTCCCAAGCGGTTATGCTCGGGGGGGGGAGGGGGGAGCTTTCCACGGGTGTCCGCACGTGGGAGGCCGTGCGCGGCCATGAACACGCGTGCTACACGTGGGTTCCCGGTGGCGCCTGGCACACGCGTGCAGGCGGGTGTTTGCCCACGGGGAAGTTTTTCAACAGGCTCTTTTACAGGCAGGAGGGTTGCACACAACTGTCCCTGCGTGCGTGGGGACGCCTTGCTCAGGCTGTGCACAGGCGTGCGTGTGCCCACACGTGTTTCGTGCGAGTGTTTGCGCGTGGGAGGCTGCACGTGGTTGTTGCTCACGGGTGTTGGTGTTATAATTGGTACGAAGTTTGATGAACAAACAATTCACAGTTTATCACATTGGCAGACCTGCGCAGGAGCAGCTGGCTCAGGAGCGTTCGCACACGAGTGTGGCCTTGCACACGCACGTGCTCACGCGTCGTGCCCACAAAGGTTTGCACATGGATGTGCTGGTTCACAAGTGCGATGCACGTGTGGCTGAAGCTGCTTGGCCCCCGGCTTCTTTCCAGCTTGGGCCTCTTCAGGGTTTGAGTGCTCCTGGAGCTGCTGTGGATATGGCTGCTGGGCTGGGGGACCAGGGCTGGAGAAAGCCTCACCTTTCTTCCCTGTGGCTATGGCTGCTCCCGCAGGATTGGCATCGCTCCACTCCACATCCATGAGCTGGAGGCTGGAGCTCAGGAGGGTATCTGGGGAACATGGGATGTTCCCACCCAAAGTTCCCCATGGGTGAGCAGGTTCCGGATGGCCACGCAGCGCTGCCCACCACATCCCCACTCATCCTGACGCTGGCTCCATCTTGCTCCCAACCAAGTGGCGAAGCCCCAAACCACCATTTTCCTCCAATATTTTTCCTTTTGCTGAACTTTTTTCAGCCAAAAAATATTGGGAGATACAAGTGGCCAAGAGGATTTTTGTCCCATGGGACATAGAATTATGCCATAGGACACAAACACCCTTTTCTCCCACAGCATAAAGAAAAGCAGGGAAAAGTAAATCAAATTAAAATTGTAAATGCCTGTGCATGTTCTGTCCAAGCCCGGTATTTTTCCACTGGAAACAACCCCAGGAAGCTGGAGGCAGGGGATGCTTTGCTTTCTCATGCCCCTATCCCTGTGTTTTGTGCCGGGGAAGCCCGAACAAGGAGCTTTGCTTGCAGCCGGTAAAGTGATTTTGCAGGCAGTTTGGCCAGAGCTGCTGGTGCTGCTGGGGATGGGTGCATGTTTAACCCACTCCCGGCACTGAAATGGGGCTTTGAAAGCCAGTAAGATTTTTTCCAAGTGTGTCTTCACTGTGCTAGGACATGAGCATCTCGGTGACACCATCAAGTTGAAGGATGCATTGAAGTGTCCTGGGATCTGTGGGTTTTGCCCTTAAAATAAAAGATCAAACCTCCTGGGCCCAGGGCATGTCAACTAAGGACATGGACCCATGTTTGTGGTCCACGGACCATCCTCCTGGCATCCTTCCCCTCCAGCTCTGAGGGTGCCTGTCTGTGCCTAAAGGATTCCCATCCTCCTGGTGGGTCAGGTGGAGGCAGGTCGTTGCCCCACACCATGAACTGAGACCTGGAGGCTTGTTTTGTGAGTGGCTGCAGGCACTGGGCAAGCACAGGATGGTATCTGGTGACTCCCAGAATAACCTCTGTAATTTTACCAGGCACTGAAGTGAGACTGACAGGTCTGTAATTATCATGGTCTTCCTTCTTGCCCTTCTGTCTGGAGTATTATGTCCAATTCTGGTCTCCCCAGTTCAAGAGGGACAGGGAAATACTAGAGACAGTCCAAAGGAGGCTATAAGGATGATGAAGGGACTGGAACATCACTCTTATGAGGAAAGGCTGAGAGCCCTGGGGCTGTTTAGTCTGGAGAAGGGCAGACTGAGGGGGGGATCTTATTAATGTTTACAAATATCCAAAGGGTGGGTGTCAAGTAGAAGGGGCCAGTCTCTTTTCGGTGGTGCCCTGTGATAGGATGAGGGGCAATGGACACAAACTGGAACACAGAAGTTCCACCTCAAGATGAGGAAAAACTTTACTGCAAGGTTGCCAGAGCCTGGCCCAGGCTGCTCAGAGATGTGATGGAGTGTCCTTCTCTGGAGAGATTCCAAACCCGCCTGGATCTGTTTCTGTGTGGCCTGCCCTGGGTGACCCTGTTCTGGCAGGGGTGTTGGACTCAATGATCTCCAGAGGTCCCTTCCAACCCCTACCATTCTGTGATTTTATGAATCTTGAAAACAGGTACAACTTTTGCCAGCTTCCAGTTTTGCCTACCGGGACCTCTCCAGACTCCCAAGGCTATTGAGGGAGGTCCTGCAGTGACATCAGCCAGCTCTTTCAGTACCCTGGGATGGAACTCATTGGGCCCCAAAGACTCATGCATCCAGCTGGAGCAGCAAGTCTTGAACAAGTTCAGGGATGGCTGGGAGTTTTTCATCCCCTTGGTCACAGTCTTCCAACACAGGACTCCAGCAGTCCCAGGGCACATCACTGGTGTTAAAAAACAAGGTGAAGAAGTCATTAAACATCTCTGCTTTGTCTATGTTCCTATTTTTGAGGTGACCAACCTCATCAAGTAGCAGACCAATGTTATCTCTGATCCTCCTTTTGCTCTTAACACATTTTTGAAAGCCCTTTTTGTTGTCCTTCCCAGTGCAGGATTGCCTGAACACTGAGCGTTGTCCTCACCAGTTTTCTTCCTGCAGTGGCAAACAGCATCTCTGTAGTCCTCCCGTGTTGCCTGTCCTTGCTTCCAATGTCCGTATTCTTTCCTTTTCCACCTGAGTCCTAGCAGCAGATCCCAGCTCAGCCCCACTGGCTTGACTTCCCTCACTGATCAAACCGTGTCATGTTGATGCTCCGTGGTGGCACCACCATGGCACCTGTGCTGCAACAGCAGCCGGCTGTGTTCCTTGGCACGGAAGAGCAGGGGTTGCTGGTGAGCTGACGGTGAGGAGAAGCTCATTAGAGGCAGAAAGTTAATGATATCAGACGTGCCCGGGAAGCAGGTTGTCTTTGGGCCATGCCCAATTGCAGCCATCTGCCATGTCCTTGGCGTTTGTCGGTGCCATGGATGCTCCCCCCTGCCCTGGTCCCACACCACAATGTGAAAAAGAGTAAGCAAAAGGAAAATTTAAAGCTCTCTTGATTTAATCTGCTCATCTGCATGCAAACACTTCATTTTCTGTGTCCCCAGCTACAGCGCAGGCAGAGCCAGAGTGGCCAACCCCACCCTAGTGCTGCCGACCCCAAGAACTACCCTGTGCCCAAGGTAAAGGCTTTTCTGGAGCGAGGGGGGGATGTGGGGGCCAGCACCATGCTGGGGGCTTGTCAGGGTGCTGAGCTGCTCCCCACAAAGGCAAAACCCACCTGAAGTGACACCAGTGCCCTGCTGTTTCTTGAGGGCGCAGGGAGGGAGCGATGGTGGGGTGGCAGGGGGGATGGTGGGTGACACTGCTGGGCTGGGCCGGGCGGCAGGGGATGTTGGGGCAAGTGCCTGCAGTGGGCACTCCGGGGATCCAAGGGTTACATAGGTGAGAAGTAAAAGGGTTATTTACTGCAAAACATCCTAAAGATGATGTGATGGCTGTCCCTTGCTGGGGATCAGAGGGCAGCCAGTGCAGGCAGCTGCCCACGGAGCTGCTGCTCCAGCCCTGGGAGGCTCCGGCTGTGCTGGCCATCACCATCTCCAGGGCCTCAAGCATCAATCCCATTCCTGCACCCACAGTAAAACCATCAGGGTTGCACCCTGGCACCATGGGACTCATGATCTCTCTCCACAGCTGCTTTGGGTGCCAGCAGGGTTCCTGTGGTGGGTGTTGCTGTGAGTGATGCTAGGTGGGGTATTGCATTGGATGCACATTGTACTGCCATCCACCTTCCCCCCACCCTGTGCCAGGGATGTTTCCTCCTCCCCAGCTCGGTGCTGGGCTGCTGCCAGGAAGCCCTGGCACCATGGTAGAGCATGTTGGTGACCCTTCTGGCTTGCAGGCTGCTTGCCGGGGATTTGCAGCTGTGGACTGGGATGGCAGTGAGGTCTAAGTCCCTGGTGGAGGGTGGGGAGGCAGAATTTTTGTCTGACACGGTTTTATAACCTTAATAGTAAAACAGATGCAATGAGCATCTCACACCCAAGTGGCTGTGGCAAACACCCTCATCCTCACCCTGCCACCAGCACAGCTGTTCTGCGCTCCTGGGCTGGGGCTTTGCTGCTGCTGTGGCTTCAGTAGCGCCTGGCTGCTGGGGGTGGGGAGAAGCTGCTGGGACCCCACCTTTGTCCTGCAGCCAGTGCGTGGGAAAGGGTCATGGTCCCAGGGGATGTGGGTGGAGGCTCCGAGGAGCTGCCCAGGTCCTGGGTGCCTTTTGCAGGAGAGGAGCACAGCAGTGGCCACCCTGCTGCTCATTGCTCTTGTCCTCTGGCTTGCCACTGGCATCCTGAGGGCTCAGGATAGGGACATCTCCCATTCTGGAAGTGGTCTGGGCACTTTCAGGGCTCCCTGGGCTGGGGTAGGGTGGGGGTGGGGCAGTGTGCCATACAGTGAGGCTTATCTTCCAAAACAGCTCTGTAGGAGCTGGAGAAGATGGAGAGTGATGTGGACACCCTGGAGAAGGAGCTGCAGCAGGGCCACAGCAGTGCCCACAGCTGAGATGAGCAGCAGCTCCATGCTGCTATCCCACAGGGTTCCCCATCCTGCCAGACCCACAGGGGCTGGATCCTGCTGTGTCCTGCCTCGAATACCCTCCCTGTGCAGGTTAAACAGGCTGGAGAAGAATCTGTGCCATCAGGAGAAATCCAGCTTCACTGGTGGCATGATCAAGACCTACGTGTTCAAGTTCATGATCAAGCACTTCAGAAGGCTGGCCCTTCTGCACTGCTGTGGCTATTCCCAGAGGGTGCCCATATCCCCTGGCTCCCTTCATCCGTCCATCCCCAGTGGGAGGTGCAGAGGGCATGCTGGGGTGGCTGATACTTGCCCAAACTGGGTTTCCATCCTCCTCCAAGGACGCTTTACAGCAGCCAAGCCTCCTGAGACACAGTTGTGCCAGAGCTTCACAGGAAGCCATGGCTGCAGGTCTCCAGCACTGTCACTGGATAAATCTGAGGGCTTCTAAAGCTGGGAGGCAGGGGGCAGGTAGGGAGGTATTCTGCAGCCAAGAGCCAGGATTGCCATCCTGAAGCTCTTCTGATTTATGAAAAGTGAAGCCCTGGCCCACACATCCCCGTGGTGAGAAGGGAGAGAGCAAACTGTGGCAGGGAGTGTGGGGAGCAACTTCCCCACCCCCTGTGTGCTACGGCTGGGATGGGAGCTGCTACTGCTGCTGGGGCCGGGGGATGCTGTGGAGCCACACATAGCTGGGGTACCTGTGCTATGGGGGGCAGCCGGGGCAGCATCTTGACCCTCCCTGAGCCAGCCGAATGCAGGGTGGCCAAACCCATCTCTCTCGTGCCCACCAGCACAGGATGTGAAGCTGGTCCAGGGCAAGAGCCGGCAGAGCCGGCAGCCGTGCTCTGCCTTGTCATTAGAGAATGTCCCACTAGATGGCACGAGGATTTTGACGATGGTCCCACCTCTGGACTGTGCGTGCAGCAGGGCTGGCCACGGTGCTGCAGGCCTCTGCCCGTGCTGGTGAGCAGTGGCGAGGAGCCCCCTGACAGCCATGCGGGGAAATCTGAGCCCCCTTGGGAAGCTGCTGCCATGGACTTCACAAAGGATGGGCAGAAGCAAGGGCTCTCCAGCTCCATCCCCCCAGTCTCTTTGGTTCCAGCATGGCTGGGGGCTGGTGAGTGGGGCGCTCTCAGACCACCCCAACCCTGGGTTTTCACCCACAACAGCACCCCGCCAAAGCTCCTCCTGCTCACCACAAAGCCAGTGTGGGGATGGAAGGCGGTGGGCAAATGGGCAAGCAGGGCTTTGACTTGGCATCGTGTGGATGTGCCATGGCTGGGGAGAGGTAGGAAGTAAGTGAACCAGTAACTCATCTTTCCTCCCACTCTCACTTGGGAAGGCAGACCCTGAGGAGATCTCCTCAATGAGACCAAATGATTTATCAGGGTTTAGGCAGAACAGCCTGGGGGAAATAAATCTTGAGGACAAATTGCAGGGTCTGATACCATAAGTTGGAGGTGGTGAGTCAGCCCCAGGCCCCTTGTGTATCCACACATGCTGGACTTAACCCAGAACTGCACCTGTAGTTTTGGCTTTCATGGTGCCTGAGATTCTGGAATTGGGCATCCCACTCTGCCTGCCAGGATGCAGAGCAGCACCACAGCACAGTGATGCTGGCATGGCCACGAATCCGCCTGTGGCGACAGCAGGGTCCACACTGTCCTCAGGCTTGTAGCTTGCAGAGTGCATCAGCAAGGTGCCATTTGCTGGCACTCCTCAGTGGCAGGGGGACCAGGCATCACCGGGCATCCTCACAGAGTGCCACACTGCCTGTCTCTGCCTTCCCGTGCTGCTCTGCTGAGCAACATTTCCCTTTCTGGCTGCTTCCCAGGGCCGATTCTGGGCCATGAAGGAAGCCGCTGGCTATTGTTCTTTGTTCCGTGCACAAAGGGCAGCCAGCTCTGCTGAGTTTCCATCGCTCCCGCTGGCAGCCAGGACAAAAGCCCAGCCTGCCGAGGCCATGTGCCCTTGCCCTCCAGCCCGCCGGGCACCGCGGTGCCTCCGGCTTGCAGCCGCCCTCCCGCCGTGTGCCGATGAGCCGTGCATGGCTCACCACTCCGCTGGCTGACTTAATGCTGTTGAATAAGAAGCCTGGGGGTTTGGTGAGGTGCCAAGTGCCCAGCTCGTCCCCCATGAACCCCACCGTGGGAGAGCTGCATCCTGGCTGTGGCAGCTCCAGCCCCTCTTGCTCTTGGTATGCACTTTCCATGCCCCTTCTCCTCATCTTGAGACTTTTGGGGCTCTCAGTGCGAGTCACGCTGGCTGCTGGTGCCTCCTGATGATGTGCCCATGCTGGCATGTGAATACACCTTGCTCCAGTATCCGGTGGCACTTGGAAAACAATTGCTTGGTGGTGGTTGCCTCCTGGCAGTGGGAACACAGAACCTGTGGGGCATGGTTGTCCCTGTGGAGCTGAGTCCATTGGGAACCGGTGGGACATGTCAGTCTCCAGGGAGCTGAGCCCATTGCTGGCAGTTGAGGGCAGAAAAGACACTTTCCCCACATTGCTGTGCCAGGAGTGGGGTCAAAACACTCCCCAGGTCCCCTGGGAGTGCAGGGTGGGATCCAGCTTCCCCGGTGCCCTGCAGTGCCAGGGCTGACTTGCCCAGCCCTGGGGCACTGCAGGTGGGAGAAGGGGGAGCTGGCCCAGCTAATCTTCCCAAGGAGAAATGGTCCTGTTTACCTTCCCCCGTGCCTTATCAGACAGGAGGCTGGTGCCAAGCTTCTGGAGGAAGTTGTGCCGACCTTTTTTCACCAGGAAAGGCGTCTTGGTGTAACCGCGGTGCCTTCAGGCTCCAGCGCCAGCCCTGGCCCCAGGAGCAAAGCCCTTGAATGATTGCAAATCCACAAAATTTGGGGGACATAAGCAGCCAGGGAAGAGACTGTATTCGTTTGGGAATGGAAAGTTGGGGGCAGACTATGGCTCTATTCTGGGACTTGGCTGCCAGGGAGAAGCAGAACCTGATTCCCATATCCCCACCCAATTTTCCCCCAGACTTCCCTGACATCATTGCAGGTTTATTTGCGAAGCTGAGCCTAAACAAATAAGTCAGGTTAATTGCTCACTCTACGGTTGGGTTTTACAGCCCTGGCACCTAGTGAGTTGCTGTTATCGTTGCTGCGAGATGGAAGAACCCCAATGTGCAGTTTGGGGGAACCCACCTCCCCATTTGATGCATTTTTGCAACCAAGACTGAAGGAGGTGGAGTGCTGGTGATGGGGAAGCAGAAGCACCCACAGCTTCCTTGGGCTCCCCTGGGATCACCATCCTCTGGGGTTCCCAAGGCTGCTGATAATCCTGATGGGAGACCTCTGTATACCTCCTCCCACCAGCACTGGTCTGCTTCCTCATCCTCACCTTCCTTCTCCATGTATCAGAGCTGGGCTGAACCCTGCTCCCAGTTGCATCTATCCTGGGAGCACTGTCTTCTCCTAAGGGGCTTTTAGTGGGGGTCTCAGCACCCTGGGCTGCGGCTGTCACTGCTTGGCAGCAGGGCTGGCACTCACTCGCTTGCCCTTGGCTTTCTACAGTGCTTGGGCACCTTTGCCCCTGCTTGCCTCACTTTGGCTGGCAGCAGCCTGGTGGGACGTGCCCTTGCCTGCCGGATCCTGCCCATCCCAGCGCCGCACCGATGTGCTCCTCCAGCACGCTCCTCACCTGCTGCCAGCACCAGGGCCCTGAGGGGCTTTGGGGAAGTTTATGGGCTTTTAAGGAGCTTTTAAGGCATTAGGAGCTTTTAAGAACATTTAGGGGATTTAGGAACTTTTAGGGGTTTTAGAGTTTTGAGGAGCTTTTAGTGTTTTGAGGAGCTTTGACGGTTTTCAGGAACTTTTAGGGCTTAGAGAAACTCCCCAGCTTGAGCAATAAACCCTTATCAGGCTGAGTGCTGCTGGCCAGAGCCCAAGGGCAAATGTCCCTTGCGAGAGACAACACAAGGATTTCCTCCCTCTCCATGCTCAGGCAGTGTCTTTGAAGGCTGCAGCACGGCCTGACGCCTTACAGATAATCCCGACAACATCAACAAGTGCAGACATCAACCTAAAAATAACTCCTGATAACGTCAAGTGCAAACAAAAGGCTTTCTGTTCCATAAACATCATCAAAAAGATGGCCTAAAATGTCCTTTCCTCACTAGGACACGGGGTTGCATCTGACACCACGCCCCCCAGGAGGGTCTGATCCTGCAGGAGCCGCTGCTGGGTTAAGCAGTGTTATTCCAGGGAGGTGGATTTACAGCGTTTCCCAAAGGAGATGGTCAGGATGACCTGCAGTGGGATGCTTGGCTTTGCCGTGATGCTTCTGCCTCTCTGGCTGCCATCAGTGTGCATTTCAGAGCTGGCCCCTTTCCCCGTGGCATGGGAATGGTTGGGCTTCAAAGACGGCCATGTTAGCCATGGTCTGGCCATGTGAGCCCGCGTGAGCCACTTCCCGTGGGAGCCTTGTCCTGTGGGAACCTCATCCCGTGGGACATGGGGGAGTTGGAAATTAAACCAAGTGGGACGGTGAAGTGAGCGTGTGGGATGTCCCCCGCCCCGGGGGTTCCAGTGCAGCCATGTGCTGCGGCCGCCTTTTATCTCCATCACCTTCCCTGCTGGAGCTGGAGGTTGCTTCCACCCTTCCCCCAGCAGAAAGAAAAGTCTCATTCAAGCCATTGAAAATATCTACAAGAGCAACTATTTACCCAGGGCACTTCCCGGAGCCCTCCCTCCTCCCTCTGGCTTTCTCCTGCCCGGCTGCTTTTCAGGGCACACAAAGGGCTGGCACAGCTGGACCTGGCCATCGCTTCACAGCGCCTTTGTCAGCCGCTGCAGCTCCCATCACTGTCATGATGCTTCCAGCCTCAGCTCCCACCACTCTTGCGGTGGCACGAGAGTGAGGGGCAGGGTGTCCATCTCCAGCCTTGGGATGGGGGGTGGGAGCCGCATGCCCTGGCCAAGGGGTCGTATCCAGGCTCTTCAGCTTACATCCCAGCCCACCTCCTTCAGGGATGTGCCATGGGGGGCACGTGGGACCCCCTCCGCAGCTCCCCCCCGTTCAGGGCCTGGGCTCCTTGCCCTGCTTGCCTTCCTTGTTTCCTGCGGGAGCAGAACAGCGTTGTCTGGGACACTCCGTCCCTGCTGCTTTCCCATTAATTGTTATTTTTTAACCCTGCTCGCAGCCAGGCGTTGCAGCCTCCTGGCTCCAGTCCTGCCTGGAGCTGAAGGGCTGCGGGACGGGGCAGCCCGGCCCCCGCTTGTCCCCAGCCGAGGTCCCGAGCCCACTCCTGGTCCCGGCCTCGGTGCCGGGCGCGGTGATGCATCCCGGTGTTCCCAGGCAGAGCCGGGCTGAGCAGAGCCGGGCTGAGCAGAGCCGGGCAGGTGCCGTGACGGGTTGGTAGCCCCGCAGCGAGCCCGGAGGGGCTCGGGGTGGTCCCGGTCCCGCCCCGCTGAGTCACCGCCTCCCCGGGGGGGGACGGGGCGGGGCGGGCTCGTTTGTCCCGCTGCGCTGCGCTGAGACCAGCCGAGCCGAGCCGAGCCGCGCCGAGCCGCGCCGGGCTGGGCTGCGAGGTGTCGAGCCGAGCCCAGCCGAGCCCAGTCGGGCTGCGAGGTGCCGAGCAGAGCGGTGCTGTGCCGAGCCGGGGCAGCGCCGAACTAGCCCGAGCCGAGCCGAGCCGGGGCAGCCCGCCCAGCCCGATCCGGGCACAGGTATCGGGGGTGGCGGGGAGCGGCTGAGACGGGTGGGGGAGGGAGGAGGAGCAGAGGGGTCCGGTGTCGGCTTTCGGGGTCCCAAAGGCCACGGTAAGGGGCGCTCCCTGCCGTGCCCTCACTGGGGATACCGGGAGGGGATGCTGCGGGGTCCTCGGTGTGGGCGGGGGCAGGAGGCACCCAGTGGGTGTGGGGGCGAGTGGGGTGGGCATCTCTCACCTCCTGGGACCAGCCCAGCAAGACTGGGGTTCTGCGTGGCTGGGTTTGGTGCCACTGGGCAGCACCCTGGGGTCCAGTCCAGTTAGCTGGCAGAGCAGGAAGCAACCTGTCTAGATGGGGCTAAGGGGACATTTTGCCTCCCTGTGCCTGCGCGGTGGATGCGACGCCTCGGTCTGAGCAAGGTCTGGGGGACTCTGCTCATGGCCACGGTGAAGGCTCCATCACTCCTAACTGGGGCTTGCCCTTGCCTGCCCTGCCCCGGAGCCAGGCTGAATTCCCGGGCCTCGGAGCCATGAAGACCCCTGAGCTGCCCGGCACCAGCTGCTCTCAACACAGCTGAGTCCTGCCTGTGGCTACCGCTTCCCACCCTGGGGAAACCACCAGTGCACCCCATTACTCCTCCTTTCCGCTCCTAGCAGAGGGTGCAGCATCCTTGCAGGACTGCCAGCGTGTCTCGGCAGGGTGATCTCCCTCCCCAAAAATGCCTCTTGGAGGATTCTTCTTCCAACATCTCAGCTTGCTGCTGCCAGTCCTGGCACGCAACTGTGGGATCCTCAGGGGGCTCTCTGCCCACAGGCTGCCTGAATTGCCCCTCCAGAGGGACCAGCAAAACCCAGTAAGAGCAGCTGGAGAATTGAAATGAAGTCTCCTGGAATAACCTTCTGCCAGGAGCCAGTCCAAATGGCTGTTGAGGAGGGAAAGCAGCCAAAGCTCTTTTCACGGTCTGAGGGCTGCAGTAACCCCCCTCTAAGTTCGACCGCCAGCGGGGAGCCAGGAGTTTTTTGGAGATTGGGAGGGGGCAACTCCTTTAAGCCTGGGACTACAGCCACAGTGGGTTTTGCTGTGCCCCTTGCTGGGTTTGTAGCTCTCACATGAATTAAGCTGAGGACTAAAAATGCTGCATACTTGGTTGCAGGCCAGCTCTTAATCCTGCAGCCCAGGGGCTGCTATTCACAGAGCAACAGGTTTGCAAGCAACTGCGTCCTACCCGGACAGGGACTCCCTGGGTGGGCTGTCCCTGCACCTTGCAGTGGCACCCATGGGTGCCAGAGGGACACAGTGCTGCAGGGTTTGCAAACGGTGGGCTGGATGGCTCCCGGTGTGCCAGCGCCCACTGGCACCAGCTGGGCAGCAGCCTGTCAGCGCCTGTTTTTCGAGAGGGCTCTAACCCGCCAACTCCTTTCCCATCAGCTCACCAACAGCTGAGGTTTGGCAGGGATGTGGGGAGGGGGCTGTGGCCTTTTACCTGGCTCCTCGTGTGTTGCAGACTTTATTCTGTCTGTGCTTGGCTTTTCCGCAGCTGGAAAAGCCTGCTGGGATTGGGTTCACCCTTGTCAGGCTCCAGGTTGGCTGGTTTCTGTGCCAAATGCCTGGGAGCCTGATTTGGGGTGGTCCTGGGCTGCTCTGCGTTGCCCTGTACCTCCCTTGCCTGGCACTCATGGCACAGCTAGGCAATGAGGAGCTTGCTCATGTGGAGGGGTATGAGACCTGGGAGGGGACAGGGTGTTTTGGAGCCATTTAGGACCCAGGGGGTGGTTTGGGTGGGGGGAAGGTAGAAGCTGACCCATGGGAGGAGGCCAAGGGGTTGCTCACAAAGAAGGCTGAGTGGTGGGAGTGCGCCATAAGAATGGTTACCTGTACCCTTTGAGACTGGTGACAGGGTGCAGGGTGTTGGGAGAGGACAGCCCACACCACTTCATTCTCATTTCACAGTAGCCACCAAATCACCACAGGCACGTGTGGTCCTTTGTGGACTGTTTGCAGCCCATGCTGGAGACATAGGCTGTTTGAGCCAGGGCAGGCCAGGGCCTGGAGTAAGCACTGGTTTAGTTCACTGTGGTATTTCTGGCTGTGGTGGCTTTTTTTAAGAAATGGAAATTTTTTTTAAATTCAACTTTATAACACAGCTTCAAGCCAAACCTCCACCTTGAGAACCTCTGAGCACCAGCAGTCTGCCTGTGGTAGCCTCCTCTCAGCTCTCCCCACGCCCGCTCGGGGAGGGATGGTTGGCAGCGGCTGGCGAAGGGCAGATCTGGCAGGGAGCAGTGCCACTCCCCTGGGAATCTTTTACTGGGTCTGGTTTTGTCTTGTCGGTAAAACTCAGCTCGCGGGCGGGTGGGTTCTGTATGTTGAGTGCAACCCCACGGCCCGGGAGAAGCCGATCCGTCGGCGCAAGCCCGGCTGAGCCGGGCTGCCGGGGCGCACAGCTGCCGCCCGGCTCCGCGGGCACTGACAAATGCGCCGGGTCAGCCCCTGCCGCCCACCGGTGACGGGAAAGGCTCGCATGCCAATGCCCTGAATAACATGCTGGTTGGCCCCTGCACGCACGGGCCACTGGCCAACGACAAGGGCACTTTGTGAAGCAGATGGGTGACTGATGCTGGGGTATCCCCTCTGTGGAGAGGATCCCCACCCCAGGGTCCTTACCTACTCAAGCAGCTCCAGCCCCAGGGCACATGTGATCCCTACAGTGGGGTATGGTCCTGCAAAGCTGTTCTGCCTCTCGGGGAGCCTCTCCTGCCTTGCCTTTCCCTGCCTCAGTTCCCCCATTCAGTCCCCAAGTCCTTGTCTGGGTAACAGGCCATGGGTGACAAGCTGTGGGCTCATTAGCACCTCGAGGAACAGAGTGTTGGAGTATTTTCCTAACGGACCTGGAAGGAAAACAGAGATAAAACCCCCTGGATCTCCCAGTTTCCGGTGTTTGTTTGAAACGTCAGAGCATCTTCCCTTCTCCTTGGGAAAAACGTCACATCCAAAAGCCCTGTGTCACCCCTGAAAGCTTAAATATCTGCTGCTGAGTCACCCGGGGAGCAGTAAGGTGGCAGTAAACGTGTATGTGTTTTTCTAGGTTTTGGGGTTTTTTTTCCATTTGCCTCCAGGTTTAGAAGCTCCAATATTATTCCTTGGCTTTTCTCTCAGAAATCAGAGTGTACTTTTAAAGGGAGGATGCAATGTGATGCCTGAGACTGAACCTCCCCTGTGCCGATGGCGAGGGAGCCTGCTCCAGGCTGCATAGTCCTGGCAGTGTCCCCGCCACCTCTTTTTACATCATCTGTCTGAACTTGGGGACAAACCAGGAGTTTTTCTATGCATTATTGTTCTTGGAGGAGCTCTTGGAGCAGATAAAGCCACCCTGCCTTAAGGGTGGTGGAGAGGAGGTAGGGTTGTGCGAAAGGTGGTCTCTGCTTGGTCACCATGCTAGCGTAGGGCTTTTGAAGACAGGTGACACTGGGGAGATTCTGCAGTGACAACGGAGACAAGCAGCATCACCACCTGCACGCAGGGGTGGCAGTGCCACCATGTGTCCCCACTGCTGCTCAAGGATGGGAAGACGACGGAGCAGGACCCAGCCCCAGCGTGGGCTCGGTGCATTTGGTTCCCTCCAGGGCTTCTTATCGCCAGCACGGCTGGGAACTGTTTTCCCCCTGCAAAACCATTTTCGGGGGATTTTCTCTCGCTATTGTTCAGCTCAGGAAGCAGCAATCGACGTCGGGGTGAGCAGGACCATACAGGGCTTGGAGGGGAAATACCAGCTTCCCCACCCACATCCCCAAAGGGATTTCTCGTCCCGGTTGAGTAATGGCTGAAAGGGGCTAATTGCATCCTCCAAACACCTCAATCAAGTCCCAGTAAAGCCAGCACAGTTGGATGGGCTGAAGCCTTGTTGAAATTCAGCCTTCCTCATCTGGAGGGGATGCTGTCCCTGCACACGGACCCTGTGCCGTCGTGCTGTGGTTGGCATTCGTGTGCCACTCTGTCGCTTTCAAGCGATCCAGGTGTTTCCCAGTGCCACTGGCATTTAGCCACCCCAGATCTGGCCTTGTTGGATACACTTGCGTGATTGCCAAGTGTGCAGCAAAGGCACCGAGATGCCTGCCCCGGTCACATCCAGCTATTGCTGCCAAGTCATGCCTGTGCTGAACCCTCCCAGCCCACACTGGGAAACCTCGTTAGCGCCACACTCGATTATACCCATGGCAGCAGGTTAATTAACAACCTGAAGCCCCTGTCTTTCCGTGATAAATTGCTTCAAGAAGCAGACGAGGAGGGCCTGCGGGTGAGCTGTGCCCGCAGTGACACACCAGCACAGGATGTGCCTGGGATCCATGCTGGCTGGAGAAACTTCTGGGAGGAATCTGTGCTGGTGAGAAAATGGTAACAGGGACTCTGAGCTTTCAGGCAAGTGATTTTCCCCCAGCCTTCCCATCTGACGACCCTTGCATGCCTAGGAGAGATTGTGAACCTTTGCAGGTGATGCTGGTGGGTGACCTGACAAAGGGACCGGATTTGTCCCCTCAATGAGTTTTGAGAAGGATGCTTTGAGAGTGGCACAGGAGTGGGATGCAGTGGTGGCAAATTGGGTGCCAGCTTGCCTTTGGGCATTGACAAATGTTCAGCTCTGCTGGCTGATCCAGCTACCCCCAATAATGCTGTCCTGCCCTGGGGAGGCTCCTGCTGGTTGCTGGACCTTGACAGGATGGGTCCCACCAGCCTCCACCCATTGCTGGGGTGACAGCAGGGGGAGGAGGAGGTGAAGTTTGGTGCATTGCAGCAGTGCCAGATATAGAATTGGTGGTGTGGGGAAGATGGAAAGTGTGATGGGAAGGGCTGTGGGTGTGAAGGCGGTGGCTGGGTGGGATGAACACGTGCATCAGCACTGGCCTGGGTGGAGGTCACAAGTGGCCCAGATGCATATAAAGACAAAGAAAAGGGTGGTGGAACAGAGAGCAGGGTGAAGGATGGGGAAAGGGGTTGCGGAGGACATTGCCCAGCTGGTCGTGAGGGGCAGAAGGAGCTTTGGCAGCTGTGGTTGCTGCATCGACACCTCTGGGATGAGCTCGGGAGAGGCCACTTCTGCCAGGCTGAAATGACAGCGCGGTTTGCAACATGCTCAGCTCCTCGGCTAATCTACAGAAGCTGAAAGCACTGGAGAAAATAATTCTCAGGCTGGCAAATTAGGAAACCACCGTTTCCTTCTGCTCCTATCATTCACGATAAGAAGCCAAGGCCTGAACTGAAATGTGAAGCAGGGAGCGGAAGAGGGGACCCCTCCTGTGTTGAATCGTTAGCCGTTGGTGCCTGTGCCAGGGTGATGGGGCAGCCTCTCCATGCCGAGAGCCCCGGCTGCCTGCCTCCCCATCCTTCCAGCCCCACAGCTGGGTGGGAAGCCCGGTGCTCATGGCTGCTCCTGGTGGCAGAGGCAGCGGGGAGCTGGCGGTGGCCCCCGGCTGGTGTCGCACTGGCACAGCCTCACAGCCTTTGCTCGCCGTCCCCTGCCTCCCGCGGTTATGGGTGATACCCAAATACTCACATGGCCCCTTTGCTTTGTACCCTTCCAGGCTCTGCTTTCTCCTTGGAGGCCAGGCCAAAGCAGAGAGCCACCCAGGATGAAGGTCCTCCTTCTGCTCCTTCTCTCCCCCCTTCAAGGTATAGTGCCCCAGCCACATCCTGTCCTGGGGCAGCGAGCTAGATGTGGGCTGCTGGAAGGAATTGGAAACCCCGGGAAATTGTCCGGAGGGCACTGCGGGGCATTTGTAGCCGTGGGTTCCACAGAGGTGAAACATCTCAGGAGCTGACATGCCTCTAGTGGGGTCTCTGGGGCAGGATTGATCCTTTCCAGGAAAAGGAGATGGTCTCCATCCATCCCTTTTGGGGATGGAGAGGTCCTCTGTCAGTCTCTGCTAACACGGGTTGTGGCACCTGGGAGAGGATGGCCCCAAGAGAGGGGAGGTCCTGCTGCCACAGGAGCCCTGGTGAATCCTTCCAGTGTGGCCATGGGGACAGTGGGGAGGTGGCCAATGTCATGCAGCCTGCCCAGGTTTAGATGTCTGAGGCAGAAAGCCCAGTATGCCAGATGTGATGGCTTCTGCAGGGACGTGGCGTGTGCCGGGGGTGGCCGCCCCTCCGGCTGAACCGGCATTTCCATGTGCTTGTGCAATGCAGGGGTGGGAGCCACTGGCCACCAGGGAGAAGACTTCCGCTTCTGCGGTGACCGAAACCAGACCCAGAACAGCTCCATCATCTACGAGCATGGCCCTGCCACCATCTCCATTGAGAACACGGCCCAGGCACTGATAATAAAAAGGCCCTTTTTGCCAAACAGGAGAAACTCTTACTACAAGTACAGCTTGCCCCCGGCTTTGGGCAGGTACCGCTTCTGCATCTACTGGTTCAAGGCCAACAGGACCCTGAGGCTGGCCTACGGGAAGCAGAGCTTCCTTCTGGGTGGGGATCCATCCAGCAGGATCACCCGAGGGAAGGAGAGTCAGAAGACTGAAAGAACCAGCACTTCCATCTTTAACGTGTCTTACATCTCAAAGGGTGGGAAGAACACCTCCCTTGACAGCGCATCTGAGTACTTCTTCCCTGGTAAAGGCAACTTGATGCTATTTTAATGAAATGAAGGTTTTGTTTCATCCTCAGCACATTCTCTAGCCCCCAGCAGAGCGTTGGTGGTGTCTCAGTATGCACTACGGTGTGATGGTGTGAAGGGTGATGGAAGGGGACGTAGCCCAGAGGCAGCCCCTGCTGCCCAGGCTCCCTAGAGATGAAGAAGGAGATTTTCACAAGTGTTTTGCCACCTAAAATCTTGGGAAATCATGTGCTTTGCAGAGGTCTCCGAGGGTCTTGTCTAGGCACCTAACTAGCTTCATCCAGCCTGGTCCAGATGGCCTTGGTGGCAGGAGAAGCCCTCTGGGTCGGGGTCTTCATCAGCTTCCTGGGCTTGGGGTCACCTTAAAGCCTTCTGCTTTCTCCTCCCACCAGGACTGTTCCTGGTTGGTTCAGGGCACAGGGAAGCTGGCTCTGCCTGTGTGTTTCATGGTGTCTTTCCTGTGCCTGGCAGCCTCTCCAGAGAGCATGCCCATCTGGGAGCAAGACGTGGAGGAGCAGCTCACTGCCTTGGACAGCCTCATCGCCCAGCCCCCGGCGCTGGCCGCAGGAGCCACCGAGCAGCAGATGCTTCGTCGGTGAGTTCCCAGCTCACACTGTTCCTGCTGCCGCTGATGTGGTGCTCACCGCATCCTGTTCACTGCACCCCTTCCCCGGCAGCAAACTTGGGGAGCTTGAGAAGACGCTGGCCAAGGTGGAGCTTGAAGGGCAGAACCAGACCTTTGGCAAAGCCACTGTGCATGCGACTGTCCTGAGGGTCCAGCCCACTCAGGCTCCTCAGCACCTGGCCTTTGCTTCCCAAAGAGAGGTGGGTCTTGGGTGGTCTTCCTGGGTGGCCTTGTCCCACTGGCGTCCTCTCCCCACCACTCTCCTGATGACACTCTTGTTGTAGGAGGGCGGAGAGGTCCATGGATTCACGGTGGACCTGCCAAGCAGCCTGTTTGTGATGGCGAAGGAGAAGGAGGAGGTGGTGGAGCACAGGGTGCTCCTCATGGACATCAGCAGCCAGACAATGTTCCAGGTAACGCCTGTGCCTATGGCATGATTGGGTGTCCCAGCATGTGGTACTGGGTAGCAGGGATGCTGCCCAGACCACGGTGCCGGTGCTCCCTTGGAGAAGATGCTTCAAACATGAGCTAGAAGCTTGATGGGGAAAGAGGCACGAGACCTTCTTCTTGGGGAATCTCACCTGCTTCATGCCCAGCAGCATTCCCTTCCCATGCTGACACTGCCTCCTCTTCTTCTCCAACAGGATGAAAACAGCAGCCACGTCCTAGGTGACAAGGTGGTTGGCATCTCTCTGGTGGATACAGTGGTGGCCAACCTCTCCGACCCAGTGGTTCTCACTTTCTTCCACGACCAGCTGCCGGTAGGTGGGGAAACAGGAATGGAGAGGCAAGGAGGGCTCAGACCCTGCCAGCTTAGAGAGCGGTCACAACCCAGCAGGCCTGTGCCCTTGGCCTGCCTGTGCAGGGTCTGCTACATTTTCTGGGGCTGTAACACGGTCACAGCTTCAGTGTGTGCGCTGGTGGTGCTGCTGCCTGTGTCTGTCCAGGAGATGCTGCTTTGCAGATGTGTCACCTCCAGCACAGTCTCCAGGGCTGGGAGACAATTTGAGTTAGCAGTCCCTTGTCTCATTCATGGCCCTGCCAGGTGCCTGCTCAAAGCTGAACTCCTCCTTTGAAAAAGGGGACCTGGGAGGAGGTATCTGCTCTGAGAGCTGCCAAGGGAATGGTCTCTGCCTGGCGCCCATGATATGGGACAGTTTATCTTCCGAGACCATCTCACCTCCTGCCCCACGTTCTCCTACCAAATGTGCTGTCTGGGGCCGCAGACCCACAGCTGCATCCTGCTCAGGGCCCATGGTTTTGTCATTGCAGAGGAATGTGACCCCGCTGTGCGTCTTCTGGAAGGAGGACACTGCAGGTAAGTGTCTTGCACTTGCCTGTGAATCTGGCTGCTGCTTTTGCTCCTTTTGCAGGGTACCACAGACCTGCTGGGATGGAGCCAAGTTGCTCTGCACCTCCCTTGCTTGTCTCAGCTCCATAAACCTTTCCCACGGGGTTGATTTCAGGTCTTCCCCTCCATAGCTAACCTAAGAGCTTTCTCCCTCCCTAGGGATGGGTCCCAGTGCTGAAGGTGCGCTGTGAGTACGCGTGCTTGGCATGGGATGAGCTGGGGCCTTCACTTTTTTCCTCTCCCATGCCATGGGCACCTCGCTCTGAAAATCCACATATCAGAAGCAGATGTTCCTGCTGCTCACCTGCTGCTCTCCCTTTCCCTTGTGCAGCCAGCTCTGGGAGATGGGACAGCTACGGTTGTGCAACAGCACTGGGGGGCAGCCAGACGGACTGCAGATGCAACCACCTCACCTACTTCGCTGTGCTGATGGTGGGTAGCAGCTTCCCACAGCTCTCTACATCATTGCCACTGGCTGTTCTTCACCAACTCCTGTTCCTCCTCCTCCTCCTCCTCCTCAGGTATCCTCCCCAGAGATCACCTACATACACAGGGATTACCTGAGTATCATAACCTACATCGGCTGCCTGATCTCAGCTTTGGCATCCATTTGCACCATCTTCTTCCTCTACTTCAGGTACAGTCTGACAGTTCACCTCATGCTCCCTGTCTGTGTCCTGTGTGGCTGCAAGCTCTCCAAATGCAGTTGGTGGCCTGGCTAGAAGCATGATGAAGGAGCCATGCTTGAAGAAAGCCAGGTTCTTCTGTCCAGAAACCGCTCCCTTAGTTGGTTCTCCTGCAGGGTGCCCACAAGCACAGGATGTTTTCAATGATTTCAGAAAATCAGCTTGGTTGTTGTGAAAGATCTGGCGAGCAGAAGCCTGCAAAGATCTTTTCAAGAGCCCAGTGGAGGACATGAGTGTCTTCTCCTGAATCATGTCACTGATCCTATGTGGATGATTCAGAGCTGAAATGATATCATTCCTTACCCATCCATGACCTGAAACGCAGAGTCAGCTGCAGGACCTGAATGTGCACATGTAATGGGTGGTCCTACCTGTGGGCTTGGGCTCTCAGGCCCTGACACTACCAAAGGGTCTCCTGGCTCTTCTGACTGGGGCGAGTCACCCCATTGGGGTGTTGTGGGGTGGGCACCAAGGATGCTGGCCAGGTGTGGTGATGAGGTCTCCGCTCCTCAATTCTCCAGAAGCAAACAGCGGGACCAGATCACGAGTATGCACATCCACATGAACCTGCTGGGTGCCATCTTCCTCCTGGACGTCACCTTCCTCATCTCCGAGCACTTGGCTTCCAGCAGCAGCGAGGCAGTCTGCAGAGCTGGGGGGCTGTTCCTGCACTTCTCCCTCCTCAGCTGTCTCACTTGGATGGGCATCGAGGGCTACAACCTCTACCGGCTTGTGATTGAAGTCTTCAATGCCTACCATGACCACTTCCTCCTCAAGCTCTGTCTGGTGGGCTGGGGTGAGCATGGGAGAGGCAGAGGTGCCCTGAGGGCAGGGGCTATGGGGTGGAGGGGAAGCTGGGTAGGTCTTTTCCATCATATATGGTGCCAGGATGGGGATGGAGACATAGCAGTGGGGGAGCAGATGTCTGAAAGCAGAGGGATCTCTCTGTCGAGAGACTCAGTGGAGAAGGAGACTTGATTCCTGAGAGCAGAAGCTGGTGCTAGAGCAAAGGTGGGTCACCCTGGGGGTCACCAAGCAAGGAAGGCCTTGCGAGAGCCACTGTTTGTGGTCTTTATCTAGTAATGGGATCCTGTCTTTCTGAAAGAAATACCCAGGACAGGCCAGAGAGACGGGCTTGATGCAGGAAGCACTCGCACATCTCTGCTGTGCTTTGGGCAGGAGGCCGCAGTAGGAAGATCTTATGATCTTTTGTGGCCCAAGATTCCATGGTCCTGGAAGCTCCAGCAGAGCTCACTGCCAGGCCAGGGCTTGTTCCAGGTGTCCTTGTTGCACCCTCTGTCCTCCCCTTGGGAGCAAAGGGGGAACAAATGTTGGTTTGTACTCTATATGGGGAGAAAGGGGTCCTTCCTGAAGGTCTGAGGGCCAGGGATGAGAGCGGCTGCTTCACTCTGTTCTTTCCACCCAGGACTCCCCTTCTTCTGTGTGACCCTGATCTTCCTGGCTAGCTGGACAAACTACGGCCCCTTCTCCATTCCTGTCTATGAATCCGTTGGTGGCAAATCCACCAATGCAACCATGTAAGTGAAGGGAAATGGGTTGCCCAGACCATGGTCTTAGATGAAGTCAAGGCAGATAAACCTTCACTGTGTCCTACAGGCTTTCCTCAGCCCACCAGTGGCTTTCCGGGGGCTTTGTGCAGGGTGTGGGGATCCACCCTCCAGGTTGAAC
The DNA here is from genome assembly GCA_025345505.1 of Todiramphus chloris collaris. Taxonomy (NCBI): domain Eukaryota; kingdom Metazoa; phylum Chordata; class Aves; order Coraciiformes; family Alcedinidae; genus Todiramphus; species Todiramphus chloris. The sequence goes on along the minus strand of JANVCC010000037.1, from coordinate 14,307,406 downwards.
TAAACTGGGCGCTGGGTTTGCACATACCTTTGTGCTTCCTACAACCCCTCCAACTCACATTCTCTTGGGATAACTGAGCATAACCCTCTGCCCTTTCTGATCCCTCCAGATGCTGGATCACGAGCCCCCTGATCCATAACGTTGTGAACCTGGGTTTCTTCAGTCTGGTGTTCCTCTTCAACTCGGTCATGCTGGGGGCCATGGTCCGGGAGATCCTCCGGCAGAACAAAAAAGGCCACAAGCTCAAGCATGTACTAGCCCTCTTTGGGCTGAGCATCCTGCTAGGCATCCCCTGGGCACTGGTCTTCTTCTCCTTCACCTCTGGTGTCTTTCGCCTCGTCTCCCTCTATATCTTCACCATCATCAACTCCCTCCAAGGTGAGCCTGGGGTGCTGGGCTCCTCAGAAGGGCACTGGGGCTTTCAGGGGGTATAGGTGGGGTGGTTACAGGGTAAGAGGAACCGTCCCTGTCAGGCTGCTTGGCTCAATCTCAGCTGCTGTTGGTCCCTCAAAGAGGTTCTCCCACCCTTCCTTCCTCCTCTCCCAGGTTTCCTCATCTTCCTCTGGTACTGGACCATGGTGTTGCAGTCAAGAAAGTCCCCTGACTTGCAGAGCAGCTCCGACAGCGTCAAACTGCAGCCCAACAGCAGTCAGAGCCACCTTGGCTGAGCCCTGTGCTGGCCGCTCCCCACTGTGCCAGGGCTACCCAAGCGGAGGACAGCCGTGAGAAGGACCAACACTGTCCGCTTTGCTACTGCACCCACCTCTTAGGGCTACCTGGAGCCCAGGGACCCATAGCAGGGCTGGCCGCCCCAGGCCCCTCACCTCTGCCAGCCCCCTCTCCAATTTTCCCACCCACCACATCCCACCGGGAAGCAGCGCATCCCTTGGCTTGGTAGCCTTGGGGGAAGAGGGAGGGATGGCCACCTGGGCAGCAGGGGCTGCCAAAAGCAGAAGGGGTGGGAGCAGGGTCCCCAGTGCCTCCGGATGTCCCCTCCCATGTCCCAAGGCCAGGGATGATGGGTGGAAGGGCCCCATCTTCAGCCCTCGCTGGTGGTCACTGAGAAGGTCTTTGTCCAGTGAAGACAGGACCTCTGCCCCCGTGACGCCCTTTAGCAGCTGAAATGATCTATTTTTGTTATTGTGTTGAGTGTCTGTTTTCGGATGGTGTGGAAGCCTAACAAGTGCACCTGCAACGCCAGACCTGTGTCCATTAAAGTGGTTTCTGCTCGGAGTGTGGCTCGCTGGGGTCTCTCTGCCAGGCCCCTTGGTGGGCTCCCTGATGCGATCTGTCCCTTGGCAGGGGTTATCCCATCCCCGGGGTGGCACCTGGTGTTTCATCCCATAGGATCCTGCTGAGCTGGACCCACAATGGCTCTCTGGGCAGAGCACCAGCAGCCCAGTGCCGTAGGGGTTGGGGTGATGGAGGTGGCTGCTGTGTCTTGGGGAGCTGCTGCTGTCTCTGGGGACCATCCCTGCCCAGCAAAGAGGGAGGCTGGTGGAAGCCAGGAATCTGAAGAGGGCAGCTCTGCAGGACAGGAATCCCCTCTCCTGGTGGCTGTGGGGCCAGGCAGAGCGTGGTGCTCCAGCAAGCACAGCACCGTGTCTCCCATGCCCCCAGTTCACCTTCTAGATGCTGCTGTTCTTGTGGCCACCCAGCTTCAGCTTCTGGCCAGGGCAGGGGGACCTTCCCGGGAAGGGGATGTTTCATTCCTGGTGGCTCATGGTGATGTCCGGTGGCATGCTGGCTGTGGGAAAGGGATGCTCCAACACCTCACTGGGTTGTGGGGGCATTGGCCAAGGATTTGGCAGTAAGGGGGAAGAAGGGGAAAGGAAAAAGCCCTGAGACAGCCAGGGGAAGTGGCCAAGGGGGAAACGACGCGGCTCTGACGGTTACCACCGTTGCTCTGAGCTGGGGCAGGAGGCCACTTGCCAACCCACAGGAAGACACGAGGGGTTCACAAAAGGGAAATGAGGACGTGGCCATTGCCTCAGGAGCAGCCACAAGACCCAGGGGAGCCCAGGCAGGAGCAGCATTGCCAGCACGAGTAGAGTGGAGCACTGTGGGATGGTCAGAGGTGGCCAGGAGATCCCACAAAGCAGCATGAATCTGCTCCTGAGCACCATTCTGCTGCTCCTGGTGCTGCCCGGTGAGTGGTGGGTGAGGGGGATGCAGGCACCCCTGGCCTGGGGTGTGCATGGGCTTGGGGGGGGGAACGTTTTCTGGCAAGAAAATGTTGACCCAAAGGGTTTCACCCTGAAATCTGCCTGGGCCAGAAGGGAGTGTCCCTGCTGGGGTGTGCAGAGAGCTGGCATAGTTGAGTGGAGCTGGAGTCTTGCTGCTGGGGACCATGGGACCAGCAGGCCAGGATCTCTTGCTTTTTGAAGCCCACATAACTTGTGGGGCTTCTCCTTTGGCACCTGGCAGCTGCCAGATACTCCTGCCTCCCCCTTACCCATGGGCAGAGGGAGGGCTGACCTTACATTTGGGGGTTTCCTCCCATTTCCCCACCCGTTCTTCTTCCAGATGCTGCTGGGGGACAGGAGAGCTGTGCCGGTGAGTGGTCCCCCCCATCCCCACCCTCACCCTAGCTCCCGTCCCGTGCCCCAGCACTCACCCCACTCCCCTCCTTCCCAGCCCTGGGGCGGGGTGACCAGCATCACCAGTGCTGCAACATGATAGTGGAGTTGGAGGAGCGAGATGATGGGACCCCCAGACCCGACCTGCCCCAGCACTGCCAGGAGCTGGGGCGCTCGGGCAGCCCCGCGTGTGCCTGCCTGCGAGAGCGCTGGCTGAGGTAGTGGGCAGGGGTGGCCGTGGCAGGGCTTGGGGGCTCAGCCCCCTGCATGCCCCTGGTCCCACAGCCCTCCTACCCTGCAGGCAGCTGCAGTCGGCGGGGCCAGCGCTGCGCAGTGGTCTGGCATGGTTGAAGATGTTGCTCCTGAACGTCAGCAGGGCTGTCACCCATGATGTCTTCATTACCTTTTCCCCCACGGAGGTGAGATGCACCCCTCTCCCTTACTTGGGAGGCCCCATTCCTTCCAAGTGTCCCTCAGACCCTGCCCTGGGGCTTGGCATACTGTGGTGTGCTCTTTCTCCACCCTACTTCACGGTTGCGTCATGGACCCACATCAACTTCAGCATCCCTTGGCACGGAGTTATGTAAAATGGTGCTCGAGAGGGAAGAGCCTTCCCTGAGGAGCTGTCCCAGCATCAGGGGGCGGTCAGGGGAAGGAGGAAAGTGTGTGACCTTGTGTCTTCTGACCATCCCCAGGCTCCCCCGCTCTCTGTGTGTCCCAAGGAATCACATCCCATGGAGTGATGGTGGGTTGGGGTTCTCTTAGGAGCTGCTCCCAGCTCTGCCCCTCTGCTGCTGGGTGCTGGGGATGAGGTTTTCCCCTTCTGCACTCAGGGCTCCTGCTGATGTTGTTGGGCAAACCCACATGGTCAGGGCTGAATTTGTGCCTGGAGCAAGGTTGGGGGTCCTGAGCAGAGCTGTGATGCTGCCAGCAAGCAAACCCCCATCACTGCTTTCCACCTCAGGGCCCTAGGATGCTGAACATGACAGAGAAGGGGAAGGCAGGAAAAATCCAGCTCCCTAGGGAGATATTCCAGTCCCTGAGCAGCTGGAGAGTGCGTGTGGTGGTGACAGTCCTCAACATCCACCAGCTTGGCATGTTTGAGGTACGAGCTGGCATTGCCAGCATCCCTCTGGCCGCTGGCAGTTGCTACCTGCTGGCTCAGCTCAGGCAGCATTGCTCCCGTGCAGGAGGTCAACCAGACAGGGCAGGTCCTGGATGACACTGTGGTGGGCATCACGGTGGGAGATACAAGCATTTCTGGGCTGCAGGACCCTGTGCAGCTCACCTTCGCCCATGAACAACTGCCCCACGTAAGCCAGCTGTGCCCTCCCTCCATCTCCTCCAGTGCCCCTCACTGTGGCATCAGCTGATGCTGCTCTCTGCCCCTTGCAGGACATCACCCCTCACTGTGTCTTCTGGGATCCCAGCAGAGGTATGGTCCTTGGTGGGGCTGGGCGTGGGGCTGGGTGTGGGGCCGGGCATGGGTGCTGTGCCCGGTGCTGACGGCCACCACCCTGTGCCTGTCGCAGGGCAGGCAGGAGGCTGGAGCAGCAGCGGATGTGTCACACAGCCTGGGGACACGGGGACAGTCTGCTCCTGCGACCATCTCACCTTCTTCACTCTCCTCCTGGTGAAAATCCCGCTCCCTGCAACTCCTGCTTGTACCCTGGCTGTGTTGCCTGCCCTGTCTTGGTGGCCCCTTGGGTGTCACAAGTAGCTGCACAGGAATAGTTGTAGCTGCTCCCAGGCAAGCCCAGGTCCCAAAATCAAGCCCTTCCCCAGCTCAGGAGGGCAGCAGCAGCTCAGCAGAGCAGGTACGGTGCGGGAACAGCTCCCACCCTAGTGCAGGCAGGAACCCCAGTGAGGCCTGAAGTTCCGTCTCTTGGTGGAAGCTCCAGGAGGATGCTCATGGTGGTCCACCATAGCCTTCACCCGTCCCTCATCCCACCGCAGGGATCATTTTGTCTGAGCCACCACTGCCCTGCTCCCCACAAAGACCTTCTGGGGGGACAGACCAGGGGCTTGCATGGGGTCCCTGCAGCAGCCCAGCAGGGTTATCAGCCCCATGGCTCTGGTATCTGCAGTTGGGTTTTCTAGTTTGGCCTAGAGCACATCTAACCCAAGGTATGCATGTTTGGCAGAACCCAACTCTGGATGGGTCCACAGCACAAGCCTTAATGGCTATCGCCACTGCTGGCTGCGGAGTAGCCATGGCTTTCTCCATCTTCACCATTGCCTTCTGCATCTTCTTAAGGTAGGATGTGCCAGCAGCTCCTTGGGGACTTGTCAGGCTGGGAGAGATGTGGGGCAATTCCAGTGCCTCCATGTGAACTGCTGCCATGCAGCACTGAGCCCTGCTCAGGCTGTCCCCCCCTTCTCTGCTCCCTCAGGTGCAGGTCCAGGTTTGAGAAGACCCTCTGCATCAACCTGGGTCTGCACGTGAACCTTGTGGGCAGCCTGTTCCTCCTCAACCTGGCCTTCCTGCTCAACAGTGGTCTCTCCAGTGGGTCCCAACTGGGGACCTGCAAGCTCCTGGCAGGGCTCACTCACTACTGCCTGCTCTGCTGCTTCACCTGGACGGCGCTGGAGGGCTGTCACTTCTACCTTCTCTTCGTTAAGGTCCTCGGCACCTATATCCACCACTACCTGGCAAAGCTGTGCCTGGTCGGCTGGGGTGAGCACCAACAGGGCAAGAGCTGGGGGGTGGGGAGCAGAGGGGGAACAGGGTGACAGTGATGGGCAGGGAGCAAGCAAGCCCCCATCCTGCCTGCAGCTCTTCCAGATGCCATGGTCAGGGCTGGGAAGTGTCTCATTTGGGCTTGGTGCAGCAAATTCAAGGCAGCAGCTGCAGGCACCTTCCATCCTGCTGGGGACCAGCCTCCTGCTCATGGAGCAGGTCATGCCCTTGGGGACCTTTATTCCCCTGTGACCAGTCCTTCCTTCTCCACATCACATCCCAGCGGCAATCCTTGTGGCCCTGGCATTTGCACAACCTCAGCAAGCCCCTGAACCTCATCTTCCCTGAGGCCAGCACATCCAGGGACACGCAGAGACCCCAGGCTGACCACCTGCCCTGCCACCTGCCTTTCTCCACGTGTCTCTCTTCTTCTTCCAGGCTTCCCTGCCCTCGTGGTGGGGGTGGCAGGAGCCATTGACACCTATGGAGAATACAGCATCCAGACCTTCGACCACCAGCTCATAGCCCACATGTGCGTGCTCCCCCAACTGCAGGCCTTAGGTGACCTTTGGCCCGGGTAGCAGTAGCCTGGTTCTGCTGGGAGTGTGTCTGTGCGGGGGTTGTGCCATCATGCTCAGCTTCAGGCCATGCTTCCGCTTCCCTAAGTGTGATTACAACACAGCAGCTACAGCCCTGGTAACCACCACCACCACCACCACCTTCTCTTGTGATGAGCTCCTTTGGTCATGTGGTCATGCCTGCAGGCATCCAGGTCATGGAGGGACATCCATGGTCCACCTGGAGCTTCCTCAGGCTCCCTCCCAGCTGAGCAAAACAAGGGCAGCGGATCCAGCCCTGTGGATCTGCAGCACCGTCCCCCCTGCTTCACCCTGGCCTTGGAAAACCCCACCAGCAAGAGGGTGTCCCCGCATCCACACATTCCCCTGGAAAGCTCCCATGGGTGCTGCTGGGTCCAGCAGAGCCTCTGGAGGCACCACAGCTATCTCTTTTCAGGTGTTGGATCACTTCCAAACATCTCCTGGTCCACTACATCACCAACTGTGGCTACTTTGGCCTCATCTTCCTCTTCAACATGGCTGTTTTTGGGGTGGTGACCCAGAAGAGCTGCTGCCTGCAGGGCACGGGGGCAGCACAGGGAGACCGCAAGGCCTGGAAGGTGGCTCTAGTGGTGGCGGGGCTCTTCTGCCTGCTGGGAGCCACCTGGGCCCTGGCTTTCACCACCCACGGCACATCCTCTGCACCCGTGGTCTACCTCTTCACCATCCTCAACTCTCTCCAAGGTCAGGGCCAGCTCCGAGCTGGCCTCCCTGGGCTTGGGTGGGGAAGATGAAAGAGGCAGGGGCCAGCCTGGCAGTGGGTTGACCAGGAGTCCCAAGGCACCAGCATCTTCCCAGGACTGTCATTGCCCTTCCCTGTGGCAGGGCATGTCAGGAAGCAGGTCCCAGCCGCTGGCGTGGAGCTGGTCATGGCTCCCAACCATGTCCACTCCACTGGGGGTGGTTTTCCTCCAAGGAAGCCATTCCTTAGCAGAGGAACAGGGACATTATCCACTCAGGGCATGTCCCAGACAAATAGCTCAGCTGAAACATGGGGAGATCCTCCTGGAGGAACAGGAGTGAGCTGAGGGAACCCCCTAGAAGCAGCAGGGAAGTGTCAGCAGAAGCCCAGCAGGATGCTTTCCCACCATCTCCTGTTGCTGCTGCTGAGTGTTTGCTTTCCTTCCCCTGCAGGAATCTTCATATTTATCTGGTTTGTTGTCCTCTACTACCCGAAGACAAAGGAAACCACCGGCTCCCTCTCTCACATCATCAGACATGACAAAACCACCGCAGCCTCTCAGGGCTAGCTTCTGGCTAGACCTCCCTCCCTGCCTGCATGTGCACCCGCTGAGAGCAACCTTCAATCCCAACAGATGTAGCTTCCCCATGGCGGACAAAGACTCAGTTTACTGTGCCTCAGTTTACCCTTCAGTGGGCTTGATCCACCTTAGAAAGGCTCTTGGCTTCAACCCTTTCATTCCTAGTGGCCTGCCTTGGGCAAGGAGCTCCAGAGGTGTCCCTTCTACCAAAGTCCCTCCAGGCTGCAGCTCTCCCATGGTCTTGAGGTGCCCCGACCTCATTCCCCAGGGACTCTTGTGGGGCAGAGGAGGGTGCCCATGAACTGCCTGCCTTCAGCTGGGATGGAACCGTCCCTCTCTTCACCAGAGATGACCTTTGGTCCTGGACCAGCCCGGTGGTGGCTTTTCCTGCTGTTGGAGGTGGCAGGATTGACTCACTCCAGCCCAGACTCAGGAGGTTCAGGTCTGGGAATTAGCAAAAAAAGAGAAGTCTCCATGAGCTTCTTTGCAACGCATCCCTTCCAAACAGAAGGAGCCAAGTTGTCTGGGCATGGATCTGCTGGACATCCCTCCTGCAAACCACCCTCTGGGGCCAGCAGCAGTTTGTGCGAGGAGACCATGCTTCAGCCACCCCGGGGGGAAAGCGCTCATCTTCTTCGCTCTGTATTAGCATTAAATCTCTGCTAGGTGCCTGGGCACTGTGGGTTTGTCTTTGCACTTACAATATTGTTACTGTAAAATAAATAAATAATGACTTTGTTATTTGCTTTAATTTAGGGGTGTATTGACGGAACAGCCTTTTCTGTGTCACACAGAACCACTCCAGTGCGGGTACCTCCATCCCCGTCTTCCTGGGGTCTCCCTGGTGAGAGGGAAAACTGGAAGGAATAATCTCCCATCCCTGGGTATGTGTTTCAAGCCTAAAGAGCATGGGCCAGGAAGGGATGAGAAAGTCCTAGGGATGCTACAGGGACCAGAAACACTCTGATGTGACTCATCCTTCAAGCACCATTTCCATCCAACCATCACCTCCTTCCCCCGCAGAAAAACCATGTAAAAACACAGGCAAGACCCTCTCTGCTACTGTCACGTTTATTTGGGACCAGCTCTTTTCTACTCCGCTTGTCGCCTCGTGTTGATGGCCACAGCGGCCACAGCCAGCACACCAAGAGCACACAGCAGGATGAGAGCCCCGGGGAGCCACAGGTTGGATCCTGCTGAAGAGGAGAAATGTTGGTTACACAGCTGGGTCCCCCGAGCTGGCACTGAGCCCCGGGACAGCATCTCCTGTCTGAGGCCAGATTCAGGGGAGCCATCTCCTGTGAAGGGTAAGAGCCACGGGAGCTGGGGGTACTTCAGGGCCCTGAGGGCACCAACAGGACTCGGTCAAGCTGACTAGCCTCGCCAGGGGCCTCCACCCACACACACTGCCCAGGGGCTCCATTCAGCTGGGCATTCATGCCTGGCCTGAGTTATGCTGTAAGTGGGCTTGACCCCAGCCCTGGTCCTGGACCTGTTTGGATCTCCTGGACTGACTTCCATGCTGAGAAGGAGCCTGCTTTGCTGGGTAGATGAGGAGGTCCAGTGTGAAAACCCAGCCTTCCTGGAGTGAGCCTTCTGGCTTCTGGTCCCTTCCTGACCAGCTCCCCTGCCCAGCCCAGCCTGTGCCTCATGCAGAGCTGCCCAGGCAAAGGTAACCTCTGTGCTGGTTTGGCTTCTGGAGCACGACATGCGTGGCCATGACACCTGAAAAACTCCAGGCTTCTGTGCAGGGCCGTGATTTTAGCAGCCCTTTTTAATAACCTGGCATCACTTAGAGAGTTGCAAGGGTCTGTGAGCTGCTCCTGCCCTCCCCTGAGGGACATACATACCCCTCAGGTCTTGTTGATCCATCCTGGAATGGTGGGTCTCTGCTCCCAAGGAAGGAGCAGACAGCAGGTGGATGGGCCCATAGGAGACAATCTTATTGTAGTCACCTGCCAGCTCCCGCTTGTTCCTCCAGTGCCTGGGGCATTGCTGTCAACAAAGCCAAGGGAAGGGTGATGGGACCAAAGGACAGGGGAGAAGCCCACTCCTGGGGATGGGGAAAGAGTTCCAGCTCTCCTAGTGGTCTCTCCCTGGCTGCAGCCTGGGAGTGGTCAAGACCCCAGAGCATGAGAGGAGATGGTTCCTGAAGGACCTTAGCCTGTGCCTCCCCAAGTCCTCTCCCTCTGTAAATACCCAACAGACAAAGTGAAGAGAGAAAGGAGATCTCTGATGGAGTCACAGAATCATAGAATCGTCTAGGCTGGAAAAGACCTTCAAGATCATCAAGTCCAATGGTTAACTGGACTCTGCATGTCCACTGTAAAACCATGTCCCTAAAGCACCACATCTACAAGCCCTTGTACCTTTAGTTTAGGGCACTGGGGTGAACTCCAGATGCTGGGAGGTGTTGACTGTGTGGAGGCATCCAAAAGCAGAGCAGAGCCCCTCCTGCAAACAGCAGGCCAAGGGAAGGAAGGTCCCTGTGCCTGGCCAGGCCAGCAGAGCAGCGGGAGCACTCACCTTGGCACAGGGCTCCGGGCTGTCAGGGAGACAGAGCCGGACGCGGCAGTGCAGGAACACCTCTGGGTAACCAGAGAACTGAAACATCTGGAAGCTGAACTTGGCAGTAGTGCTCCCTCCGATGGCATTCAGGTATGTCACGGTCTCATCATGGGGACACCTGGGACATGATGGCTGAATCAGCAGGTGGCAAATGAGGGAGAGAAGCCCAGCCTGGGACACCAGAGCACACACAGGGACGAGGTGCAGCCCCCAGGCTTTGCTGAACAGGACTATTTCTGTCTCGGTGCAGGTGGGGATGCCTTTTCTTGGCACTCTGCATTGTGCCCAGCTCTGGGAATTGCTGCCACCAGCACAGGAGCTGGCTCATGTCATGCTCTGTGGGGCTACAGCCACTCAGCAGGGGTGGAGTGAGCCTGGCTGTGGCTCCCACTTCCCAGATATCCACGTTACTGGCTTCAGCTTGGCTACAGACACCTCCAAGACCTCTCTGCACATCCCAGAAAGGTCTCCTGTCTCCCCAACTTTCCCGTTGGCTCCCCAGCTGGCCAGGACTGATGCTAGAGGCCAGGCAGCATGATTGGTAGCAGAGCAGGGTCAGGACAGGGAACTCAGTTCAGAGCAGTTGGGGGGATCATCTATGGGCCTGTTCCACCTATTCAGTGATGGTGTCCATTCCACCTGTGAGTAATGCCCACACTGTTGCTCACTGCTCCCTCTCAGCAACCTGCCCTTAGCACCCAGCAAAGACATGCAATGGTGCTCCTGGTGCAGGGAGACCAGATGTGCTGGGGGCACTCCACTCACCCCTGCTCAATGAGCTTGTGCTGCACGTCCTGGTAGGGATTTGTGGTTGGCGTTGCCCAGCAGTCCTCAACACTCAGCAGAAAGTACTTGAGCTGCTGCTCTCCTTCTATCTTTAGCAGGACATAGAGCGTGTCCGTGATGGGAATTGCCGTGGTTGGCAGGTGATAGGGCTGGAGGTAGGAGACGGTCTTGTACAGGCTCATGCTGACATTGAATTGTCCTTCCCTGACCACAAACTGCACCACCCTGAGAGGAAAGGAGGAGAGCTCACAAGCAGAATGAGGAGGCAGGAAGGAAGTGGTGTGAGTCAGGCCACCAGCGTGGGTGCACTGACTCTGCTCACAGGTGGAGCCCCAGGAGAGCACTGTCTGCAGACAGAAGCGAGGAGCTCCAGGGTTTCCCACTGACCGGCTGGCCAGTGAGGGCTGGGAGCAAGGCAACCCAGGGGGTCCTAGCCTACAGCTCCACAGGGGCACAGTGGGGGCATCATCCAGTTCCCACCCTTCATTTTGTGGTTAGTTGGTTTCAAGCAGTGAGGATGGGAGAAAGGTACACGGTGCATGCCCCTCTTGTCCCAGGCCCAAACCTTGGATTGGAAAACCATATTGGAAACTCATATGGCTTTGCCCTCAGAGCTCTCCAGTGGCTTCCCAGGGCCTTTGCAGTTCTCCTTATTGAAGGCATCTGTTTTTCTGCAAGCTCAAAGATACCATGTCACCAGCAAGGCGAAGAGGGACCACTCACTTGTCAACAGCAGTGAGAGCAAAGGGCAGTTTCACCACCTGCTCGTAGGCATAGATGCAGGAGAAATGCACCTCCAGCTGAAAACGCCGGGAGATCACACCCCCGTGTGCTTCTCGCTCTGACTCGATGACATTGGAGTACACCACGTGGGACCTGTTTTGCTGGAATGACACAGAAATCAAATTCTCCAGACTATGTCTAAGACCATACACAGAGCTCCAAGCTCCAGCTCAGATGGTGCAACTCAGCTGCAGCTGCTCCAGTCCTCTCTGATATCCACTGGGGTTTTTGCTCAAGCCCCATGTCCAGGGGCTACTGGCAACCATCACTGGAGAAGGCAGGAATCAGCACAGTGACCACAGGTGAGGGCCCTTCTGTGCATTGCAGAGCTGGAGCACTGGTTCCTCTACACCCTCCCTCACCCATGAGTCAAGTGGGGGACCAAGGGGCTCTAGCCAGGGCTGCAGATCTCAGAGGATGCTGTCAAAACACTGAGGGCTGATATCAGCTAGGAAAGAACACACCGAGACTTCCATGTTCTGCTGAATAAGACAAGCTGTGCTGCCAGCAGGGGTTTGGTGGGTGCAGAAGAGCTTTCTGACAGCCCCCAGGGAAGCCTTCCAAGAGGAATGATAACTTTACAGCACCCAGATATACAAGGAAAATCCTCCAGGGATTCCCCTTGCTGTCCCCACTCAGCATGTCTGCTCCTCTCATGGCTTTGGAGCTATGCAGAGAGGCTCTGCTGGATACTCACCTTAATTACTGATCCACAGGCAGTGTGGTTTATCCCTGTGAGAGTGGCTGCAAAAAACAGCTCACCCTCTTCTACCCTTTCTGAGACCTTGCATGCTTGGTTCTTCAAGTGAACAAGCTCCCGGGGGATTTTCAAGAGTTCAAACACCTCCTTCCTCACCATCATCTTCATGTGCTCTTCCTCACAGGCCAACTTCAGCACCACATCTAGGGAAAAAAGACATCTGCAATAGCAATAAGGAAGAGGCCTGGAGGAGCTCTAGGACAGCTATGGGATGGCATAGTCCCACTGAGCTCATCAGACTCTCATCCCAGCCTTTCTGGAGGCTGCTGGTAGGGCTCTTCAGAGACACTGGGCAAAAGAAAAGCCTTGAGAATGAGCAGAAGTTAACGTAGGTATGTCATTTTTTACTGGTTGCCTAAGATCTGCATAAGTCCATGGCCACTGCTACTCTGAACAGACACAATCCCTAAGCTCAAGACATCAAAGGCAAATGTCACAGGTCTGGCCCCTTTCAAGGGTTGTCTATGGAACCACTGCAGTTTGGCAAGGGCACCAGACAGGGACAGTGATCCTCTTTCAGATGAGGAAGACACAGGGCTTCACTGTAGCTGTGTTGGAGTGTGTGTGCTTGCTCTGAGACTGCGAGGCAGCTGTGCTCCACAGCATGTCCTGCTGCCCTGGCACAGCTACACCATGGCATGGCTTCTTGACAGCAAGGAATTACAGAATTAAGACTTTTGGGGAGGAAGAAAATGTCCTGTGACTGGGTCTTGTACCAACGTGTAGCCAGGACACGGTTGTGGTGGGGGGAATGAACCCGAACCAGGGGCTGGGCTGTGCTCCTGGAGCCTGCAGTGGAGAACAGTGGTAATACCAGTGCACTGTGCCCATCACCCTTCCCTATGGTGTCCATGGACGGATTGGGAAGGGATCACCAACAAACCCAGTACTACCTTGGCATAACTCTCCCGTGAAGCCTGGTTTGCAGCTGCAAACTGGTCTGCCCTCCATCACCTGGCAGCCTCCCTGGTGCTGGCAAGGGTTTGGCAGGCAGATATCCAGGTCCCTCTTGAGGAGGGCAGCCCCTCGCCTCGGGCCATGTGTGCTCACCAGCTCACCTGCAGCAAAGGAAAGGAAAGGAAGCTGAAATGCTGCAAGAATATCTCCCCCGTGAGAGATGGGAGAGTGAACTCGCCCCATGGCATGAGTCCCTGCACAGACTGCGAGGGCTGAGATCCTCGCTTAGAGCCACATCTGAGGAAGAACCTGGCACCTCAGCTTGTCTGAGGTTTCTGCCTATTTTTATTGGCTCTTCCACTCCAGTTCCTGACCCTCCATGACCTCTGCTCTGTTGTGCCCCCTTAGCAGCTTTCACTGGTGTCCTGAATGAGGGGCCTGGACGTGGATCAGGTAGGGGTTTGGCCTGTCCTTTCCATACTACCCATTGTGATCCAGCAAGGGACAGTGTACAGGGAGACTCACTCTTGTTGCCTTTGCAGCCAGCCAGGCAGAAGGCAGAGATCAGCAGCAAACATCCCACAGTCCTTTCCTGAAAAAACAAGCAGGCTCTGGGTGACTTGGGGTTTTAGTACACTTGCTGGTGATGTTTGCAGTCATTCAGAAAGAGCCAACCCTCAAGCACGAGTGTTATAATTTCTGTACTGTATTTCATCCAAAAACTCCAGCTTCCATGGCACAAAATAATTTCCTATCCCAAGGAACAGATCACCAATGCCACCCCCCACCCTGCAGGCTCACATAAGGGTCAAATGCTGTCCTGAATGTAGGCAGCTATTCCAGAAAGACAGGGTGCAGACCTGCAGGGAGGTGTTGACAGGGATAAAGCCACATTTCCTTAAGAATGGGCACTTTGAGTAAAACCACACAGCTGAGGCATCAGTCCAGACTCCCCAAAGAGGAAAGGAGTTTCCCTCTTGCCACTACAGCTCTTTTGAAGAGATAGGATTTGCAAAAGGATACTCACTTTTCCAGTAACCCAAACCCATAAGAAGGATTAAAAAAACCTTGAAGCCTTGAAAACAACTAAAATTAATGCCACAAAGCCACAGATTAAGTCAAACTCCCCTGTTAGTACAGATAGTGGATTTCTTTAGGGAAATTAGTGGCATGGTGCTGGATGAGCCCTGCACATCTTCCCTTAGCGGAGCCGTGGATATGAGTGAGCTGGGGCCAGTGGCTGGAGCAATGCTCTACCATCCCTCAGCCCTGCAGGTGAGCTGAGAGCAGGGCAAAGCCAGTGCCAAAAGCGCCACTCTGCTCTGGCAACACATCGCAAATCCCCTCCACCCGACCCCGCATGGCTCTGACCACTGGACCTCTGAACAAGGAGGGTTTATTCCCTGCTCTGCTCCTCGCTTTCTGCACCAGTCCTGAGAAGATCCCCAAGAAGCATGGAAGTGTTAGCTTGTTCTCATCCAACTTACCATCTCCAGGCTGCTCTACACTCCTCCACCCACCGCTGCCCCAGGTCACTCTTGTGCTCCTCACTGCCTGCCTTATATCGCCCTTCAGCAGCTCATCCTTCTCCCCCACGCAGACACGATTGCACAAGAGCCAGCTCAGCACCCTTCGATGGCGGCAGCCAGGGAGGAAAGGACTCTGCCAAAGTCCATCCTCCAGCACAAGTGGCCCTTCCAATTAGCCCATGGCTTGCGGACGCTGACCCAATTCATGGCCCTGATAGGATCCTCGATAGTGGAAACATCTGCAAAATCCCTGGGAATCTCGAGGTTTGTGCATCCAACTGGTTTTGTGGTACCTGCTTTCGGCAACAGCAACAGATACCACAGCGGCACAGGCGAAGGCCAGACCATGGTGTGTACCGAACACACGCGGTTTCACAACCCAAACGTACATTTGCTTCCGCTGTTTTTCTTAATGACTTCTGACATCCAAGGTCTGGTGAGGGATGTGGGTTTTGTCCTGCCACACTGTGTCTGGGAAACAATAACCATCTGCAAATAGCACTGACCACTCAAAGTGACGTTTCTTCCTGGAGCACAAGTCTGGGGACCAGGGATCGTTGAGTCTGGAGAAAAGGAGGCTCAGGGGAGACCTTCTGGCTCTCGACAACTCCCTGACAGAAGGTTGGAGCCAGGTGGGGTAGTTCTCTTCTCCCAAGGAACAAGCGACAGGACAAGGAGAAATGGCCTCAAGTGGCCCCAGGGGAAGTTTAGGTTGGATGTGAGGAACAATTTCGTCCCCACAAGGGCTGTCAAGACCTGGCCCAGGCTGCTCAGGGAGCTGGTGGAGTCCCCATCCCTGGAAGTATTTAAAAGACATATAAATGAGGTGCTAAGGGACATGTTTTAGCGGTGGGATTGGCAGTGTTAGGTTAATGGTTGGATTTAATGATCTTAAAGGTCTTCTCCAACCGAAACTATTCTATGATTCTTGATATATATTGGATATACTCTGTGCATCCTCAGCGCTTTGATAGCTACAGTCACCATAATATAGCAGCCAGCAAGTGTGAACATCCCTTCTTCCCTCTCTCCCCCCAGGTTTTTTCCTAAAGACAATGAAAAACAGACAAGTGTTTAGCACCTGACCCTGCTTACAGCCTAATGAACCAAGAGAAAAAAAAAAAAACTAGACAGAAAAGAAAGAAGAAAGAAAGAGGCCTCCCGCAATCCCCTGCTGGCAGCTTTTGGGTGAGAATTTCTGCTTTCCATTATGTGTTTTCAAAGCAATTAACCGGGGCTGAAGCTTGCACAGACTCGCTTAGGGATGCAAAGGCAGTGCAGCCGCCGGCTCAGAAAGCAACAAAGGAAAAGGTTGAGGAATGCGGAGACTGGGGGGTGGGGCTTGCCATTTTTAAGTATGTTATTTTAATTTTTTTTTTTTTTTTCTTTTTTTTTTTTAAGAGAGTGAAAGTTGTCACTGTAAAAGCAGCGTTGTAGTCTCCGAGGGGCTGGTGGCACAGCCGTCCCGGCCGGCAGGGCTCTGCAGGTTCCCCCCCATCTTGCCCCAGAATCTGCGGGAGGGAAGGGGCTGCCCCCGGCAGCGCTCCCGCGTATCCCGCTCTCGGGGCGGCTGCCGGGAGCTTTCAGCCCGGGGGGTTCCTGGGGAGCCCAGGCCGTGCGGGCTGGCACCTGGCAAGCCCCCGGGGGCGGCGGGAGCCTGCGGTGGCGGCACTGCGGGTAGGCCGGGAGGAGGCCCCGTGCGAGGCCGGGGGTAGGCCCGGGGAAGGCCGCGGACCCTGGCCCGGCCCCGCGCCTCCGTTGCCGCCGCCGTTGCCATGGTGCGCGGCCCGGCGGCCCCGGGGAGGCGGCGGCGGTGAGACCGGGGAGGCGACGGGAGGGCGGGGGAGCGGCGGCTGCAGCCACGGCCGCCCTTGAGAGCCGCGGGCCTGAAGGGACGGCGGGGGCGGGAGGCCGTCGGGGCGGTGCGGAGCCGGGGAGCGTTGCAGGGCCCCGGGACGACCCCCGTCCCGTCGCCCCCCTTGCCCTCCCCGGGGCAAGGCCTGTGCTTCCTCCTCGCTGTCTGCTCCTCAGGGTCAGCCTGACCGCAAGGAGAGGGAAAGGAACAGCCCCCATCCTCCCTGAGATGTAAATACGTGATATACACTGCGCTCCGTCCTTGGAGCCTGCTGACTCTGCTACAAAGCATCCCCCTGCCTGCAAGGCCCCTGAGCGGCCCCAGGCTTGGCGCAGCCGGCCGGCGCTGGCAGCGGCTGGGGCAGGTGCCCCGTGGTTCTCTGGAGCTGCTTCCCAGCCACAGTACCGCGGGCAGGATGGAGGATGCAGCACTGGCAAGGGCATGGGCAACAGGGTATGCACCACGACCCGAGACAGAACACAGGGATGTGCGGCACCCTATGGAGCCAGGCTCCCCTTGTTCTGCCATCCTCCCATTGCTTGGTGCGTCCAGAAGTGTGCAGCCACTTATTTACCAAACCCAGACTAAATTCTGTTCTTACCCTTTACTGTCTTAATTCTGGATGCCTCAGTCATGGTCATGTACTAAATCACTGTGAAGGGAATGCAAGTTTTTCTGTGTTGCCGTGTATCTGGGTCCCATCCCTGAATTCACCCTGGTATGTGCAGTTCTGTGTGTGTTCAGGAGTGCTCAGGAGGAGTCAGAATGGAGGTCCTGGAGGAGAAGGAGGAAGAGGAGCAAAGAGAAGAAGAAGACCTAAAGGCTTTGGAGATCAGTGATGACCTCCAGGACATGGAGATGAAGGTGTCTGTGGAGCAAGTCTGTATCCCAAGCAATGTACTGTAAGTCACGTATGTGTCAAATTACCGGGATGAACAGAGAAAGTCCTTTTGGGGTCCATGGGGAGATGGCTCACATGTGGATGGCACGTGTAGCCCCCTTGCACAGGGAGGGGAGTGAGCAAGTTTCACGTGTCTGGTGTGGTTGTCCAAGAGCAGGCACACGTAAGTGAGACAAGATAACTCACTTCATTGTATATTCATTTGTTGCTGTATCATGACACTACATAAAGATCACTGAGCCTCCGGGTATACGTCAGCTTGCTGTCACTCCGGAGAAGCTTGGCTAAGTCAAAACCACATCCTTGGATATGATCCCTCCTTTTTCCCTGGAAAACAGGGAGCCCTTGCCACTTTTTGATAGCAGGCCATCTTGCCCAAATTTCTCCTTGCTTATTACCTGTGTCTGTCTGCCTCCTCCTGCCCTGGAAGTGATTTTGACTGGAGCTCCATTGACACATCTCAGTTGCCGTCCTCATACAAGACAAATTCCCTGAAGGAAAAGAAGCTGCTGCACATTGCTGACCATTTCCTCCAGCAATACTCTCACCTCTGCCCTGACCGCAAGCCTCTCTTCCTCCACCCGGTCAACGAGTGTGGTGTGGAGGTACAGGGTGGTGTGGGGCTGGGCCACAGGGTGGGGGGCAGTTGGCTTCCATAAAAAGCTGGGGAAGGACAGCAACCTGGCCAAAGGGAATGGGTACTGATTGCCGTGCCCGCAGCACCCTGAGCAGGCACACAGCATCCCAGGGACACTCTGGCTGCCCATATCCAGATAAGTGTTGTGCCATGCACGTGGTGGTGGTGCCATGTAGGCTGTGGGCAGCTCTCAGCCTGCGGTGTAATGCTCAGGAAACAGGGTAGACCAAAGAAACAGAAAGGGAAGTAAAAGAAACACATGAAATAGATAAGGTTCAGTCACAGCTATGGAGTGTGGATCCAGAGTTAGGTCTTATTCTGAACTTCGCAGAAGTTAGAGGGAAGTAATGGAAGTTTGTGATTTGGTTTTGTTTTGGACTGGGCCCAAGCTGCACAACTGTTGTCTAGTTCTGGACCTCGTGTTCCCTTGAGCATCTGGAATTGCTACTTTGGACCAGTTATCCCCAATATTTATTATATCATTAACATACAAGGCAAAGAATGCCAGAGGATGTAAAAGCTGGAAAGGGCAGTAGCTATTTGTCTTGCTTGAAAACTAGGAGAAGAGCTGGCCCACAGCTCTAATGTTTCTGAGATGAGCTTCAAGTTTTAGGCACAGACAAGCAGACAGCTTCTCAATCCCATGCAATTTCCAACTCAGAATAGGTGAGAAGTGTTACTGACACAGTTGATATGCTCTAGGGAGGTCCTGAATGTGAGCTGCAACATCCAGGGGTGGTCTGAGGATGGCTTTGAACAGGCAGCTCTGCCAGGCATCGGTTGGCTAACCAAAGTCCTCTTGCTGCCCTACAGAAGTTTGTGAGCACAACAGTGAGGCCAACCCTGCTGCCTTACACAGAGCTGTACCACTGGGATGGCTGTGCCAGCTTTGTCTCTGATTATCTCACCATGGAGCCCCTCAAGTCCCCTATCACACCGGTAAGAAAGGGTCTGGAGGTAGTAGAAGGGCCCCTCAGCAGGACACAATGTGGGAACCCCAGTGGCTGGGGTTACAAAGGTCTTTGACTTCTCCATCACCCCCTCATTATTTAGGCAACCCCCTGGTTTCCTAGGCCCTGTGTACTCCCTTTGGACCCATAATCCCAGTGTGTGTAGTGTTGTACCTGCCAAGCAATTAAGCACCAGTTTGACAAGATTGGGCCTGATCTGCTCTTGGGGTCACCCCAGATGACCAGCTGGTCTGCTGTGAGTTGCAGTGGCTGACAAGCTTCCCCTCCGAAGACCAAGATGCCCTGGAAAAAAGGAGCATATAAAGCCTAGGGAGTGATGCTTGACCTCAGTGAGGGGCTTTAGACATTTCTATCCCAATTTGGGGGATAATTTGGAGTGGCTGAAGGGTGATGTCTAGACTGGCAAGAAGGGGTGATTCCAGAGTAGGGAGGAGTTCTTGGCTGGTACGAATCAGCTGAGGCAAAGGCAGCACACTCTTTGCTAGCAAGGACTGCTGATGCCACACAGAACACTCCCAACAATCTACACCATCTCCGTGCTGGCCAAGTGTGTCCCAGGAGCCCCAGGGGCTCAAGAGAAACTCTGGCACTTTGCAACTGCCTATAATGTATTTCCGTTTAGCTAACAATGCTATGATCCCCTGAGGTGATGTCTGAGATCTGGGAGTAGACCATGTAGAACCTCTCTTTATGCAGTATTTGAGTATCAAGCCCTGTGCTTGCTCACTGGTGAGGGCCGGAAGGGAACATGTTCCCTCCTTTGGACTGTAATTTAGCTTATGGGTCTTTTGCTCTGAAATGCAGCCAGCAGACCAGCTAGAGATGGAGATAAGCCCTGCTCCAGAGTTGTGGCTAACATTAGGATTTCAGCAGTTTGATCAGCTTGGCCAGCTCATCTCTCCCTGTGGTTAAATTTGCCACCAGATTTGGGGTCAGAATTTCCTCTGATCACTTTGGAGATGACTTGGGGTCTGTGGCTTACCTAGAAATTTTATATAACAGATTCCCTATGAGCTCAGATCCCAGGAATATGGGCGATGCCCTCTCTCCTTCCTGCTCTCTGCCTGATGCATGTTTCAGCTTTGGACAGGTACTGCAAAGGTGCATCTCTCTTTCTCTCAAGCCCAGTTCACTCTATTCCCCAACCACCATCCTGAAGTATCAGCGAGGGAACTGCTTTGACTTCAGCGTGCTGCTGTGCTCCATGCTGCTCGGGGCAGGGTATGACGCCTACTGCGTGCATGGGTACGCCACCCGCGAGATGTGCACCCTGGACGAGACTCTGGAGCTGTGCCCACTGCTCAGGAAGCCACAGGAGGTGAGACCTGCAGTGAGCGGGCAGGGAGGAGCCCATCATGCATGCTCAGCCTGTTCATTCCAGTGAACTCCAGAGCTGAGCTAGGGGAAACAGCTTCAGGTCTGTACTGGGTTTTGGCCTGTAGGGATCTCACCAAAGGGATCTTCTGAGTGAGTTTCTACAGTTCCTTAAGAGGCCTCTTTGGCTTCACTGAATTCCTGCTTACCAAGTCTAAGACTGCAAACTGCCAAGGGTTTGGAAATGCGAGGCATCTGTACATTTTCTTCCTTCTCTTGATCTCTGCTGGGTTTCATAGAAGTACCCTGTTTTTGTGGAGGCAGGTACCAAAAGAGGAGATGAAGGAAAAACCCAGCAAGTATAGAGTTAAGCCCCCATCAGACTTGGAGAGCACTTTTGAGCTTCAGCAGAAGGCCAAGAAGAAGGCAGAAAGTGAAGCTGCTCTCAAGAACAAGGAAACAGAAGAAGAGGTCACGGTGAGTTAGCAAGGTCCGGTTCACTGTAAACTCCAGGAGCCAGAACTGAGACACAGGTAATGGCTGATCAAAGAAAGGAGGTCACCACCCTCTGCCATGAAGTATGACACAACCTTGATCATGGCCATGAGCACTTGGCCTCTGGGAGCAAAGTGTGTGCTGACACAGGAGTCTGTACTTGGCATGTACCAACTCACTCTGATGAAGAGTGTTAAGGATTGAAGATCTTTAGAAGCGGGCAGAGGAGAGAATAAGTCTGCCATTGGCTTGGACTAAAGTGGCAATAAAATAGCAATAATTACTGTTCTGTCCCCTGCACTACAGGAAGTGGAAAAGCCTGACCCTTTTTGTGGCTTGCGGGTTCACGCGTGGGTTTTGGTTCTGTGTGGGAAGAGGGAGGTTCCTGAGAACTTCTTCATCAACCCCTTCACGGGAAACAGCCACAGCACCACAGATGAGCGCTTCCTTGGGATCGAGAGCGTCTGGAACCACAGGAACTACTGGGTGAACATGCAGGACTGTGGGAATGGGTGCAAGGTAACAAGCCCTTAAGCACCCCTGTGCCTGGGAAGGATGGTTGGGCTAAGCCAGGTCCTGGGGAAGTCCAAGATCGGTTGTGATCGCAGTTTCCATGTAACCATTCCCTGCGTTGGCTCTGGTCATGTTGTAGAGCAACATGTGCTCTTGGAACTATTCTAGGACATCCCAGACCCTAAGCTAGCAAATCCAGGTCACACATCTTAAACCCTTACAGAGTTAGAATATCAGCTTTTAAGGGTGGCTAGATGCTTACTCTCTCAAACAACAGCTTTTAAGGCTGAGGTTTTTTTGAGCCTGTCAAGCATGGTTCAAGGCAGGAAAGATCTTGGTTAGGCTCTTCCCACAGCTCAGCTACTCCACAGCTGATAGAAAGTCTGTGAGGCCAGGGTCTAAGTTAAAGCAACTTGACCTTGGGGCCATGTGTGCCCTGAAGGAAGGAGGCAGAAGCATTCTTCCTCTTATCTGTGGCAGAGGCACTGTGAGGAAAGGGGTCTGCAGCCCTCTAGGCACAGGGGCAGTCTTTGGGGTCCCACCAGCCATCTAAGGCTCTGTTGAGCCCACCTCACTGAGATCCAGGATCTTTTTACAGTCCTTTACCTCTCTGACACTCAGCCAGGTCCAGAGCACCCCAGATGTGCAGCAGCAGCATTTGATTTGGTGTCAGACCCTTGAGACTGCCCTGTAATTAAGTGGTTTTCTTCTGTATGGCCTAGGATCTTGTCTTTGACTTGGGTGATGCTATCCGCTGGGAAGTTATGCTTTTGAGGAACAACAGACCCCTTCAGCTGTTCCCAGATGCTAAGAAGGTAAAGGAATTATCTGTGTGGGACAAGGATGATGTGGTGACTGACCCAAACAATGGCTCTGGAGCTGTATGGAGCTGGTGTGTTTCTAGGTCTGCCTGCTGCCCTCTCTAGGTCAGGTCACTATTGCTCTGGCTGGGTTTTAGTTGGCACTTCAGATTCCTTCTCAGTCTTGACTACTTCTAATGCTTTTTGAAGCAGGACCCCAGGTGGTAATTCTGGTGTCCTGAGTGGTAAGGGGTCTCTGTAGCCCTCCAGTGCATTGACCTTTGGGATGAAATCATTTAAAAAAACCAAAATCCAAACTGACGTTTTTTATGGACACTCTCTCTCTGTTGGTCAGCGCCTTGCTATCCTAGCTTCTGAGTGGAGTTGCCATCCAAATGTAGAAATAATATGCTCTAATATACCAAAAAATGCTGTGTTACTGGAAGTAAAAAATGGTACATTGTCCTGGTGAGAGAACACATGAGAAAGCAGGCATGGCACCCACGCAGCGGGACAGCAGAAAAACAATAACAGCACATTCCCTCCTGTTGTCTATGCTCTTGTGCCCATAGCTGGGGAGAGAAGCACCTTCCATGGTCCACACAGAACCAGCTGGTCATTAGTTTGATTCTTGATTGTCACAAACGTCCCCTGTCCAGCTCGAGTGTTAGCCAGGAGATCGTTTCGTTTGGTTTGAGTAGGGATGTGCTAGTGAGAGTGTGGGGGTGCAATAAAGCTCTCCTTCCACGGAAACTGCAGTGTGCTGCTTGCCTCTGTCCTCAGGCTGTGTGTGACCGACACAGCTCTCAGCACTGCCACCGTGTTCCCCAGCACCAGCACAGCCTCCCATGAGCTGAGCTCTGATCACTGCACTGCATTCTCTAGAACCAAAATGCCTCCTGGCACAGTACAAGAAGCTGCCAAAAATGCTAATTTCTGTTTAAGCAGGAAAAGGAGGAGGAGGAAGACAGGAGTTTTGACATGCCACCATCATGGGTAGCCCCAGTTCAGATATCTCCTAGGGGTATGTATTCTTCCTTTACCCTTTACTTGTCCCTCAGCTAACCTTGGAGTGGGTTTGGGACGCTTGTTTTCCTCACTCCAGAATTCTCCCTTCAGGATGTACAAGGTACAGCAGTGAAGTGCAGTAGACTAAGGCAGCAACAGCTATTGGTCTGAGTGCCTCCCCTCAGTGCACTGTTTTATCCTGGGTTAGAACCACTCCCCTGCAGACAGGCAGACAGACAGGCAGACACACACACATGCACTGTGTGTCCTGCCAGCTGAATGATTTTGCCTGGAATAGACTTTCTGTTACCACCATGCACAAGGGACCGCCCTTGCATTATCACATACCTGCTTTGGGAGAGAAAAGAGTTATGATGCTATTACAATGTTAAAGCACAACAGCAGGGTCTGAACAGCTTCACTGGCAGCTGAACACAGACAATAAATGCACAGTTTCCCTTAGAACATTTTTTTTTTTTCCCCTCTTGAATTCTTTCAGTGAATTTTTCTGACACCTCTCTTGCCCACTGCAGACTTTGAGACCCGCTGTTCCCAGGGGAAGAAGGTGATCCTATACAAGCAAGCAAAACTGGAGAAGTGGGCCCCATACCTGAATGGAAATGGGCTAGTGAAACGCCTCACTGTCTATGCAGACTTGAACTGTAAGAGGGATGAGTGAACACACTCGACGCGCTGAGCAAACACAGCCTGGGGTGTGCTGGTGGGAAGGGAGGGGTGGTCCCCTTTCTGCCAGAGTCTCTCTCATGCTTTCTCATCCTCCTTTCAAATTTGTGAGGGACTTACATACCACATCTTCTAACACTTCATCACGCTCGCTGGCTGTCCAGCCCCAGCACTGCCCAGTGCTGCAAG
Source organism: Todiramphus chloris collaris (assembly GCA_025345505.1). NCBI lineage: Eukaryota > Metazoa > Chordata > Aves > Coraciiformes > Alcedinidae > Todiramphus > Todiramphus chloris. Next base: position 14,283,578 of record JANVCC010000037.1, on the reverse strand, counting down.
GGGCTCCTACAGGAGTTGTACACCCCAGCGGGGAGGCTGATCAGTGTCACAGGTCAGTGTCAGGTCCCTGGGTTTTCAGTCTCCAGAGAAATGGAAGGGTGGTCTGTATTGATCAAATAATATCACTGTTCCCATTGGTGTCGACAGGAGCCATAGAAGGGGACAGCTACAGACTGTGTGTATTTCTGTACTCCAAAGCATTATTCTTCAATAGCTGGTCCAAGAAACTGTGCATGCAGATTCCCACTGGACATACAGTGCCCTGTCCTCAGCCCTTTTGGCTAGTGTAATGCCCCTGTCTCATTTCCCCTCCCTCCTGATGCTAGCAGTAAGTATTTGAGAAGGAATTTCTCTCACGTAACCATGGCCATCTGCCATGCCACCTTCTCCCCCTGAACTGATTACTTTAGTTCTTGTTGATGGAGAGGAATAAACCCTCTTAATGTGTAATTCATCTGCTCAAACATAGATTGGGATTCATCTACAAAAGGCCAATTCCAGTCAGTATACGATGTCTGCCCTGGCTGTATCAGGAGCACAGGGTGTTTGCCCAGACACTGAGAGCTCATCAGATGAATCACCACCTCCAACAGGGTGACATAATGTTGTGAAATGGTTTGTTTCCTGCCAGGTACTGAAGTAGTGCAGGTGAGGGAGTGGTTCAAAAACCGAGAAGACATGTTGGATATGAGAGAAGTGAATAAACAAACACAGCTAACCACAGAGCACTTCAGCCCAGGACACTTCTTCGGTCTTAAAGGTATTCCAGCTCATCTGGGCAGCCACTGCAGCTGAAGGGACTTATGTGAATGCTAGAAGTCTCTAGCACTGGCAAAACCCCAAACTCAGGGCAGGGCCAGCAAGCTTAGATAAATAATATGGCCTTCAGTGAAGAGCAGAGATATGGGTTGTTGGCTTCCGGTTCTGGACAGTGCAATAGAGGTGATAGAAATAGAAACTTTCTCCTTAAGATCATGTTTGGTCTCTCAGTGTTGTGCAGCTGGGGGAGAGAAAGGCCTGCATCAGATCTGTTGCTAAAGCAGCATTACATCCATTCCTGCTTTGGGAAGAGCAGGGTCCAGACTCCACTCACAACTGCCTTACTGTGTAAGAGAGGCAGCAGCCCTGCAAAGCTGTCCTCATGCCATGGCTCTTGGTACACAGCAGTGAGGAGATAACATTCCCTTCTTACATTCTTACCTACATTTGATTTATCGACTGCTAAAGAAAATGAGGCTTTCTCTGCACACACTTTGCTCACTGCATTATGGTGACTAACTGAAAATGTTTGCAATCTCTCCTATGTCCTCAGCTCACACCTACATGTCTCTGGAGCCAGAGACTGACCAGTCCATGGAGTTTTACAATGAGGCACGAGCCGATGGCCTCCAGAAACGTGTTGAAAATGCTCATGAGATGACGGAGTACTTCATGGGGCGGGATGACCTCCTGCATGTCCGGCACGTGGAGTTTGGCAGAAGAGGGAAGAAAGTACACTTGACTGGCACCAAGACTGACATTAATGCTCGGCCTATAGTGGTACGGGCAAGGCAGGAACAGAAACATACTTGGCACTATGATATTTATACGGTGCAAAACATACCACCTAGGGCTTTATCAACAACATTTTTTTCAGTGGGCACAGCCAAGGCAAAACTCCAGATGGGACGTCCAAGACTTGTCCAGATGCTGTATCTCACTGTTGCTTGCCTGACAGGGAGCTACAATGTGACCAGTTGTCGCAAACTGCATTGAGCAGCCACAGTGAGGCTAGGAAAGTTGGAAAATGTGTGTCAGAGGAAAGAAAAAAAAAAAGCTTGACTATGATTTTGGAATGAAATTTTCACAAGACTCAAAACTAGTCAAGTGATTTCATGTTCTGACCCTTTGGTTGGAGGAAATCCGACATCTGGCAGTGTGGCTCAGACACCTGACGAGAGCTACACAGTGGCTTGACTTTGGACCAGTACTGGACATGCTCCTTTTTAGTTCCCTGTGTTGGGGAATGTGGGAAACTGCTGTTTACCTTGCTTCCTGCAGTTTCCTCAGGCATGGATGCATCCCAAGGTAACTTTGAGCTCAGAGACCATACTCAGCTCCACAAATAGAAGACTTCTCTATTGTTTTAAGCAGCTTTGTGCTTTTTTTCTCAGGCACAGGGAAAGACATGTCAGGGAAAGACAGATGTCAGTGTAGTCCAGGCAGAAAAGCCCAGTTTTTACCTTGGCTTTTTACTGAACTCTCTGCAAATCTTGCCAGTTTTGTCTTATCTAAGCTGCTTCCTTCTCTTTCTTCTCACCCCTCCTTAGCAAATCAAGGAGTGTTTCCACAGAAACCTAGAAAAGCCAGCTGATGAAGATGTAGCAGAACGTGTCTTTCTGATCACAGAGGAGATGATCCATCTGACATATCACCTCAAGGATAAATACATTACTGCCTCAAAGAAGTATTTCTTCAAAGCATCAGAGAGGGATAGGAAAGGACGTGAAATCGACATGACCCCAGAAATGTGCATAACATACCAGGTATGGAGAAAAACTGCTTATATCTTGAAGTTTTTCTAGATCACAAGATGCAAAGGAAAGGCAAAGTGTCAGTGAAAGAAGTACAAGCATGACATGTGACACATGACAATTCCATGCTGCCTCTCTGCTCCATCTGCAGCCCTCCCTCATGGACAGCCTCCAGGCTGACCGCGCAGGGAGTGACTGTGTATGTAGGACATAGTGTAGCATAAGACACTTGCTCTAGCCATAGTCATCTTCCCGGACTTGTCATCAGGCAGTGTAGACAAAGCCCCTGGGAGCATGCAAGATGCTGGTTTAGCAGCTGTTGGGCTTAGTCCAGCAGATACATGGCAGATACATGGCAAGGAAGCTGTAATTTCCTCTGCCATTCTCTCTTGAAGAAGCGATAGAGCAGATATCCTGGTTTCTAGCTCCTCTGCTACCATGGACTTCTTGGGTCACATCATTGCTTAAATCTCCCAGAGTTTACTGTGCAGACACAGAGGAATATGCTGAGGCTTAAAGCATTGCTGATAGCTAGCTAGCTATCCAGCCTGAAATAAAAGGTATTCCAGAAAGAGTGGAGTGCTGTCATCAAGTGAAATACTCTCATTCGAGGTGGGAGGGCACTCCACTAACATTGATGTTTGCCTGTAACTAGGGACAGAAGTCTGCCAGTAAATTCTGCAGTGATGCTGCACAACTACATCTAGGAAAATCAAAGAGAGGTTGCAAATACAGGATTTAAAAAAAATGTTTTATATGGGTTTTTTAAAGTTTTTATTTCCCATTTGGGCTGGAGCACTATTCTTTCATCTCTAACCCTGCAAAACTGGTTCCAACTATATAACAGCAGCATCAGCAGAGGGCAAGACATGCCCTCTGGCTCACGTTACTGATGGATTCAAAATCAAACTGAAGTCTAATAAACCTGACTGTGGGTTAGAAGCTTCAGCAGTGGAGATCAGTGTCACCATATTGACTCTATCAGAATTGTGCCAATTTCTGTTAGCAAACTTGCCTGTGCACCCAGACAGCGTTACTGTCTTTCACGAGCTTATCTGCTTCCAGGCAGGGTCCTCTGAGAAAGAGAAGAAGCTGCTCCAGCAGTACAAATTGTTGCAGGAGCTAACAAAGGAAGAGAAGCAGCTGAAGCAACAAGTCCGGCAATCTGAAGCAGAGGTAACAGGGTGGTGTCCACATGCTGTCAAAAGTTGGTCTGTGAGGCATGGGAACAGTTTCAGCTGACTGGTTGCCACAGCATCCTCAGCATAAACTGTGATAAGAATAAAGCTCTGGTCTCACAAAGCTGGTCCCCATGCTGAATTCTCAACCCAGCCATCATTCAGTAAAGATGTAGCTTTAATACGTTCATGGAGAGTCACGCCACCTTCCAGCTTGTGCTCCTACTCTTTGTTCTTTGGGAGGAAGATGGTTCCAGAGAGCAAATGACAGCATACAAATGGGGCATCTGGAAACATATCTGCTTTTTGCCTGGGAATGAGACCAAAAGAGAGGAGGTTGTACATAATGTTGTATCTAGTGGCGAGGCATTTCCAAGAAGTTCTGTCCCAAATACTGAAATGATTTTGTGGGAGCAACTGTAGGGAAATACTTCATAAAACACATTGCTTGTACTGCTGATCACACTGTGACCGCTGTGACAAATCCATTTTCTTAGAAGTCTTTGCAATTACTTCATGGTAAACACAACCATCCCAGCAGATGGAGGCAAAGCTATTGGAATTTATTTTTTAATATGTTTTTGTGAGGAAGAAGAGCTCCTGAAGGAGCTGGAGAGGGGATGCTCAACTATATTAGCACAGAATATTAGTAATAATTAAGAAAAAGATAGCAAAAGTCCGTTTTTGTTCAGAAATTTGATGGTAGTTCACTATGACCTCATGAAGTACCTTGCCAAATTTCTCTGTCTTGATGTATCCACAAAATATTCACATTGCTTGTTCTGTATATCCTGTTAAGACAAAGAAATAAGCCAAAGCTGTCAGTGCAGTTCTAAAGTAGCATCAAGACTGTGTCTCTAGAAGAGCTTTCTTAACAGATATTATCAATAGTTGTGTTCAAGAATTTCATCCAGAGCAGCAGTCTAAAAATAAGACCATTAACAGCTTCATCTATCAGCAGGATATGAACATATTTGTATAGATCTTCCATATTTAACCACCTGCTGCAGTTCTTGTTTAGAGCATATGCTCTGTTAGTGGGTCAGGCATGTAGAAATGCTATTATTTTGTGGGGAAACTGAGGGAGCTTTCTTCTGATTTTTCTTGGAAGGTGTTAAACATTTTGAAGACCCGTGAGAATGAAGAAACTGCTATTAAATTGTCTGTTTCAATTTATAATACAGAAAGGAATGAAAAGAGAAGACAACAGTACGAAGCCATGGTAGGTAGACTTCATTAATCCTGGTATTTATTACATGTATACAAAGAAATCCTGAGTAAGCTTTTCCATCTGAGGAATTCTCTTTGAGGAGCTTTTAAGTATCATTAAAATATACTGGGCTAAATCCCTAGCAGGTGTAAATCAGCACCGCTTCAGTTGGCTTCACATGAAAATCTAACATGATCATGCTGTAACATGCTGACTTTCTGGAGAAACTCACATCACCCAGAAAGATTATCAGTTTGTTTTGTTTAGTTAATAAAGAAAATAATGGACAAGGATTAGTTGATAATAGGGATTATGTGGGGAGTTTGAGAATGGAATCCAAACTTCATCTTTCTAGCCAGGACTCATTTTATTAGGCAAATAAGCACTTCTTTCTGTAATATGAATCAGATGTTTTCTTGGGTTTTGTTATTACTTGCAAAGCCAATTTTATTCCAAGATCTCTGTTGAGGAATTAATATGAGTGTCCTGGATCAATACAAAACTATTCAAGAATAATTACTAGCAGTTTTTCAAGATCTCCAAGATGATTCTTGTGAATAGTTTTCAGACCAAGCTCTCCTGAATTGAGAGATTATAAAAGGTGATTAGATTTTTTCACACTAGTGTGAAACGCAAAGATCCAAGAACCAACTATTTGCCAGCCTACAAGCTGGTACTGCTCAAAATACCATATTGTAATATCTTTCTGTCCAAATAGGAATGCATTTTGTAGAGCCCTTTTTGCATGTTATCCTCAGTGAATAACATGTTTGGTGCAAGAGATGTCTCTACAATCAAAGAAATTAGGAGCAATGTTAAAAGGGAAGATAGAAAATAAGCTCCAGAATAATAGCTGCATTAGGAAAGGCTTGGGATACAAAGCTAATGCAAAGCAGCAGTTCTGATCCAACTATGGAAAAATGAAACATTATTTCCTCTCTGCGGGGAGTTTTGTCCTTGGCTTTTATTATCACAGGGTGTTTGGGGAAGCTGGTAAACAGGACCATGACTCTCTCTGTCCTTTCCCCCCCCAGAAGCACAAGACAGAGGATGAGCTCCCGGGACAAGAGGAACGGGACCTGGATTACTTGGCACCATTCCTTATTCGAATTGGCGACAGGGAGAAAATGACCAAGGGGCAGGCCCTGTGTGTCAGGGATGACTGCCTGAGTGACTTCAAGCAACGCCTCATTGACAAAGCTAACATCATCCAGGCTCACTTTGAGAAGGTATTGCCAGCCTTGCTGCAGGACATGCATGTTACTGGAGACTCTTCCGTGCTGTCAGGAGAGTAACACACATGTCACTGCTACAGCAGGCAAGAAGCAAACCTCCTTTGATGCCTTTGAGCTATAGACGTGCCTGTATATAAATTTTTGTTGTTGTTACTGTGTGAAACCAAAACACAAAATAGCTCCAGGGTCAAATTTTAGTCCCTGCCTCAGTCAGAGCTGATTTGGCTCCCCAATGCTCCTTGACTATAGCGAGGCAACGTGTTTAGGTTTTACTGCCTCTTACTGTTCCACATGTTTTGATTTCCCTTGTTTTCTTGTTCTTTGAGACCTCATCTCAAACGTGCTGCCCCCCTTGAAAATAAACCAGCTCTGATTTGTTGTTTCCTTCATCTCAGCTCCCTGAACTTGCACTTGCACTTCTGTGTGCCTCTTCTCCTCTCTTACGATGACTTCTGGTTGCTCACTCCCCCAACAGGCGGTGGGAGAGATGCAGAAGAAGGACCAGTGGTTTCAGGAAAACCGGAGTCGGCTCAGTGCAGAGGAGGAGGACGACTTCCTTGCCCATTACTCTGAAGCAGCATTCCATGTCCACATTCTAGCACTGAGGCTCAACAGGTAGTGGGAATGACCGCCTGAGTTGTGCCCACAGGAGGTGGAACAGTCAGCCCCCCAGGGACACAGCACTGAAGCTGTTCTGTGAAATATTTTCGTTGATGTCATGCTGCAGTTTCCCTCTGACATCCCCCTTCTCGTTCTAGGGAGAAGCAGATGGCGCCACAGAAATACCTTGCTCTGGAAGAGAAGCTGCGCAAGGATCCTCGCCTTGCCCCACACCTTGGGCACACGTGATTTCTTCATTCCAGACACTGGAATTTACTGGTGAAGCCCATTAGAAGTAGCCTCAAAATAACATGGAAAGGTTTTCCTATGTACCCACAGTAAATCTTTCATTATCATCAGATTCGCAGAGATTTTAATCAACTTGTACCATTCCACTGTCTTTTTCTTTTCCCTTCTTTGTTTTAAGGTCCATCTGCAATTACATCCATTGCCTTCTCAGGCAGTTCCATCCTGTCTGAGACTGAAGTCTGAGCGAGACTTTGGCTTTAAGGTCTGCTTCCAAAGTTGTTACAAATGACGTGTGGTGTATGGCGGGGCTTTCCTCCCCCAAACCCTCTCCCTTGTTGCTGACACCAGGAGGAGGATTATTTGGGAAAATGGATTATTTTCCAACAGCGTATTTTAACAAATTTATAATTTAGTTTTATGCATTTGTAATTTTTTTTTCCCCAAAGAGTCTGAACTTGTGAGTTCACAACAACTATACAAATTCTTTGACCTTGTTTAGAGCTCTCAATTAACTACAAAACCCAGCAAAGACTAATACTCAAATTGACCAGCATTGGGTTTTAACATCTTTATTTTTCTCTTGGAATGTCTCCATTCACTATTCACTAACTTTGGCAGACAGGGTAAAAAGTCAAAAGAAATCCAAAAGGCATTCCAAGAAATTTTAGGTAGTTTGGTTAAAAACAATCATTCCCTGAGATCCACACATGGAAGTCAGCGTGTGTGTGCCCTGTGTTAAGTTCTGTTAAGTTCCTGAACCTGTTAGGAAAAAATTTTGATGTCACCTGCAGTACATTAGAAACTTATGGTGGTTCTACTTACAGTTCCCAACAGCTACAGTCTTCAAGGAACAACCTCTAACTATCATTTTCAACAAAGACTTTACCGATAGCAGCTGGGGGAAGTCAGAAACTTATTCTCCTGTATCACAGCAAAATATGGGACATTACACCTGAAACACAGCATAAGACAGAGCAGATTAAACTTCTTGGCTTATGGTAGCTGTCCATTTTAAGTAGAACAGATGCTCTTTTAGAGAGAAACACCCCCTATTTTTCTGCCTGTTTTATTTCAACAGAGTAATTTTCTCTTGTTTTTCCTCTTACATTTGAAGAGGTGAACACAATGTTAAAACCAAAAGCCCCCCATTATCTCATTATGCCTAATCTGAATATCCTAGGTCATTAAAATAGCTCCAGTCACCCATATAGAGAGCTCATTAAGTGTCACATTCCATTTGGGGCTCAGCAATGGAGAGTGATGAATTCAGGGTTTCATCTGAGAGACTGCTGCAGCATTTGACACCCACCACAGCAAACCCTCAGGTCTGCCCAGGCCTCACAGCTCCTTGTCTTGGACCTCTGAGAAGTTTCTCAGTAGCACATCGTGTTTCAAGCCATTCAACAGCAGCAGCCTATTTCACACCAACACACCGCTCCTGTCAGCTCTGCATCCCTCCATCAGTGCCTCGCTAACGCAGAGACCTAGAATGGGTGGGGCAGGAAAGAAAAGCCCAGTAATCCCTTGAGATAGATGTGTTAGGGTAAGAACACGCTGCTGAAAAGGAACATCGGGAATTTGAGGAACTAGCCAAAACTTATTTCCAAATCCTGAGGATGAACTGCTGAAGGACTGAGGAACCTCAGGGAACTGGGTTGAAAGAAAACTCTTCAGGCCTCTTTAACAGTAAGAAAGAAGCAATCAAGGCTGTGGTTATAAACTCATTAGTGTTAATTCAGTGACAGAAAAACACACCAGTACAAATTAATTTAAGAATCCTTTTACAGGCACTGGGGACTTCGCAGCTGCCAAAAAACTAGCTAATACAAATTATCAAGGACTAGCATCAAACTAATGCGATTTCCTCTTTTGATGGATTAATTGGCTTCAGAGGCAGGGCGGGAGGTGTAGCAGCGGCCCGACTCCATCGCAGCCGCGCTGTGCCGGAAGGAAAAACGGACCGAGATCTCGCTGGGCCTGCCTCGCCAAGGGGAGCGAATTTCAGGGGAACCGGTGCCAGCGTTGCCCGGCAAAACGCCACGGCAAGCGGCAGGGGACGGATCCCGGGAGCCCAGCTCCCCGCAGGGCTCTGCCCCTGTCGCCCGGCCAGAAGCACGGCCTCCTGGGCACGCACCGGCCACAGCGCCGGGGGGCCCTGAGCCAGAAGGATGACGGAGCCCCGAGGATGGAGCTCACGGCCGCCCCCGGCCCCGGCCCCGGCCCCGGCCCCGGCCCCTCCCCGCCGCAGAACAGCGACCCCGCCGCCACAGCTCCGTCCTCCTTATTGGCCGTGCTTGAATGGCTCCGCCAAGAAGCTGCCTCGCCATTGGTCGGCCGCGCTGCCGTCGCTAGAGCAACTGCCCCGCCCCCCCGTTCGTATTGCTCGAGCCGGGTGCGGAAACCCGGGCAACCGCTCAGCTCGGCGCGGCGGGGCTCAGGGGCGCCGGGGATTGGCCGAGACGCGGAGGCGCGGCGGCTGTGATTGGCGGCGGCTGTGATTGGCGGCGCTGGCGGGGCGGGGCGCGGCCCTGCGTTGTTGTACGGGGCCGGTTGTCAGGCGGCGGCGCCGCCTTTGCTGAGGGCGCGGGACGTCGGGGTTCGGCGCCGCCGCCGCCGCCCGTAGAGCGGGGGCGGGCCCCGGCCCCGCCAGCGCCACCGACTCTCAGGCGATCCTGCTCGGCAGTTCCGGGCCCCGCACCCCGACGCTTGCTGCTCATCACCTGCTGAGGCCGCGGCGGCCCGAGGAGCGCCGCCCGCCGGCCTCTCCCGCGGGGCTCCGCGCCGGCCCGTCGCTACCGGGATGGTCGTCAGCGGTGAGGCCCCGTCCTGCGCTGCCGCCTCTGCGCGGCCTTCCCGCCGCTCGGCCCGGGGCCGCCGGGCATCGCCGTAACCGCGGCCGGTGTTCTTTCGCCTGCAGGGCGGCCCGGGACGCTCGGGTGGATGTCTCGGCGGCCGTAGGACGCGCCGGCGGAGCCTGGCTGGCGGGAGGAAGGCGCTGGGGCCCTGCCCGTCGAGAGGAGCCGCGCGGAGCCATGGCCGTGGCCGTCACCACGAAGACGGCCTGGAAGCTGCGTGAGTGTGGCCGGGCTGCCCGCCCCAGGGGGGGCGGTGGAGCTTCCCCAGCTGGGAGCGCAGTGGAAGAGGAAGCGTGTGACAGGGGCCCACTAATAGCTGCCCGGGCCGGGGGTGCCCGGCCTGCTTTCCAAGTTGCCTACTGGATTTTTTTTTATCTCTTGGAAATTTTGAAAACACAGCAGCATAGCGGGGTGGTGCGAGGCCCTGTCAGTGCCGTGTTCAGAGGGTCATGGCTGGCATTCTTTCTAGTTAGTTGCTCTAATGCTATCCTCAAATTCCAACCAACCCCTCCTGACTGTCATGTAGGGCTAATGGAGCAATGGAAACCTGCCCTTCATTGCCCAGGCTGCAGTGGGGGGGTCCCTGGGTGTCAGGCCAAAGTGTTTGGGGTTGTCCTTCATTCTCTTACTGAAGGTGTGCTGCGCTCTTTGCTGCAGGAGGGATGAGGTGCAGGCATGCAGGGCCTGTACATTTCATTCTCTTGAAACTAAGACAGTAAGAATCTGCTGCTTTATGTCCATTATTTTTCCTCAGAAGGAGCAGTAAACAGCTGCTGCTTATCTGTTTCTAGCTGCTTCCCTGGTCACTGATGAGTTACTTCACCGGAGCTGTTGAGGGATGCTTAGAAGCAACAAGAAGTGATCAGTTGTTCAGAAGTGTGAGCTTTAAACAAGTGACTTGTGGTCTAGAAATGGGCTAGCAGGAATATGGTATCCTAGACTGATAGCACATTAAGGGACTGGAGATAGTTGCCTTAGTAATTTCATCTCTTTTTCTGAGCAGAAAGCCAGTTTCCTATGTTACCTTTCTGTCCCTGAAATTCCAGTTATAGGAAAAGCTGGAAGTCGATCAATCTCCATTCTCTTAAAGTGATCAGAATTTTTTAATCTTCTTTCTTGCCAGTCTCTGCCCCATCTTAGCATCCTCTTTAGAGCACAAAGCTTTCTGAATATTAGAAATGTTTTAGTATGCAATATAGGAGCTTAGTATGATGGAGCTGGGGGGTGATATCTGGTGCTGAATGCGTTATTAAAAAAGAAGTTTGTAGGTTTAAGAAAATAGGCACTCAACTCGGGGAGCAGCTGAAACCATCTGGCGAAGTCTGGCATCCACTGGCTTATGAGCAGAGCGTTGAATGCTTCAGGAATGACTTTTAAACTTAAAATGTATTCTTAAGTAGGAAATCAAGAGGAGGGAAAAAGTGGAGCTGCTGACACACTTATTTCAGACCAATGCTCAGCACCTTTCCTTTCAATTTTTACCAGAGGGTTTGTCTATTAATGCTAATTGCATCGTTTGTTACCTTTGAGCCTGTGTTTACATACATACTTTTCTTTAGCATTGTCATGTGGAGGGTTGGTCTTTCAACACAACACAAGCCTATTTCCCGATTTGTCCTCCCTGTGTAATTTCTGGCCTTAGTTACCTTTGTAATTTGGAAGGTGTTGCTCCACCTAAAGTGAAAGTTGTGCAGTTTTGCTTTCAAAAAAAGGGAGCTTGAGATCAAAGTGCCTGTAATTATTGATGCATCTGTCTAACAGCCTTTTGGTTTAGTGGTGTCTGTAAAATTATCAAATTGCTCCTGCCACCGAAACAATCCCAACAAAACCTGAATTGGTTGCTACCCCAAATTTCATAATTGAGGCATTCCAATCCTGTGAGCTTTTCAAGAAGACATCTGTAAGAGGAGGAAATTGGCAGAGGCTTTTGGCAGGTGTATTTATCAAAATTTTGAGTGGATTTAAAATTTCACTGGCAAGATGAGATGCCTAAGCAAAGGTGCTCATTTGTCCCAAATTTGTTTCTTTATGATGAGGCTTTCTTGGAGTTCTGTCCATACAAAGCCCTGTCAGAGCCACTCCTCAGACCCCAGTTTTTTTTTTATCAGTCTTTTAGTATCAGTCACATTGTGCCCTTTTAGATGTTTATTCATCCTTCCTTTGTCACGGTTTCATGCTGCATTGCTAAGGTCCACCTGCATTCTGTAGTGGGAACACAGCAAAGCCTCTGCTGGAGCTCAGGGCAGGGAGCTCCACCTATCTCAGTTGCCAAGTCAGAATTTTTTTCTGTGTAAGGTAACAAATTGCTGCTGATCTGCCAGTTCCTCTCAGGTTGGACATTCTGCTGCTGCTTTCCAGAACGAGATTAGAGGGCCTTTCTCTAGATGACTCTGGCTGCTGCGTGTTATTGCAGCTTCTTGGACGGCTCAGCTTTCTGAGACCTGCCTGGTTACCAAAGGTAAAGCAGCTTCTGTGAGCAGGTTGCCACAGTTGGGTGAATCTTTAAAAGTTACCGAGCTGCTGCTAGAGAGAGAAGATGCTTTTTTGTAATCCATGTGAGCGCTGGGGTTGTGCAGCTGGGTCAGCAAATGTCTTGAGTGCAGCAGGCAGAGCCAGAAGGGCTGTTTCAAGCAAGATAATAGTGTGACTTCTTATCTGAACAGTGGGCTGCTGCAGCTTGTCCAGTGGAAACTGGAAGGTTTTTCTGGAGGAAGCATATTTTTTTCAGCCCTTTGGAGAGGGATGATGTGGAAGATTGTTGTACTAAGTCTGTAATACATGTTTGCTTTGTTTTGGGCAGAAGAGATCACAGCGCACAGCAGCAATGTATCCTCACTCGTCCTGGGAAAAAGTTCGGGCCGGCTGCTGGTAACTGGAGGAGATGACTGTCGGGTCAACATATGGTCAGTTAGCAAGCCCAACTGCATCATGGTAAGAACAAATCTGTTTTCAGCTTTTGAGGGGGAATGAGAATATTAATTTTGAGATACGGAGCATGGGGAATGAAGGGTGTAGCTTGTGGGACTTGTGAATCAAGTTTATCAACACAGAGCTGGGTGACCAGATTCTAGCTGAAGACAGGGACAGAATTTGGTACCCCAGAGAGAATTTGGGCTGGCCACTTCAGCTCAGATAATGAATATCATGTCTTCTGCTACCAGGCTACAGATAATGAAATGCAGTTTCAAGAACAGCTAGTTTTGTAGTGCAAGCTACAGGGGCCAGTTTTATACCCCTTGGTGGTGGTGGCCTGAAAGTAGTTTGATACCAGAGTGTTGCCTTCTATGAGAAGGAAGGCTGAAGGACTAAATATCTCTCTACCCTGTCTGTGGGAGCAGGGAGCTGTGCCTCCTCTTGCTTCCAGGGAACCCCAGACCAGTTAGAGGCTGGTGTTTGAGAAGCAGGGGCTGACTGGAGCTGCTGAGGACTTGTACCATTCTTGTATATCAAAAGAATTGTGATTTTTGGGGTCATGCAGTATATTTTGTCCTCTGAAATTCATCTTCCTTGTTTATGTTGTTGGGATTCCAGATGGTTTATGTGTTGGGGAAGAGGGAGAAGAGGAACTTTTCAAATAGTGTTGTGACTTTGGTTCAAGTGTGAGCTCTGCTTCTCCCTAAGCAGCAGCAGTCGCAGCTGTAGGGTGTGCAGAGGATTTCATTTGCCCTAAGAAAGCCCTGTCAGAGCCAGCAGCTCTCCACTGATATTCCCAACCTCTGTGTGGGAAGTTCACAGCTCACTTAGCTACTTAAAAAGACCTGTTTGAGGATGGAGTAAAGCAGAGAATATTGCTTGACTGTCAAGCAAAAAGTCTGCTTGAGTGGGATGCATGTTGGTTGGTTTTCTAGAACTAGTTTTAAATATACTTGTGTTTTAATTAAATACTGGCTTTTTCAAAATACTTGGGTGATTTGTAAGCTTTTAGATGCTCCGGGATGAAAGGAACTGCACACATGTGAATGACTACCTTATGCCTCAAGTTAATACTTGAGTAACAGCACCGTGTTATCTCTGTGATGCCCATTGCTGGCAGCAATGTGTGTCTCCTTGCTTGTGCGACGGTTTCGCAGCAACCCTGCTTTTGCTCGTCCTTTGATTCTGTAACCGGTTCGTGACACTGACGTGACCCATTTAGAGCAAACACAGCACCATTGTGCTTGCACAGCATCATTTTTATAACGTAAGCGTTTGTCAGCCTTGTCTGGGCACCCACACCTAGTGTTTAACTACCTGTGTCTCTGTTGGTGCATCCTGCAACAGCTAGGGGGATGAGGTGGCAGAGAGGTGCATGGTGCTGCTGTGGTGATGGTCTTTAGAGTGCTCTGCCACACTGACCAGAGGCACAACCAGCTGATCCCAGCTCGTGGGATTTTTTTCAGTTACCAGTTGAGTACAGACAATGCTGTTGTGGATGGGGCTGTGTCCATAGCTGTCAATTGTGATTTTCTTTGCAGAGCTTGACAGGCCATACGACGCCCATTGAGAGCCTACAGATCAATACGAACGAGGAACTCATTGTTGCAGGGTCCCAATCAGGGTCCATTCGAGTTTGGGACCTTGGAGCTGCCAAAAGTATGTTTCCATGAGTTTTCCCTTCTGTTAGTACATGCTTTTTTGGAACATACGTACACTTAATGTCTGTGCTGATCTAGAAGGTCCCCAGGAACCTGGCATTGCTTTCATCTTAATTTCTAACCCTCCTAGAGCGCTTTTATGGACTTCCTACTGAGACCGTAGAGCTGTGTGTGCACACTGGAGCAGAAATTTGTACATGTATTGTGGAGACTGATCTGAGGAACCATGTTCTAGGGTTTTTACCTTGGTGTGTTCAAATCTGTATTTCAGATCAGCTTTTATGCATGTATAGAGTAACTAGGCATATAGAATTTATATTCAGAGTCTCAGCTTAAAATTGTCAACCTTGATAAAATGATCCCAGGTCAGATTGGAAGTATATTAGGACCTGCACAAGTCCAAGAATCCCCCACTTTCTGATTTCCTGTTCTCATTCTTAGGTTCTAAATTTTCTTATTTTTCATCAAGTGATTTTTCTGCTCTCCTGCTCTTGCATGGCCGTATAAATAGACAAAGACCTAATTTTTAATAAAATGTCAAAGCTATGAACTCATTGAGCTCTGATCCTTTAAAGGCCAACTGTGGAGTCATGCTTTTATTTATTGCATTTTCCTCAAGTCCTAGAACAAGTTTGCAAAGATATCATGAATCACTTGAGTGCATTCCAGCAGGAATACCATAAAATGATTGAATATTTCTTACAGGTTGCCACTTGTTCACAGAAAAAATTTCTAATGAAAATAGACTTACACTGGCTGAGCTAAAGTGGCAAACAGGAGGTGGCATAAATAATAACAAGCAGCCTTGTCATTTGGACAGTTAGAATCAGTTCAGTTATAAAATAGTTTGGCTCTACCAGTAAAGAGTAACTCACCTGGCTGAATTTATTAGCAGCCCTATGAGTCAGTGTCTCTGCAAATGACCACTCCAGGGCTGTCTCAAGAGCTAATTTCTGCCAGGAGGATTATCAGACTATTCCAGATGATGGATGATGGAAAGAGATTGCCCTCGTTATTATCTGAGCAATTTTTCTTGCTCGAAGTTGAGTTCTGCACTCGTCTCTGCTTTCAGAGATATGCTGTACCTGTTCTACTGGTCCTTTCTGGTTTCCGGAATCACAAGGGATGTTACTTGGTTGATGACTTGCTGAAACACTGTGATCATTTTTGTCTCATGCTTCCTAAGTCTCCTTTCTTAGTCTTTGGGATGCTTCTCACAGGGGGCAATTGAAGGAGTCCAGAGCAAATATTGGAACCTAAGGGGTAGAAGTCAGACTTGTGGAGTAGAGTCCTGGGAAAGGTCTAATATCTGCAAGGTGAACAATGCAGGCGATGGGATTGTCCCTTCCACTTCCTTGCTAAAACTGTCGTTCCTTCCCCCTTTTGCTGTCTTTGTACTGAATGCCTGGCAGCTGTCTCAGTGTGGCTTTGTAGTTTTATTTTCAGCGTGGAGACCTTTGGGGTTTTAATCATAGTTTCCACACCTGAGGCCAGGACTTTCATTAGGATCCTTGAATGTGGGCCCTCTATTGCTGTTTCTTTGCATTGCAAGGGTAAACGCAGAGTCATTTCTGTAAAATAATGTATACAAATGAATACGTAGCCTGTCTAATGTATGTTGTAGTAGCATCTGCCTAATGGTGAGGGTGGTATGGCTAAACTTCTGCCTGGCATTTGCGGGAAGTGAACTACTAAATATTTGCTCCTTATTCCTTCTCCCTGCTCTGCTTCTCCCTTTCCCAGTTCTTCGTACCTTACTCGGTCACAAGGCGAACATCTGCAGCCTTGATTTCCATCCTTTTGGAAGCTTTGTGGCCTCTGGCTCTTTGGACACAAACATCAAGGTAAGCCCCTAGAGACTGCCCTCTTCACTCACAGCGTCTTTGTTTCGACGCGTGCCAGGGCGTGTTGTGTGCCAAGCTGTTGGTAGGTGCTGTACATCTTCATTTCCGTGTGTGGGAAGGTGCATTTGTGAAATCCACGTGTGTATTTTCACGGTGGTAGCTCATGAGTGTGCCTCTTCTGTTATGGAATGTGACTCTGAGTAAGGTACCAGCCAAGACTTGGTGTCAGCAAGTGCAGAGGTCCTGGTCACTGTGGATTTCATCTGCTTCATCAGGCTGGTGTTTGTAGGAACTGAGCTTCTGGAGTAAGAAATACTTGATAGAAGTGGTTCTCACTTGGGGAATTAGGTTAGAAAATACCCCTGAAGCAAACAGGGGTTCAACAGCCCCTTTAGTGTTTTCATTCTGTAGTGTCTATGAGCTTGGTGACAGGGAGAGCTCTTGTTCTGATGCGACTTGTGGGCCCCCCATGTACTAACCATATTTCTTGTTTGCTTTTCTTCCCTGTAGCTTTGGGATGTAAGACGAAAAGGCTGTGTCTTCAGGTACAAGGTAAAATGCTTCATTGGTTTTCAGGTGAAGAGGGGAGAAAGTTTTCTGTTAGGGACTTGTGAACAAAGCTTAAAGTGTTTATGTACAATTAACCTCCTAGTTTTCCAGCATGAAAGTAAGATTGGCACGACTTGTGACGTGGTCTGGCCGACCTCTGCAGGCCTCTCTGAACTCTATGGGAATATGAAATGGTTATTGTAGGAGTTTGTGTACTGTAGTCTGGTTGGCTTCACGGGGGGGATGGAGAACATCCATCTCTTTTATACTGTGACTGATATTATCATGCAAGTCCTCGCTGCACTGAGATGGTTCTATTCTTGGGGACCCTTTTCCATCCAAAGAACTTGCTATATTTTAATTTCATTTAGAAAACAACTTAATAGCACAGCACTTCTGTCTCGCTACCCGTAAGTCTGTGTAATTGAAAATTGATTCTTACTAATTAAGCCAGATCTGTATTTACCATACTTAAACTGATGCCAGAACTGTCTAGATGAGGGAGATTACCCCCATCTGGTGTGGAATGTTGTGTTTAGTGTTCTGTGAGCTGTGGACTCTGAAACAGTTACTTGATTTTATTTTATTATACTGTATAGGCTTGAAAGACAAAAGCCAGAATTCCCTCTAAAGGAAAGAGGAGAGGAGGGGAAATTAAAAAAAAAAAAATAAAAAAAATTTCTACTTCCTCTTGTCATTTCAGGGTCACACAGAAGCAGTTCGATGTCTCCGCTTTAGCCCTGATGGGAAATGGTTAGCCTCTGCTGCTGATGATCACACCATAAAGGTAATTTATTGTGACACTCTCCTTATGTGCTTGAGGCACATGGGGATGCTGGGATTGTCTTTGGCCCAGGCATTACCAGCACTCGCTTATAAACACCTTTAGTTAATTAGGCAGCTGGCTGAGCCCTGTGGCTTTGCAGGGACCAGTCAGTTTATCAGGATCATGTCCAGCAGCCCACAACATCCAGAAAAGAGCTGCATGTCTTGAAGGTTGCCAGTCCAAGGAAATCCAAAGTGTATTGGAATTCTTTAATGTGAAATCTTTTCAGGAGTCTCTCTGTTCTTTCCTTCTTCCAGCTGTGGGATCTGGCTGCTGGGAAGATGATGTTCGAGTTCACAGGACATACCGGCCCAGTAAACGTTGTTGAATTCCATCCCAATGAATATCTTTTAGCTTCTGGCAGCTCTGACAGGTACATAAGGGGAGAAAGAAGGGAATTGTAGATGTTGGTTCCCTTTCCTGATGCCCTTCCTTTTAGGAATGTGGAAAATAGCAATGTCACACAACTAGAGCCTGACATCTGGCCAGCAGCATGTCACATCTGTCATCTGCAGAACATGGAGATATTGCCTTCTCAGACAAAATTGATGGCACCTCCTACCACACTAGAAAACAGTGCAGTAGCCTCAAGGATCTCACTAATCCAGCTGACATCCTATCTAAACTGCAGGTGGTCCTGCTCTGCTAGCAGGGAGTCCTTTAGCTCTGTGTCCACTCTAAATACCCGTTCCCATCTCGAGCCTCTAAGCATCTGAGGCTGGAGTGACAAATGTTGGCTGCACCAGCTGCCCTGTGTAGGTTCATACGTGCACAACAGTGAAAGTCATTCTGGCTTTAGCATGTTATTTCGATTCTGGATCCCACAGTGGACTTCTAGAGGCATGAGCCAAGTTTTCTGTTCTGTTGTGCACACAGGACTGTTCGGTTCTGGGACTTGGAGAAGTTTCAAGTTGTGAGCTGTATTGAAGAGGAGGCTACTCCTGTCAGGTACATTAAATTCCCGCTGCATTGCACTAGGAAGAGACTGAAGTGGGGGTGAAGGGAGGATTTCCTGAAACAGCCTTTACTGGGGAGAAGTTTTGGCTGCTGGAGATGTTGCACAGGTTCACCAGGTTGCACAGGTGAACACCAGATTGACAGGTTCATTGTTAGAAACGGGGCTGGAGGTGTGCAGCAAAAGCAGGGATACAGCCCTGGGGTCCATGTGGGACTGAGGAAGGTTACAACGCTGGGCCTAATTCTCCACTTGCCTTCCTCCCAGGTGTGTGCTCTTCAACCCAGATGGCTGCTGCTTGTACAGTGGCTTCCAGGATTCGCTGCGGGTGTACGGCTGGGAGCCAGAGCGCTGTTTTGATGTGCTTTTGGTGAACTGGGGAAAAGTAGCTGACTTGTCTATCTGCAACAGCCAGCTGGTAAGCCACTGCTCCTGAGGAGTGGAGGAGGTAGCTGTGAAATGTGAGATAAAATCCTCCCGCCTCCTTGCAAAGCCTTCTGACCTCTGAGCTCATGTCAGACTCAGTGGCTAGGGCTTGCAATGTGCCCAGCACTCACACAAAGGTTGTGTGCTTTTTGCTTTCAGCAGCCTCATACTCCACTTTGTCCCTGGCTTCTGGAGGAAAGAACTTGGGGCTTAGTTTGACTGGCATTTAGAAACTATACTTGGCAAAAGTTTTATTGTAGCCTTTCATGAAAGATTGGCAACTTCAAATTGAACAAGCCAAAGCCCCAAACTGAGAGACTCTCAAACGCGGTTGCTCAGGGTCGCTCTGTGATGCCTGTTCTCCAGAAAGGCTGCTGTGTGCCCTGCTTCCTGCTGAATTACTTTGATCTTTGCCTCTGCAGATAGGAGTTTCCTCTGCGCAAAGCACAGTCTCTTCCTATGTTGTGGATCTCAGCAGAGTCACAAAGTCAGATTCTGTTCCTCATGGTCTGATCAGGGATGATGAGCCTCTTGTACCACCTACCCCTGCGGGGTCCTCCCTTCGCCGCATCTATGACAGGCCCTCAACTAGCTGCAGCAAGCCACAAAGGTGAGGGAATCTGCTAGCTTGTGGGATTTCAGGATTTTAAGGTAATGTCCAAGGAACTTAGTGCTCTTGCTTTCTCTGACAGAGTCCATATGACTTGCCCTGAAAGCATCCCTTTTTTCACAGCAGGGTGAAGCACAACTCGGAGAGCGAGAGGCGCAGTCCCAGCAGTGAAGATGACCGGGATGAGAAGGAATCAAAGGCTGAGATCCAGAATCCAGAGGATTACAAAGAGATCTTCCAGCCCAAGAATGCTATCTGTCAGTACCAGGGTTTATTGTGCTTTTGAGTGGTGTGTGGATTAGAGC
Organism: Todiramphus chloris collaris; assembly: GCA_025345505.1. NCBI lineage: Eukaryota > Metazoa > Chordata > Aves > Coraciiformes > Alcedinidae > Todiramphus > Todiramphus chloris. Next base: position 14,263,649 of record JANVCC010000037.1, on the reverse strand, counting down.
TGTACACACTAAACTGGTTCAGTAGAAGTGAGCTTTGGCTTACTCTAATAGAAGCTTCTTCTGTGACCGGGAGAGTTTAGAAAACTTTTCTTTAATATTCTGTGCTCGGACACTGAACCACAGATGATGGTGAACTACTGGAAGGTGGCACCTTTGCTAGGGTGCAGAGATGTCTGGTTGAGGCCCGACTTAGAATCCAGAGCTTCATTGTAAGCACACTGCTTTCCTGTCCTGGTTAGGAAGGACTACTGTGTTATGGGATCTGTATTAGCTTAGAGTTGATGTGTATAAAATCAGCAGCCTCAATTAAACAAGGAATGGCAAAATGTTTTGTTAAAGCAGAGATGGTTGTTTAGGAGGCACAGTGCAATGCCTGGATCTCATTTTTATGTATGTGAGGAAAAACAAGATACTCTAAGGAGTTAATAGCAATTATTTAGATTTATTGATTTGATCAATTTAGCGGGAGGTGAATTTTTTTTATATAATTTATGGTGACAGTGCCTTTTCTTGTGTTTCACACCTCCATAGTAGCAATGAACTACACATGTCAGTTCTATCCCTCCCATCCATGAAGGCTGAAAGCCTTTGGCTAAACTTGACAGCAGCATCAAGGTCCAAAGGAGATAACTCTGCTCATTGTATCACTGATTACCCTAATCTGTGGAGTTGTCAGAGATCTCCCAGCTCCAAGGTTGACTTACTGCTAATCTGTAGCCTTGGCTGCTCCTTTGTTTATTTCTTGCTCTCATTCCATAGGTCGAACTCCTCCTCGAAACAATGAGCCCTTTCCTGCCCCTCCTGAGGATGGTAAGTATGAAAATGACCCCTTGGGGGGAATGGGGTTAATAGCCCTTGAAAGAAGGAGAGATGTATGTCTGCAGAAACAGCTACTTGTAGTCTAGCTGTACAGAACCTTTGCTCTCAAGCTTCCCTGGGTAAGAACAATCAGTTTCTGCTTTTCCACTTTTTTCCATCTTGGTAGAGCCCGTAACTGCAAAGGAAGCAGTGAAGCCCAGCCAAGCTGACGATGTCCAGACCCCGTTGCCAAAGCAAGAACTTGTACGTACTGTATAATCTGTTAGTAGCTGTTCACACTTCCAGTGGCAAAGACATGGGAGTGCTGGAGACTTCACCATTTCTAATCAAGCTGCAGTAAAAGCACAGCTCTAGTCTTTGTCCTGCCATGGGTCTTGCCTGAGCAGTAGACTCGAAGGCAAAGCCTCCAGCAGGTGATGACTCTGTTGCTTTTGTTCACTCCTCACACCTGCAGTGGTGTTTCTCCTTGCAACTCAAAACTGGGGCACTCTGAAGAGAAGCAAGCATCAGACTTCTGCAAGTGCTTGAACTGAGGCTGTTTTGTTGCCAAGCACACAAGCAGCTGATGGGCCAGGAGACATTATACTGGCTTCTTTAGAATCCTCTCTTAGCCTTCGGGCTGGCCACATCCCATTGCCCTGATTTGAGACATCGATAACAATGACGGCACTTGGCACTTCCGCTGGGCCATCTCATCTCCGTGTTCTTTGCAAACCTTAATTACATCTTGGCATGTACTGGAGAGATGCTTTATTGCCTCTTAAACTGTGCTGGCAAATTGGAGACTGCTTCTGCATTAGAACCTTGCCGTGTGATGAAAGCGGGTCAGGAAAAAGAGGACATCAGACTAGGGCCAGACTGTTGCTGCTAGGGCATTTATCCCAATTTTTCTTGCAGCCTGATCCAGTTCAGAGGCCACCGATTGCCTCCTCAACTCCTTTGACCAGAACAGAGCCGTCAGTGATTCCTGCAGCCAGGAATGAGCCCATTGGCCTGAAGGCCTCAGACTTTCTACCAGTAAGTATCTGGACAAAGGCTTCCAACCGGTGTCTGTGTTGGGTGGCATCAGAAAGAGGGCTCTCTAAGGAGAAGTGTCTTAAGTGCTTTCTGCAGCCTGCAGTTCTCAGTTCTGAATGAGAACATGGTACCTCCTGCTCTCCCTCAGCTCGCTTGGTGCTTCCCAGCTGCTTTGACTTGCAGTTTCTGTGGAATCAGCACCTCAGGGTCACTGGAGCCAGCCCACTGTGACTGACAGCAGACTGCTGGGGACGCAGCAGCAGTAGCAGTGTTGATCTGTGCTCATGAAGAACATCTTACCAGAGACTGAGGGCTGAGATAGACACTGAACAGCTCCACATGCTAGACAGTGATTCATGTAGACAATTGGTGTCTGCCACTACACCTACATAATTATTGCACAGGAATCTTGGCCTCTTGTATCTCAGAGGCCTCTTGGCCTCTCTTGGGGAGGGTATTCCCAGTTGCATCCTGATGATCCCAAGTGCAAAATGTGAGCAAAGGAAGCAGTGGTTCCAGCATGGCTTGGGCAGGAATTAAATTGAATGTCTAATAAATTCTGCAAGATTTCTGCTTTTTAATGAAATTTGCCAATTTCAGAAGAACGTTTCACATTAAAAAAATAGGGTTTGCATGAAAACATTTCTTTATCAGAGCATACTGGTTTTGAAAACTTAATTTTAATTCACTTTTTTTTTAATTTTGAGAGTTTTTTCAAAGCTTAAAACATGCTTGATTGATGTAGTAAAAAAGGCAGAAGAGAAGTAACTGAAATCAGAACCAATTGAGTATTTCCATTTCAAAATGCTTTTTAAAACAATTTGCAAAGAAGTCAGTGTTTACTGGCACTCTGTACCCACAAATCAGCTCTCACTCAGGCCAGAGAAAGCTCCTACCCTCTTGTGCCATCCTGCTCTGTTATTTCTGCTCCATCAGTGTCTGTCCTTCCAGGCTGTGAAAAACCAAAGCCAGACTGAGCTCGTGGATGAGGAAGCCATGTCCCAGATCAGGAAAGGACACGAGACCATGTGCGTGGTGCTCACCAGCCGCCACAAAAACCTGGACACGGTGCGGGCTGTATGGAGCACTGGTGACATCAAGGTGAGGATGTGGAGATAGCTGAGGCTCATGAGGGGAGCAGCCAGGCTTGTTCAGAGCCAATTCTGCCTCCTAATGCAAAATGCAGGGTCCCATAGCTTTTGTCCCCAGGGGTGCACTGCAGAGTGCTGCTGTGTCCCACCTCCAGTTGAATGGTCACAAAGAAATACGAAGAAAACTTTCCAATGTGAGAGTTCTCTTCCCCTGGCCAACTTTGCATTTCCTCTACCTTGCTTTCAAAAAGCAACACTCTATTAACTGCATTATCCTAATCTGTCTGAACTTTACAATACCTGACTTCTTCCCTCTCAGAATTCTGTGGACTCTGCAGTGGCGATCAATGATCTCTCTGTTGTTGTGGACCTCTTGAATATTGTCAACCAAAAAGCGTGAGTCCAGGGTGGGGGAGAGCCCCTGGGGTACCTGAGAGAGGCTGGCTGGGTATCAGGAGTGCTGCCTTGTACCTGCCTTGTGTCCAGTGAGCCACTGCAGTGTGAAATGCATGTGCTTGAGGTCAGATCTTCAAGTCTGCCGTGCCAGTAGCTGCTGGAGCTGTGTGTGGCCTTTTCTATAGGCAAATGATGTCTTGCAAGGAAAAGCAAAGTCTTAGGGCTTCATAAAGTGCTTCTGCTGAGTCAGTAGAATGTCACAACCTGCCCGTTCCTATCACAAGAGGGAGTCAGTGAACTTGCTCAGTAAACCTGAGCACTGCTGCCTGGGCTTTTTTACCAGAAAGCATTATTTGTGTTGACTCAGCCTTGTAAAGCCTTGTTCTCTGGTCTCAAAACATGTCCTTTTCTTTTTCAGGTCTCTCTGGAAGCTGGATTTGTGTACTATAGTCCTGCCACAGATAGAAAAATTACTCCAAAGTAAATATGAAAGGTGAGACCTCAAGAACATGATGTGCTTGGGGAACAAGGTATTGGTATTCCTGTGAGAGCTCTAAGTATTTTGTGGATGGGAAGAAAATCCTGAAAACTCACAGCAGATACAATATAATGGTGATAGGACTCCTGGAAAAGACCTGGAATTGCAAAGTGTGTAAGGGGAAAAGGTATGGAATGTACACATGGGCAGGAAGAGCAGGATGGTGAGCTTCAGCGTAGGTGTGTTAGGTTGAAAGCAGCTCTGGCAGCCAGGAGGGGTCAAATGGATGTACACCAAGGGGCCTCTGTGCCCTGATGGGAGTGAAACTGTTGACTTGGGACAAGGGGAGTGAAGTCCTGCAACAGCCTTGGGGTTACTTGGAAGATTGCTTTGAACCCTGTCATTAGATGGCAAAAAAGTGCGGCCTCTCTCTTAATATGGAGTTTCTGCCTTTCCTTCCTGCTAGGAGAGGCTCTTGCTAAGTGCCCTCAGCAGGACACCTGCTCTGGAGCAGGAAGGTCCCACTTAGCAGGGTGTATGGCAGGACCTTTCAAAAGGGCTCACTATCAGGTTTGGCTGAAATCAAGATGGGTCGGTACTTGGCTGCTGCTCACCTTACCAGGTGACAGGGTGGGTACAGGGGGTGTCATTTGAGGAGGCTGTCCCAGCTAACTGGATGTGAGTGAGGGCTGTGTGCTGGGGGACAGGAATGAAATTGAAGTGGGACCTGCTTCTCTTTGGTTTTCAGTTATGTGCAGACTGGATGCACCTCACTGAAACTCATTCTCCAGAGATTCTTGCCTCTGATCACAGACATCCTTGCAGCTCCACCTTCTGTTGGAGTGGACATCAGCAGAGAGGAAAGGTGAGGCACTTACTTCTCCTTGCTCCCTTTTTGAATCAGCCTTTGAACCAGCTCACTGAAGGATGAGCTTTGCTCCTTGTCATTGAGGTTTTGGTACTAGATGGACCATGCCTTGCCTTTTGCCTGCAAACACCTAACCCTTATCACCTCCTTCCTCCCTGGACTTTACTGCCCTTGTGTGGTTCCCACTTGCCTGTGTTATCAGGACGTGGTGTTTCTGCAGAGCCATCCTTGCATTTCAACCTCTTCCAGGCCATTTGTGGGGCTTGTGTTTCCTCTCCTGTTTGAGTTGACATCTTTGTCACTGCAGGAACAAGCACATCTCTTAAGCAGCTGAGGATTCACTCTGTGTTTGCTGTCTGGTTTTTGCAGGCTTCATAAGTGCAAGCTGTGCTACAAGCAGCTGAAAAACATCAGCAACATCGTGAAGAACAAGTCTGGGCTCAGTGGCCGCCATGGTAGTGCCTTTCGGGAACTGCATCTCCTCATGGCTGTCCTGGAATGACAGCTGCCACCTCCTCGCATGCAAACATAGGTGGCCAAGCTCCCCTCTGCTCTTGGTCCAGCTGGATTTCACTTCTCTCCATGTGTCCATCTTCCCCCTGCAGCACAGTAGGGAAATGGAACCTCACTGGGCTGCTTGGCTGCCCAGCCCCAGTGCCTTATGGGCTGGGTGAAGGACCTGAGTGGAGAGAGGTCTGTGCTGTGTGAGGCGACCTGCTGGGCAGAGGACCCCACAAAGTCCCTGTAGGGAAGCAGCTTCATTTCACCTCTTCATCTCAGCATCAAGCTCTCAGCTTCTCCGTCTCTGCACTGGCCTTTTCCCTGATGGGAGGGCTCTGAGCCTGCTGTCACCCCTTCCTCACCTGTCTTGTCCTTGTCCCGTGGCTCTGGGAGCTGGGGCCGCCTGGCCCTGCTCTCTGTGTGCAGCATCCACCCCACAGAAGCCTGCAGTGGGGTCGGGGCCCTTTCCCTACAGCTGGGGCTTCTTTGCCTGCCCAGGGGGACCAGCCCCTTTAGCCTGTTTCATCTGATGTGAGCCAGGGCACCGTGCAGCCTCGAGGAGGAGGCTGGCGCTGGGCTGCTCAGCAATCCTCCTGGCACCCTGGGCCCCAGAGGATTCCCATCTTCTTCCTGTTGCTGGGAACTGGATTCCTATCTTCCGCCTGTTGCTGGGAACTGGATCTGTCAAAATACATGACTTAAACAGGACTTGTGTTTGCCTTTGGGGTTGAGGATTTGGGAGGGTTGGGGAGCAGAGGGATGTGGACTGTCTTTCTGCATCCACTGGACTGCTCTTGGAGGGTTTGTTTTTGGTTTTGTGTGGTTTTGTTTGGGGTTTTTTTGGTTTTTTTTTTTTTAAGCCCCCAATAAATGTCTGTCAGAACCTTTCTGTCCCTCTTTCTTCTTTCCTCTGGGGAAAGAGGTTCTTGTTGGTGCTTCCCCTGTTCCTCCCAGCCTGTCTCCCATTTTATATACTGGAGCTTGTTCTCTGGGAAACTGTAACTTATAAGAAATTTCATTAAAAGATTTGTAACTTAAAAAAAACCCAACATTGTGTTAAATGCCTCACTCTCTTGAAGTACTGCTCATGTTGGCACTACTGCTGGCTGGGAGTGTCCAGGGAAAGCAGGGCTCTGTTCCTTACATGTCCCCCAGGGAAGCCAGTCCTCACTCTTCCTGCTCTCCGGGGAGGCTGCTGTGAGTCAGTGGGAGAGACAGGAGCCAGTCCTCACCAGGTGTTGTGCTGAAACTCTGGGGGAGGTTTCACTCATCCCAAAGAGCGATGTCCTTGGCTGTGGCTTGTCCTCCTTCCTGGCTGGATGCAGATCTCTTCTCCACAGGTGATCTCTAGCAGCTGTCAGCAGGTTGACCAGAGCTTTGTCTAGGGGGCTGTGAGCTCCTGAGCCTGGTGTTTTGGGGATGTAGGAGAGTTTCAGGTGTGTATAGTGGGGCCAACAGCAAAGCTAATCCTACCTTCCTGATACTTCATCCAAATGCAGTGAAGCTTTCAGAAGGAATGGGAGTGTCCTGCTCTGCAGCTCTGGAGGAGGTGGCTTAAGTAAGCAAGAAGCCCTGGTGCTGTGCCCTCACCCGAGTGTGATGGGGGCTGTGCATTCCGCCTGCTTCCAGCACTGGGAAACTCAGGGTGTCCTGCCAGTGCTGCAGCCACTTGCTGCCTCACCTTGGGGCTCTTGGGTGCTAAACCTGTGCCTGGACCCTGCCGAGATGTGAAAAGGCTCTGCCAGCCCCAAAGAGCCCACAGAGCTGGGAGAAGCACGAGATGGAGGGAGATGCTGCAGTGCTGGAATTTACTTAGTGTGTAGCACCTCCATCTCCTGCTATGGAAGGGAGCCTGAGAGCTGCAATGGTGTGCTGGGGGGAGCTGTGTGCCCGGCTGGCCCTGAGAGCTGCCAGAGGAGGGATTTAAGGGGCTTTTCCAGCCAGGGGGAGATGGCAGGGGAGGGAGCACCTGCCCTGAGCCAAGCTCAAACCCACTGCAGGGAAAGAACAGCAGCACGGAAGGATTGGCTTTATCAGTTTATTTAAAATAAGTTTTGTTACAAAACAGGATTTAATTCTTTTAATTATTAAAATACATAGAAACATCTAATCTTGAAAAAGGCTAAATTTATTTTTCCCTTTTTTTTTGTTTGTTTTTTTTAAATAGAGCACTCTGTGGAAGAGTGAGAGGAGAGGACTGCGGCGGGCAGGAGCTGTCAGTGCATCCAGTCAGTTATTTGCAGCAGGAGGAAGCACAGGTGGGTGCTCAGAGGTGCAGGGGGCAGGGCCACTTCCTCCCACCCCCTGCCAACCACTGTCCAGACAGGTAAGCCAACAGGCTTTTGGGGTGGAGGTTGGATTTTTGTTTGTTTTCCACTTGTTTTCCGTTCCAAGACCATGTAAACAGAGTATAAATATGTCAAACACTTCCATCTCGACCACACTGTGATCTCTCTTGACAAGACAACTGGTAAATAACTTTACAATAGCTTCTTCTGAGACTGCTAAATCCACCCTGGTGCCCTGTGCCCTGGGCAGCCCCACAATTGCTCTCCCCCCGCCCTGGGGGGGCCAGCACGGGGCCCTGGCAGCACTGGCACCATGGTGAAGGGCAGCTCGGCTCATGCACGGCTCTGGGGTGGCCTTCATGCAACAACAGGCCTTGAGAAACCTACAGGGAAAGGAGCTGCTGGGAACTTGCTTGGTTTTTGGTTTTTTTTTTTCACCCCTAGCTTACAGTGGAGGAAGCACTGCTCCAAAAGACAGCGAGCAGCTACCTCGACCCTGTCCTGGGGGAGCTGTGTCCAGGCTGGCCCCATAGGGGTAGCAGAGACATGTCCAGGGGCTTGCCTGGCTCTGAGTATCCCCTCCAGTCAGATACTTCTAGCTGTCATAAAAAGAAAGCTGGAGGGATGGAGAGCACCCAGCAGCTCCCCGCGCTGGTTAAAAACATCTGTCCAGCAAAAATAAGAAGTCACAAAGCTGAGTGTCTAAGGGGGCAGATCCCTGCCCAGCACCACTGTCCCCACCTTGAGATTGCAGTCCAGCTACTGGGAGAGCCCAGCCCTGTGCTGCTCAGGGGGAGAGATGCTGTTGCCCTCTGATCCTGGTCCCGGTGGGTGAGGGAGCAGCACTGAAGCTTCACGTCTCCTAGCAGCCAGCTCTCTGTAGCACCATGAGGGGCTGGGTCCTGCAGCAGCTTTGGTTCCGGGGCTGGCACTCATCACACAGGGACTGGCCTCAGCTTCCCTGGGAGGATAGACACGTGTGAGTTCACGCAGGGCCTGTGGCAGGGCCATCACTGCCCCAGCCCCATCCAGCAGCTTTTCAGCAGGTGCTGCAGTGAGCTGGTACCACAAGCGTCCCCAGGAGCAGCATAGCCCAGCACCCTTGCCCTGCCTGGGAAGCGAGGCCAAAGCAGAGCCCTCCACCAGCTCCCAGCCGTGGGCACTCACCTGGCAGCTGTGGCTGCCCCTAGTTCAGGCTGAAATCGAAGGGGAGAGAAGTTCAGCCCCAGGATGCTACTGCTGCCCTGCAGCATTGCTCCTCTGCCCCATCCCCCCAAGCCTTCTGCAGTGGCTCTGCACCAGGGTGCTCTTGGGGAAGTGTTAACCAGACTCCCAATGGCTAATTAGCCATTAGTTAATGAACTGATTACAAATCAGCTAGCTTGATGCAGGCTTTGCTGGCTAGTGTCTGTCTGGGACAAGGCTGGTGACAGGAACCTCCTCTAAGGGAGAGATGCTGACTGGAGCCCCAGGGTGCAGAGCTGGGCCATGGTGCCCCACCACTCACCTGAGGTCTGGAGCTTCCTGCGGATAGAGGCAGCACGGCCAGAGAGCTGCCCTGGGCTGGGGGATGCGTGGCCCCGGCTGGAGGCTGCTGCGGTCCCCGCTGAGTCACCCTGGGGGGATATAGGGCATGGCCTCACAGTCTGCCCATGCCAGGCCCCAGAGGGAAGGACCAGGATGGGCTCATGGGCAGATCATGCCTGCCTGGGTACTGGTGTCCAAATACACTCTGGGGGTACTGTGGGGCTGCTGCAAAAGGGGGTTTAGAAGAGACACGGGGGCAGCATCGGCTGGACGCTGCTGCTTGGGGACAGCCTGCTCAACAGAAGTGGCTCCAGAGGACACCCAACAGGAAACAGTCCTGGGGACCATATGTTGGGGGCCAAACAGGGAGACACCACCCTCCCCCCCACACCTCCCCTTAGTTACCTCCAGCTGCTCCTGGCTGGGCCAAGAGGCCAGCTCAGCTTTGCGGGAGACGGGACCCAGCTCCACGGAGCGAACCCTCTCGGCAAACTTCAGGGAGCACAGGGTCTCACTGGTGTTTTTCTCAGCGGGGGAGACCTGATGTCAGGCACGAGCAGACAGAAAGTCAACTCCTGCCTGCCTGCAGACACCCAGGACTCCCCTCTCCCAGCAAGATGTTAATATTAACCCACCGCTCCCAGTATAGCCACGTCCATCCACACCCGGGCCAGCAACGGAGCCAGCTGGGCGCTGATCCCCTGTCACCGATTGCCCAGGCGTGAGGGACAGCTGGGAAAAGCCACAGCAGGTGCCAGGGGCTCGGGCACCCCCTGAGGAGGCTCAGTGGGGGCACAGGGCAGGGACGGAGGACCTGCCGAAGTCTAAAATCCTCCCAGCAAGAGGGGGCAGGGACATGTCAACGTGCAAGGACATTGTGCCCATAGGGGTGGCATCCATGTGCGGGCAGGGTCGTGGACCTCTAAGTTCATCCCCCATCCCTCATTCTCATCTAGGGTGCAGAGGTGAGAGCAGTGCTGACCCTGGCACTGTGGCTGCCAACTGGAGGATGGCATTATGTTCATGCCCAGTCCCTCCAGCATCCCCCCTCCTCACCCCAGCACTGGGGCAAGCAGGGACCAAACCCAGAGGTGCTGCATGCCTGGCCCCTACCTGCACCATCATGAGGGTCTTGCTGTCGCCGCTGAGCGAGTCCTGCAGCAGGTAGGTCAGCTTGGAGTTGCGGAAGGGCACGTGGCCCTGCCGGGAGCGCAGGGCGTAAATGACGTCGCCCAGAGCAGAGAGGGACTTGTTGATGTGCTGCGCCTCGCGGAGCCGGCTGCCTTCTGCGCCCGACCGGCCAACCCGCTCCGATCCCGCCAGGTCCACCAGGTTCAGCTTCCCTGGGGATACACACAGAGCCAACCCCCCTCGCTGGCATCAGCACCTGGCCCCTCACACTCTGGGGATGCGCTGGCCAGGACAGCTCGGTGAGGGGCTGGCTGCCCGGCACCCACCTGTGGTACGGAGCCCAGTGCTGCGGTCAAGGCCACGGACGGTGACGATGAGGAGGGCGTGGGAGCGGGAGCTGTGCTCGTTCAGGTTGGTGCACTCTGTCACCCGGTTGACGTGGCCGAACTCAAAGACCTGGGGGATGTGGGGGGTGAAGCCAGCTTGCCCCAAACCCACCACACCCCCCCACCCCATCACCTCGGCACCCGTGGGGACCTAACCCGCGTGACAGCCCCCCACACGGTGTCTGGTCCACCAGGGCGATGACAGAGGTCAGGTCTCAGCCTGGGTGATGCAGCGAAGGCAGAGGGTGGCAGGCAAAGCACTTGGGTGACAGCCAGCATCACGCTAATCCCTGGGAGCCAACGGGGCCCCACGCTTTTATTTTTAACCCCCTGCAGCTCACCCCATGGGGCCGTGACCGTCACATCACACCCAGGGACCTATTTTGGTCTCTGTTTCTCCCTGGTGCTTCAGAAATAGTCCCAAATGTGGGGGGGGGGGGGAGCACCAGAGACTGCCCCAACTTCATCAGGTGCCCTCGTGCCACCCTCCTGCTCCCACTGCCCCCCATCTCCCCGCACCTTGTTGATGTCCTCCACGCTCTGCACCCTGAACTCAGTCAGCCCGGGCACGTAGAGCTGCCCACTGCCATCAGGGCACAACTTGATCTCCAGCTTCTCCTGCGGCTCCTTCCCCAGCAAGTCCCTGGGCCAAGAGGTACCTGTCACCAGCCCCACCCCAGGGGGGATGACGGGCGCCAGCCCCCCTCGGGCACAGCCTCCCTGACGCAGCTCGGGGCTGTGTGCCAAGGCCGCCAGAGCTGCGCCCTCCTCCTAGGGATGCTACACGTTCTATTTAGACTTCAGCTCTCCAGCTCCCCGTGTCTGCTCCCCCCCTCCCCCCCCCCAAGCCAGACCACGCTCCCACCCCTGCTCTTTCTTGCCATTCCCAGTCCCCATCATCCACACAGATGCACTCCCAGCCTCCCCCCGGCCCCTCCTGCCTGTGGATGGGCAGGGGAGGAAAATATTTCTCGTTCTTCCAGCTCCCAGTTAGTAATTTCTAAATATACCATCAGGGTGGGGGGTGGTGGCAGGGGGGGGTGGGCAGGGATAGGGATGAGAGGGGGATGCCCCAGCTGCTGCATCAGAGTTGGGGCAGCGGGAGCGATGGCAGAGCCGGGAGCCTGTGTACAGAACAGAGCTCGAGGGACACTGCTTCAAAAAGGTGGGGGGCAACCCCAAAACATTTCACATAAATCCTCTCCTGGCCAAGTCAGGGCTGGTGGGACGGGCAGGGGAGCAGTGCGGGGTGATGCCCACCGGTGCCGGCTCCCCAGAAGCTCTGCTCACCCCACCAGAAAGCTCTGCCCCGCTCTCTGTACCTGAGGGCCTCGTTGTAAATCTCGGCAGCGCTGACGCTGATGGCATAGTCCCAGTCGGCCGCCTTGCCCCGCACCTCGGAGAAGAGGAGCTGCAGGGCCCGCTGGTTGATCCCTGGGTTTGCTGTCGTTCCCTGATGAATTGGGGTGAGAAACGCAGGGAAAAAAAACATTCTCTGGCATTTTATTCCGTTTTGTTTTGGTTTGGTTTTTTTCTAAGCAAGAGCAAAGCCCAGGAGGGTGTTGTGGAGAGCTGCACAAGCTGCCGGGCAGCAGCAGTGACCATCTCTAGTGCACACCCATTCCAAGCTGGCCACCTGCCTGGTTAGGGGAGGGGGCTGGGGCTGGGGACCGTGAGATGGGAAGCCAAGGAAGAAGAGGGAAGCAAAGCCAGGCAAATTCACCTCCATCGTGTAGGTTTTTCCTGCCCCTGTCTGCCCGTAGGCAAAGATGCAGACGTTGTAGCCATCGATGCAGGAGGTGACCAGGGCTTGAACCTCCTGGAATACCTGGAGGGGACCGGGGAGCGTCAGGAGAAATTGGCTGCCTGGTTCCCCCCCCAGCCCCGAATCGCATGGATGGCAGTACCCACCTCCTCCTGGGATGCTTGTGGGGGGAAGACCTTATCCAGCTCAAAGGACACCTGCTTCCCCTTATGCAGGAGATGCAGGACAGCATCATCATCAGCATCGAAGGTCACCGCGTTGGCTGCCTCTGGGCCCTCACCGTCCTCCTTTGTGATGGGGCGGACTCGCCCAAAGACACGGATGTTTCCTTGAGTGAGGGAATGCAGGTGAGGGTGTCAGCCCTGGTGTGTCCTGCTGCCACCCCGGCCACCATCAAACACCAGACAGGCAGAACGCTGCACCCCACTGCCGACAGAAGCATCCCAGCGCCAACCCAGACATTACAGGGATGCTGGGGTGCAGCAGGGAGATGGTCCCCTATCCCTCCCGCCCCCTCAGAGACATGCTCTGCCGCAGTGGGAGCCACCACCACCCCCCACGCACCTTTCAGCCGCACCAGCTCATTGTGACACTTCTTGCGGAGCTGCAGCTCCCGGCGGTACTTGCGCAGCAGCTCCCGGTTAGTGCCGTGCACCTCCTCGATGGCCTGGCCGATCTAGGGGGATGGAGAGCAGCAGCTCAGCCATCCTCCCAGCACAGAATCATAGAATCCTGGAATGGTTTGGGTTGGCAGGGATCTTTAAAGCTCATCTAGTGCAACCCTCCTGCAGGGAGCAGGGACATCTGCAACTAGAGCAGGTTGCTCAGAGCCCTGGCCAACCTCACCTGCAATGGTGCCAGGGATGGGGCAGCCACCACCTCTCTGGGCAACCTGGGCCAGGCTCTCACCCTCATCAGCATCAAAAATGTCTTCCTTCTCTCCAGTCTAAATCTCCCTCTTTCAATTCAAACCCATCACCCCCTGTCTTGTCTCAACAGACCCTGCTAGAAAGTCTGTCCCCATCTTTCTGACAGGCCCCTTGAAGTCCTGAAAGGCCACCAGAAGGTCTCCCTGGAGCCTTCTCTTCTCCAGGCTGAACAACCCCAACTCTCCCAGCCTGGCCTCCCAGCAGAGGGGTTCCAGCCCTCCCAGCACTGCTGTGGCCTCGCTCCCACAGGATCATGCATCACCATCCAGCATGGAGGGGAGGCAGGGCAGTGGTCCCAGGGGTCTCACCTCAGCCCTGGCACTCTTCAGGGCCTCCTGGAGGAGCAGGGGGAAGTCACGGACCTGACGCTTCAGGCTGTTGTAGTCGTGGGTGAGGGTGCGCAGCGCCGGCTGCAGCGTCAGCAGGTTGGTCCGGACACCTGCAGGCACGAGGCAGGGTGAGGGGCGGGTGGCAAGGTTCCCCCAGCACCAGCCAGGCAACCCTGTGAGCCCCCCCACCCCCTCCTCACCTGCCAGGTTTTCGTGCACTGCCTTCATCTCCACTTGGGCACGGGAAAACGCCTCTTCGATGGCACGGTCCTTCTCCTCTTCCATGGCCTGCATCTCCTCCAGCATCTGCCCGTGGGCTCGCTCCAGCTCAGCCTCGTACATCATGATCTGGGAGAGGAGCAGGGGGGTAATGCTGAGCTGGTGACTGCCTGCTGCTGCACCGCGTCGCCCGCCCAGCACTGCGCAGGCAGGAACTGCGGTGGAGCCGGGCAGAGTGACTTCTGATTTACACCCGCTGCACTCGGACCTGAGCTCGGAGCTGAGCCGCTGTCTTTTGGGAACTCTGCAGCTGCTGCTCCATCTCCTTCAGCACCTGCCTCTGCATCCCCACTTGCTCCTGGAGGTACTGGTTTCGGGACTGGCTCTCGCACAGGGCTTGTTTCGCCTTGGCTGACTCCACCTCCACCGTCTTGATGATGTACTGGGGGGAAAAGCACCCAGGGATGGGGTGTAGTAGGGAAGCAGCACTCGAGAGTCTGGGATGGAGCTGGTGTTGGCCTGGGGTGGCTAATTTGCAAAATTGTGGTGCTATGGGCAGAGGGATGCACTTGTAGGGCACCTACTGGGTACCATTAGGTGCCTAGCCCAGCTTCCCTTGTCCAGCCAGGAAAGATGAAGTTCCCCACAGTGCTCACCTTTATCTGCTGGGGCTGGGACTTGAGGCTGGCAATGGTCTCCTGGCTGTCCCGCAGCCGCCGGCTGAGCCGTTCCTCCTCCTCAGCTCTCTCGGCCAGGGAGTCCTTGAGCCGCAGCTCCACCTCGGCCAAGCGGTTCGTCTTCTGCTGCACCTCCAGGTCCAGCTCTGCCAGCTTGGCCCGTGTTTCCTCCAACTCCCGCTGCAGCTGGGACAGCTGCTCCTGCAACTCGACGTTCTCCTGGCCCCCAAACACCACGGCCGAGGCCACATCACCCACGGGTACCCATCACCCTGCCGCCACCACCGCCACCACCAGCGACTCACCTGGAGGTGGGCGCAGCCCCGGCACGGCGCCTGCTGCTGCCGCCGCAGCTCCCGCAGCTCCCCCTCGCACACCTTCATCTCCTGCCGCAAGCGCTCGTTCTCGGCTGCCAGCAGGTCCCGGTGCTTCTCCGCGTCCGTGCCGCCCTGCCAACAGGATGGGGGGGAAGCCTGATGAACCCAGTGACCCCCCTAGCGTGCCATATTGGGGACCCCCCCCCACTGTGCCCGGGGAGCTCGCACTCTGCCATCCCCAGAGGAGCCCCAGCCCCCAGAGAGGGGCTTTCGCTTCCCCCTCCTCATGGTGATGGTGCCAGGGCTGGGGCAAGGGCCAGGGCTGGTGACATTGCACCGGGCAGAAAATCCCACAAACTTCCATCTCTTGGTGTCTCTGAGCTCACAAGGGACAAAATCCGAGCGTGGGGAAGTCTTAATCCTCACACTGGTGCTTCTATGCCCTCCCCGCGTGCCCCCTTCCTGCCCGGAGCCGTGGGGACCCTTGGGGTGAGGTGGCTCAGCCCAAGCCCGGTGGCAGCTCACCAGCTCCGAGCGCAGCCGGCTGATCTCCTGCGCCTGTTCCAGGAGTTTCGCCTTCAGAGTTTCAACCTGTAAACACAGGCAAGGTTAACCAGGAGGCATCTCAGTAGCTTTCAGAGGAGACCCCGCGGTGCCACCGCGGCCACCAACACCCAGTCTGGCCTGCACCTTTATTATGCCTTAATTCTCTACCTCGCTCTGAGCACCTGATTCACATAAGATGATTAAAATGAGCATTAATGAAAGCCTTGCTTCGACGTTGTTCAACCATGGGTATAATTTGTCCATGTTGAGCATTAGCAGAAACCATTATTAAAAAAAAATAAATAGCATCATCTCCGGAGGAAGAAAACAACAAACCTACCCGTAACTGTGTTTAAAGAGACAGGAGTACCTCATCCTGCCCTTGAAACACAGCTTCACTTTGCCTTCTCTATTTTTCTTTCTAGGAAAGTTATCTTGGGAGAAAGAGGGAGCAGGAACTCTTTCAGAAGTCTATGTGTCCAAGTTTGATGGGAGGTATGGCCAGGTACCTGGCCATCTGCCCATCCCACGGGGACCAGGCTGCCCACCCTGCAAAACCATGTGGATTTCATAAATCCTCCATATGTATTATTTTATTGTGCAGGGACCAGCAAGGCTCCCTCAAAAACAGGCAGTTACTCAAATTACCAGCAGCAGTGAGCGCTTGGCAAAGGCAGCGGTCTCGAGGGCTGGGGTTTTATGGGGTTTGCCCCACTCAGCCCCATTCCCCGAACCCGATGGCCACTGTGTGGGCATCACCACCTCCCCAAACACTTACCCCAGAGAGAGATGGACCTGGCCACACGCTTCACTGCTGCCCGCCCCAGTCCCAGCCCGGCTCCTCATTCCCCCATGCTGGGAATCGGCCGCGCCGCCAACCCCCTCACCCAGACAGGCGGTTGCCCCATCCCAATAACCAGCCTCTTCCAAGCAACCGGGCCTCCGTGGACCATAATTTAGGAACTGCTGATTAATAACAAATGCAGATGTGCTGACACGGGTGCTGTAATTAATGACGATAAGTTATTAAGCCACTCCCTCGTGGAGAGGACAGCACGGCAGGCAGCACGGATGCCAGCTGAGGAAGGCAGCAGCGCTGGGAACCCCCCACCCTCCGCAGCGGGGCTCTGGCTGGGGTGCCAAGCACCCACCAAGGTCACCTGCCTCATGTTCCAGTGGGAAAATCCCATCTCCATGTTCAGTAAGGGAGATTATTGAGGTATTTTTAAAGGAGAGGGGTGAGAAGATAGAGCCACAGGGAAGTTACAGGGAAGCCACCACCCCAGCCGTCCAACACGCACGCCAGAGCCTGCTCACCGCTCCCTGCGCCGGCAGCGCCTGAAAAGGCCAATGCACCTCCATCCCCTACCTGCTCGGGTTTCTCCAGCTGCATCCTGCTCTCCACAGGTGACAGGGACTCCCTGGCAGCTGGATCTGGCTCGAGCCGTGGCCCGGCCATCCCTGAGCTTTGGAAGTTTGGGTCAGCGCTCCGCTCCAGCCGGCGTCGGCTGTGCTTGCTGCCGAACTGGCCGGCGCAGGGCCGGATCCTGCCAGCACTCACGCTTGTGTCATGCCGAGTATGCCAACTGAAGGCAGGACAATTACCTCCACCTTTTTGACACCCGTGGAACAAGCAGAACCTGACTGTAACAGCTTCCACAACAGCCACATGCAAATCCCTTTACGAGCAGCCGGCATTTCCATCTCCCTGGGACGACGCAGGTCCTTGTGATGAGGATGCAGACACACTGGTGCAGAAGATGTTTTTTGGGGGGGGGTTCTGGTCACAGGAGCCAGATCTCCTGTGAGAGGTTCAGCAGACACCTCTTGTGCCTCCACATTCACTTCCCACCTCCTGACTCTTGAAAGTCACGAAAATTCATCTGCTGAGTCAGTTTAATGAGCTTATCCTGCCATGGCAACTCTGTGCTGGGAGGGTGGCCGACTGCTGAAGGGCTCCAACCCCAATGCCCAAAGCCTTCCTGGCCATGTCACATCCAAGGAGTCACACGCCCTTGCCACCGTTACTGCAGTGTCACCATAACATCAGTCAGAGGACTGTGAGCATCCTGAGGGAGCTGCAGACAAAGCTGGTGGGACAGCCACACCAGTTAGGAGCTCCCAGATCATCCCTACTCACCCGACTGGAGAAGATGCTTCATGATCAAAGTCCTGTAGTCCTTCCAAGCATGCCCCTCCCTAAGTGCAAGCATGCCAGCCAAGCCACAGCCTGAAGCTGTGATGGAACCCCTCCTGTCCCCCTGTCCACACCTTACCTGGCCTTGCAGCTGCAGAGAGTGGGAGAGCTCATCATTCTCCCGGGCAGCGAGCTTCTCCTGCAGCCCCAGCAGTTCCTCCTGCAGCTGCAGCTTCTCCTCTTGCAGATGTGCCATAGAGGCCATCACTTTCTGGATCACTGGGAAGGGCCGGGCTGCTGGCAAACTGGCACGTTTCCCACCACAGAGCCTCCCTCCTGCAGTGGGAGCAAAGATGGAGCTGGTCAGGATGTGGCCTCCTTGCTGGGGAACAGGGTGGCAGCTATGGAAAGTGCCCAGGGGCTGCAGTGGAGATGGCATGGCAGGAAGTGAGACGTGCAGAAGTTTGACAGAGAACAGTGACATGCCAGGAAGTGCATCCTGAGCACCCCAGTGTGCCGACCATGGCTGGCTGGGCTACGGTGGAGGTCTGGCCAGGTGAGACCCTGCAGGGGGCTGGGAGCCAAAGGGATCTGTCAATGCCAGCAGAGCATCTGAGGCCATAACACCGAGCACCTACCCACACCACTGCACTGTGACCCAGCCCCATCGCGCGCCAAGATGCTGCTGCCTCACTCAGATAACAACCGCCTTCACCACAGCACTCTGATTCATCCCGCATCCTTTTTTCTGAATGAGCAGGTGCCGGTGGAAACCAGTATGTGACCATGTTATTAAAGACTGCATCATTACACACAAATATAATGGAAGCCAAATTAAAATTATATGAGTACCCTAAAAGGGCCATATTGCCTAATTCTTGCGCGTTCGGCTTTCTAACCTTCCCAGTATGATTTTAAACGTGTTTTTCTGCGTGTTAATAGAGCCACTGATGCTGACAGAAGCCAACCTGGCCATACATCAGAGCCTACCAAATGAATCCCTAAATGACTTTGGTAGTTCCCAAGAAGAAATGAGCTGGCCTGACTCACTCCCAGCGTGTGGATGAGGCACTGTGGTGGGTGAACCAGCAGCTGGAATCCCAGCTGCCCGGTGCCCTGCCCTGCCTGCCATGGACTTCATCTGCTGCCACCGACAAACCTGAGCTTTTAAAGGCAGGAGGTGATGCTGGGAATTGCTTTGATGCCTACAAGCAGATGGTACCTGCTTTATGGGAAATCTGAATACAAGAACAAGACTTTTTGGTTTTTTTCTTTTTTTTTTTTTTTTTTCAGTGAACATTACTTTCTGCCTTTTAAAGGAATTAAAGAGCCAGCCGAGCAGGCAAAAAATAAAATGCTGGGACCAAACCACAGCTCTGCTTTTGACTGGATGCCACAGGACTTATCCAGCAATGTCTGCAGATGTGATCACTAGGTTTTGTCTTCCTGGCTTGAGCTGGATACCCTGCAAGAGCACCAGTGTATGCTGGCTTTCCTTTCTTTCTTTCTTTCCATGCTGAAAGCACAGCCCAGCTCAGGCAGGGGACTGTGATGTTCCCTTTAAACCCAACACACAAAAAACCCACCCCAAAACTCCTACAGTTAGCAGGAACACCAGCTCTCACCCCTTGGGGAGCATGCAGGAATAAGACTCTTGTCTTATTACAGGAGGCAGCAGGGCTCCTGTGGAAAGCCCGCTTGTCTGCACACATCACCCATGCTAACCCCAGGCTGGGGCTGAACGCTCCTGCTGAGCTGGATTCAAAGGCACAACAGCCAGCTGCAAGTCAAACTGATGGGCAGGTGTGATCCTGTGGATAACATGCTCCTCGTCCTTCAACACCTCCCTCCTGCAAGAGCATCCCTGGGAGAGGAGATGCTGGATGGACCTGCATTAGATCTACCACAAGGCAGACACACTGGTGGTGACATGGGGCTGAGCGTGGCTGGTAGGGCGTGCTGACCCTCCTGGGGTCCAAAATGCTTTGAAACCCATTCGGAAAGGTGGCTGTTTCTACAGCTTTGCCCCATCACCATTGCTGCTCAGACCCCCTTCCACCAGTCCCCCAGCACTGGGAGGTGCTTGAGGACGCAGCTGGGGACCCTGCCAGGAACAGCTCCCAAGATATACCCTGACAATCCTGGACAATTCAATCCTGATGGAGAAAAAGGGGAAACCACAGGGATTTGCCCGCCTTGGCTCAGCTACGCATGCTGAAATCATTTCCAGAAAGGTTATGTTTTCTGTAAGAGGGGGGGAAGAGTGGTGAGTTTGCTGGTGCTCACCCGCTCTGTGCCCATGGTTAAATAATTCATTGGTTGCCTGGCATCACCTGACAGCTGGCTGGGGTTTGATTTCTACTGAGACCCGATCCCCCGTGGTGGGCACAGCCAGATGTCTATGCACACCCTATAAGAGAAGAGGTCTCCCTGGTACCCACTGGCAGGTGCTGGGCACCCATCCCATCACACCCCTCCTCCCAAGCACCCTCCAGCACACGCTGGCTTCCCTCTTACCAGCTTTCTCCAGGTTCATGGTGGAGAGCCCCTGCACCAGGGTGGCAGCTGCCGGCTCAGGCTGGGACACCGGTGGCCCCTCCGCAGCTGGTGCCGGGGACCAGTGCCGGCTCTCCTCCTGCTGCTTGGCTGCCGTCTCCCGCAGGGCCTTGCATCCGCAAGAAGAAACAGGACAGATACCTGAGATACGGTCACCATGCACACTGTGGGGCCAGCAGCCAGTGTGAAATGCTGGCCAGGAGGAGGTCCCAGAGGATGGGACAGCGGGACATGGGGAAACCTTCCCTCTGAGGGGTTTTGGTGTCTGGAAGCTGCTGTGGTGAACCTACCGTGTTGCTTTTACTTCTCCCCATAAACAAGAACTTCCCTCAGCTTGGCCATGCAGTGATACTGAATATTGCCTTTTTTTCCCTCTCCTTAAAAAAACCCAAAAACACCCTGGCTTGCAGGGAGGGTTAAGTATGAAGTTGCTCACTGGTGAGCTGTGGCTCAGATAATGCCATGCTCTGTGGGATGGAGCATGGCTCAAAAATAAAACCAAGAAAAAATCTGGAAGGAGGAAAAGGAATATAGAGACGCTCCCAAGTTTCTGTATCTTTCTTATCTATCACTGGCTTGCAGGGAGGAAAAAAAAAAAAAAAAAAAGACTTTTTTTTTTTTAAAAATCACCATTTAAAAGAGCACTGTGGCATGGATGCTTTCAGAAAGCTAAGCTTCCAATCCACTGAACTCACAGAATCACTCCCTGCTCTGCTCAGAAGTCCCTTTTCTTAATTCTATCTTATCTCAGAGCCTGCGGCATTGCCCTGTGGGGCAGCGGTGCTGGGGAAACCCATCTCACCCCAGCAGAGGGCTGAATACTCGGCACATGCCAGATATTTGAGAGCAATTTAGGAGGAGGCGAGGCGGCATCCTCCTCCTGGAGAAGCTGCGTGTCTGCAGTGCCTCTGCTGTTGAGACTCTGGGAGGGTTTAGCCGGAGGGAATTCATCAAGGCTGGTGTGCGATAAGAAGGTGTTTACCTTCTTTTTAAAGCAGGGGAATTTAAATGATTTGCCCAAAGCCCAGAATGATCTGTGGCAGCAACACCGGTACATGGTGTCCTGACACTGTCCCTAGCGGCTCCCTCCTCCTCTTCCTCCTCCCTCCTCCTCCTCCCCAGTGGCAAACATCATCTCACGGCACCACATCTTCTTATCATCATCCTGCCTTGAGCTCTCCTGCCTATGTGGCCCTGAAATGACCCAGAGAATGTTATTCTGGGTGTTCCCCAGCACTTTCTGATGCCTTCCGACTTCCTGGAGATACTCTTCCCTCCCCACCCAGGTAGCAGCTCTGGTCAAGGGCCGTGGTGCCAGGGGCTGGAAGGAAACTGGGGGAGACCAGCCAGCTACGGGGATGGCCCGGTAGGTGCGGGGCATCCTTCCCACCCCCCCAAAAATGCTCTCCCCCCTTGAGCCACCACCAGCTCACTGCTTCTCACCTGGAGAGCCAGGCAAAGCCCACCAGAGTTCGCAGGGTCCGGCCAGTTCACGCTCAGGATTTTACGCTGAACCAGCACAGGCAGTAGTGGAACCCGGGGTGAAGCGTCCGCTCCACTCTTGGTGATAAGCGTGTCCCGCCCGCAGCCTGCGAGAGAGCAAAAGGCACCACTGGACCAACCTGAGATCCCAGAACGGACAACAGACTTCAGCCTCACTCAGCAAACCCACCTCCTCCTCCGCGCCTCCCCGCTGCCACCACCACTCCAGTGCAAGCAGAGACGGTGCATGAGTTTTATTAAAAATGTTAATTAGAAAAATTAGCCCTTCGGGGGGCGGAGACTGGTTGCCAATGACTAGTAATGAGAATTCAGGGTGCAGCATCCGTCTGTCTTCTGTGGCACCAGAACTGGCACCCCACTGGGGACAACCCACCCCTGCCCCTCACCGAGCTGCTCCATTTCCCGCAATCCTATCTGGGAAAAGCTGCCTAAACCAACTTGCATCACAAAAACCAGACAGACGGACCTTGCCAGCATCACCTCCCTCCACTGCCCCCAAATATTTCCTTTATTTGTCACGTAGACAAACCTGAAAGCAGACAGGGCAGCAGTTCCCTGCCCTTCTGAGCCACACGGAAAGAAAACCGAATCTCACGGAGTTTTTTCCCATGGCTGTATCCTCCTCGCTATCTGGCAAGGGCTATGTCCCAATAGGAAGTGCTTAGGGATCTTGTGCCCCCTCCCCATCTGCCTACCACAAGCTCTGCCACCACCACAGCCTTCTCTGGCAGGCAGGAAAAAAATCATCAAACCACAAATAATGCAGGTTTTTTCCCTAAAATCATCCAGAGGTGCTCGGGCCTGAGGTGCAAGCAGCATCTGGAGGGAGTCAGACCATTGCTCCGGACTTCTTCCCAGCCTGTAATTAACCATAACATTTTGTGTGCGCCGCGAATATAAGAGTGCTTCTAACGCTCTGGCAGATGCCTGGAAAGAAAGGCAACGAGTTCCCCATCCTGGCATGGGCAGTGGCAGCTGCCAGGCAGAGGAAGCACTGAAAAATCCTGTCTTTGGAGGCTTTGATGCTGACCAGTGCTCAGCTGGGCTGGCCCCAATGCCAGGGAAGACGCAGCACCCACATAAGCGAATGTCAGCACATAGGGAGTGTGAATGCTGAAGCAAAGAGCACAAAAAAGCCCAAATGGAGGGAGGTTCAGCCTCCCCCTTTGCCAAAACCCATCCAGCATCACCGGCGAAGGAGATGGGAAGGGCTGTTTCCTGACATGCGGCTGCAGGCTGGGACAAGCAGTCGCCTGCCTGCAAAACAGCTCAGCGGCTGTAGAGAAAAGCCCTCGACTAAACTCACCTATGGGATCTGTGCACCGGGGAGAGATAAGAAGCCCTTCCAAGAAGCCGAGGCCAGAGAGAAACGAGGGCCCTGCGTCTTCCCTGCCATGCGTATCACTCCGTTTTCTTTCTTACACGTTAAATTTTAACCTTTCTCCCTAAGCTTCCCGCTCGCAAGGGCAAGGAGGGAGGTGAAGGCAGCCCTGTCTGCTCACACCCCTGGCTGACTACCGCTTTGTGCCTGCTTCTGAGTCTCTGTTTCTCAAATCCCGAGCTTCATCCGGAAAGAAATGTGAAAAATGCAGGCTGGCCTGTTCCTGGCCTCTCCTTCCCCAAGCGTGAGCAAGGGCGTGAGCTTGGCGGGCTGAGCCCCAGGGAAAGAGGACAAGCCACCACATCGTACTCACCGGCCAGGGGAAGGTCCTTCGTCTTCCAGGCGACTCTCCGAGAGGGCACGGATCCCAGATCCCAGGTTTTGTGAGCTGTGATCATGGCACGGGGGTCCCGAGCGCAGCACCACTTCTGCGGACAAGCGCAAGGAGACACATCTCAGCCTGCCTCAGTTTCCAGCCGTGAAAGCCCAGGAGACCGTGCAGGAGCCAACCGCGCCGATAACCCCGTCCCCGATTCCCGAATTCCGCGGAAAGTTGCATCAATCCCGTCTCACTCCCGGGGCTGGGGCGGTGAAAGCCGCGGGCTCCCTCCGTGCTCCCGGCGGATGTGACATAAACCGTGTCTGTAATTAATTTACTCATTCCTGAAGCCTTTCCAGGCTCCTCCTAACTGCGACTTGGGGGTTATTTACTGATGAACTCCGGGACCGCGGGCAGCCCAGCGCAGCGCCGGGCCCGGGGCTGCCTCGGCGGCGGAAAGGGGCGCGGAGAGCCCGGTGCCGCCCCGCCCGGTGCTGGGGATGCTTCTTCTCCCAGGCGGCGGGTCCGGGAAGGGAAGCGGCTCCGGGAAGGGAAGCGGCTCCGGGAAGGGGAGCGGCTGCGGGCAGGCGGGGTGGTCCCGGTCCCGTCTCCCGGTCCCGGCGCACAGGAGGCGCAGACTCGCTCCTCACCCCCGCGATGCCGGCGCTGGTCCCGCTGCGCAGAGGCCCGGCAACGCCCCGCTCCGCTCCGCTCCGCGCCCCGCCGGTGCCGGTGCCGGTCCCGTTGCCGGTACCCGGGTGTCGGTCCCGATCCCGATCGCGGAGCCGGTGCCGGTCCTGGCGGTGCCGCCAGCTGCAAGCTAACGGGATACCGCGCTCTCGCCGCCACCCCGGGCTCTCCGTGCCGGGCGCCCGCCGGCCCCCTCAGACAAAGGGGACCCCGATCCGGGCCCGGCCCGCCCCCACCCTTCCCGCCGGTGCCGCCCCCGCAGGGCCACTCACCGGGAGCGGGGCGGCGGCAGCGGCGGGGGAGCCGGCCCCGGCCCCCTCCCCGCCCTCCCGGGCACTTCGGTAACGGAAACGCCGAGCTCCGCCCCGCTCTCGTTGCCGTGGAAACCCCCGAAACCCCTCGACGGGCGGCGGAGGCGGGGGCGGGGCTGCCCTCCGTTCCCCACCCCCGCACCGAGCGGCGCTGGCGGCCCCAGCAGGCGCGGGGCTCCGGGTGCGATGTCCCCGACTCCCGACCACCACCCCCGCCGGGAGGTCCCGGTGTGTCCCCTGGTGCACCACCAGCTCTTCTTGCCCGAGTTCCCGGGAGCTCTGGGGAGCCCGGGGTCTCCCCGTCCCCTCCCAGGGCATCCCGGTTCCCACGTGCTCCCCCGACGCCTCTTTGTCAGAGCCCTGGGGGCTCTCGGTGTATCTGTGTCTCTTCCTACCCCGGTGGCTGTGCTACCGGAGGAGCCTCGGTGTACCCCCGTCCCTCCCCGCACGGCTCTTTGGGGTGCTCCTTCCCCTCTCCCCCAGTACTGAGTGCCGGCACGGCAACGGCTGCTGTGCTCTTCCCTGGGGGACAGTGGGAAAAGAGCCACCAGCACCACCAAGAAGATGACTGGGGTGCCCACACAGCCGGGACCAGAGGTGACAAACCGTGCCCTCACCCTCTGTCACGTTCTCAGTGCTCCCAAATTCCAGTGCATTCTCTGGTACCGATGCTGACCAGCACCCCAGGCTCACTGGGGCCTGGGGACCCAGATTTCACCAGGAAAACAACCTGTTTCTAGCTCGTGGTATGAAGAAAACAGCACAGCATGCCCCAAGACCTCTCCGAAGGCCCTGGTGTCAGAAAGGTGATAAAAAAATCTGCTTTAAATGTAATTTATACGCATTTTTAAGGTGTGATTTGTACCTCCTTGTCAGTATTGCACATACAATCATTATGTTAATGGCTGCTTTGGGTGACACAAGTTACTCATGACTTGGTCATGGTAATTAACTGGCAGTACCGGATATTTCCCACAACAAAACATAACTTGGCATCGGTAGTGGTGGGTGCCCCGTGCTGATGGCTCACATCTCAGGCTGACCTGTGGGATGCAGGGGTGGGGGGTCCTGGGGAGATGCAGGTTTGGTGCCCACCAGCGGGCTCTGCTCCCCTCAGGCCAGGGGTCTGTTAACTCCCACTTTGCCATGCTCAGTCACAGCCTTTTGCTCACTCCTGTCTGGTGGCTGGGTTTGGAGCATGATTCAGCCTTGTCCTTTCATCCTGGCATCTCCTTCTTGGGCATCCTCAGAGTCTCCCCCAGACATGCTGCCCCATCCCCTGCCATGAGCCAGACAGATGGATGGCATTGATAGGGAGTCACTGGAGCTGCTCCCGCCACTCACCCCAGGGAAAGGGCTGGGAAGGGTCACCTCCATGTCCCCATGTCCCTGTCACAGCACCTTGTCCCTGAGAAGCAAATGCTGCCCTGGGCCAGCAGCTGCCTTCACCTCTGTGCTGCAGCTGCCTCCACCCTGCAGCCAGGGCAGCAGGGAAAGCCCAGAAAAAAACCTCCTGGCCTCTATAAAGTGACACCTTTGCTGAAGCTGAGGTTCATTGGCCTTCCAGCACAGAGCCTCCAGCACGGTGGAGATGTATGTGTCTGCCTATAGACACATATATATGTCCATAGATGCTCCCAGGGATGCCTTAAGCAGTTGTGCTGAT
The DNA here is from genome assembly GCA_025345505.1 of Todiramphus chloris collaris. Lineage (NCBI taxonomy): Eukaryota > Metazoa > Chordata > Aves > Coraciiformes > Alcedinidae > Todiramphus > Todiramphus chloris. The sequence goes on along the minus strand of JANVCC010000037.1, from coordinate 14,237,802 downwards.
TTGCATAAACACCATATCATCTGTGCAGCTCCTTCAGCTGGTTTGGCGATAACATTGACAGGCATAAAGTTACTTTCTACTGTCCGATAGCAACTGTAATGTCATATCATCACCGACTTCATTTACAAGCTGCGAGGGTAAAATGCATGTTTATGTAAATGACTTTAACTGGTAAGTAATTTCCTGTCTTTTAAATGCTCCAGGTTTTTAATGGCATTGCAATTATGCAATGCATGCAAGTTGTATCAATTACATCAAATAAGTCTAAATTAACCAGTCATATGTGTGAGTTCCCCAGTTTAGAAAAATAACCTAATGAATAAGCGTGGAGCAGAATTCGAGATCCAGAAGGGGTTTGTGCTGACAGCCGTATTCAAATAGCCACCTGTGAGCATCAACGAACTCACCCTCTGAGCAGCGTGGCTGATTTTTGGTGCGAGTGAATGGTGCGGCTTTCCAGCAGCCCCAGCACCCCAGGGACGGGATCCTCGGGGATCCAGAAGTAGGGTTCTTTAGGGTTGGATGCACGCTGGTGGCCAGGTGCCAGCACCGTTTCCCTTGGCTGCAATGGTGTCTAGCTGAAGGGAGTGCTGCAAATTCCAGGGGATGCCCACTTGCCACTGGGTGGGCTGTGGGCAGTGGGGCAGCCCGTTCAGGCAGGGGGTACCCTGCTCACAACCCCTTTATGCAGGGACTCACCTATGCTGGCTGGGGTGATCTCAGCCCGGTCCCCCAGCGATGCTCCGGTCCTCCTTTTCTTGGACGTCACATCTCTGTGACCTTGGCTGACGACATTGCTGGAGGTATTTTTAGAAACACCGCTTTGCAGGCAGACAGAGAAAAGGCAGCGACTGGCAGGGCTCTGCGCCAGCGGCACCCTCCTGCGAGCACCCAGCAGGTAGCGTGAGGCTCGATAGATCGATGCCCATCAGCACTCAAACGCGGCTGCCCTCTGCGGATGGCACCGGTCTGCCACGGGGCACGCTGCCGGGGGACGGTGACCCCGGTGCAAGTGTCATTTTTTGCTTTTAGCCCAGCCTTTTCCATTGCTGAAAAACATCGCTGTTGCGGTGCTGCTAAGTCAGGCAGGTTAATTTGCCTTTTACTTGGATAAAGGGAAGCTCCAGCAATCGAAACACATTTCTGAGCAGGGCCTCTTGCATTAGGCATTTGTTCTGCCCTGAGCAAATATTTAACCTACGTCTGTAAAATGGCTTAAAAAAAAAAAATCCCCCAAATGCCAGCAAAAATTTCACTCCTCCTCCCCTCCCTTCAAGCAACCCGAGAACCTAGTCCAGGAATTCAGGCGGGAGCATACCTGAAGCTGCTTGTATATTGGGATGCTCCCTGTAGAATATTCCCACCAGAAGCACCAGACATCGTGAGAACACGTCCCCAGAGAACAATTAATTATAACCCTGCTCATTATTCTAATTTTGCTCCTCCTTGAGGAGGTGAGGGGATTTCTTGCCACTGCTGAGGCATGGTTTGCCGAGTCGACATGAAATGCTTACCAAAGCAAGAATGAACCCCCTGCATTCCTACGTTGCCATTTCACGCAAAGATAGGAGTTATAATTAAGTCTTAGTATGCTCCTGAGAAATTTAATACTCATTTTAAAGTTCACCAACTGAATTAATTCAACCCAGAGGCTCCGATCCTTGAGATAGGGTTGCATTGAACTGGGTGGAGAACAGGAGCTGGGGAAGGATGTCGCAAGGATTGCTGCCTAAATCCAAAGCACTGGGATGCTGCCAGCCTCGGATGGTGGTGGTGGGCTCTGCAGCAGCTGGTTAGGCTGGGTTTGGGCTGCCAGGGGGGTAAAGAGCAGCCCAGAGGAGCATGGAGTTGGTCCCGAGCCAAAGAGCCAGCCAGTCCAGCTGTGAACTGCTGCACACCACAGCTCAGCTTTGCCTGGACCCTCCCAGAAAACCTCCTTTATATCAAGCAAACAACAAAAGCAACACCTTTTTCAACCTGATGTATTCAGGTAGAGGGAAAAAAATAAATCTATTCTGCACCCAGGGAGGGGATTGTGGTGCAAGATGTAGCAGCCATCAGATGGGCAGTTCTTCCTCCCCTCCAAATTTCCTGCAGGGAATTGCATTGCAGAGCCTTCCAACCAAAACCTCAGCCTCCACACCTCCCATTTACCTACCTTTTCTCTTCATCATGTTTTTCAGCTGGCTTCAGGTACGACTTTGGTTTTGGCTTTACTGCTTGTGCCTCCCCTAAGCAAAGCACCGCCGGGCCCATCCTGCACCACGCTGGCTGCCGGGGAGCTGCAAGCTGCTCTGCTGGAGGAAGCAGCTCACCTGCTAAGTCATTAATGTTTGATGGCATTAACCAATATGGGCTCCTGCTTATAAAGCACTTCTTAGAAACAAGGCTAAGAATAAGCACGAGGTGTCCCAGCCGAGGCTAAAACTGCCCCATTGGCTGGGGAATACCCATGCTGGTTTGAGTGAAGCCAGTGAGGTGGGGGAAGCTTGCTGACAAGTAAATTCTGTTCAGGGCAATTTATCCAGCAAGTAAAAATTAAGGCTGTACTGGAAAGATCACTGCATCCTAGGCAGGAGGTCCTAGAACTCCTGGTCTGGCAGGAGCCCACTGCAATCCCCTGGCCAGCACTTACAGGGCATCCTTTGGACCTCTGCTCAGGACCTCAGGCACTTTCTGCAATTCTTTTTCATTTTAAAAAAAAAATGTGTGAAGGCAGAAGCTGCAGGTGAGCAACCGGGATTTTTTCAAAGTTTTGCTGCTTCTGTTGCTCATTTTCTCCTTGAAGCCAAGCCCCCGTGGTGTCACCAAGCCCTTACCCTGGCTGGGTGTACACTGGTAGCAGGGTGTGCAAAGACAGGGTTAGTCTCTCCTCTGCGCAGGCAGAAGTGATGGGTGCCATCTCCTCTAAAAAATACATTCTGTTCTCACCAAAACCATTTATTTTTAGAGCCCTCCATAGTGTGCTTGACTTTGAATAAGAAATGAAGCAAAAGTAGTAGTTCTGAATAATTTAGGGAATAGAGATTTGGGGCTGATGTAAGTGGCTGTGCCATGCCAGGGGGGGCTGGAGGAATGCAGGGCTCACTAATAATTCCTGACTAGTTTAGGTATGGGCACAGGTAAATCAGTAAGAACCTCTACAGGGGAGAGGGAAATACACTTGTGGTCATAAAGTAAATGCACCCATGCAAAGGAAGATACTGTGATGATGGGTAATCCATGACATGGGCTCAGCTGCATCCTGTCTGCAATGATGCAAATGGGGTCGGATATTCTCCAATGTAATTAAATAGCCTTCCTGCTAACAGGCTTTGACTGCTCGATATCGAACTGTCTGCAAAATCCCACTGTCTGTTCCTCCTGGCACAGGTACAGCCACTCTGGTGCTGCTGCCACCAGATCCTCGGTGCACTCTGGGTCACCTATAGATTTTAATGTAGGGATGTTTAGCAGGCATGGTCCAGCTGCTCTGTTTTCCCCACCACATCTCAGCACCGGTGTATGTGGGATGCTCTGCAGCTTTGACACCAGAAATCCTCCAGCACGATGGAAACATTATCCTCCCCTGCGTTATTGACACCCACTATATATAATGGATGTCCCCGTGTTTGCACTGGTGCCACAGCTCGGAGCCCTGCAGCAGTGGTGCTTGTGCCAGTTCCTGGGTGGGCTTCAGCCCAGCCCCTGGGCCAGACCCCAGGGATGTGTCAGCTCAGCCATGTCCAGGCATCAATTTGCATCCACACCCCCATTTCCCTGGCACTGCCACCTCCGTGTGCTGCCGGCCAGTCTCTGCTACGCTGTTATCTTCCCTGAGCCGTGCCAGCCTGCCCTGTACTAGTGCAGCTTTCCCACTCAGCATGGAAAAAGGCTGGGGTCTTTGAAGTTTAACGTGCTGAAGCATATTTCATGGTGATTCAATTACTGTGGACCCGGCTGGGACCATATTCTCTTTTTTTTTTTTTTTCTTCTAAGGTGCAATTTGGTGAAGAAAACCGCACTCAAGTAGCCCGAGGAGTTGCCAAAGATATCCATGGATCTGCCTGCCAAAATCTTACAGGGAAAACTGTTTTTTAACTCTTAAAACTTGACACGCAAATAGGCACACAACTACCACAGAAACTCAGCCTTTTTCAAAACAAAAGCAAAATTTCCAGTTCCTGTGTTTGTGCTTCAAAGGAATCATTCTGTCACAGCCAACTACAGAACTGAATAAAAACAAAGTACCAGGATCTGTCCTCAAAGCAGATTTTATACCCAATGAGAGGCTTCTACTTCTTGGCTAAGCCTGTGGAAGTCGGGGAGACAATGAAAGGAAATGTTAAATTCCAGCCTCCTACTAAGGTTTGGTGCAAACGGAGCAGCACAGAGCTGTGCAAGGCTATTTTAGACAAGAAAACTTTGATGTCTACGCCCAATGAATATTAAACAGGCACACGCTTTGGCTCTGCCATCTGCACCCAGTGCTGCATGAGCAGATTTAATTTGTCTTTATGAAGAAGAGTGGACTCACACCCATATTTTTATATGTATGCCTTGGAGATGAGCAGGATGTGAAAGGTGAACCCGAGCCCTCTCTGCCAGGAGATCCCTTGAGCAATCACTTGCAACTGGAAAAACGAGGAGGCATTAAGGAAAATCTGGCAGCCCAGGCAAGAGGAACAGGCAGGACACAGCTGCCAGCTCACTACTTTTTTCATGCAAAGCATCCTGGGCTTTCAGGTCTATTTGGGAATCCTGGGGAGGTGTCAGGTAAAAAAATGAGATGGAGAAAGGAATGGCACATGAAGTGGGACCAAGGTATGGCTGTGGCACTTGGCATGCCAGGCAAGGTGGGACTGGGACTCTCTGAGGCTCATACGACTCTATTCAGCTACCTTCATCTTCAGCCCACCAGACAAAAAGTATTGCTTAATTAATCCCCTGGGAAACAGTGGCAGAAGAAATAGAGAGCCTGCGTGCAAGTACCCAGGCATGTTTCACAAAAACATCTGAAATCCAGAGACATTTTGCAGTTTTTCATCCCCAGCCTTTGCTTTTGACGCAACCTCTGCCCCGCTCTCCCCCAGCAGCACCCCAATGCTCTCACCTGCACGCCCAGCCAGGCCAGTTCTGGTCCCAGGCATGTTTTTTGGAAGCATCCATCTTCATGGGCTGGTCTCCTCATGGCATCTGTGGGTCGGCAGAAATACTCCCCAAGGTTGCGGTGCTCGCCCTCCTTTCCGTGGTCAGGGATGCTCTCGGCAGCCTGCATCCCACTCCTCCTGCTGCTCCCCTTGCCCCAGCCCTGCGCTGACAGTCCTGCCAGCACCCACAGTGTGTTCATGGCTCCACAGAGCCCAGGAACGGGTGCTGAGCTCCAGATGCCGCCTGTGTGGGCCACACCACAAGCCTCCCCAGGAACCTGGGAGCAAGCTGGGCTGCTGTGACCGATGCTGGTGGTAGCTCTCAGGGGTGGGATGCTTCACCGTGCCTTTTCACACATGATGCCACACGGCCAGCACTGAAAAACTGTTGCTGTTTTGTCAGGGGCTTTGCTGAGCCCGCCCCTATCTCAAGCGTCCCTGAGAGAAGCTCACTTCCAGTTCTCTTCCTTTGCTAAGAACCAGTAAGCATTTTTGTGAAGATGGTCTGTAATGGTGCCCGGTCCCAGAAGAGTCCCGGTGGCTGATGCAGAGCTAGGGTGGCAGGACCTCCCAGGGATGCTGTGCTCACTGCCAGCCTCCCTAGCAAGCAAAGGCAGAGGATGGCTTCCTGTACCCAGGGTCACTTTCCCCACCGAATTTTTCAGCCTGTGCAAGCCTCTAGTGGCTCTGCCCTGTCTGTGACCAGAGCTGGAGTCCCCTCCGCTCCCATCTGCCCATGCATTAAGAAAATGAGAGCTGATTAAAGTCCGTCCCCTCCTGAGCACCATTGGTCCTGGGCAAATCGCTGACACAACCCATTTAGCAGCACTGGCACACAGGTGAACTTTCCTCCCTCCACAGACATCCAGATCTGGGTGGGTTCGGAGTCTCTTGAGTCTGCTGCTCTGAGCATTGGCTACAGTCAAAAGAAGTGTCTGAATTGCACAGAGTGGTTGTGCTTATTGGATTCTCTTCCCCCCATCACCTGTTAAAAACTTGGCTCGGGCAGTGCTTTCCCTTGCAGACCTCCTCCTCCAGCACATGCCATGTGAAGGTGCCAGGATGGGATGGGATGGAGCTCAGAGTAAAGTACTCTTGTGTGTCCACATCACCCCAACAACTTGCATCATCAGGAAGGCCCCTGTAGCACCAAGAATGCTCCTGTTTCTCAAGGCAGGCAAGCTGGAAAGCCCCGTTTCCCTCCCACCAACCTCCACCTGCAAGCACTTTCTAGAAAGCAGCCAAGAACAGTAAAACCGGGGAGATTTGCAAAATAAACAGCGATCAAATGCAAAGACCTCAGTTCCTGCTCCGGAGGGTGTCTGCCAAGACACACAGATCCTATCAGGCTAATTTACAAAAGGAAAACCACCCTAATTAGTGTTCAGGAAAGCACGTTAATGAGAAGTGTGTTAGTGTAAAAGAGCAAGAGTGCCAAGAGGTCAAGTTGTTCCTAAATGCCAGAAAAAGGAACAGAGCTGATCTATGCCTGCCCAGGCTGCAGCACAATTTTATCACTTTTTCAATCATCTTTCAGGCTGTTAGTGAGGGATTTATAAACTCCAGTGTCTAATGCCCAGAGACACTCCAGTGCCTAATGTCCAGTGTCTGTAATGGGCAGAGACACTGTACACAAGAAGCTCTGGGCATCATAACGTCAGATGTAGCCCGCTCACCCCAGGGAGGGCTGGGCAGCCCTCTCAGACATCTCCCCTCCTTTTTGGGGCATAGCTGGAATCTCCCTTGTGAAGTGGAGACCAGGAACCCTGTCAGCACTACATGTCACGTCTCGCCAGTGGCTGTGACGGCGACCAGTAACCATGGCAGCGGAGAGATTTTTTCACGTGATATTGGTATTTCTGCAGCACAAAAGAGCCTCTTATCTAGAATGAGTAACTAGTCTGGCTATTCTTCATTCCTTCAGTTATTGCTAAGACAGAGTGGCACAGCACGGCCCACGTGATGCTTCCCCTGGGGTGAATCCAGACCATCCACAGGGAGACCCACAGGCTGGGACCTACGGGAGGGTCCAGAATGCAAAAGGATGTTCACACGGGCACCGCGGCACCAGTCCTGCTGCGTGGAGCTGGGCTCAGCCCACTGCTTCTGGACAGTAAAAGCTGGAAAGGGAGAAGTTGCTGCCCCCCAGATGTCACAGCTCAGAGCCACCCTGTAGCATCCCCACAACCTGATTTATCCCACTTCTCCAGTTCCTTACTCTTCACCCTGAATTCCTTCTGATTTAACCAAGAAAACACCTTTTAGACTTGAACTTTTAGACTTCCAGCTCTTCTCACACACCAAGTGACTTCTAAAGGCAGAAGAATGGCATAGAATAATGTAGGTATCTTGGCTTTACTTCTTCAGATGACTCAAATCCAACTCACTGGGTATTGCTCAGATCTCCCCGAGACATTCACCTTGGGCATGAACCAAATTTGGAAAGTTTCGTCCCAAAATAAGCATGGGTAAATGAGGAAAGAATGAGAAAAGGAAAAAGTTATCCATCCTGAGCTAAGCCTAAGCTGCTGTTAAACACTGGCATGGCTGCTCATTAGGGCTGGTGTACTTTTGTGTGACCCTTTCCCAGATGACAGTCTGGCTTTTTTTTTTCATGGTGTGAGCACCAATGAGACCATTACTGCACTTAAAAGTAGCTGTGTGCTCAGGGTGGAGAAAATCGGCCTTGTATTAGCTCCATTTTGGAGGAAGGTGAAAGGGATTCAGCAGGATCTAATTGAAACCATGACTCAAATGGAAATTATGTATATGTATATATGAGCAGAAAAAGTGGTTTACAGATTGTTACCAGGCTTAGGAACATGTCCTGCTGGTTAAGGTCTTCATGTTTCAAGGTTAAAGTGCTTAATTTTACTTCAATCTTTCTAATTCAACACCATTTAACTGGGCTTTCCATTTGTCCTGCAGTTTCTTTCTAGACCTGAGCCTAATCCCCAAACCTGCTTATTTGTTTTTACTTTCATTACAACCTTATCAGTGATTAACCTGCAATTGCACTTAATCTTTTTAAAAGATTGGTCTGACTATAAATACAGAGAAGCTACCTGCCCTGTTTCTACCCAGAGGAAAACAACTTCCTCCGCCGTCAGATGTCTATGGCGGGTTGTATTTTTCCTTTTGTAAGTTGATTTTCTTTTAATCAGAGTAATTTGTCTTCTCCAGCTTCATACAGAACGTTAGATCAGTATCACTTTCCTGAAAGATGGTACAGCAAAGGTCACAGGAATATGAATACAATTGCAGTATAAAAAGTATATATAAATATTAAAAAATACCTAGCTATACACCAAAGTGTATATATATATGTTAAAACAGTAGATGTTACTTGTGATAGCGAGGCAAAACCTAACACATTAACGCAGGTCCAACAACAGCAAGCTCTACTTCTTCCTCCAGCAGTTATCTGTTCCACTTATTTCACTCAAAAGCAGCAACAACTAAAATATTGTTGTGAGAAAACCTGGTTTCTATGACTATGGGCATCTGAAAAATCTGTCAATCAGAAGGAAGACTGCAATGCAGAATTTCCAAGGGTGTTGGGCCGGTGATAAGTAGCAAGATCTCCCAAACACTGTGTTAATATTATTAGAGGATATAATATCAGATTGATCCAACACTTAAGAACATCAAAGTGGAATGAGCGAAAGCTAATAAGAAATGCAGTAAGGGTCCATGGAGTGTTACCAAATCCATCAGGAGCATTAGAAGGGCACTGGAAAGAGTAGGTCTGCGCTAAGTGCATGCTCCAAGATATTTAATAGGAACCAATGTAAAGGGAGCCCATTGCAAATCCAAAAAAATAAGGTAAATGAATTGAATTACAAAAATTAGCAGAAAACCAATTTATGGCGACCCCCCCAAAACAAGATGCACTAAACGAGCTGCTTGTCTCCTTCTCCTGCTCGTCATTTCTAAATAGTCCTGCACAGCAAACACATCTGAGCTCAACTCCAACCCAGCCTGTAAGCCCAACCCTACCTTGACCTTAATTATTGCCTGGAGAATAATCTCTCTGAAGAACTAAAGCCGTAAACAGATCGCAGAGGAGGATAATTTCAAATCTCCCCATGGTTCCAGAATTACCAGTTATGTATCCATTGGCATCTAATGATGAGCCTTGAAAATGAAGGTCTTCATGGGAGTATTTGCCATCGCATTTTTCCCTCCTTCTGGTGATTAAAAAAAATATTGCCATCCTATTACTAGCATTATGTGACCTCTGAGCCTCTAAAACATTTGTTGGAAAAGCCACGAACTGTGTGTGGGGACTTTCATGGCTCCAGTGGTGCCTCGGTGAGCAAAAAGATGGAAAACAACTGGAATTTTGAAATAAATTCACAGCAAATGAATAGTAATGGTGTTTATTGTAGATAAAGTGAATTACAAAAGCCATTACAGCCCACTATTATTTAAATGCTTTTTCTAAACCCTAACAAATTGTAGCAGCAAACCAGAACCCCTGTCTGACTTTTGCATGTTTTCTGTTTGATTATATAAATATTTATAGATTGAAAAAGAATACCTTACACTTGCCAGCGAAACCTTCTACCCAGCAGAAAACCAGTTGCAATTGATTGAGGATGAGAAATATTTCGGGAGGTTTGGGTGAGGCCAGGTATTCCCCGGCAGTGTTGAGGGCAGTGGTGGCTTCAGACTCCACTGTGGTCATTACATTTGTTTAAAAGAGAGCAACTCATCATTAATTAACACTAACTTATAGCCTAGCTTTTTCCACCACAGAAACCCATTCGTTTTTGCAGGAGAGGGAAAAAATGCAACAAAATAAGAAGATCCCGTGGGAGGTGAAGATGAGCTCCAGGCTGCTGGTGGGAAGCGGGATCGCCAACATACAGGGGTGACAGGGGTGCTGGCACCCTGCATGAACAGGCTGTCTCATGAACAGACCTGTGAAACCTGCAGCACTGCTCCAGGATTTGCTGAACACCTGAGAAGTCCCTCAGATGTGGTGCTGGGGCTGCTCCCTGCGGCAAAACCTGCCCAGATTTTCCTCTGGAGGGTGGAAACCGGATCCTCTTGATGGAGCCAGCGGTGCTGTGGAGACCTGGGCAGCTGAAGCCTTGGGGAGGACCTGTTTCATCTCACCCAGCACCAACTCGCACACTGCTTCTCACCACCTTTCAGTTCACCAGCAGCTTGCTGCAGTTGGTGCTGGGTTTGAGGAAGATGATGAGCTGGTGGTGTTGAAGGAAGACTGGACATCTCGAGCCATCAGCTGGGTGTGCTGACTGCTAACCAGGAGCTTGCCTTTCCATCCAGCACCTGGTCCCAGCACGGCTGGGAGACCACCTTCACAAGTGCCCTATTGTAGTGATGAGCAAGACCAGAGTGGCTTCTCCATGGGAAACATGGCCAAGAGCTAACCAAGTGACTGAGAGGCTCTGAAAACCAGCTGCTTGGAATGTCACTGGGGTCCAGCAAGGAATGCAGGGGACCACCTGCAGTCTTGGACATTCTTGTTTGTGTGCTACAGGCCCTGGCCTGACTTTGAAACACTGGCTGGGAGAGGAGAGCACTGAATGTACTTCTCTTTCCCATCCCAGATGGAAATCAACATGACTTCTCCTTTCCTGCACTTGGCAGGTTGGTGCACCCATGGAAACCTCCCTGGGGTGGACAACGGGCAGGAATCCCTCTTCCCAGAGGCAAACCCAAAGTGGTCTTGGGACCATACTGGGACTCTCAAGCATCTTTCAGTCTATACACACCAGGATGGACCTTGGCCTTCTCTTGCCAGTGTGCTTGGCTTGTGAGCGTAGTCCACATCCTTTCTGGATGAATCAGCCTCCAGCTGCTGCTGACAACCTTGAGCCCAAAAGAGAAACTTGGGATTTTTTCCCATGATTGTTTCTGGCCAAGGGGTGACTCAGCTGTCAGAGGTGAATAACTCTTCATGCTTTATCTGAACACTCGTTAACCACCCAGAGCCATAAAAAGCAATTTCTCCAGGGCTTCCTCTCCATAAGGCTGGATTTTGAAGCAAAAGGGCTGGCATGAAATTTAGTGGGAATATTCACAAAGACACTCAATAAAAATAGAGCTCCAGAGCACGCAAACCTTGTATGGTTCTGGGTCATATGGCAGAGGTTTTTATCAAAAGCACGTGAAGGTCTGGGTAGAAAAGAAAGGCAGATCCTAACCACAGCATTTAGTGTAACCTACAGTCACTGCATGGAAATCATTAACAACAAAGAGCTTCTATCCAAGGCATTTGCCTGGTTCCTACTCCTACCCCAGGACCTGCTTGCTCTTCATTTCTCTTCTTTTTCTTCTTTCTCTGAAATCTCAGCAGCAAGGATTTCTTCATCCTCTTGTGCGGTGGAAATCACACGAACGGCGACTAGATGATCAGAAGATTCTGAGAATATTTCTTCTCCCAGGTGGGTCTGTGGTTTGTGGGAGGTGACAGGCGATCTCTGGTGCACTGGTGATTTTGGTGGGGTTGGACTGAAGCTAGAACCCTGCAATCCAAAAGCAAAAGACAAAATCAACCTTAGCAGCCCCTTGGCCACTACCACCAGCCACAGCTTCTGCACTGTGCAAGACAAGTGGGTGTTTTGTGGATATTCACCACACAAGACCTCATCATCAGGATGTCATCTTGCTGCCAAATCCAGGTGAGAAGAGCAACTGGGTTATTTCCTGCACACCCGAAGAGAAGTGCACAGAGAAGAGTGCAACGGAACTTTCTCACACCTCCTGCACTAGTTCTTGTTTTGCTCCTGAAGCATGTGGAGAGGTTTATCTTGGCAATACCTTGGCAGAAGTATTGTTGTGAGGGAGTGGCCCTGGACTGCCCTGTCCTAAATCCTTCTTTAGAGAGGAGCCTCAGAAACTTCCCCACAGATGTGCCATGGAGAAGAACGTCCTCCTAACAGGGATCTGCTAAGCCCATTAGTGGGGTTAGCTCCTAATATGTGCTTCACCCTACTGCGTGAGGCACGCAGTGCTGCCTGTAGCTGGTTGATAGTGTTAAGCATGGCATCGTGTGAAGCCTCGGCGTGCCTCTGCAAAAGTGCAGTTATGCACAGCATCCCCCTAGATATTTACCCAGCCTCAAGGCCGCTGCGTGCTCTCTATCAGCTGCTCTTTCACCTCCCTTTACATGTCCAGATGTGATAGTCTGTGTAATTCCATGCTGGAAAGAGTAACAACAAGGTCTGCATGGAGATATGATTTTTTTTTTTTTTCCTGAGTTTAGCAGAGACACTTGGAAGAAAAAAAAAGAAAAGGAAGAGCAAGGTCATTTTCTTTTTCATTTGTTCGTGACAAAAAGCCTGGATGATTTTCCTGCAGCTCACGCAGAGCTGGCAGGATGGCGTGCCTGCTGCTGGGAGCCTCTGTCCCCCACTCATTACAAGTGGCTCTGTCTCTGTGGCATGGAAGAGATGCTCATCTGCAGCTATAGACCAGATAGAAATTAGATAAGGCTTGGCATAGCTGGGCAGTAAGTCTATGTATTTCCCTCTTTGTGTCGCAAATGAATCCTTGTGGGACAGTGACTTGATACTTAGTGAAGCAAACCCAAATCAACACCCTCCCCACACCGACCTGTGCCTCCTGCATCGCCTTCAGCTCCTTCAGCCTCCACCGGAGCTGCGCCAGCGGCCCTTTGCCCCTCAGCCTCCCTGTGGCAGCCAGGGCAGCCTGGAAGAGCTTCGGGGTGTCAGCTTTCGGGGGGATGATCAGCGGGTCTCCAGGGGCTCCTTGCTCCTCTTTGGGTTTATTGTTGTTTCTCAGCATTTTCCTACAGCGAGGAAAAGGAGACAGGATTTCTCTCTGGAGGTGTGTTATGTTAGCTGGATTTTATAATGCAGAAAAATCAGACTTTAAAAGGACGGAGATAATTATGCCTTAGGAAGGACAGAGTAACAAATCTAAGTAATGCTCAAGCCTGAAGTGGATCTATTTCAACAGATCTTTGAACGAATATCCTTTGCCCATGTTCGTTCCCAGGTTGCACCCTCTTTCAGTGGTGAAGTTTTGCAGCAGAGCTGGGCTGGCCCTGGACACCCCCAGCCCCACCAGCCCACGGAGAGGGACGGGTGCCCTCTGCTGAAGCACAGCAGCTCCAGCCCAGCTCTCCTCCTGGACATGTGCCCAATACCCAGCGCCTGAAGCAGCAGCAGCTTTCCCAGGGCTTCTCATGGAGAGAAATCCCTCTGCTGTCCCATGACTCTGAAACCCATACTCTTGCTTTATTTAAAGCCCCATGGGCTAGAAAGCAGCAGCCCAAGCAAGACTCACTTGGCCTTCTTACGCAGCAGCTTCTGAGACTCCGGATAATGCACCAAAATCTCGTTCAGGTCTTTCTTATCCAGAATGAAAAGGTTTGCGAAGCCATGAGCTACAACGTTTGCTGTTCGGCGATTTCCCCCTCCGGCCGCCAGCAAGCTGAGAGAAACACAGTGAGATGTTAACATGGGCTCAGCATAACTTAAAGTCTCCCTTTTCATATCTCCATCTCTCTCTTTCAGAGGACTCAAGAGTTTAATTTCCACCCCCAGTGAAATTTCCCAAGACATTTTTAATGTCTTTGGCATGGAGCACTATATAAGAAATTATTTGCCTGTTTTAAGGTTTAAATATTTCATTTTTACATCAGCCTGCTGGGCTTTAGGGAGGCAAACTCTATCACAAATTGGCACAGGACTTTACATGCCTGTGAAACGGGCAGATTAATGGCTGAGGCACTGTTTTAGAGAACAATCTTGCCTATTCTTTTTCCCATCCCTCCATATACCTCCGTTCGCTGTTACTAACTCTGCTGGCAGAAAATGGCACAGTGACAAAAACAGTAGAAAAGCCCCAAGAAAAAAAAAACAAAAGCTATAATTTGTGTAGCAGATGCTGCTCGGTGTTCATGGCCCTCAGTCACAAAGATTAATTAGGGTGCTGCTGGTCTCCCCACCTCCCACCCTCCTCAGCCAGAGCCCACGAGCTCTATTTCCCCAGATCCCTGGCAATGCTGCTTCACTCACCTTATTTCTCCAAAGACAGACCCAGCTTTCAGAGTCACCAGCACGGTTTTGCCATCGGGCCCTCCCAGCACGTGCACTTGTCCCGCCTGGATAATGTACATCTCGCGGCCAATTTCTCCCTGCAAGGGAAACGAGTGCTGGGGCATGCGGTCGTGCTCAGAAACAAGGAGACCTTATGTATGCCCTAACCAGCATCTTGCTGGAAACCCCCATGACCATACCACCCTCTCCAATCTAACAAAATGCTTTGTCCCACTGGTGGTCACTCCAGACCATCCTCATCTAAGCATCTCAAAGTCTCCTCCAGCTCAGCAGACTCTTCCCTGCTGTATCATGACTGCAGCAGAAGAGGTCAGTCTTTGCGCAAGACCAGCAGCAACTAAGGAGGATGCTTCTGGTATGAATTCCCTGCCTGAGAAGCAGCTCCATGCCACAGTGATGGGCCAGGTCTGGCTTTCCCCACACCCTTATACTCCTAATGACCTGCACAGCTTGGCCATGACACCGGGGATGGGAAGTTATCAGAGCATCTCATTACCTTCTTACACACATAGTCATTAGGCAGGTAGACCACTGATCTGAGACGCTTCAGCATGTCGAAGATCATCTGCCTGTCGCAGCCCTGAGCCAAAACAGATCCAACGGTGCCATTAGTCTGTGCCAGCATGCCAGGCTCTGCCGGCCAGGACCAGCGCTGAAGAGGGTACCTGGAAGAGGGCCACTTTGCTCACGATGTTGTAGTTCACGTCAATGGCGATGTCCAGCCTCATCTTGTCTGGCAGCTGCACCAGCAACTCTGACTCATCTGGGAGACAAAGTAGAAAAGTAGCTATTTTCAGCACTTGAACCAAGAGCACATTCTTGGTGTGGCAATGGGAAAGCAGCCTGCGTTCTGCTGTCAGAGGGCAGGAGCCAACTTGCCCAGAACGGTCTCCTCTGTCCTCTGCCCACCCAGCATCCCACATATCTAAAGCCAACAAGTGATGGAGAGCCACCCTTCACATTATCCCTGCCCTGATGGCTCTCAGAGACAGACTGGTGAGTCTACACCAACATCTTTCTTGGTCAGGAAAGTAAGTGTGGAGGTCCTTACTCATGATTTACTGCTAGGGTGAGCTAGCACGTTTGCTGTTGGACACACTCTGGCCAGCAGTTGCCAGTCACTGCCCTCTCTTCAGGGCAGGGTTAATGGTTGGACTCGACCTTGAGGGTCTTTTCCAACACAGACAATTCTATGATTCTGTCACCAACAGGTGGGACACTGGACTCAGCCTGCTGTAAGCAACGCTGGTCCACTGTGGTGCTGTGAAATGGTGGCAGCCTATATACTCCACAAGTGGGCAAACAAGCCTCTATGGTAAAGAATAAATAAGCCACCTCCTGCCCCAAAACCATAATGCTATTTGACAGTAAAGTTTCATCTCTGCAAAGCAGCTACAGTAAAACACATGCAGTGCAAGCGCTTCCCCTTTGAGCAGCTGGCTCTCACCTAGCATGCCTTGCGAATGCCATGTGTACTCATACCACGTTTTCACCCGATTCTGAACAGTTCTGGGGATTTTGTAGAAGTTCATGTATTTAATG
Source organism: Todiramphus chloris collaris (assembly GCA_025345505.1). Taxonomy (NCBI): domain Eukaryota; kingdom Metazoa; phylum Chordata; class Aves; order Coraciiformes; family Alcedinidae; genus Todiramphus; species Todiramphus chloris. The sequence goes on along the minus strand of JANVCC010000037.1, from coordinate 14,222,069 downwards.
GTACTGTCCATGCAGCTCCGATAGTAAGTTTGCCCTGCGGTAGCGGCGCCAACCACATCTCTCATCTGAGTGGGAGAAAAAGGTAGAGAAGATATTTTAATCACTATCATTTATCCATCATGCAGGTCATGCGGTTTAGAGAGTGTATGCTGAGTCTCAACAGCATCTGGCAAATGCTTTTTGTCTTCCTCTGATGCTGAGCAGGTCCTCAGCTGAGGAAAACACACCTGGAGGTGCAAACCTGTGGACCAACCCCCGCTGAAACCTTCCCCACCTGAGGCTGGGAACCCCCCATGACTCTTGCTCACCTGGCCTATCATGACAGAGAAAGCAAAGACACCCGTGAAGTAGTTCAGCAGCTGGAAGACGATCTCAAACAGAGTCTTGGGGTCTGGCAGGCCCCCGATGGTGATGAGGGTTTTGACTGCCCAGTAATAGCAGCGGATGTAGCTGGTAGGGAAAGAGGAGGTAGCATTGAGGGCACTTCTGGTGTGAAGATGTGTTTCATCCCTCAGAACCAAGCTGACATCTTCTGGCAATGGCAAGCCAGAGCCTGCTAATAAGTAATTATGGATGATGAAGGGAAAACTAAGGGGTTACAGACTCCCCACCACAGGAGAAGGGGCATGTTGGAACCCTCCAGAAACCTCTGCATTGGGGGCTCATCTGCACTGGCTACTCCCATTTTCTGCTTCTTACAGCTCCACCACTCTATTTTTGGCAACATTTACACTTTTAGAAATAGCCAGGGGAAAAATAGAGTTTGTGGGCAAATTGTTGGCAGGGGACTCAGGAGATGTCAAGTGAATTTTTGATTTGCTGGTCTTGGGTGTTCCCTTGGATGTTACAGTTACACCTAGAGATAGAACCATGTATATCACACAAAATAACTATATAGTAGCAACAGATATTTAATGCATGTATCTTGGAAATGCCACGGAGAGGGGATGGGGTGACCACTGGCCCTGTCTCACACCCTGGGAACGAGGGCTCTGGGCTGGTCCAAGGGGCCTGACACATGGCACCTAGGGGGGACAGCCTCAAACCTCCATCCCAACCTGGTAGCAGGACAACATGAAGAGAAACAGAGCTCACGTTGCCATCCTGCTCAGCCAGGGAGCATTCCTTTGTTTCCCAGAACCAGGTTCCCAGTTTTTCGGTCTCTTCGATATTCTATTGCATTCCATCTCAGCCCAGCTGCAGCCTCTTTGTCCTGAAGCACTATATATTATTTCACATCACATCCCTCCTGTCCATATTCTCCCTGGATCCACACCTTCTCCTGGCACCCCCAGCCCTTTGCTTCAGGGTTTTTTATGAACCCAGCTGCTCCCCAGTACCTCCCTTCTTGCTCCAGCTCATCACAGCAAGCTGTGCTACGCGAGGACCCAAGCCCTGGCTTGTACCTGTTTCCTTCCCCATCGTAGACCCAGGTGGTAGAGCCCAGTCCTTCATAGGCTGATGCCCAGTAGTAGAGGCAGGAGTTCACATGCAAGCTGTACAGTAAATAGGCTGTGGTCCGAATCACTCTGTAAAAAAAACCATAGAGAGCGTAGGAGAGGAGGTGATATGGTGTCTGCTGGAAGAAACACATCAGATCCCTGTGCCCATCATCACGAGGAGCTTCAAAGCAATAAGCTGAGCACTGGCCATGCAGGTAATGCCAACGCAGGAACCACTGAGCACCCAAATGTGGGGCCCTTCTGCTCCCTCCCGCAGAATCAGGATCACACACAGAATTGTCACAGCTGGAAAAGACCTCAGAGATCACCGTATCCAACTGTCAACAACAACAAAAAAACCCCAAACACAACTACAAAACCCACAAAACAAACAAACCCCAAGAAAAACACACACACAGGCACAAAAAATAAAAATAAAGCCAACCACACAGAAAAAGCCCACCTCAGCATCCCAGCAGAGCATGTCCTGAAGTGCCTCATCTACATGTTTTTTTGAATACCTCTGGGAATGGTGACTCCACCACCTCCCCGGGCAACCCGTCCCAGCACCAGAAGTGCCAGAAAAAGCAGCTTATCTGCCGGTGACTCCTCTTCACCTCCAACACCCCTGTCCTCTGCTGGGTCAGAGGAAGGTGATCCTGCTCCTCCGTCCCTCTCACCTGTAGATGTATGCCTTGCTCAGGATCGCCTCCAGGCGGTTGTTGAACTCGAAGAAGGCCATGTACTGCGAAGAGAAGGAAAGCAGTGTGTTTCAGCTTCCCATGGCTCCCATTAGGAGAGTTGTGTCCCCAGGAAAAAACCTCTCCCCTCCATTCCCCTCCCTGCAGCATGAACTGCCACCGACAGGTTTGGCTCCATCCATAAGTGCCCTTCTATTCAAATGGGAGGGTGTTTTAGGATTGAAATGGAGTGTTTGGACAACAGCCCTGCAAAGCCTTCAGGACAAGGCTTCCTATTCATTTTACAATCCTCTTGTGATGATTGAGGAGTCTAGCAAGCCACAGCGTACCCCAGCCAGCGTGGGACTCCTCCACATCCACTGCAGCCGGTGTTCCGCCTGATTCTGTCAACTCTGACTCACCTTCAGACAGCGAGGAAAACGCAGGAGTGGGTTGACACCAACTTTGAAGTAGAAGAAATCCAGGGGCAGGAGGCACACCACATCCATCTGAAATCCACACAAAGAAAGAAACCTCTGTGAGGACCTGCAGGAGCGGCAGAGTGGAGCTGCAATCCATGGTTCAGATTAATGATTCATATTAATAAATAAAACTATGTCAAACCTTAAAGCGTTGCGATCGCAGGTAGTTCTCTTTCATGGCCTTTTTATCAGTCTGGTTGGGAATAGGAAGGAGAAGGAGAGAGAGAGAGGAGAATTGGTCATTGCTTGCAGACAGGAAAGTCATGGCCAACAGTCATGCCTCATTTTCCATTTCTGCACCACACATTCCCTTCATGCCTGGGAAGAGGAGGTGAAGACCTGGCCGTATGCCACCTTCCCATCCTATCTTGGGACATCCCATGCTCATTTTGCATCCCAGAGAAAGCCCATTGCAGCACCAGCACCATAAAAAAAACAGAGCTTACAGGAGAACCTCCCTGTCTGAGCATTTCCATGGGCAAAGGGAAGGCTCACAGTACTCTCAAGGCTGTTTTTTTCCCCCAGCTTATTTAATTGGATATGGAGACAAAATCAAGGGGTTTCACTTATCTCAGGCACATTCAGATTGCAACCCCTTCTGCCATACCGCTAACGGACTGTGCTCAGCCGTGCTCCCGAACATCAAACCCAGAGTTTGCTATTCCATCTGTTCACAGTGAGCAGGATACGGCTGCGCTGGGGCCAGTTGCTGTGCACCTCACTGCACTGCTAGCAGGACTGCCCCACAGAGCAGCATCCTCCTAGCATCCCTACCCAGGAACACTATTGCCATGGACCACACGCCTTCTAGATGGGCTGGTATTGAATTCAGGGGAAAAATCCATATGTTTGGTAGACAAAAAGGCTGCTGGCAGGATAGATGCTTGCAGTCTTCCAAGATTGGACACAGCCCTGATGGCCACAGCCATGGGAGGAGACCCCGATTCAGAGATCAGTGGCCAGAACCATCCCTGCCACTCGGGGTGGGGGTGGAAGGTCCCTGTGGTCAGTGCCCTGCAGTGGGATGCAGAGCACTGCCACTCACTATGATGTCTCCCCCCTGGACAAACTGCAGCCGGGTCTGAAAGACGAGGATGTCCAGCAGATAGATGAGGTCGCAGAGGTAGTCCATGAGCAGCCAGCAGTGGATGTTTGCCGGAGTCTGGTAGGGGAAAGCCCAGCGGACGGGGATCAGCCAGCAGTTCCAGTTCCAGGCCATAACAACGAAGAAGAGCCACAGCACGTACATCAGATCTGCACAGAGGGAACCACACCATGATTAGCTGGGCACGTGCCCATGGGACTCCACTGCGCAAAGGGGTTTTCATCCCCTGCCCTCTGTGCCAGGAGGAAACCTGCAGGAGGTCTCTTATTGTCAGCATTGAATTGCAGGTGAGCTGGCCTCTAGATGCAGGCTGAGTACCCACCAGTTGCAGAGCACATGGCCTCTTCTATCTTTGCTGGTTATACCCAGTTTGCTTTGACTTTCTTGCTTTGTTTATTTTCCCTGAGCCACTGATTGGCTTCGACACAGCTGTCAAATAGCAAAGCCTCAGGGAGGAGCTGGGTTTCCATGGGGTGTCCACCAGACAGGGGGTTTTTCTTCTGAGACTTTTCTTTTCATCTGGGGTGTCCACACCCCAGGGATGGTGTTTGCCCACTAAAAGCCTGAAAAGCATCAGGCAGCCGCCCCGTCCCTGCCTGGTCATGCTCCTGACACCCATATTTAGGAAATCCTGTGTCTTGCAGGGGAATTTAAAGCTCTGGTTTTTCGTAGAGGGGTGTAACTAAGCTCCTAACTAAGCTCCTTGCTCCCTTCCCTACAAGGTCTCATTATTTACACCTCTTCTGCTTCTCAAGCCCTCTTCCCCAGCCCCACCAGCTTGCTCCCAGCCTGGGCATGTGGCTATGCTCCATCACTCACTGGTGAGCGGGTCAATGCTGCTGGGGAACTGGTAGTTCTTCAGGTGGTTCAGCCAGGGCTGAGACTTGAACGTGCAGCACAGCATCTCGCAGTAGTGCTCATCCCCCGCCGGCTTGTCCTCCTCCTGCTCCCCTCCCGAGGGAGGTACTGGTGCTGCTGCTGGCACTGGCTTGGCAGGGGCTAGAAGAGGCCACACGGCTATTTTAAAGGGCAGAAAATTCTCTTAAAGCAATTTGTCCTAAGGTGTTTAAACTGTTAATAAAGCAGCTGTCTCCCTGGAAGCAGCATATGTGGGGGGACCCACCAAGTTAAACGTTCCCAGCCCCACACAAACTCACATGCCACAGGGCTCTCCTCATCTGAGGTGACATCGGGGTCAGTCAGCTTCTCCTTCACCTTCTCCGTCCTCTCTCTGAAGAGCTTTACCAGCTCCTGCAGACGGTTGTTGATGGCAGTGTTGCTCAGGCTCGTGGCTGAACCAACGCGCTCAGGCAGGCTGCAAGGAGACCATCAGGCATTTCATGTAGGTAAGAATCATAGACTCATAGAATGTCAAGGGCTGGAAGGGACCTCGAGAGATCATCTAGTCCAACCCCCCTGCCAGAGCAGGAGAAAGCCCAAGAATAGGTTCACAACCCATTTTTTAACTGACAAGATCCTGAATTAGGATTTATCCATAATCATTTGGTTATTGTGTAATCAGAAGAACAAAAGTTAAGGTGGTTCCAGTAAAATATCATCAAGCAGTGTCAGATGGAGCCTCATCCTTGCCCTAGGGTGTGAGATGCCCTCAGAGGGACTTGGGCAGCACCAAGACCCCAGGCTGGATGGCATGTGCCTGGGAGAAGATCATTTTGGAAGAGCTATAGGGTGAAAATGTGCACCAAGCCCCTGGTTTTATAAACTATGTCATCTCTTTTCAGCTTCTTTATTAAAAGTAGGTCAGATTCAGAGCAGGATGCATAAAAACATATCTAGTGTGACTGGGAAGTATCACTGCTGGGGAGGACAGAACCAAGCTCCTTTGCTGTAGCTCCATCCTGGTTTGTTGTGGTGATTGACTCCATGATTTCTGCCCAGAAAGAAGGCAACACCCTGCACTGTGTGGAGGAGCAGACCTTCCCCAAGACTAGGGCAGCTCCCCCTGAGGTTGTTCCCTGAGGCTGCAGGGATGCCAGGACCTGGGGTGCGTGATGCACTGAGTGCACTCGCTTCCTACATGGGAAAAAAACCCCAAGCAGGTAATTTCTCCACAGTCAGTAAAAAACAAGGTGTTCTTATTGTGTTACAATGCACGTAGACCAAAGGTGCATCTTCCCTGTTGTTAAACCTACTTAAGGGCAATATTTCTACTTAGATCCAGGAAAACCAAGAAAGCAGGTTCTGCTCCAAGGAGCATCACAACCATTATTTTTGGAGAGGGGGGTGCCTTACTTGTCACACAGCTCTAGATCTGCTGTGGGCACAGCTCCCTCTCCCTTTGGTAGCCCAACACTCCTAAGTTCTTTGCTATTTCCATCCGAGCTCTGAGATCCGAACCCCTAGGAGCTTGGCTGCTTTGGAGCCCCTTGGTCCCACCACATACCTTTCGCTCTGCTTCTCACCCCACTCCAGCAGTGCTCTGGTGGGCAATTGGCTCACCAGACCCTCATCCAGATCATCCTCTGGGACTAGTAGCTTTCTCCTGCAGAGAGAAACACAGTGACTGAGTCTTAGGTTGTTCCCCATCCTCAGCCAGCTCCTCTCCTTCTTCTTCCTCCTCCTCCTCCTCCTCCTCCCAGGTCTCATTTGTTTCCACTTCCCCTTCTCTTACCAGGGGCAGTTTTCTCCTAAATTTTGGTGTTGCCTGAAGTCAATGGGAGCAAACCACGCTGCTGCTTTGCTGCTAAAGCCCTGCTTCTTCCTGGGCACCAGCTAACCCCTGGCTGCATTTTGAAACCTTGGCAAGAGGCATGGAGGGCAGGCTTGGCTCCGTGCTCATCTCCAATGCCCATCACACCACTGCACTTTGAAAGGAGGGCACAGACAATGCAATCCTGGTAAGATGGAGCAAGAAAGTGAAATCTGGAAAAAAGGGAAGGTCCTGAGGACATCTGAGCTGTCTCCATAGCATCTTAAGTCTCTGGGAGTGAATTGCAGAGCAGTGAGTACATAACACGGACCCTCTAACAGCTGCTAAGACCTCTAAAGCCAGGGACAAAATGCAACAGCTGAGAGCTGTTGAGGAGCCCTGTGAACAATGTCCTGGTGATGCTGAGCCAGTGGCAGCCAAAGTCTTCCTAGAAGTTGTGTCCTAATGCAGCTGGTGGCTCCTTTTGGCACAGATGGGTTTCTGGGACAACTTCCTTACATGTGGGCAAGCAATGTGGCAGAAGGAGATCTGAATATGATGACAACAATCATGGCAAACATCTGGACTGGTTTGCAAGCCAAGTCCAGAGTTTCAACTGCAACAAAGAAATTATCTTCTGCCACCACAGTTGTTGCTCTAAATTAATCAGAATTTTGCTGACCCTGGTGCAAAATGGCTCAGTACTGTGTGTCAAGCAGGAACAAGCCAGACACTGAGCAAGGTCATCCTGCCATTGCAAGTCTCCTGAAGAAAGTCAAAAGTTGTGAATCTACCCATCTCTGGCCTCATTGCCTCTCAGGCACATGCTTCTGGGAAGGGCAGCAGATGAACAAGACCAACAACACCTTCAATCCCCAAGCGTACAGCAGAGACAGAGAAAATCCACCAACTTCCCTGCTAAAGTACCCTCAGATGTGAAGGGAGAGGTTCCCCAAACCACAACAGTTTGGAGAAATAGTCTTGTCAAGGTCCGTGATGTTAGGACAACATCCATCACCTCTCACTGGCCTCCAGGTGCCCTTTCCCTGCCTCTGTCCACGCAGGCCACTGTGCTGCCCCATGGTCCACCCTCATCCATGAGCAAGCCCAAGACGCCTGTATCGACAGCCCCGTGGCCTCTTACTCCACAAGCGGGATCCTGCAGAAAGGGTATTGCTGTCCCCCCTCTCTGCCTACAGAATGGCTCCCCATGGGCTACAGACCTTGTGTGGTCACCTTCCAAGCACATGTAAAGCTTTGTGTGTCAGCGTCCACCTGGGAAAAAATGCCTCTTTTTGCTTCAGATTAACGGATGCCCTTGGAAAGATGTAAAAGGAGACAAACGTCCCCAGGAAGGTTGGTAAGCCAGAGACACTGGAAACATCCCCTGATATCCTGTGGTGCCTGTAGCTCACCTGCATTCCCAGCAGATGCAGATGTGAGAAGAAGCAGGAGCTACCCAAAAACCAAAGCAAACTTCAAAGATTTTGGTGAAGGGTTATCTGGAGACACAGCAAAAGATTCGCACGCTTCTATGTGTAACTCCAAACATGCAACTTGCTTTAAGAAACCAGTAGCAAACAACACAAGAAACTGAGGTGCTCCAAAAAGTGGCTCTATGTGGGAACCACAGGATCACAGAATGGTTTGGGTTTGAAGGGGTTTTTGAAGACCATCTAGTCCAACCCTCTTTCTGTGAGTAGGGACATGTTCTACTAGATAAGGTGGCTCAAAGCCCCATCCAACCTAGGCTTGAACACTTCTAGTGATGGGGCATCCAAAAGTTGTCTGGGCAACCTGTCCCAGTGTCTCACCACCCCTACTGTAAAACATTTTTTCCTTGTGTCCAATCTAACCCTACCCTCTTCCAGTTTAAAACCGAGTCCCCTTGTCCTGTCAATACCACCCTGGTAAAAAAAAAAAAAAAAGAAAATCTTTCTTTGTGTTTCTTACAAGCCTCTCTTTATATATTGAAAGGCTGCAGTAAGGTCTTCATAGAAAATGATGTCCAGAACAGGATAAGATAGATAGTGCATAGATAAGTGGATCTAGGTAAACAAAGGCCGTGCCTTTGGCTTGCTGGATCCTGGGCTGCAAAGATACCCAAGGTGCGCTGGGATGCACGACACGGGTGTTGATCTGAATCGTTGAACCTGTGGAGTTCTCTGTCTCAGAAAAACAGCCTGTCCTGTTCATGAACCCGAAAGGGAAAAATACATCCTGAGCAGTGACTGACAAAGGTGTTTCCCCAAAGTGAGCCTGAGCACTCTGTGGCTCTGATACGAGCCTCAGCTGCTCTCCAGCAATGCCCTTCTTATCACAGAACAACTTTCGTCACTGGGCTAATAGAAAAAAGGCAGTGAGATTAAATAACAGGCCTCTTAACACTGTCAATGTTTGCACTGAAAGTATTTCATAGGACTCCTTGGGCTCTGCTTTCCCAGTTTAAAAAGCTGTCCAACAGACTGGTTTATGGACATTTTTGCCACTTTATTTTCAGTTCCTCCAGGAGCTTGTTTACTAGAAGATCCAAAGTATTGAAGAGGATGAAAATAACATCTGGTTTTCAGCACCAAAACATACACCTCGCTTATTTTTTTAATCCTCTGCAAGAATGAGCCTCAAAAAAAAACCCCAACAACAGCCAAAAAAATCTTGGTTTCCTCCAGCCTCAATTTTAAAGCTCAGTTTTAATCCTCCCCCTCTCTGAGCATCCTTGATACGAAGGCACAAAACCAGGGGTGAGGTGCTGCAAACCCTGCCAGCAGAAACACGAGAAAATTGCTTGGTTTTGCCCACGCCTGAATTTGGGAGCACAGATATGTGGGAGGAGAGCAAATGGGATCTGACCGCAGCCTGTGGATTGTGCCCACCCCCACCTCCAGGACACACAAGGACAGGACTGTCCTTGGCCCCCAAAAGCTTTATACAAAATGGAAACACTTCATCAAAAACAGAACAACAGAGGCAAAGATTTGCCATCTCCTGTGTGGCTGCCAGCACACAGACATCACTCAGGCCACTGTCCAAACTGGCCAGAAACCTCTTACTCCATTTGGTGGTACAAATTTCCCTGTAGCGGCACCACTGGCGGGGGGTGAGCCCCCTGGAAGCCGGGGGGTGAGCCCCCTGGGAGCCGGGGACCGCGCCTGGGCAGAGCCATACCTGGGGGATGCCGGCACCGCGCCGGGCACCGCCAGCGTGTTGGGAGCGCTGGCGGCGGGCACCGGCAAGTGCGTACCGTCGATCTCCACAGCATCGCCTCCGCTGTCCACATCCTTGATGTCCACAGTGGGGTAGTTGCCTGGTCCGTGGAGAAGGACAATAATTGCAGGTGAGAGGGGCGCCGGGCCCAGCCCGCAGCTGGGAGGGATCCCCAAGCTCCGTTGCCTCCACAGAGCTGCCCCGGAAGGCTGTTGGAAGGGTGCTGGAGGGACTTTCCTTTTCCTTCCATTCCCTTCTTGCTCTGCACTCCTTTCTCCTAACAGTTTGGAGCATTTCTTTCTCTTCCTCCCCCTCCAGTTTTTAACACTATGAGAAGGGCCACCTGCTTCCCTTCTGCTTTCCCAGCCTGCAGATTGCAACTGCTCCACACAAGCATCGGGGCCCGTGGCTCAGGAACTGATGGAGATGAGACAGTTTTACGCAGGAACCCAGGATTTACAGCTGCAAACCTGCCTCCCAGGGTCTAGAGAAATCCCCCGGGTCTTCTGGACATAAACATATGGATGGTGCAAGTTCCAGATTCCATGTGTGTTTGCTTGTCATGTAGGCTAAGGCACTCTTTAAATAAAGACTTGGAGCCGCTCTCGTTTGCGGAGGCAATAACCGCTTCCTGCCCTAAGCAAGGATAGAAGCAGGAAGGTTGGATGTTTATAGTGGGTAAAGAAAGATGCCACTGGCCCACGGGAGACATGGCACTGGGTGTTATCTCGGCTAGACCCCACAGCTGTGAAATGTTGTCCCTTTTCTCAGCTATGTAACAGAATGAAAGGAGTTCCTGCAGGATTTCTTCTGAGGGGGGCTGGGGGTTCCCACATCTGAAAGACCCCGTGCAGCCTCTCCTGTCCCACACTGACCTGTGCCCAGTGGATCAGAGCGTGGCTCGACCAAAGCACTGAGAAAAGGCCGATTTAGGTTGCAAAGTTAAAATCCCATCGCGTGTAAGGAAAAGCAGCAGAATTTGGCTCACTGGCTAAAAGAACAAAGCAAAGCAAAGCTACAGAAACATGAGTTGTGCTTCTAGGTTAAAAGGCAGAAAGGTTGTGAACAGCAAACCTCCATCTTACCATCCTCTTAGTATGAGTGGGTTGCGTGAATGCTGAGGAGAGATCTGCGTGCACAGCAGATATTTAACCCTCTGCCCGCGGGTCCTTCGGGAGAGCTTTTGGCCAAGCAGGTCAAAGCACAGAGCGTATCATTTACGGATATTTGCAAACGGTCTCTAGGGCTTAGCTAGAAAGGCACACAGTGATGAGGCAGAAGCAGAAAAGACATGAATTTTGTTCCCTAGCCTCTGTGCTGCAACACAAAGAGTGCGTTTATTTAATTTTTTTCCTAAAAAAGCAACAAAAAGCAACTACTCCAGGAATAACCCCTTGCTCCCCACCCCTCCCTCAAGCCACGCAAGCCCATTGGCAAAGCTGACCCCTCTAATACCTAGGGGGGATTGCTCCTCATGGCAAAAATTGGGGTTGACAACTCCAGCCTTTGGCTTGCTGGCGACAAGGACGGGAATGCGGGAGACAGCGGTGGTTCGGTAGCTGGGGACATTGGGGAGCTGCTCTAGCGCGCTGCGGCCGGGAGGGGAGGCGTCCCCACCATCGAGCGGCTTGTCATGCACCAGCCGATCTAGCTCGACATCTCGGGCATGCTTGGACATGCTGCTAGGCGCCTAGGTGCTTCAAGCAAGGACAAGACATCTGAAGCTGCAATAAAACACAGAGTGGTTTGAGACAGGATGGTTACGTCAGCGCAGAGAGATGTGGGGCTGCTGGGGTTTTTGTCGCTGCCCGTCGCTCTTGGGTGCTGGCAGCACAGGACAGCAGCGGTGAGCGTCCTACCGCACGCTTTCCTAGCACTGCTGCAAGATCAGGGTGCTCTGCAAGGGCTGCATGAGCAGAGAAAGCTCCAGTCTGTACCATGGCTCAGGTCAAGCCATCTCTTCTGCAACTCCCCGACGCTGGGAGTTACGGCAGGACCTGCCTTTCCTCGCTCAGGCTGTGATGGGAGCTCACCATCTAAATTTCATTAGCAACCCACTGCCTCCTAAAAAGTTACATTGAAATGCACTTCACACCACTGATTATTTCCCAAATTGAGCAAAGCAGTAGAGGAAACCCTTTTATCCCCCTCTACATTCTTCATCTGAAGGATAAACTCTTATTTCATATCAGAGACTGTGCTGTATAAGCACCAGCCCTTCAGAGCTGGCTCTATCTGGTGACAATATTGCCATCACGCTGTGCCTACGGGATGCTTTAAGCCAGCGGGAAGTCCTGACTGCCCACATGGGCCCGTGCTGCAGAAAACTCCACCTCCCACTCCCAGACAGTGAGCAGCAGGGAGGGAGAAGATGCATTTTCCCCTTGACAGGCATTGCTTCAGTTCACCCTAACTAGACATTACATTCTTATATATTATACCTTCAGTGTCGGTCTCAGCAGGTTCAGCTGTCTCCTCTTCTACCTTCAGAATGAAAAAAAAAAAAGCCATTTTAGGAGAAAAGGACCTTCTCTGTCAGTAGAAGAGCAGACTTTGCATCTTGATTGGGTGGCCCATATCCTCCCACTGTTTGCCAGCCTCTCAGCTTGTTGTTCAGCGCCAGCCTTTTCAGGTGAAAGCCTCCATCCCTTGGTGCACAGCTACTGCTGTTGACTCAGGTCCAGACACGGGGACAACATGCCCAGTGGGCAACAGCCCCATCCTGGTCCCTGCTCCTCGCCAGGGCATGCCATCCCCCCAGACAAGCTCTGAGCCCCATCACGTTCTGGGCAGCAAGAGCTCATTGTAGACTTGAGCCCCAGCAGGGAGTGATGTCATACCTGTACAAAAGCACCTTCAAGATCACTTATCTCAGCTTCTTCCAGCTGCTCAAACCTGAGGGCCTCCTCTGCAAAGTAAACTTCATCCACGCTCTCATCAGCGGTGAGACAAAGCGACTGGAGCAGGGGTCTGGATGGTAGAGATCAAGCAGAGACAAGCACCCGAGCTCGCTTTTGCCCTTTCTGAGGTTGGGCACGTGGCAGACGGGGGTCATCACATCAACAGGGAAGCTTCACATCAACGGGGATGATGCAGGGCTATCCCAGTTTTGGGGAGCACTGCTCCCCCAGCTGTGCCACAAGCCTCATTTGCGGGTGAACAAATACCACAGAAATCTTAGTTTAATACAGTAGAGGGACAAAAAAAATTAAAATTGCTGCTTAGGTTGGAAGGGACTTGGAAAAAAAACACTACATGGGAGAACAGGTGAGAGGTACATCAATAACCCCGGGCAATGCATACGCATAAGTAAAAATGACACCTGCAGAGAGGTACAGGCAGTATGTTTCTCCTGCTGTGTATAATAATTTCTCATAGAATTAAAATTTGCCAGACAAAAAGCTGAGAGCCTAATTTCCAGGCAGAGCTGTCCCAAAAACACCATCCAAATGCCACGTCCACCTCTGCGTGATACCACCAGGACATAACTCTCCTTTTCCTTCAGCAGTGAGTGCAGACCTCAACTCCCCTGTTCCAAGGGGGCTCACAAGATCCATTTTATTGGTTTGATATAACTTTATAACTGAAAAATAAAAACCTCATCTTATTGTTCCATGCACTTATCTCCCCATTTGCGCTTTCCTGGTGAGGGACAAAAAGCAAGGGTTGGAGATAATGAAAATTAAAAGAAATTGAAAACCCATCTTTCTGCATCCTTGGCAGGTGCTAAGTCAGAAGAGGCATGTAACAAGCAGTGGCTGCTTTTTCCTCCTTCATCTCCATTCCTAAAAAAACCATTATTTTCCAAGGTCTTTTTAAAAATTATTTTTAATAATTCCTCCCCCACCTATTTTTCTTTTTTTAAATAATAATAAAAAAAAATTATGCTTCCTTCAAATGTGATCACAAGTCTTTGACCTTCATCTGGAAAACCTATTGCCATCTCTCTTTTCCCATAAATAGACAAATGCTTTGAAGGCTGGAGCAGCAGCATCTCATTCACCCAACAACTGGAGCTCGAGGGTTTTTCTTTTATAATGGAGCTCCAGGAACAGATTTTGATCAAATAAATATATATGGGCTTAACATTGAATAATCAAGAGTTTTCCAGCTTCTTCCTGACAACCTAGCTACTTCAGAGGAATTAACAGAGAATAACATTGTAGCACTAGGTTACAAATCCCTAAATACTTATCTCACATGAAATCAGCACAAAACACTAAACCGAGTGGATTTTTCTAAACACCATCCACACTAACATCACCACCACCACATCTGACAATAACTCAGCTATTTTCTACAACAAGAAAAAAAAAAAAAGTAAAATTGCACCTACTTGTATCAAGTAGCATTTGCAGGTACAACACATAATCCTGCCTTTAAATTCAGTGCTGTGAGACTAGCAATAAACCCGACTGCCCTGAATTAATGGCTAATGGTTTTAAATAAAGGGGACCACCACCCGGAGCTGGATGCTCCCAGCTCCCGTGGAAGGCAGGAGCCGGGGCTGCTGCTTCGCTGCCCCGCGGGAGGGGATGGCGGGGGGCTGTGGTTGCCATGGGCAGCCGTGATGGAGCTGGAGCCCGTGTCGCCAGGAGACACTCGCCTGTCACCAGGTACCGCGTCAGCAGCGAGCCCTGGGGTGAGCTGCTTTGCGAAGGCATCGCTCCTGAATGCATCCCAGCGCATCCCTCCTCCCCAGCGCATCCCTTCCCGAGCACCCCGGCCACCCGCCAAGCTGGGGAGCTCCACTCCAGCACAAGCATCTCGCTCATCCACGGGTGTTTCAGCCCCTCCGGCTTCTGAACGCAGCTGCAGTAACAATCCTGTTCTTGCTGGTTTCCAGAAAAGCCATGAAGGCAGTGGGAGCCACTCACCCTGCACTCTCCACCACCTTCTCCTCCTCCTCCTCCTTCACCTCCTCCTCCTCTTCCTTCACCTCCTCCTCCTTCTTCACCTCCTCCTCCTCCTTCTTCACTTCCTCCTCCTCCTTCTTCACCTCCTCCTCCTCCTTCTTCACCTCCTC
>JANVCC010000037.1:14179547-14207470 GCA_025345505.1 Todiramphus chloris collaris | reverse complement strand
CTCCTCCTTCTTCACCTCCTCCTCCACCTTCTTCACCTCCTCCTCCTTTTCCTCTTCTTCCACCTCCTCCTCCTTTTCCTCTTCTTCCTCCTCCTCCTCTTCCTCCTCCTCCTCCTCCTCCTCCTCCTCGACAGCACTCAGGGAGTGCAAACACAGCCTGGAGAGGAGAAACTCATGAGGTGACATCGAAAAGGTCCGTCTGAACTTCACAAGAGGAGCACTGCCAATCCCTGCACCCCCTTCAGCAGGAGGCGTTCTCCCTCCATCCCCCAGCCAGCACCTTGCAGGGGGACACATTTGGGCACGTGCTGATTCATGGCCCAAGCAGGGAGGGAGGAAGAACAGGAAAAGTTTGAGAACACAAAACAAGAGTCCTTGTGCCTTCAAATTGCACTTGTGGCACTGGGAACAGATGCACTTCAAGGTCACTTGTTGCTGATTTTGACCAAAACCTCCCTGTTAATTAAATCCATCCTCCAGAACAGGACATGTTTGCTGCCTGCAGCTTCTCAAGTTCATATACTAAGGGGAAATAAACGTGACAAATATTTTTATAATATGTCCAGTGTTTCCTGGCTGAGAAGAAGAGAGCTCTGTTGAGTGAACGTGGCTCTGGGCATCGCTTGTGCTTAGTGAGGTTGAGCACTGCCCACATTGGGCTGCTGCACTCACCCTTCCCTGAATGGGCACTGGACTCAGGAAGGATTCCGGAAAACTCCCAAATCCTTTGGGATCATGCATGGACACTTCTCATCCCCCTGCTGCAAAGCAACCTGCTCCCAGCTCTGAACACATTGCCCAACCCCAGGAAGGACCTCAGTAGGAGTTTCTTTTGGAAGATGTAGGTTGAATTACTTAGAGAAGATCCCAGATGTCAACAGTCGGATGTGCAGTTGATGGGATCAAGGTCTGAACACTCTTGCTTTAGGGCCAAAATCTACTTATAGGAATCCTGAGGAGAGCATCCTTCAGCTGGCCTCTGCAGGGCAATGTGAAGCAATGCATTCACAGCCCTGCCACTCAACACCAGCATCTCAACACCAGAAGGAAAGGTCATTTGCTCAAACAGCTTTTGGGTCCTTTCGGTGTCCCCCTCTTTGGAAATAGAAACCTCAGCTCCACTGTCAGAACTGGTAAGGAGGAATGCCCAGAGATTTGCTTGTCCCTTCCCACGGCCACCATGCTGGTGGCTGGAGAGCGTGCTGAGCTGCCCATCAACAGCATCTCCCTCCTCCTACCCATTTTCTTGTTCCTGAGGTTCCTCCTGAATGGGGGGAAGGTGATGAGCATCTGCCACCAGCTCAGCCTCGCAACCCCAGGCCATCGTCTCACACGTGGCTTTGTTAGTCCAGTCATCATCAGTCTCTTCCAGGACAAGGTTGGTCTCCTCAGGCTCCCCAGGGACAATATGAACTGAAACATGAATGGGGAGAGGGAGGTGGTGAAGTGAGAGCAGGACATTTTCAAGAGGCCAGGGTTGGGGCCAGGGCAAATCCCACATTTTAGCTGCTGGATGCAGGGCTGCTGCTGCATACCAGGACTGAAGAACCTCTCAGCCTGCACAGGCCTGTGCAGTCGTGGTCCTCTTGAGCTGTGCCGGATGGACGCCTTGGGCACTTTTGCCAGAAGGAAGAGGAAAATTCCACATTTTTTGCCAAGCGCAGCCAGAGCCCTATGAAAACTGTAAGTCTTTGCTTACAGATGCATTCCCTGCATGCATAGCAACCTCCACCAGCAGACGACTTGCCCCATCTCCAGGCCACATTTTGGCTTTCCTTGCAAGCAGAAGCAGCTGTGGGAAGAGACGAAAGCCTCTCCCCTTGTGAACTACAAGTGAGATGCTGCACTAGCACAGCCCGAGGGCCCTGGTTTTTCTGACCAAGACTCAACCCAGAGCCCCTGTTGCAGCACCCTGAGACCCACACTGCTTCTACTCCAAATGTTCCCCTGGGCTCAACATAGGGAGCATCCCACATGCCCCACCACTTCCCAGCACTGATAGGGGAAAATCCACAGTGGGTCATCCAGGGAGGTCATCTGACCAGCTGCAAAGCAAAGAGCATAGGTCTGACCCACATGCAGTACCACGTGTCCCAGGGGTGCCCATCCTACCATGTCAAGCACACTCTGGAGAAACAGGAGGAGGAAGCGCATCCGCATACTGTAAAGCCAGTTTATTTTGAGGTCTGCCTGACAACAAAACTTACATGTCCACAGTGGAGCTAATAGGAAACGTGCAAATTCAACTATCCAAAGGCAGGAAACCCACCACAGTCAGCTCTGTGCCATATTTAACCACCCCACGGTGCCCATGCTGCCTTTAACCCATTCCCTCTAGGGCTCTGTTGGTTAAAACGTGGGACAGCACTCCTGGCTTTTAAAGCACGCCACAACTTTGTGATACATGATGTGAAAATGGGGCAAATGCTAAAATTGTAGCCTGGTATGGGTAGGGTTTGTTATAAACACAGGGGGTGGATGTTGGGTTGATTGCTTGGCTCATGACTCATGGCTGCCTAGATCATCTAAAGAGGTGCAATGAGACAGTGGGAGACCTTATCATGGCCTTTTAATATATCAAAGGGGCTTATAAGAAAGATGGAGCAAGACTTTTTACCAAGGCCTGTAGTGACAAGGCAAGGGGCAATGGTTTTGAACTGAAAGAGGGCAGACTTAGATCAGACATAAGGAAGGAAAGTGCTATAAGATTGGTGAGACACTGGAACAGGTTGCCCTGTGAAATTGTGGTTGCCCCATCACTGGAAGTGTAGAAGGCCAGGTTGGATGGGACTTTGAGCAAGCTGATCTAGTGGAAGATGTCCCTGCTCATGTCAGGAGAGTTGGACCAGATCAACTTCAAAGGTCCCTTCCAACCCAAACCATTCTGCAATTCTAAGGTCTGTACTAAAAACCTGGAGCGTAGTGGCTCTCACCTTGTCCAGCCCAGCGTGGCCACGCTGGCTATGCCTGCCACACACCTCTGGGCTGGGGACAGCCCCCCCAGAATCCCTTCCCTGATGGAAAACTCCTGCTGCTGCAGTTAGTGCTGCATCCAAGAAGCTGTGAGCTTTATGAGGGAGCAGCTGTGGTTGGTGGTAATGAGAGTTTGGAGTAAGTTCTCCTGTAAGGAGTTCCCAGGCAAAGGCTTTTAACCAATGACTCCAACCTGTTCACCTAGGGATTAACCTCACCCACCTGCATTTGCTGTTGCAAACCAGAGCCCTTTCCACTTGCTGGGAGGAAACCCTCAGTTAATGGAAGAAAAGCAATAAGAAGCTGACAAGAGCTTAGAGTTTTATAACAATATACCTTGGAAATAGAAGTCGATTAAAAGAAGTCTGTGAACTTCAGCTGGAGGGTTTGGGGTGAATATTTGAATGCTAGGGAGGGGTTGAGAAGGCCAGGAGTGCTGGGAGGCTGCAGCAAGAGGCTTTCTGCCTCCGAGGTGTCCTGAGTGATTCTTTTCTACCCTTCTAGAAATGATAGCTCCCATCTCACAGATATAATCCTGCAAAACCAATAGCTCCAGTTCCCTGAGCCAAGAAGGAGCTGGGATACGACAGCCCTGAGACTGGAGACATGCAGCCAGCCTCAGGTCCCCGCTGCCCTGGCTGGGAAGGAGCTAGAGACCATTTGCAGATTCCCCTTTGCTTTTCCTCCCCAGATGTGTTTTCTCCTGGGGTTGGTCTCAATTGGCTGTGGGAAGGGCTGGCTCACCATGGTCTTCGTTTTCCATTTGTTTCAGAGGCACTAAGCCCCTTTGCCCCCTGAAACAAAAGGAGAAGGAAAACATTAATGAGTATGCTGGCAGGCTGGTGCTGGGGCAGATCTCTCACTCGACCCAATCGCTCCCTTCCTCAGGCAGATGAAGTGACCTTGAGGTGCCCCAAGGCACCAAAGGGAGCTGTAAGGAGAGGCGCACAAAGGGCGAGACTGCTCTGCACACGGAGCAGCATCCCACTGGCTTTGCCTCTTTCCAATGTCCATGGCATCATTCAGGTCTCCAGTTTGTACAAACACACAGAGAAATGCCTCTCTGCAGGATTTCCCACTCCAAGATCCCACCAAGGGGCCACTGGCTCAGCGGGGAAAAACCCTCCTGGCAAGCCCCTGGGGGATGCACAGCCTCCGTGTGCCGCAGCAGGACCCCGTGCCCACCAGCAGCTCCCATGGCCCAGACAACCACTCCTTCCCAGAGTCAGCACTTGCATGGGGCTGTGTGACATCTCCCCTGCCCAGTCCACCCACGGAGGCAGCTGTGGCTCCCGTCTGGGCTCCCCAGTTTGCTCAGCATCCCGCAGCATGGCTGGTGGGGGGAGCCAAGCCGGGCTGCCTGCAGAGCTGGCACTTGTCCCCCTCACAGGCAGGCAGGCAGCGGTGTGAACCTTGCAATGTTTTCCTACAACCGTGCAGAATCACTTCAAACGTGGCTAATCCCACAATTCTGTTTTCCCAAGGTACCTCCCTAGACATCTCACACCGGGCTCAGCAAACACCCTCCAGCTCAGAAGCAAACATACCAAAGGGGATGATGAAGGTGACAGGTTTAAATTCCCTTGTAATCCTTCGATCAAATCGCACTGGCTTGGCAAACATCCTCCAGCACAGCTCAAGGACAGACCTTGGTATCAGCACTAACCTCAAAACCTGGGGCCAAGGATGTGGGATGCTGCACTCAGAGACTCCCATGTCCTGAGTTTTACCAAGCTTGTGATACAACCCTGGACCTGCTCCCGCTTCTCAATTGGCAACAGCCTCTCATGGCTTCCCCACAGGGATTTCGGGAGCTCCTGGGGTGGCATCCATGGCAGACTGGGGGATAAAAGCTGCCAGCTCTTCACAATAACCTTTCTGACCTTGGTAAGCTAATTGGCACAGTGAGATGGAGAGACCACTTACTTTCTTCCACGGGACTCAAGGTTGCTGCAGCCACTCCCTGTCAGGAGGAAAAGGGAGACATTGCCAATTTTCAGTAAACCTGAATTTTTACCCTAAACGCCCCTTTTTCAGTAAATGTGGCCCTTTTACACTAATACCCCATGTGATTTCTCAGAGCATGTTGGATGGCTTGGCCATGGACACCAGGATCCCCACATGTGACAGTAAAGGGCAGGGGCGCATCAGTGAGCTCATCTGAGTGCAAGAGAAGGACAAGAGAGTGTGTAAAGCTGCTGCCACTCACTCCTCAGAGCAGGACTGAACCTGTAATAGATGCCAGGGCCTGAAGACCACCTGGTGCCACACAGAAAGGCAAGGAAATGGCAAAAAAATGCACGTGCTATGGGCTCTCTCTCTGCTTAGAACCCAAATCCTGGTGTTCATCAGCTGAACAGGTTGTGGGGATTTGTTTTCTTGAAGGAGCTTGGTTAAAGCCCAAACCATGGCAGGTCCCAGCACTAATCAGGTGGCATCTGCACAGCAGGGGACACCCTCCCCACTAGGGCCATGGTGTTCATGCACCCTTTGCCTATCCACAGACAGCATACCTGCGTATTCTGCTTCTCCCTGCTCACCGGCTGTGGCATCACCTTCTCCAGTCCCTGGACAAACCAGGCAAACATCCTGGTGACCAGAAACCACTGTTAGATGTGACTGCCAGAGCCTTTCCTCCCACAGCAGCTGGCCCTCCAGCCATGGTACCTATGTAGAAGCTGCTGCCACAGTTACCTGATGCCTTCTGCAGCCAGGGATGAAGAGTTGAGGGTGGCCACTGGCTCAGGCTGCCCCTCGGCCGCTGTCTGTTCTGCTGCTACCAGCGTGTTCTGGGTGGCTGGAACACTACTTTTTGGCTTTGACTGGGTTTTAGTCTCTTTTGTGCCTGCTCAGGTTTATTCGGAAGGAGAAGATAGGCAATGTGACAGTCATCTTATAAATTTCTAGGGAAGGGGAGCAAGAGAGGAAGGGTCATCTCCCACAGAGAGACAGGCTTGAGGGATCTCCCTGGCAGCCTATCCCCTGGGGACAAGGATGTGAGGTTTGGGGACAGATGTGGTGTCGGGGCAGTGCTGTGATACCAGGACCCGGTGTGCCCACCCCTCCTGGCACAGTCGGCACCCCAGGGTGTAGGGACAGAGGGCAGCCCCAGCACTGGTGTCTGCCTGCACCTCAGCTCTCCAATGCAGTGTCCCCTCTGAAAGGGCCACCCCGGGAAGGGGAAGGAGGAATCGCTCACCTCCCACTGTGGCTTCCTGTATCTGCTCCTTTGGCTCCATCTGCAGAGGGACAGAGGGACGTGGCAAACCACCATCTGTGGCCCCACATCACTCTGGGCAGGCACATAACCCACCCCAAGGGGCCCATCTGCATAGCCCCACACACCCCCCACCGCAGTTTCAGCCCCGTTTCATTGACAAGGACCATTAAGTCCAGACTCTAGCATTGCTGGACCAGCAGTTCCCGAAGGGAGGGTCCCCACAGTGTGCAGCCAGGCTGGGAATCATGGTGATGGCACCTTTGCATGGGGTCTCTCCTTTGTTCTGCTGGATTTCCCCTGGGGTTTTCCTCCCCAGAGCCCCAGCTGCAGCTTGAGAGAATGAGGACGAGGAGCCTGCTCTGCTGTCACCTCTTCTTGGCAGCCCCCCCTCTCCCTCAGCCAGGCAGTGCTCACCTCCAGCTTCTTCAGCATCTCTGGCTGTGGAATCATCCTCTCGAAGCCCTGTGCCAGCCAGCTGAGCACTCGTGCTCCTGCCCTGTGGGGAGAGTGACCCGTGATGGGGGAGCTCACCTGCACCCCTCCTGCCCTCCCACACTCCCCCATCAGCCTCCCCAGGGACCCACCACTTCTCCGTGGCATTATCTGAGCCATCCTCAAGCCCGCCATCCAGCTCATCCTCATCTGGATCAAAGGGGGTTATTTCTGCAAGGAGAGTGGTGTCACGGGCATAGGGGAGAGCTGGGACCTGCACTGCTGTATGCTCCTGGTCCCTCCATCAGTCCGCTCAAGGGAACAATAGCACCAGCAACACTGACTAGGCAAGTGGGATGTGGAAGTCCCAGAAAAGCCCGCAGGATGCTGCAACCTACAGCCTCCTGGGTGTCCTTACCCAGAGCATCCTCGTCATCGTCTGCAAGGATCTGGACCTCCGTCTGAAAAGCCAAACAGACTGTCAACCATCTGGCAGTTGGGGGTGGGGGCTCATCCTGCTGGCTGGGGAGGGAAACCTGCTCTTTCCCCAGGGATGGATGAACTCAGAAGGCCATGTAGGGCAGGTTTAGTGGTCCCAGTTAGCACTGGGAGAGTGATAGGAAGGGGTGGGGGGGAGAGAGAAGAAAAGGTAAAAAAAGCCAGAAGCCTGAGTACACCAGACCATTGCCTGGATCTGCCACCTACCTGGTCAGGAACATCGATACTTGTCTCAAAGCTCTTCCCAAGTGACTGCAGTGTCCCTGGGGCTGGGACTGGCTGAGGAATCACCTTTTCCAGTCCATGGGAGAGCCAGGAGAGAACACTGCTCCCTACACTGCCAGGGAAGTGGGTGAGTCAGGCTGGGACCTTCCATCCCAGGAATCCCACCACAACCAAAAGCAAAATCCCAAGCAAACCATGTTGCATGCTGGAGGTTGCAAGAGCAATACCTCTCAAACACAGAGCCTGGTTCCTCAGGGACTGCAAATCCCACCTTCTTTTCCACTTCTTCAATGGCAGCAGTAAAAAAAACAAAATGACAAGCTCCCATCAGCACTCCACCAGTCCCTGGTGTGCAGGACAGGAGGAGGACCAGTTGGAGAAGGAACACAGATCCCCGGCACGAGCTGGCACGTCTCCCTGCCGTGGGGGCTCACCTTTGGTCTGGGGGGGGTCAGCAGCATGCCTGGGGCCACCAGCCTTTTCCATCGGTGCCTTTAGGATAAAAAGCAGAGAGTGTCAGACAGTGAGGTGCAAGGGACTGTGTCCCCTGCTTGAGGAGGCTGCAAACCCCAGGGACTCCCCATCCTTCCTGCTGCTCCCCAGCAGGTCAGTGAGGAGATGCATCTCCCAGCCCCCAGCCCTCCTGGGGATGCTGCAGAGCATCCCTGGGTGCTGCAGTGTCACAGCTGGATGCAGATGCACCAGGCAGCTCGCCACTGCACTTGCAAGGTCCCTGGTACCTCCCAGACTGGTTCCCCACTCACCTTAGCTGGCTCTGGGTCCTGCACTGGTTCTGGAAGGGTCTTCTCCACCACATGGGGCACTGGGGGCTGGGGAACCACCCGCTCGATCCAGCCCAGCATCCTGATGCCTGCAGGTAGCCAGGGGCGGTCTCCAGAGGGTGAGAGGCCAGCAGCAGTGGTGCGTGCTCCCCGGGGAACACTGGGTGCACCAGCTGCTCACACTGTCCCCAGGGCAGCCCAAAAAGGTCTTCGGCGTTCTTCTGTTTCCACCTCCTGCTTGGGAAATGTGGCACAGTAGCATAGCCAGAGCAAACCCAGCTTAAACCCTGACCCTTCACCGTTTTTGTGAGAAAAGTACATCCTCTACCTTAAGCTCGCAGGCTCAGTTAAACTTGTTTTCCTACACGTAACTGCTCATTTAGAGGCTTTTTTTGCACAACCCTCCATGGCCAGGGTCACACAAGGAGAAGCGCTCACGAAGCCGTAGCAGACAGACCACAGAAACTGCAGTGCTTTGCTCAGGATCCTCTACGCTCCCCCTCGTTTTTCATTCGAGGGCTGAAAAACAACAGTAACTTGAGCAGAATTTGTTTATGAGCAAGTTCACATCCCAGCACACATTATCAACTAGTTCCATCCCTAGAAAACAACTCTGCTCCAGCACCTTCCAGGAATGGCCCAGGGCCACTGTTGCTGCTGGGGAGGCAAGTAAAGGCAGCCAGTACTGACTTGCTGTGGCTGCTGCAATGTTGATGAGGTAGGTAAAAGTAAGATGTTGCAGAGCAGGGATTCAGCTGTTCGAGCTCTGCTTGCTTGGTCCTTTCACTCCCCCTCCTTCCCAGTGGGACCCCTGGCTGGGATGCAGCACCACCAAACTGAGTGGAACTGCACATTCCCATGCATGGCTACAAGACGAGGGCTCCTCCAGCTCAAGCTGGGGATGTCTTCTGCTGCTTCCCCTCCAAAGAGATCTGCTCTGCCCAAAATACCCCTCCAGAGACACCCCACTCAGCTCAACAAGGGACTCAGGAACACCTTGGGTGGCCCCTATGCTGTTGCTCATGGGAGGTGTCTGCGAAGGGCAGGAGAAAGCAGATCCCTGAGCTCCACTCAGCCCAGCCAGGACTGCACTGGAGTTTTGATCCCATGGCTCCAGTCCCATACACAGTGCAGGTTCCAGGCCTGAAGCTACTCATCGTTGGGCTCTTTGCATTAACCTCTCACTCAGTTTTGGGGCATGTGGAACACCCCAAGGTGTTTCATCGGGGTCTGCCAAAGCCTGGCGTCTTAAATCTTAATGAGCCGAGGTTCCCAGGCAAGGTGACGTGCACCCTCAGCTCTTTGCCTGCCCCACCTGTGCAAGCCCAGGAGATGGGTTTGGATGCAGTCAAATCATCAACCCACACGGCACCTCCAGACCCCAGAAAGCCATGGTCAGGCTCAGCTCTCCCAGGGGCCCCCAAACCCCCAGAGCAGGACAGTGTGGCTGTAAAATACCTCTGATACAGGAGGCCCAATTACCAGAAACCAAGTAAGAAATTGCCTTTTACCTCCCGCTGGGTGTAAGGGATCAAGGAGCTGTGAATGCCGCAGGAGTGTCAAGGAAAACCCAGTGGTGCTGTGCTGCACAACGGCAGAAACGGGGCACAGACCCTGGTATGTCACCATCCAGACCAGGCAGCACTGCTGACTTTCCTTCCCCCTCCAGCATCAGATCAAACCCCTCCACATTACTCCGCTCCATCACCCCTGCAGGATCTCCCCATGGACCTGCAACCCCACTGCAGCTCATTCTCCAGCTCCATTTCAGAGCACCAAACCCCACGCAAGGCGCAGAGGTGGCCCCACGGCCACCCCAGCTGTGTCCCCCACCTCTGTTGCTGCCACTTACCCCGGCACGCTCACCGTCGCCTCCCCGGGAAGCCACCCCCAGGATGCGTGGGCTCCCTTGGCCACTGCAGCTCATCACTGACCCCCCCCAAACCCCTCCCAATCCGCTCAGGGCTCTGTGGGGATTAGCCCAGAACTGCCCACAAATTGGATTACCAGCACCCAGCTGTCCCCAGCGTCCCAGCTCCCAGCAGCCAGCCCGGTTTTGTACGAGATAGTACAAAGAAAACACCAAAATGGAGTAGTTTGGGGCATCCTTAAAAGGCCTGGAGCCCCCAGCACTCACCCAGGCACTCTCCAGGCAGGCGCGAGCCCAGCAGCGCCCTGGGGAAGGCTGTCCTCTGGCCCATGCGCGGGGGGCACGGGGATGCCCAGCCGAGCAGCAGTGGGGCTGCCGAAACCCCGCGGGGCGATGGAACGGTGCCGGTGCCGAGGGCGATGTGCCCGAGGATGCTGCACCTGCGGCTCTGCCCCGACCCCGAAGGATATGGGGCAGGTGGCGGCAAATCTGCACAGGGCTGAGCTAAGCCTCCCCTTGCTGAGCCTGCCGATTGCTGTTTGATCCGTTTACCTCCGGCCCTGCGTGACTGCCAGCCCTTCCCATCGCCCCTAATCTCGGCCATAGTCACACCCCAGGATCCCGGTACCTGCATGGCTCGTTGTCTACCCACAACTTCTGTCTTTGGCCAGAGCTCTCCTGAGCAGCACCAGAGCCCCTGACCTGATTCTTCCTTATCCAGCCCCACAGGTGTCACCAGCCTGGCAAGCAACAAGTACCTATCCTGCCTGGCCCCAAGCCCAGCACCTCTGCATCTTTGATTCGCAGCTAGGGAACCTAAGGCATAGAGCAGCAGCCTCCAAAATCACACCCCATTCCTCATGTGCTAGGAGTGTGGAAGCCAAGTGAAAGGCGTGCTTGTATTTCAAAGATAGTGTTCACTCTGAAGCAGAGTGATGACTGCCTACAGCTCAGCATTAGCCTCTAATTTTAGCAGCAGAAACATGAATCAAAGGTGTTAGCTACACTCTCCCAGGCCTCCTGGCTGACAAAGCCCTTACCCAGTCTCAGCTCTCCCCACTTTGCTCCTTCTGACTCCAGCCAACAGACCTGTCCCTGCCCCAGCAGGAATTTGCAGCAAACCCTCCACGGTGGCCAGGAGAGGAGGTCAGGGCTCCCATCCCAGGCCAAGCAGTCCTGCCTCATCCCAGTTCCCCCCTCCTTGGGGTGGACTCATAACCCCAGCCCACGACTGGAACCGGACCTGTTTGTAAAACCCTAGCCCCCATAGCTCAATGGGATCAGGCCACCCTCACGTGTCCCTTCACCTCCCCAGCTGCTCATGCTACCTCCAGCCCTGGCACAACCCCTCACCGGCAGTGCCAAGGGGTGAAAGGGGTGAGCTGTGTCCCTGAATTCATCAGACACGTGTGCCATTGTCACACAGAGAGGATGGGCCTCTGCCACCCCCCGGGAAGAGGGATGAGTCTGGAGATGGCCACCACTGGGATGCTGCCTCCATCACCAGACTGCAGGGGCTGGGGGTGCTGAGTGCTGGGGCAGCAGATGCTCCAGGACTCCCCAG
Organism: Todiramphus chloris collaris; assembly: GCA_025345505.1. Lineage (NCBI taxonomy): Eukaryota > Metazoa > Chordata > Aves > Coraciiformes > Alcedinidae > Todiramphus > Todiramphus chloris. The sequence continues at coordinate 14,195,906 of JANVCC010000037.1, read as the reverse complement.
AAATCTCAGTTTAATCTGTCAGAAACTTCAGCTGCCCCCAGATGAACTCCTCCTCCTCCTCCTCCACACTGGGGGCTGGGGGGTGTGGGGTGTGTGCAAACCCTCTGCTCCGGGCCCTGGGATGGGTGCTGGGCCCTGCAGCAGGGCTGGGGGTGGCAGGGGGGCCTCAGCTCAGAAAGCAGGTCACAGGGGCTGCTGCGTAAGGCTTTGAAAACCCCGGATCGCCAGTAAAAAAACCAGCCCTGCAATGGAAGCAAGCTGTGGTGGGCCCAGCAGTCCCACGTGCAAGCTCCTGGGAGCAGCAATGGCTCCTGGACAGGCAGAACGTTAAAGAGATTTGCTGCCTCTGCGGCAGGTTTACAGCAGAAGCGGCACAGGCACAAACCCTGCACGTCTCAGGGTGCAGCCTGGCCTAGGTCCCACCTTGCAGGGGGCTGTCCAAGTCCCACCTGAGAAGATGGTGCTGCCTGAAACAGCAAAATGACAGTTTCAAGGGGACTTTTGCAGGCTTGAGCTCATGAAATCCAGCAGCAAGGGGTTAAAAAAAAAAAAAAAAAAATCAGCATCTGCTGATGGCTAAACCTGCATCTCCTCGGGAGACACTCTGGAGACACCCTGTCTTCAAGCAAAACCCATCAATAAAAAAGGTCTTCAACTTCTTTCTGCAAGTGAATGCCCAGGAGGAACCAGGGGCAGGAAGGGGAAGGTTCAGCTCCTCACCTGGGCCACACTGCCAGCACTCCTGCTACGTTTGCTTAAGAACTATTTTCCATCTGCTTCTGCTGTCCTTTCATTTTTCATCCCCAGCTTCTACGTTCATGGGGTAAGGCAGGGTTCCTTGACGAGACCTGCATGGAAAACAGCTGCCAAGTAGGTAAGGTCTTCTGGAAAAGCAGCCAGACCTTAAGGGGCTCTTAATAAGGTGCCAAGAGGATGCTGCTCCCACCAACCGCTCCTGGTCCTGCCCCTGACAGAGCCTGGGGCTCTGGCACGTGCAAAAATTAGGCAGCTTCGCTGTGATTTAGGGAAATCAAAGATGAGAAAGTAAAAGCAGTGGTGGTGCCAACACAGTTTGTTTGCCTGCCCTGAGGACAGAGTGTTTCCTCAAACCGCAAAGTTCAAACACAGGCATGGTTTGGGACTATCAGCTGTGGTTTATTTAGTCTTTCATCTTCCCATGGAAATCATCCATCCAGGAATAACAACTTAGGGCGGCGGGGAAAGGTATCACCCTTCTGCTGTCAGGCACGATCCTGCTCAGTGGCACTAACACCCTTCTCAACACTGCCAAGGAGGGATCGGTGACCTGGTGTCGGCATCAGCAAAGAGGAAGGTGATCTGGCCCCTTCCCGGGATGCGGTCATCCCTCCTCCTCCTCCTCCTGAGTACGTCCCACTGTTGCTTAAGGAGCTCTCAACGGAGCAGCCAGTCGAGAAGGGATGTCGAGACATCCGCCAGCTGCAGGGTCCTCGATGAAGGCTGTCCCCACTCTTGCCTCTGTTTCCCATTCCATCCCCTTCCCAAACTTGCTGCCAGGAGTGGTTTTTCAGTGATCTGGAGACAAACATACATCTCACCTTGGCTGGGTGTGGGATGGAGCTGGTCAGGTCATCTGCAGGTAGCAGCTCCTTTCTCAATATCCCAGGATAGGGGGGATACAAAAAACCCTCAACAAACCTCTAGGAAAGCTGAAACGGTCATCCAGGGGGCTGGGTCCTTGCAGCACAACATGCATCACCTTCAGCCTTCGAAAGAGGGGCAGGCAGAGAATCCTGCCTGCTCTGGCCCTGAAACCCCAGCAGCACACTGTGCCCCAAGGAGGGAGCAGCTCACCTCTGGCAAGGGGCAAAACCACACTGCAGACTCTGCCTGCTTCTGCTTTTGGCCCCTGGGTGCTTGCCCACTCCCTGCACCTCCACTTTTGGCAGATGAACCATCATTTCTCCATCAAAAAAGTTCAGGGGAAAGAGAGATAAAAGTATCAAGCAGAGCCAGATGAAGCACAGATTGGGAGGCAGTGCCCAGCACACAGCCCCTGCTCCAGAAATCTTACGCAGCCACAGGAAGGTATAAATAACTATAAATTTATTAGTAAAGCAAAATGACACTCACACAGAAGAGCGGGGTGTGTTAATACAATATATATACACACATACATGGAGTATCATCTTAGAAACACACAGAGAGCAGTGTTAAAGGCACTGCAAGCCACACAAACCTCATCCTTGGCCACAACCTCCCACAGCCCTGGGAACTCTTCCAGATGCCTGAGGGCAGGTGAGGAGGAGCCCGAGAACCTCACTTGGCCATGAAATCCCTGGACCCACGGCTCAGAGGCACTCGGAGACAAACCCATTGGCCAGCTCCCACCTGCTCTCCCTGCTGAGCACCCTGGGCACGCTGTGACAGCAGCACCTTCGCACGCAGAAGGAGGCTGCCAAGAGATGGTGCAGAGGGTGCCGGGCAGCTGGGAAGAAACCGTGGCCTGGGTGGGAGCTTCTGTCCCCAAACCTCACCATGCTCACCATGGCCAGGGTGAGAGCTGCCACCCCCAAACCTCGCTGGCCTGCCATGACCGCAGCTCAGCATTCCGCCTGCGCATGCAGGGGTCTCCCTGTAGGTGAACTTGCCACCCAATGGAGGAAGAGTCAAGCTCTGAAGAACAAGGGGGTTTTGCTTATTATTAATAGCCAGGCTCCAGCTGCATCCTGAACTTGATGGTAAATAGCCATGGGAAGTGTAGAAAGTGCTCTCCTCCCTCCTAATGGTGCAAGGCACCAGAGATGGTCCCAAACCACTGTCAGAGGGTGCTGTCTCCCTTGCTCTCCACTTCAGCACATGGACCCCAAGACCAGAGCATGCACGCTTTCCCACCCAGACTGCAGGGACAGTGTCTACTCCCCAGAGAGCTGGCAGGGCCACCTGGAAATACCCACAGTCTCCAGGTGTCCATGCCACGGCTAACTCAGCTCAGCCACTCACACAGCCACTCTGCAGGCGTTCCCGGGGGAACCAAGCAATCTGGTCTCACCCCAGCACTGTGACTTCTCCCTAGGAACGTTTGACAGCCCTTCACTGACTTAACCCCCAGCCTTGGAGATGTGCCAAAGGGACCCATCACAGAAAGGGTCACTCTCACCCCAGTACCCATTTTCTACAGGTTTGCTCTGGCTCCTGGTGCTGGCTCAGACTCAGTGCCAGCTGTACCACAGACATGACCCAGCCAAGCCCAGCACAGGCACTGTCCATGCCCAGCAAGAGGGATGCTCTCATGGCAGGCAAGGACCAGGAGCACCTGCTGGATTCCAGCAAGATTCAGGTCCCAAACACATGACCACATCATCAGTGGTTTGGTACCACCAGGATCCAGTCTCAGCCTAGGAGAAGAACTTGGGCTGGGGGGGGGTGTGGTGGGAAAGGGGGAGGATCCTGCCATCAAAATGAAAAAAGGGATGAAAACCAAACTGCTGATTACAAATGAAGAATAGAATGAAGGACAAAAGAGGCCCAGAAGGTCTTATAAAAGTAAAAGCAAAATAGCTGTGGAGAAAAAGGGTCTGAGACACAGCTAAAGGCATCCTGTAGGCAAGTGAAGGAAGTGAAGACGAGAAAAAAGCCCAGGTAACAGCCTAACTTCTTCCTGGACTCAGGAAGCCAGAGCAACAGCAGCCCTAAAAGAGTAGGATTTATCTCCTGGAGCCTCTTCACCACCTCCCTGGCAACCATGGGGCACGGGGCTGGCGCAACACCAGCTGCAGCACTGGGACTCTCTTGGGTGTTGCAGGGTGGTGGAGAACGCAAGAGTCCAAGCGGAGGTTGTGGGAAGAAGCCTGGAAGTCTCTTGAAATAAATGTCAGAAGTGCAACACAGGTAGAGTAGGAACACATTTTACTGCTGAGAGGCTTTGGCCACAACTGCTCTTTGGTTTGAAAAGGAAACACCAGCAGTGAGCAGAGTCCTTCATGGTGTGATGCCCAGGGGCTATCTCCCCCCACAGCCAGCCCCTAACCTGCCCACCCAGCACCCACTTCTGACACACGCCTCCTCCTCTGACCTCCTGGTAGAAAACACAACCCAAAGGCACAGCAGCAGGGATTGCCCTGCCACCACAGCCTGCCCCGTACCTGACACGGCTGCTTCCAGCTGAACATCTCCCTGGAAAAATACACCCAAGGCTCTCGGCAGCTGCTCAGATGCCCACTCTGTGCAGGTCCTTCACCCGTCAGCACTGAGAGCTGGCAGCAGAAGCCACCACAGGCTTCTACTGGATTTGGGCTGTTGCAGGGTAGCAGACACAATGAAGAGACCAAGCCACCCCAGGCCCACAGCCAGTCCTACTTAATGATGCTGTAACACGGCACCAAGATGGTTCTGAACCTGGAGGTGCCTCCTCACAGGCACTGGCTGATGACGTGGAGCGAGGGTTCAGGTGGGTGCCACGCTTCCCAGCTGGCCCTGTGCCCATGCTCACAGCCTCCATTACCACCAAGCCCTTCTGTAAAGACCGGATTAGCCTTCCTTGGTTTTACTCCTCATTTTACTCCTACAGTAAAGCATACACTGAACTTACTACATATTAAACAGCAAAAACCAGCTACTTAGAACCAAAGAGCTCTTTAAAAATCCAAGTTATCACATCTGTCTTTGTCTTAAAAGATCCGGTATCACATCAAGTTAAACTATACAGTATTTTTTAATGAATATTAACAAACTTCTTTAAAAAAAGAAAAGATTTAAAAAAAAAAAAGGGAAAAAGAAATGCAGACAGAAAACTCGGTAGGAAGTTCTACATCTTTGAGGCAGCATGACATAACCATCGGCCTCTCTTACTCGGGCAGCAGTCTGCTTTAATCTCCTTAAAGCTGCACATGAAGAAGACTCAGCCCCAGGGTCAGATCTGTCACTGTCCCAGCCCCCAAGCACACACCTCATTCCCCCTCAGTGTGCTCAAAATGGAAACAAAAGCCTTTCTGCACCATTCAGGTGACCATCCCCTATCAGCCAAGCAGGCAGAGCCCAACCCTCTGCAAGGTTAATCTGTACTTGCCATGTATGTTTATTAAACTTGCCCTCACTGCCTGTGCAGCACACGGCTGCTGTTCACTAATTATGGCTCATCAACACACTCCTACCTCACATGAGGACTGGTCAAGACCATGTCCAGTCAGGGCTTGAGTATCTCCAAAGATGGGTATTTAACATTTTACTATCTGCAAAGATGGAGAGGGGAAGGCTGGTGGGCAACCAGTCAGCACACCTTCAACCGCCAAGGCATCACTTAGCACGTAATGGGTCTCTGGGTCATGAGAAGCCAGCAAATTCCTGCAGAGGAAAACACCTGAGGCCACACTGACCTTGCTAGGGGAAATTTATTTTTAAGTGATGTTTACAAGAACTGTGCAAAACCTGAAAAATACAGAAGAGGTAAAGAAAGAGTAATGGGGTAAAACAGGACTCCTGCGAGAGGGGAAAACATACGTTCCTCCTTTCCTGGCTGCTAACCTTCCCCTCCCCAGGAAGCCAAGCCCGCAGGCCAGGGAGGATTCTCCTGACTCACTCTGGTTCCCCCAGCACATCAGACACCAAGCTCCTGGCACGTGGCATGGGTTACCAGTGTGGGTACTGCCTCCAACGCTGTAACTGGTTAGTAGTGTTCACCTCACCCCTTAGTGTTTGAAATGCTGGGACAGCCCTTTGCCCGATCCTCCCAGAGGTGCACTAATGGTCCAAGCGGTGCAAAGAGGGAAGGGGCCTAGGGACCAGACTGAGACTTGGCAGGAGAGCTGGTCCCGCAGGAAGCAGCTCTTAAACAGCAGGTTCTCAGGCCAGAGCAGGGCACAGAGGCTCTCCTCGCCATGCTCTCCGGTAGCGGTGCAGCGTTTGTTACTCTTCCCTGTGCCGCTGGCGGGGATGGGGGTGGGCAGGCTCGCTCCAAACCCTTGCAGAGCGTGACAGCCAGCAACTGCAAAAGCAGCAATGCCAAAGTGCTTTTTGGAGCTGTGCAGCCCCATGGCTTTTCCCTTTCTACACTCCAGAAAGAGGGGGACCAGGGGAGGTGGGGGCAGTCGATCAATGCGAATGACCTCAAACGGCCCTCTCAGCTGAGCCTGGACCGAGAAAGCTGGGAGATCCCCGCAGCAGAAACCTGCCATTTCCTCACTGAGCAGCGCGCCTGGGAAAAGGGAGGGCTGGCTCTGCCTTGCTCCCCAGCCCTCTCCAGGAGGAGTCACCCAGCCCTCCTCGCTGACCCCACCAGGCAGGGCAGGGGAAAGAGGCAACACGCAAGGGGCTGGTGCCTGCAGCAGGCAGCTGAGCTCCTGCCACTGGAACTGCAGGTAAAGCATGAACTACAGTCCAGGGGACAACAGGCAACTACAGGCATTGTTTCCTCCCCCCACCTCCCTCCTTTCCTCTCCATCCCTTCAAGCTTTTTGCATCGTCCATCACCCCTGCGGTACAGGTGGCATATAGACCACAGAGGCCAGAGGAAAGTTTGCCTGCCCGTCCACCACACCTCCTCTTTCCCCCAGACTCCCTGGAGGCCGGAGGCCGCCTACAACCGAGGAGAGGGAAGGGGAGGCCGAGGCTCAGGAGCATCGCACACAAGCTGAAAGCCGCTGAGGGCGGGAGGCTCACGGCAAGCAGGTGGCCACCTGGTAGGCACCCTCGGCCGTGTGCTGGACGCTGTGCTCCTGCAGCAGGCTCAAGTCCAGGAACCGCTCCCCGCACCACATGCACTTGTACTGCTGCTCCCGGGCGTGCACGCTGTGGTGCTTGTTGAGGTGCTCACGCTGCTTGAAGGCCTTCTCGCAGGAGGGGCACTTGTAGGGCTTCTCGCCCGTGTGCACGCGCCGGTGGCGCTGCAGGTCTGAGGCGTACTTGAACCGCTTTTCACAGTCGGGGCACTTGAGGGGCTTCTCACGGGCCGGGTCGCAGCGGTGCTGCACGAACTCGGAGGAGGAGAAGAAACGTCTCTCGCAGAGCGTGCACTTGAGCGGCTTCTCGGCGCAGTGGGCCAGCTGGTGCTTCTGCAGAGCCGAGGCCCTCTTGTAGGACTTGTTGCACACCGCGCACTTGAAGGGCCGCTCCGCGTTCTGCACGCACTTGTGCCGCAGCAGCTCCGAGGACTGGTTGAAGCCCTTCTGGCACACGTTGCACTTGAAGAGGTTTTCTATGCCGTGCACGTGCTGGTGGTACACCAAGTGCGAGGGCTGCACAAAGCCCTTCTCACACAGGTTGCACTTGAAGGGCTCCTCAGCCTTGTGCGTGCGGCGATGGCGCATGAGCGCGTACTGTTGCTTGAAGCTCATCTGGCAGAGGTCGCACTTGAAGGGCCGCTCCTCGCTGTGCGTGCGCTCGTGCTGACGCAGGTCCGAGGGGCGCTTGAAGGCCTTCTGGCACTCGCCGCAGCGGAAGGGCCGTTCCCCGCTGGGCGTGCAGGGGTGCTGCAGCAGCTCTGATGACTCCTTGAAGTGCAGCTCGCAGACGTTGCACTTGAAGAGGTGTTCCCCCGAGTGCGCGTACATGTGGCGCACCAGGTGGGAGCGGTGCTTGAAGGTCTTCTCACACACCGTGCACTTGTAGGGCCGCTCCGAGCTGTGCGTCCGTTTGTGGTGCACCAGGTGGGATGACTGGCTGAAGCTCTTGTCGCACAGCGTGCACTTGTACGGCTTCTCGCCCGTGTGGATGCGCTCGTGCCGGGACAGCTCCGAGAGGTGCTTGAAGGTTTTCTGACAGATAGAGCAGCTGTAGGGCTTCTCCGAGGAGTCGAGAGGCTGCGAATGCTCTGCCTCGGGAGGCTTGTAGGTCTTCTCACAGATAGAGCACTTCATGGCATTGCCATTGTGGACATTGTGGTGCTGCGCCAGGGAGGTCAGGAGGGAGAAGCCCATCTTGCAAACACCACACACGAAGGGCTTCTGCTCCACCTGGATGCACTGGTGTTCGAGGAGGTCGGTGGCCTGGTGGAAGATCTTCAGGCACTGGGTACACTGGAAAGAGCGGTCATGGCCTGGCAAGCACTGGTGCTCGTGGGGGTTGGAGAGGTGAGTGAGGTCATGGCCACACACACCACATTTGTGGGACGGCTCTCCAGCCTGGAGGGGGGCGTGCTGGTGGTGCTGAAGACCAGGGTCCGGCTGGAGCAGGATGCCGTAGACAGCACAGCCCAAGGGGTTGTCAGCAGTGCCGGGCGGGATGGAGTGCTCTGGGAGGGCGGCTGCCCCAGCGTGGTGCTGCTGCGGTGGCGGCGGCTGCTGTGGTTGCTGCTGTTGCTGCTGCCAGCTTTCTGACATGCTTGGGAAAAAAAAACGGGATTTTAGCAGTGACAGCTTCAGCTTCTCGGTTGAAAGGGTTCAAGTAAAACCAAAAATCCAAAGTATCCAAGATCGTGATTTCCTGTAGCTGATCCCCTGAAGACAAGGACAGAAAATTCAGCCCACAGCCAGGATCTTGGGAAGCAAAGAGGTGACTTGAGACTCCACAGCCTCCTCCTTAGATCAGCAAAAGTTCTTCGTGGAGTGATTTGGTTTCACTTTTTCTTGTTTGGACAAAAGAACAGGAGGCAGAAGCAAGTGTCTTGAAGAGGAGACCCTTCTTCAGGCTGGCTGCGATGTGCTCACATTCGGGAAGGGGAGGGGAGGCAGCCCAGGGAGCAGCTCTCTCTGCAAGGAAGATGACATCTCATGTCAGGTCTCAGGATGGGCAACTCTCTAGTCAACCTCCCCCCACCGTCCACTTTGAAAACTCTCCTGCATCCCTGCAAAGCTTCCAGGAAGCCAGTGTGGGAGAGCTAACCGGAAATGGAGCTCACCTTGCTGCTGTGAGAAGGGCTCGGGACAAGGCATGCTCAGCCTGGGAAGGGTCGGGAGCTACCTGGCCGCAGCCAGATGTGCATGAGCAGCTTGCTCTCCAGAGAGGCAGCACAACCACCCGAGGCCCAGTCAGCTCAGCCTTTACACCATACGCTGTCAGTTGACAGATCTCCCAGCGCTGCTGGAGAGATGCTGGCTGAGAGCATCGGTCCCTCTGCACAGGCTGAGGCACACCAAATGCTGTGAAATCAAGAGGCTATGGGGTTAGATTTCACAGATATGAAGGCAAATCCCAACCTGATCCCAGCCCAGATGAAACATCCATGTGAGGCAGTGCTGCTCCTCCTGTGGCTTGGGTATCAGGCATGATACCCATGCACCCAAGGGATGGATGCAAGAGATTTCACTTGTAGGCTAGGAAGAGCCAAAGAGCTTGGGCAAAGGTTTGCCCTCAGCATTATCCTACCCACAGACAAAACAGAGCCTGCAGGTCTGCACTCTGTGATGATAAAAGCATTAAAGCAATGGCTCAGCTCAACCTCCTACCAAACCATGGGATTAAAGTACACTGGAGCCGAACAACCTACAGCAGAGGTGCTGCCTGGCCTCACTATAGACCATCACAGGGGTTTTGCTTACTGAAAAGGTCCGGTCTTTCTAGAGACATCCAGTAAAACCAGATAGCAACTCAGAGAAGAGTAAAACCCACCAGTGAGCAGCAAACAGCAGCAGTCCTAACACACTGCAAGAGAGAGGAAGGGTCCAGGCCACGGTGAGCAGCAGCTGCTAGGGCTCCAGCGCCACAAGCGCCTAACACCACAGCAGCACTCCCATTTCTGCATCAAACCACCCACCCTCACCCAGAGTAAAACTCTGGTCTTCCAGGAAGGTGTCTGTTGTATTTAAAACTAAACAATAAGGTGCATGGCAGAAAACCACTTCCCAGTGTTCCCACCTCCTCCAGCGCTCCACTGAGAGCGGATCGTGCCCACAGGTTGAAGAGCACTGAACCACACATCTGCCTACGAGGGCACTGCGTTATTTTGTCCGCTGGCACAAGCTTGGTCAGTAAAATGTCCAAAAGCCCCATCGTAGTCCTGCTGCTAAGCAGGAGCTCCTTTCTCCTTCATCGCTCACCTTGACCGTCAACACGAAAGGAGGGCTCGTACAATACCGAGAACCTGAGTCCAACGGGACTCAAACGGCAGCACGGCACAGCACAGCCACCTTCTCCCACAGGCAACACTGACCACGGCAGGAGCACCCCAACGGCGACGGCATCCCGGACCATCCGGCCTAACGAGGACGGGAAACTTGCGTCCCCTCAGCAGGGAAGAATAAGAAATACCAACCTCATGGCTTACCGAGGGCTCTGCACGGGTACCGGAGTCGGCGCCAGCTCCGAGCCTAACTCATCCCTCCGTGGGAGGTGGGAAGCGACAACCATTTAAGGCGAGAAGCCGGGAAAGCAGAGGTACTTTCAAACTGGAGAAGCGGCCCACGGCACGGCCTGCTGCAGCATGGTCCGGTCCGCCTCTCACCGCCTTCCCGCTGTCCGGGCCTCCCACCGCCGGGCCGAGGCCGCCTCAGGGAGCGGCGCGGCGGAGCCGCGAGGCGCGGGGGCGGCGGGGGAGCTCGGAGACCAGCCGCCGCCGCCGCAGCCCGCGGCGAGGCCCGTCCCACCGCTCGCCTCTCCCCATGGGACGGCTTCTCCGGCCCCGCCGGCCTGCGGGTAAACGCGGCGGCGGCGCCCGAGGCCTTCACTGCCGCCGCCGCCGCGCCGTGAGGCCCCGCGGTGGGGTAAGGGGAGGGGAGGGGGGAAAGGTGGGGGCTGGTGTCCCTGCCCGGCCGGGGCCGCCCCCGCCCCGACGAGACCCACACAAAGGGCGGCGGCCGGGCCCCTCACCTGCGGCGGGAGGCCCCTGTCAGCCCGCTGCCCGCCGGCGGGGCCAAGGCCTGCGCGCTCCGCCCGAGCCCCGCGCTGGCGTGGCGGCGGGAGCCGGGAGGACGGGAAAGGGGCGCCGGTGCCGGAGGCGGGCGGCGGCCGCGGGGTGAGGGAGGGAGCGGAGCGGGCCGGGCCGGCCGCGGCGGCGGCGGAGGAGGAGGAGAAGGCGGGGAGGGGCGGGCCGCGGCGGCTGCCCCCTGCCGGGCCGCGCCGACAACAGCGCCCCCGCCGCTACCGGCACCGCAGCGGGGGTGCTGCGCCGAAAGGTCCGGCGGGCGCCGGCCTCGGGGCCAGGCCTGCCATGAGGGCTGCGCTGGTGGGGTACAGTAGCTCGGAGGACGAGGACGAGGAGGAGGAAAGGAGGCAGCGGGTCGGCGGCGCCCAGGGCCCCTCCCGGGACAGGTAGGTGCAGGAGGAGGCGGCGGGACGGGCCTTTCGGGCGGGAGGCGGCGGGAGCGAGCGGCTCTGGGCGCGTAACGCACGGGCCTTCCTCCTTCTCCTCCTCCTTATCATCATCATCATCATTCTCCTCCTTCTTCTCGGTCCCTGCAGCGGCGGCCGCCCCCGCCTGCCTGTCCCCGAGGGCCTGCCGGGCGATCCGGGGCCGGAGGAGGCCGTCACCGACGACAGCTCCCGGCACGGCGGCCGCGTCCGCAGCTTTCCTCACGAGCGGGGCAACTGGGCCACCCACGTCTACCTGCCCTGTAGGTACCCGCGGCCCGCGACGGGGCCGGGAGGGTAGAACGGGACGGAGCCCATGCGGGTGAGGCCCTGCGAGCCCCCACGGTCAGCTGGTGCACAGCGGGGACGGATCCCTGGGCACCCGCCTGTCCCTGGTGGGGATGCACGGCCTGTGCTCTGGGGAGGGACCCGGCTCTGACTGCACTGCTCCCCAGACAGGGCCGAGGAGGAGTTCCTGGAGCTGCTGGAGCTCCTGGTGTCCCGTGCTCGCACCTATGTCTCCTCGCTGGCTGCCATGGAGGAGTTCCACCTCAGCCTCTCGCAGTGTGTGGTGCTGCGCTACCACTGGATAGACCCCTTCGTCCGCTCCCTCAAGGAACGCCTGGCCACCTTCCACAGGTGGGGAGCCCCAGAGAGTGCACTGCACACACCCTTCCCTTGCCCTTTGGGTCTGTGCTTCACCAGCATCCACACCTTGAGTTGTTTTGGGAGCTGGTGCTGCACCAGTAAAGCCCTGTGGAGTTTCCCTCTCTGCCCTGGGATCTGGCACCACACAACTCAGTGCCTCAGCCTTCAAGGAGAAGGGTGGAGCTGTGCCATCTAAACCACAGCTGTTTTAACCATTGCTTATACCTGGCTCAGGCACCCACTGAGCATCAGCTGCTTCCTGGCTTTGGAGGGCTGGAAACTGGGAGGGAATGGATTGAGCCCAGAAAGGTTCTTGTTAAACCAGTATGGTCCAATTGTGGCATACATTTGTATATGTCTTTGCACAGCTCAGTAGAAATCCTGTCCCCATCTTTTGCTTTTTTTCTTTTTGGTTTGTTTTGTTGGGATTTTTTTCCCAGCAGACAAAATGGGACCTTTCGTGTTTCAGGTTCTTCTGCGTTGCTGACCAAATGAAGGTTTACACCAACGAGAATAAAACCAGGTGAGCGAGCAGCAGAGCAGCTGGCTTGCCTGGGGAGAAGGCTGGGCAAGGTGCTGGGTGGATGGGAAGCACCATCCTGTCTGTCCCATGGTGTCCAGGGTGAGCCATGTGATGGGGCAGTATGTGATCACCTCATCTCTAGACATTTCACACCTTTCCCCAGCTACTTGCACAAATTTCTGTCTCTACCATTAATTCTCTGCAAGTTGCTGCTGCTATTAGCAGCGGCCAAACCTCAGGCTGCAGAATTCCAGTCTTCTGAAGAGAGATCTGTTCACAACATGACCTGAGGGAGGCCTTTCTGCTAGGGTTAGATTTGTGCTCTGTTTTCACAGCAGCTGAAGGAGGCAGCCGCGCTCGCTGCCATCTCCCATCTGGTGTGGTCTGTTTCGCAAACTGCGTGCCAGCGTGAGCAGCCTGGGGCAAGCAGAGCTGGGGGCCACCTCTTTTGGCAGCAGTGCTGGTCATGAAATTGCAGTGCAGGTCTTCCAAGAGCTAGAGGGAAATAGCTCAGAGGGTGCTAATTCTCCGGGGTGTCAGCTCAGAGCCAATTGAACACAATTAAGTGGTTTAAATGTCAAAGCAAAGGTGATTAAAACTGTGAGAAGTTGCTGAATGTAGTAGGAGCGGCAGCCCAGTACAGTCATGGGCGGGATGAAGCGGATCCTGGGTGAGACTTAGTCTTCCCCTCCCCTCCTGGAGTCTAGAAAGTCCTTGAGGTGGTACCTCTTTGTCATGTCTCTCCAGCGTGGTAGTTCCTGTTCCCAGCTTCCTCTCCTGCTGTAAACCCCCTCTGGCAACTTCCGCTTTCTGAAGCAGCTCCAGCACGCATGGCAAAGTGCTCTGCTGAAATACCCACCCGGCGCAGCCATTTGCCTGCAAAATAGTTTTCCTGTCCCAAAAGGTGCTGAGTTAAATCTAGTAAAATCTATGTGGTGTATCGTCCAGTGCTGCTTCTCCCTGCTACCACATCTTTATTTCTGTATTTCTTCAGAATATTCAGTGTCCTTGAATGCTTAAACCTGGCATTTCTCAAATTGTCCCTTGTTACAGGGTAGGGAATTTGCCTGGGAGGAAGGCAGGGCCAAGTGTGCATGGCTGAACTTTCTGCTGCATGAAAGGGTGTGAGCTGTCTCACCTTATCTTTCTTTAGGACCTTTATCGGCTTGGAGGTCTCCGCTGGGCATTTCCAGCTGCTGGAGCTGGTCTCGGAGGTAGACAGAGTCCTGGAGGAATTTGATCTTCCCACATTCTACAAGGTGAGGGGTTTCCCACTTTATTAATGCAAGTCTGTGGCTTCTGTGTCACATCCTTTGCAGGACCATAGGGATGTGAACTGGCTGTTGGCCTCTGGAGACTCAGGTTTCTGGGGCGAAGGGCTAGAGCGTATGTCACCATCACTGCCCCACTGTGCATGGATGCAGGGTTGTGCTAGGATAGAGTGGGCTTAGGATGAGCACTGTGGGACTGAGCGTGGTGCTTGTGCATCTTCCTTGGGCGCTTTCCTGGGGTGTTGGTCCAGCCTCTTTTCTTTCTACTAGCTCTGGGACAGGTTTGGGATTTTTGAAGGTCCAAACCCTGATTTCTCCGTCTCCAGAGCTGAGCAGGGAGCTCTTGTGGGTTATGCAGAAGTGACCCATCTACCTGCTCCAGGACCATCTGTGAGAGGTTCTCTGTGCAGTTGGAAAAGCTTCTACAGAGTAGACCACAGGGAGGCTGGAACCCAGGCAGTCTTGCCCATTGGTGTCCAAAAAGGCTGGGGTGGGGAGCCCAGGACACATCTCACTTCCAGCACTGTCCATATTAGCTTTGCAACTGCTGAGCTGGCAGAGCGGGCTCCCAGCTCCAGGGTGATCTGACCTCTGCAATCCCAGACAGGGCAGCATCACACCAGATCTCCCCTTGTGACTGTGCAACGAGCAAAGCCTCCTTTAGCCCTCACAATATGATCCCTGTTTTGTCTCCAGGACCCGTCGTTCCATATCAGCTTGGCCTGGTGTGTCGGGGACCTGTCCAGCCGTCTGGAAGGACAGTGTATGCGGGAGCTCCAGGTGTGTCCCCACATAGTGTGGGAGGCAGGGGGAGAGCAGAGCGGAACCACATCTCCCTGCTGAGGACAGACCTCTCTGACTTGGTTCAGAGAGGGAGCTGCCATCTCTGTCCTCTGGCAGATCCACCCCCTTGGTACCGACTCCTGCATCTGTTTTACAGGACATTGTGGATGAGTTTGAGGACTCGGCGCTCCTGCTGCGTGTCCAATGGGAGGAAATCCGCTGCAAGTCAGGGAACAAGTACTTCTCCTTCCCCTTGAGGTAGGGGCCTGCCTCAAAGACCCTTGATGTTCAACAAAGGACCATTCTGCAGCGCAGCCCTGCGTAATGCGGGCTGTCACACCCCTCCCACGCTCTTCTTGTCTGCTCGGCATCTCCGGGGTGTTTGTCGCCTCAAGTCGGGTGACTTCCAAGTTTGAGTTGCTGGCTGAAGAAATATGTGTGTTTGTAGCAGATTTCATCCTCACTGCTGTATGTGCTGCAGTCAGCACTGGTGGTTCCAGCCATCCCACGGTCACTAATTTTGCTGACTTTTTAAAAAAAAAGAAAAAAACCAACTCACCTCTGTTAAAAGCCATAGATGCCTTATGGAAAGGAGGAAGAAGGCAGCGTGGGAAGCTGTTGCTAAAGGACAGTGTCTCGCATGGCTGGAAATAGCTTTGCCTGATTGTCAGGAGGCTCTGAGCATGCTTGTGAGTAGCAAGAGGTGACGACATGGAGCTGGACTCTCACGAGAGCATCTCCTTACGGCTCAGACAACTTCCTGGGTTGTCTTCTGTGCCCCTCTCATGCCCCTCCTGCCTCCAGAGAGAAATTTTAATATCTTATCGTTAGGCAAACAGCAAAGGATGAAATTCAGAAGGGAGAAGCTGGAAACCTCTTGTGTTTCAATGCTCCAGGCTGGGTCTAAAAGGAGAGCCTTGGTTTAAGATTGTGTGTCCCCAAAGCCCAGGACTTCTACTGGTGGGCTCCCTCTCCTGAGCAGCTCGCTGCTGTGCGTGGGCGAGCCCAAGAGAGGGCAGTGTCAGCTGCTGCCTGAGCTGGAAGGGCAGTGCCCACGGGTGAGGCAGGGGTGGCAGCTCTTGCCCAGGCTCTGTGCTTTTCCCCCGGAGAACAAGCAGCCCCGGTGCCGTGATGGCCCCAGGGACAGGGGGGCTGGACTTTGTCCCTTGGAGAGAAGCATCTTTGAAATCCATTTATTCCTGTGGGGAGGTCAGCTGCAGCCTCTCGGGTACTTGGAGCAGGATGCTGATGTGCTGCCCTGAATCTTTCATTCCATGTCTGTCTGATGAAAGACTCCAGGACTTCTGAGCAGTAAAAATCTGTCTCCTCATGTTATAAAATTGTTTCCATGGCATATTTCAGCCGTTCCCTTTCAGACGCGCCCAGCTCCCACAGACTTCAGATGAGGCAATGCCTGCAAGTGCCTCTGAGCTCAGTTCTGTGCTGCCTGTCCTTGCACCCGAGACAGCCCGGGGCTTCATAGCCATGGGAGCACCTCAGCACGGGTCGTGGTGTCTGCCAACAACCCTGCAACAGCTGGATTTCAAAATCCTTAACAAAAACCTGTTAAGTCCGTAGCCAGTTAGTTTCTGGGATGGGGATCTGCGTGATAAGGCATGTGATTACACCCCGAGTTTTCTTTTTGGGGAAGGAAAGACGAGCAAAGATAGATATATTTAGACCCTGGGGACTTCCAGTGAAACTGTCTCCAGCACAATCGGTTTCTCTGTGGTCCGAGTCCAGCAGTGCCAGGTTAATACTCAACCAGCACCCCGCTCCCTCCCTGGCAGGGCCCGGCTTGGCACATTGCCCTCCTTTGTAACTCTGGCAGGTGCCAGGGACCTCACTGCGGGTGGATTCAGGGATGGGCGACAGAGCCAGGCCCAGCAGCACGGCCATGGGGACAAACTCCAGGGACGGGCAGCTGTCGCCACA
>JANVCC010000037.1:14119766-14174547 GCA_025345505.1 Todiramphus chloris collaris | reverse complement strand
AAAAAAAAAACTAGGAAATGAAAAACAATCGGGAAATTAAATGAAAAAGAATTTTAAAAGAATAAAGTTTTTACAATTAACATTAAAAGAAAAAATAGAAAATGAAAAGGAAAAGAAAAAAAAAGAAAAATATAAAAAGCAAAAATTAAAAGTAATAATAAAATGAACAATAAATTAAAAAGAAAAAAAAAGTAATTAAAAAAGACAGGAGGAGGCGGAGGCTGGCACAGGAAGGAAGAGCCCCGGCCCGCCCCAGCACCCCCCTCCTGCCCCTCTCGGGGCCCCCCCGGGGGGCTGCCGGCCCCGCAGGACAGAAGCCCCTTTGTGGGTGGAGGCTGGGGCGGGGGTCCTAGGCTGCCGGGGCGAGGCGGGGAGCACAGGACAGAGGGGCAGCCGCCGGGCAGGTTGGCTCACTGCCAGCCGCCTGCTCCCCGGGGCCAGGAGGGCTGGTAGCCCCCCAGGATGAGAGAACCCCCCCCCACCCCGTACTGTGCGGGACAGGGCTCTGTGCCTGGCCCCCAGCCGCTGCCCTCCAGCTCTGCCTGCCCTGCCTGCCGTGGTGCGGTGTTAGCCCGGTCAGCTGGCACGGCCACCCGGAACAGGGGATCCAGCTGGGCCGGGGGCGGTGGGGCCAGATCCTGCCCCGTCAGGGTCTCTGGGAGCTCCAGGTCCCTGCACTGGGTGTTCCTGTTCCCCGGCCGCAGGCTCACGCTGGGCTCTCCCTGGCGCAGGCATGGCTGCGGCTCTACGGCTACCTGCCGCAGCCCAGCCGGCAGATGTCCACCATGCGCTCGGCTCAGACCTTCTCCTCTGCCCTCGCCGAGATGCAGAAGTTTTATGGCATCACCGTCACTGGCGTCCTGGATGAGGAGACCAAGGCGTGAGTTTCTTCGTGTCCTCTTGCTCTAGCAGAAGGCAGCTCTGCTCACTGGCTCCTTGGGTTTGCCTTTCACCCCTGGAGCTCTGCCTGCACGTGGAAGCATGGGTGCTGTCTCCCCTGGGAGCTGCATCTCCCCTTTTCAGGGCTGCTCTCCTGCAGCTGGGACATCTCCCTTGCCATCTGCATCCGGCTGCTGTAACCTCCTGGGGATCCTGGCTGTGGTGGGCTGAGCCCTGTCTTGATGCCCTCCTGGCAGGTGGATGAAGCGGCCCCGCTGCGGGGTCCCAGACCAGTTTGGGGCACGGATGAAGTCCAACATGCGGCGGAAGCGGTACGCACTGACAGGGCGGCGCTGGAGCCAGAGCCATCTTACTTTCAGGTACCCAGCACCTCCAGGGCTTCTCGCCCACCCCCCCACACCCAGAGAGCTGCAGACCCCCTTGGGGAGCCAGCGCTGTCCTGGGCCATCCCCAGTGAGCTCTGTATCCCCAGCATCCAAAACTATACAGAGAAGCTGGGTCGGTACCACTCGTATGAGGCTGTCCGCCGAGCTTTCCGTGTGTGGGAGCAAGCCACGCCACTGGTTTTCCGGGAGGTGCCCTATGAGGACATCCGGCAGAAGCGGAAGAAGGAGGCTGACATCATGGTGCTCTTCGCCTCTGGCTTCCATGGAGACAGTTCCCCCTTTGATGGCATCGGAGGCTTTTTGGCTCACGCCTATTTTCCTGGTCCTGGCATGGGGGGGGACACGCATTTTGACTCGGACGAGCCGTGGACGATGGAGAACACAGATGTGTCTGGTGAGTTGAGGGCCAAGGAGGTGGTGAAGTCAACCAGAGGAGCCTGGTGGGCCCCAGAGTTTGAGGGAAGGAGGCTGTGCTGGTGTGGGCAGGAGTGGCAGGGAGAGCAGCTCCACCAGGGGTGATGCAGGCAGCTCGCACCAGAGCACTTTTATTGCAGAGTGTTAAGACCAAGGACGTGGGGTAGCCATGTGTTGTCCTCTGCCCCATCTTGCTGATGGTGCCTTTCTCTGTAGGGAACAACCTTTTCCTGGTGGCAGTGCATGAGCTGGGGCACTCACTCGGCTTGGAGCACTCCAGCAACCCCAGTGCTATCATGGCACCTTTCTACCAGTGGATGGACACAGAGAACTTCCAGCTGCCTGAGGATGACCTCAAGGGCATCCAGCAGCTGTACGGTGAGGAGCTGGGGGGGGGATCAGCCCAGCGGCGGATTGCTGGGCACATGTGTGAGGAGACTGGCACAGGTGCTGCTGGTCTGCATCACCCCATCCCTTCTCTCGCCCACCCAATCCAGGTACCACGGATGGGCACCCTCAGCCCACCAAGCCTTTGCCCACCGTGACACCCCGGAGACCTGGCAGGCCAGACCAGAGACCCCCTAAGCCACCCCCCCCAGGGAAACCAGAACGACCCCCCCAACCTGGCAGCCCAGACCGACCTGACCAGTACGGCCCCAACATCTGTGATGGGAACTTCGACACGGTGGCGGTGCTGCGTGGGGAGATGTTTGTGTTCAAGGTACATGCTGGGATCCCCTCTTGCACCTTCCCTGAGGATGTGGTGGGAGGAGCCCCTGGCAAGATGCCTGGCACTGTGTTCCTGTGTCCCCCATCCTCTTTCAACACCCTGTTTCCCACCAGGGCCAGTGGTTCTGGAGGGTCCGTCACAACCGCGTGCTAGACAACTACCCCATGCCCATCGGGCACTTCTGGCGGGGCCTCCCTGGGGACATCAACGCTGCCTACGAGAGGCACGATGGGAGGTTCGTCTTCTTTAAAGGTGAGCAGTGAATCTGTGTGGGAGGGCTGAGGTGCAGAGGGAACCCCAGTGCCCCCTCCTCCCAAGCTGCTGAGAGCTGGTTGGCTTCATTCTATCCTGAGCCACCTCCTCAGCCACAGCTCCTGCCTGATTCCAAAGGGTCTGGGTGGCCACGGGCATCATGCCACCATCCCTGTCCACGGGTGCCCCTGCTGCAGCAGTTGGGCACTGCCACCTCACCCCCTTCTCAATCCCCTGCCCTTCCAGGTGACCGGTACTGGCTCTTCCGAGAAGCCAACCTGGAGCCTGGGTACCCACAGCCCCTGGTCACCTACGGACAGGGTATCCCTTATGACAGCATCGACACGGCCATCTGGTGGGAACCCACGGGCCACACCTTCTTCTTCCGTGGGGACAGGTGAGTGGCTCTGGGGTCCTTCTCCCTGCTCTGCCACCTCCTGGCAGGGGTTGGCATAATGGGCAGTGGAGACCCTGGTGCTTCCTTACCTGCTCATTGCCTCCCTCCCCCAGATACTGGCGCTTTAACGAGGACACCCGCTCAGTGGACCCCGGGTACCCGAAGCCCATCTCTGTCTGGGCGGGCATCCCTCCCTCCCCCAAGGGTGCCTTCCTCAGCTCAGATGCCTGTAAGTAGGGAAGAGGGGTGGGCAGCAAGGAGGGGGATAGGGTCACCCCTCTGGTGACCTGGCTGGAAAGGGTAGAGGCCAGGAGGGTGCCCACAAATCAGCAGTGAAGCCCTTCCTGAAGGGTCTCGCCCTTGTCCCAGGGCAAAACCTACTGGCCTGGGCACCTGCAGGGGTGCCTGGGTTGTGGGGTGCCTTGCACCTGCTTGCTTACCCCTTGTCTCTATCTTGTCCCCACCACAGCCTCCACCTACTTCTACAAAGGCACAAAGTACTGGAAATTTGACAACGAGCGGCTCAAGACCGAGCCAGGTTATCCTAAATCCATCCTGCGGGACTTCATGGGCTGTCACACAGAGCTGGTCCCAGACCCCCATCCCCGCTGGCCCGATGGGGACCGGCCCCCCTTCAACCCCAATGGGGATGGGCAGGCTGAAGACGAGGAGGAGGAGGAGGAGGAAGACGAGGAGGATTACGACAAGGGCAGCCGCCAGCCAGGCGGGGACGTGGACGTAGTGGTGCAGATAGACGAGTACACGCGCACCATGAGCGTCGTCATGGTGCTGGTGCTGCTGGTGCTGCTGCTCTGCATTCTCGGTCTCATCTATGTCATTGTCCAGATGCAGAGGAAGGGCACGCCCCGAATGCTTTTATACTGCAAGCGCTCCTTGCAGGAGTGGGTCTGACCCTGGCTCCCTCCCCAGACCACACCCCCCACCATGGTGCTAACAATGGACTTGACCTCCCCTTGCCTCTCCCCACAGCCTTGGCCCCTCTGTCCCTTTGTTGCTTGGTGGCTCCAGCCTCAAAAAAAGGGGGATCCCACCCCCCCAGCCCCTCCAGAGCAGCCGAGCTGGGCCTGGGGGATGTTTGGGGGGGGGCTGGAGGGCATCCACATACTGCCCGCTCCCCAGCACCTGCCCTGTCCCTGCCATGGCCCTTGGCTTGCTACCCACCGTGCTGCATCCTCCCCTGCCAAGGGGTCCCAGCAGGGTCCCTTCCCCTGTGCTGTGTGTGGGGGCGAGCGGGCTGGAGATGGTCAGAGGTGCCAGGGGCTGGCAGGGCTTAGCCACGGGTGGGGGGGAGCGCATGAGGGAGGGAGGGCTGAGCTCGCAGCCGGGGAGAGCCAGGGATGCGGTGCCTAAAGAGAGCGTGAGGGGGGAGATGCCCTCTTTGCAAACTCCCCATGGGGTCAGCTCAGCCCGGACCCTGCCTCTGCCACGGGATGAAGCCCTGGGGACACGCAGCCCCGTGGGGAGGGCAGGGCAGGGCAGGGCAGCGGGCACGGCTGCCTTGTACGTCTATTAAACGGGTCGGTGCGTGGAGACCTGCGGTGCTGTGCTTTCTGCTGCGGGAGGGAGGCCACAGCCAGTGGGATGCTGCCTGAGGCCCAGTGGGTTTTGCAGTGATGGGGGGGTTGCCTGGGGGTGCCGTTGTGCCTGGCACCTGGGGGCTGGGAAGGGGCCGGTGTGGCTGGCAATGTCCCTGCAGGAGCTGCTGCCTTGGGGCTGCCGTTTGGGGGGGGGGGGTTGGTGTCAGCAAAAGCATCCCCCCTGCCCCCAGCCGCAGACAGAGACGCCTTTCACCAGCTCCCCCAGTAGCAGCGATGGACTCCCTGGGAACACAGTGTGCCTTGTTCTCTGGGCTGCGGCCCTGGGGCGGCTGCCTCCGTTCCCTGGGCCGGGGGTGGTGGGTGAGGGACAGCGCCTGGTCCCTCTGGGAGCCGGTTTACCAGGTGCCTCTGCTGCCTGTCCCCCTGCGGCCCCAGAGCCTTTCCTGGGGGTAGGAGGCGGCCGGATGCTGTCCCACTGCTGGTGTCTGCAACGCTGCGGGGATCAAGGGAATAATTGTGGGAGTGGGAAAGATTAGACCCCGGGGTGAGCGGGTTGGAAATTGGCTTTCTCCAGGGAAAAATGTTGCTCAGCCTTGAATGGAAAGGAAAGCCAAGGCCCAGCGGGTGGCAGAGGCAGCGTGCGGCTGTGCTGGGGATAATGGCTTCCTGAGCTGGTGATGGTGGGGGTGAGCTGGGGGTCGGTGTGCTCTGGAGCTGTGGGTGCAGCCTGAGCAGCCTCGGGGTGAGCAACTGAAGTCTGGCAAAGTTAACCCACCCTCAGGGGATTTTGGGGGTTGGACCCATCCCTATGGGGCTGACCCTATGGAATGTGGAGGGCTCTCCCTAGGGGATGGGGCTCCAGCCAGCATCCCCTTCTCACCCCTTTTCAGGCTTCCTCTAGCCTCCCCCGCAGCAGGATGGGACCAGCAGCCCTGTCCTGTCTCTTTCCACATAGGGCTGGCGGCTTTGGTGCAGGGGGCTTCAACCCACCACTGACCTCCCTCCTCCCTGGGGCATCCCCACCCTGCCTGCCCTGGCCAGAGGGGATGCCCCTCCCTACCGTGGTAGGGGAGAAGCCTTAGTGTCCCACCACCATCCTTCCTCCCTCTCCAGGATGCTGAGCCACTGTCTCAGCACCCAGAACTCTGCTGCAGTTACTTCTCAGCACTTCGGAGAAGCAAAGACCGAGAGGGGATCTGACCAATGTTTACAATATTTGAAGGGTCAGTGTCAGGTAGAAGGGGCCAGTCTCTTTTCAGTGGTGCCCTGCGATAGGACGAGGGGCAATGGTTACCAACTGGAACATGGGAAGCTCCACCTCAACATGAGCCTGGCCCAAGGCTGCCCAGAGAGGTTGTGGAGTCTCCTTCTCTAAAGACTTTGAAAACCTGCCTTGATTTGTTCCTGTGTGGCCTGCCCTGGGTGATCCTGCTCTGGCAGGGGGGGTTGGACTTGATGTGCTCCAGAGGTCCCTTTCAACCCCTACCATTCTGTGATTCTAAATTAACTTGAGCTGCTCTGCCACTCATCAGCCACTAATTGATTTAAAAAGGAAGGACTGATGATGGCTCTGGCTCTGCTTTCCTGGGGCTGCCAATGCTGGGAGTGGGGAGAACCCTGTGGCTGGGGCAAGCCATCCCCTGCCCTGCCTTCCATCCCTGCCCACACTGGGCAGTGATTCCCATGTGTTAGCAAATTCCCTGGGAAACACACTTGGCTTAGACTCAGCGCATCACTGCAGCCGAGCAAGAAGCCAAAAGTGGGGACAGAAAACCCATGTTGTGGGGAAAAAGCTCTCTAAGTGGCTCTGGGATGTTGTATTCCATCGGCCAGGCCGTGCTAGGTCACATTCTTTGGCTTTTAACGCCTTTCAACTCTGTTTTGACCCTTTCACCCAGATTTGTGTTTGTGTGGGTCCCTCCCAGAGCTCTGCTGGACCAGGCGCGCTGCTGCAGGGCAGCGTGACACCCCAGCCTACTCCAAACTGGCACTGGGAGCTGCCAAAAGGTGAGGCAGGAGGAAAACATGGCCGGGATTTCCCACTCCCTACCCCAGGAGAGGCAGCCCCTGAGGCAGGCACAGATAGCTGCATTTCCCACACTAGATGCACTTCCCCTGTAAGATGCATTTCCGCCAACAGGCGTATTTCCCACGGCAGCTGCGTTTCCCGTCTCTCCCAGGGGTGGGGACCCCGAGGTCTGGTCCCCAGATCAATGCCTGGCTCACAGGGTGTGACAGCTGAGCCAGCCAAGGATGCCCAGGGCCGGACTCTGGCAGCATCCCCTTCAGCAGGCAGCCTGCTGTGGCAGGGGAGGGGGCTCCTTGCTCATTCAGGGTGGGACAGGATCTAGGAGCAATTCCCCAGGGGGAATTAGCAGCCCTGAAAGCAGAGGCCCAAGCTGCCTGAGTTTGGCAAGCTGGGACACCACTTCCCACCCCCCTCCCGTTTTTCCCCGGATGCTGCAGTGGAGCTGGTGCCAGGAACCCAGGGCCATCTGGAAACGCTCATGGACAGCAGCAAAGGGACCCCACTGGAGACAAAGCCCAGCGTTTCAGCAAGGCCCAGGCTCTTTGCTGGAGGCTCCTGCTCTGCCCTGCATGCCCACTGTGGGGTCGTCTCGTCTCCAGTCACCCACACACATAAGACACTGGGGAGGGTGAGGATGCACCTGGGGTAAGGGACAGGGTTTTTGGTGGCTCAGGGGAGTAGGAGTCCTGCTCAGCCTGGCCCTGGTAGGCACCAGGCAGTCCTGCCAGGATCCACCCCCACCAGGCAGCTCCCAGCTTCCCAAAAATAGGCTGGCAAAGCCCGACCTGGAAAAGACCCCGGGAGCTCAGTGTCCTCCAAGCCCTGCTGTGCAGAGGCTCTGCTGGCTGCTGTGGGAC
The DNA here is from genome assembly GCA_025345505.1 of Todiramphus chloris collaris. NCBI lineage: Eukaryota > Metazoa > Chordata > Aves > Coraciiformes > Alcedinidae > Todiramphus > Todiramphus chloris. The sequence continues at coordinate 14,167,023 of JANVCC010000037.1, read as the reverse complement.
GGGGCTCTGCACACTGCTGGAGTGTGGGTGATGGGGGTAACCAGGGCTGGCAGGGGCTCTCTCTGCCTGCTTGGCACCATCACAGGAGAAACTGGGATTGAGGCACCCTCAGCAAGTTTGCGGATGACACCGAGCTGAGTGTTGCAGTTGACATGCCAGAGGGACACGATCCATCCACAGGGAACCTGGACAAGCTGGAGAAGTGGCCCCATGTGAACCTCATAAGTGCAGGGTCCTGCCCCTGGGTTGGGGCTACCCCCAGTATCAGCACAGGCTGGGGGTGAAGGGATGGAGAGCAGCCCTGCGGAGAAGGACGTGGGGGTGCTGGGGGTGAGGAGCTGGAGCTGAGCCGGCCCCGTGTGCTGGCACCCAGCAGCCACTGGCACCCTGGGCTGCATCCCCAGCAGCGTGGGCTCTGAGCACCCTGCTCTAGCTGCAGATGTCCCTGCTCCCTGCAGGGGGGTTGGACTAGATGACCTTTAAAGGTCCCTTCCAACACAAACCTTGCTATGATTCTGTGAAACTGAACTGCCTCCTGCCTCCTCCACAAACCGGGGCACGATCGCCTCTGCACTTCTGAGGAGAGGACCCGGAAAGCAGAGAGGAAGCTGGGCTTGGTGCGGAGGAAGAACAGGGACTGGGATGCGCCAAGCAGAGACTGGCTGGCCTCAAGGCCAGAGGAAATGATGCTGGGGACAGAGGGAAGAGCCACGGGGCCCTGGGAGGGGTTGAACCTGCAGCCTGTGCACACTGCAGGTAGGACAAGAGACCTCTGGGTGCTGCCTGGGCAGGGATCAGTGCCAGCACAGGCCTTCTGTGGGTGGGATGCACCCTCTGGCTACACTGAGCTCAGCACCCATGTGTGCTGCTCATGCCTGTCACCTCCCCTCACACCCAACCCTGCCAGGAGAAGCTCCCACCCCTCTCCCACAGGCACCAGCAGGGCGGGAAGATCATCTCTCCCTGTGTGCAGAAGGGGTCAAAGTCCCCAGCACTGTCACTGATTTTTCCTGGGAGTGGCCAATAGCAAAACTAAAAATAACTACTTGCCTGGCCTCCAGCACAGCCTGCCCCACACTTGAGAGCAGCTGCAGAGGATTAGCATCGCCCTGGAGGTGTAATCTCTCCACAAAGAGGACAGCATTTGGCCCAAGACATCCAGAGAGATGTAGAATGGGAGGCAGAGGGGGCAAGGAACAGAGTTTGTCCCAGATTGTTCTGATTCTTGTGTATCAGCTCTGTGATCAGAGCTCTGTGCTCCATGTCACGATCCACTTCATAGGAAGGAGACGAAGGGGAAGGCCACAGGCAGAGACAGAAACCCATACCAGTGTCCTGTTGCTCTTCTGGACTCTCACTCAGGCTGCTTCTGCCCCAACAGTAGAGCAAACCAGCAGAAAGCTTTCCAGGAAAACCCGATCATCTGCTTCCCCTGCCAACTGCTGCTACCTGCCTGGGCAGAGCTGCCGGAGAAGAGGGATGTCCCAGTTTGGCTTGCATGACACAGCAACCGCCAGTTGCTCCAGCTCCGTCCGAGCATGTCTGCTCCCCAGCCCAACCGAGCGAGCGTTGCTCTCCTGGCCCTTGCTCCAGGTGCTGCAGCCCAGGCACTCACTGTCCTTCAGCAGCGGAGATTTCAAAGGGAAGCCTTGGCTTTGATGTAGAAAGCAGGCTCCCAGCACTGAGGTCCAGATCAAAGCACCCAAGTGCAGGGCCTTGCCCCAGCCAATGGAAGAGGAAAGTGAAAAGCTGTCAGAGACAAGAACTCATCTTTGGGCAGGCCCCTCTCCACCCCAGGTTGAATCCTGGTGAAGAAAGATTCCTTTCTCTCCCAGCAGACATGAACTTCCAGCAGGAAGAAAGGAGTAGGCTGCCCACAAAAAAAGTGAACAGGGAGATATTTAGGACCTTTTCTCTGCAGGCTTCCTGCACTGAACCAACTCTCCCTTGGCTCATCCGTGCACCAGGATGGGGCTGCCCCAGGAGCACACAGGCGGTAGCTGTCCTTGGGACAGACCCACCTCTGCACTCCCATCCTTCCTACCTTCCTTTGCTCTTTCCACATACGAGAACGTTGTGTCCCAGGCAGGTCCAGAGCCATAACCAAAGCAGTAAGAAGCCGGGCACTTCGTTGCAGGAGTTTCACCGGTGCACATCTGCTCTAGGAAATGACTGTCACAGGATGCCCGTGACTTTTTGGCCTGTCCACCAGCAGCATCTTCTTCTTCTGCAGGGGGAGCACCCAAACTTTGCTCAAAAGTTTGCAGCAAGATGGTTCAAGTTTTGACAGGAGAGGGGGATTAGAAGAGGATTTTTGAGGAACACCGTGTAAATCCACCACTGTCAGGCCCTAAAGGAAAGAGCCAGGATCGGATGACACTCCACTTTGTGCAACATGTAAACAGGAAGATTCAGTGTTTTGTTTCGTATTAAAAACAGTGAGTGGCCACATGGATGTCAGGGTTTGCAGGCAGGAGTTTATTCCAGCAAATCTGCTGGCACAGCTCCTGGAGGTTGGTGAGGAATTGGCAGCAGAGCCCATCTAATCTCTCCAGAGAGGCAGCCAGCTCAAGGCCCTGGAGAGCCCAGCCCCTCTTCACACATTACGATCGTTCACTCACAGCAAGTTTGGCTCCTTGAGGACAAGGGGCAGCTCCAGCGTGGGCCCCAGCAGGGCAGGGAAAGGCAGCAGCAGCAGCCGGGCATGCGCAGCTGCTGCCAACAGCTAGAAACGCCTGCTCCTGAAACAGGGCTTGTGGGAAAGGATGCGCGCTTTACCTCGCCAGGGGCTGAAGGGTTCCCTCAGCAGCATCCCCAGCCCTGGCAAGCCCTGCAAACACGGCAGGAAAGCCTGGTTATGGACTTCATTAAGGCTGATCCCTGGCACGCAATGCAGCGCAATTCCATTTAACAAACCTCAAGTCCAGCCAAGCCTTGAGAGATGTCAAAGCAAGATGGATGGTGCCTTCCCATGTGGGCTTCCTTGGCTTGGCTCCTTAGAGTTACAAGCTATTCAGCTGCTATAAAAACTGCAAAGGTCTTCTCCAGAAAGCCTTCAGCAAGCGCAGTCCAGCACCACATGGCAGTGTGGGGTCAGCGCCTCGGGTTCAATGCCCACTAGCTTTAAAGGTGCAAAGGTGGCAGCTGCATTAGGTGTCCCATGAGCTTGCCACAGAGGTGAGGTCCACACAGAGCACGTGCTGACCATGAGGCTGTGCAGACAAGACAAACCAGGTGGAGGGGGAGTGGTCGGCATTAAACCCAGAATCTGAGGTAGATGTCCCCCCTCTCCTCCTGGGACACCCCAGCTTTGTTTTGAGGGACAATATGGAAGTGCATTCTTCCTAATTCACTGCACAGCCCAACACTAGGGAAGGGTCAGCACCCACCTTATACCTACCCAGCGGAGGTGCTGTGGAAGGCAGGAAGGGCATCAGCTACTCCCAGACTCTCTCTGTTACTGGTGGAGGTCTCACAAGCCTTTCCACACAAAGGCAGATTGGTTTGCAGCAGGGAAGGGCAGCTTCAGCACAGGAAAAGACTTCCGCTCCCGCTATGCTGCTTTGCTAAACCTCCCCTTTGATCCCTGGGGAAAGGGACAATTTGGCAGCAGGAAGACTATTGTGTGCCTCTTGCTATAAGTAGCTCCTAAAGGCTTAGCTGAGAGGTGAAGGGAGTTACTTAACTGCGGAGTGAGCAGAACTGTGCCCTAACAAGTAGGTAAGGCAAATTTGTCACCGCTGAGAGAACATCTTCAAGTAAGAAAGGAACGCAAACCTATTTCCATGTACTTCAAGTGAACAGTATGAGCTTTTGTCACAGGTAGAGTACCCACAAACCTTGTAGACTGGAGACAGATCCTGCCACTTCTATGTAAGTCTTACTATTTTTCCCCTCTCTCCAGATAGCTGGTGTTGTTTGTGCTATGCCTTAAACAGATAGGCTGCCAATCAAAGTCACATTCAGAGGCAAACTCTAATATCTGGGTTGCTAAAGAAATTATTCAGCACTTCCCAAAACGCTAACGTGTGCAGATTAAAGGATCCGTCAAAGGAGGAAGAAGCCAGAAGCAGACTTAAGAGTCAAATGTTTAATAACTTCCCAAGAGTGAGTATTACATCCATTTTTAGAGAATATATCAAATAAGACATGGAAAACAAGGAAAGAAAGTAAAATTAGTATCTTCAAGAGGGCACACTTAACCCCGTAATTCCTGCTGAATCCCCTCTTCAGAGGCACAGTGGCCACTTTGAGCAACGCCTCTGGGCAATTCCAGATCAGGGACCAGGCCAGTTGCAGTGTTTGGGCTCAGCACTTTAGGAACAGCTGGGAAAACTCCGGCTCTGTACAACTCACGCACCAACAACATAGTCCCAGGCCTGTTACACGGTTAATTGTGTCCTGTCCAGAAGGGGGATACCAGATGAATCAAAGTTATCCTAGGCAAGGTGAGCTGATCTAAAACTTGGTCTCAGCAGGGCCGTGTCTCTTCCACCTGCTTCTGTTTTTCTGGTGACCACAAACATTTCTCTCATCTCTTCCCAATGTGGTGTTATTGCTGGACACAGCAATGATAAGAAAGGAGACATATTATTAGACGTGGCAGCACCAAGACAACCATACCATGAGGGCTCCAAGCATTCCCCAGACAAGCCCAGTAGGCTGCTACAGCCCAGAAAGCAGTGACAGGTTCCTCAGTGGTGTTACCTACTGTTAACACTGCTTTCTACCTCCCACTAAGATCAGCACCCAACATCCTCCCTCAGCTCCTTGAAATTTTGCTCAGGAAATCTTCTCTGCTAAAAGAAGCATATGCACTGGGACAAGCTGGCCCTGGCAAAGAAGGTTCTTCTTCACAAGCAGATCTTAGCATCTCCTTCCGCTGGGCAGCCACAACCTTGTCTATCCCCTTTCCTCCTCATGGCACCACTGTCTGCACTGGGCAGGGAAGAGGTGAGAGGGGAGTACATTTGGGCTAGAGGGATACAAACAGCATCTCTCCGGGAATACAAGTTTGGAGCTACAGAGCAATCTCAAGCTCTTTGCTCTGAAGAGCACAGAATTGTAGAATAGAATCATAGAATGCACTGGGTTGGAAGAGACCTTTCAAAGCCATCTACTCCAACCTCCCTGCAGGGAACACGGACATCTGCAACTAGAGCAGGTTGCTCAGAGCCCCATCAAGCCTGACCTTGAATGTCTCCAGGGATGGGGCCTCCACCACCTCCCTGGGCAACTCGTTCCAGTGTTCCACTACCCTCATAGTAAAGAGCTTCTTCCTAATGTCCAATCTAAATCTACACTGCTCCAGTTTAAAACCATCACCCCTTGTTCTGTTGCTACACACCCTTGTAAACAGGCCCTCCCCAGCCTTCCTGTAGGCCTCACTGTGCAGTTACAGGTGAAAGCTCCAGAGAGATGCTGGGAGGCTACCACTCTGCCCAGAGTCCTTCAACACAAACAGGAAGGACGTGAGCAGCAGCTGCACAACTCACCCTGCTCCTAGATGGGAATGACAACTTGCCTGCGTTTTGGCAGGAAAGCACTCAGCAAGGCACCCTGCTCACCCTGGCAGCAGGGAGGGTGCTCTCTGGCTGACAGCCAAAGCTGGCAGGAGCTCTGCTGCTAGGAGAAAGGCTGGGAAGAGGAATGCTAGTCTGGCTTAGCTGTTGCTCCTACCCTCCCTGCCCACAGCTAACTCACCTTGGCCTTGTTCTGGACAGGCAGATACAGCTTGAACTCAGCTGGGAGTTCATCCTCTGAGTAGAGGCGGTCAGAGAAGTACACCCGCCGGATGCGACAGTTGGCGTGGATCTGCGAGTCAAAACAAAGAGTCAGTCCATTTTCCAGATGCTTTTTCCACCTCCAGCTTCACTGTCATGCAGCAGCCTGGATTTCCTTGGCTCAGCAGCTGGGGAAGAGACCTCACTGCCTCTCTCTGAATCTGGCATCAGAGGAAAAAATGTTGGCCCGTGCTCTCTGTGAGATACTGTCTCGGGTGCTGCAGGTTGGCTTAAGATGATTTGGGCAAGCGCCGGCACCTCCGCAAACAGAGATCTGCCTTAGTTGCTTAGAGGGTTCTTTGCTGTGAACCCACCTCTGCTTCTCCACTGGTATCAGCATTTGCCGGAACACTCAGCCTCAGCTTGCTGCATTTTTAAGGTTCCCTCTTCAGGGCCTCCCTGAGGTCAGGCACGAGAGGGTCCAGTCTGTGCTGCCTCCAGTATCAGCTGGCAGCGAAGGAATCGCTCCAGTCCCCGTCACGGGTATGTGAGGGGGCAGGCATTTCCCAGTTGCTTGCCTGTTCATCTCAGGGCAACCTCACGAAGAGCTGCAGCAGACCCATCACCCTAAGGAACAGGCATGCTTCGCACACAGGCATTTCTCAAAGCAGCACCTTGCCATGGAACAAGTTTCACGTCCTTAGCAGGAACAAACACTGGCTTAGCTCTGGTCCACGGGGTTCTCACCTGAACTCTCAGGGTCTCGATGTAATTTGTCCCGTAAGCCCGGCGCGTGAAGTCCGACAGGTTGAACTGGATCTGGTTCCAGCCATCGTCCAGCCGCATGGGCATGGTGCAGATGAAGGGCTTCACCCGAGTCGTGCTCTGGTAGTTACTCGCCCGGAAACGCCGGCGTACGTTCTTATCATCCAGCACCTGGGGCAAGGAAGGCCGGCTGCTGACCCAGGTGTCAGGGGCCCCCAGCTCCCTGAGACAGCAGCAGTTCTAGATTCAGGCTCTACCTGTCTCAGAGAGGAGTCCCCTTCTCCCACCCCTCCATTTCACACCAGAAGTATTTTTAATGCAAGAAATGGACCCATTTTCAGGAATACCAACAATGTGCTTGTGAGCTGACCGATGCCCCCATAGCAGAAGACCTGACACTTAAACAAAACTGTTTTGGGGACCACTTGCTGCCTGGGACAGAACTTGACCAAAGACTGCATGCTCCCTGGCACGTTCTTTACTGGTCCCTGGAGGGGCCTCCCCACTGCACACTCCTCACCTGCACTTCAAAAGTGAAGTATTTCTTCAGGTTTTTGATGATCATCACTAGGAAAGGTAGTTTGATGCCCAGGGTCTTCTTTGGGTCAGCAGGGCATGTGATGTAGGTCGTACTGAGAGGGACAGAAAAAAGCTTCAGGATCTCACACAGCACAAAGCCTGAGTCCCAAGTCTCTCCCTTGACCTAACGCAGTCTTGTAGGAAAAGCAGAAAGAGAGCTGTGATTGTAGGATCTCAGCAACAAACAGGGCTTCCCATAACAGGAGGGAGAGTTTCAGAGGTAGCTGCAAGGAGAACAAGATAAAAGGCCTGACGAATTCATTTTAAATCCCACTTTTCTCACTCAGGGCATGAAACATCTTCCTGGACAGCTTCACGTCCCCAAAGTCAAGGCCACATCAGCACTGTTTCTTAATCCAACCTCCTCCTACCCTTGACTGAACAGGTAGAGTCCTCCAGAGCATAGCAGAGGCCCTGCATGCTCTGTATGGTTGGTAAAACAGAGGTCATGAGCCCTAGAAGCACACGTCACGCCTGGCAAGTTCTGTATCAACACATCTTGGGAGGAAGAGAAGCCCTGGCTCAGCCTGCTTGCAGGAGAGGAGTCTCCGCTGCCCTTATAAGGAGCGCCCTGCTCTGAATCACCCCTGGAGAAGCCTTGGAGACGCTGAACCCACTCATGGAGCTGGCGTCTCCCTCCCCGGTCGATGGAGAGGTTGCTAAGTGAAGCACCATAAGCAACTCCTCTTATAAATCTCCCTTTGATCTCCTGCTGTCAGAAGGGCAGCTGTCACATGGGGAGACCAGCAGAGCAGACCTAATACAATAGAACATGCAGGAGACAGAGCACTGCTTTCTCAGTGATAGGTGGCACTGACCAGGTATCAGATAGAGCTTTCCCCCTAACAAGTGATGGAAAAAGAATGGGATTTTATTTTTATTTCTTATCCCTTAGCCCCACTGAGGATGACAGAGAGCTCTACGTCCAGGGAAAGGTGCAGTAACAGAGCCACAGAGAGGTATCGGTGATTTGACCCCAGATCATATCCTTCAATTTATTGACAAAGAGATTGTAGCAGAGTCTGAAGGAGACATCTGTTGGGCACTGATTCTTTCACTCTGCTCCATGGCCAAGCCCCCGGGGCACACTAGAGCAGAAGAAGATGCCTTCTCCTACCTGACATTAGTTCCTTCGATCTCCAGCACCAGCGACTGAATGTCATTGTCGGTGATTCGCTTGATGTGGCCGTTGCGCACCTGGACGAAGAGAGGGGCAGACAGCACAGACGTTACTTGAGAGGGAAACAAGCGGCACCCACAGCTCCACTGAGAGGCAGAAAAAGATTCCAGGAGGACCCTTATACATTCACTTGGCTCCTATTGTCCTGGACATCACTGTTTCCAAGGCTTTGATCACTGCCCCAGAGTGCCAGGACTCCAAACAAGAGTTTATGGACAGGCTGCATAGACACGGAGTGCAAGGCTTCCATCTATCAAAATACGCTACAGCGAACACAGAGACTGAAGCCTCTGGTAGAGGCCCAACCAAAGAAACTGAGAAGTGTCAGAGCAAGATCAAACTAGACTGGGATAACGGGTAACAACAACCTGGAGCAATATGGAGTCATGCAGAAGGCACCAGGCACCAAGGGGTCCTGGTCTCTCCTGCCAGGCATGGCTGACTACCTCCATGGAAAAAGCTGGTGAAAATTCTTCGTAACCACAGCACACACGAGCACGGAGCCATCATCTGCTCTGCTGAGGGGCACAGGGATTTGGCTACTCAGACACAGCCAGCTTCCCTACAGAGCACAGGGAGGCCAGGGCCGGAACCAGGAGCCAACACAAACTCATTTTTCTCCACAAGCAACACAGCTGAAGCCCAGGGTCTGAGGATTTATTTTTATTAATGAAGTACCTCACTTCCCATCAAGTTTATCTCCATTTAAAAGGCACTTTTGCTAATTAAGCCCTCTGCTCTTCCCCAGTGCTAGACCAGCAAATTGCAATGCTCCTTCCGGCTCCATGAATTGATTTCTTTAGCACCAATCACCGCTGCTAATATATTGGCTACATTAAGCTTCTAATGGGATGGTTCCAGTCAGGAGCTACAAAGTGATTTACAGGCTTAGCCATTAACCTTCAAAGTTCACATCCCCAGAGGGACCTACCTGGGTGACGTTGCATACATTTGCTGGAAGAAAGAGCTCAGCCTCGCAAGCAGCCCACCCCCTGGGCCTGTCTCTATGTTAAGCAGTTTCAAGAAAGCTCAGCTTGGATCACAGAGCTGCTGAGTGCAGCTTGCCCTGCCAGGCTGCTCTTAACTCCTCATCAAGCCCACACAGATAGTTCCAGAAAACATGAAGATCTGAAAGAGGATTCTTACAGGATAACTGCATCTCTCCTTTGTATCAAACGCAATTCCCATGGATTTACAGGTCTGTTCAGGGGAAAGCAACTGCATGAGGTCTGGATGAGTTGGGGTTTTTTGTTTGCTAAGTTTTTCTTTAATTAAAATCACTGGCCCAGCAGAAGCGCCACGTGCCTCTCTGTAATTGAGGTGCAGCTGGCATATGAGAGATGAAATCCTGGAAGCCACAGGGATACGGCACATGGACTTCACACTGGGAAATCACCCTGCCCAACCACCCAGCAGTGCCCAGCAAAACCTGCCTCCATGGCACATAAGACAGCTTTTACCAAGGGTAGCTTACATATCCACAGAGGAGAGAAGGTTCAGGTTTGGGCTTCTCCGGAGAGGACAGTAACAAGAACCAATGTGCTTTAAACCAATCAGTTAGCACTGTTTCTATCTGCAACCCTTTCCTTCCCCAGATTACAGGGACAGTGCAATGAAGCAAAAGAAGCAACCCTTCTGCCTCAGCATTTCCAGAGACAGGATGAAAGAGAGGAGATAAGAACAAAGCAGGGCCAGGCTGCAGCAGAACCCTTCCTCCCAGTCCCACCTAGCTTGGTGCAAGTTTTTGCGACCCACACGATGGCCCAGTTGCAGGGAGACAGTGGCCAGGTCACACAGGGGCCCTTCTGCACAGAAGCCAGCCTGTCTGTGTGCCTGCAGCCAGTGCTGGCAGGACAGACACACAGACATCAGGAGCATGAAACCCAGTGCCAGCCTTGACTTTCCAGCGAGATAAGGCTGAACAGCATCAGAAGCGCTCACTGCCAACAGGGGCTCAAAGCACTGCCCCCCAGGACTCCCTGGTGCCAGATGCCCCAGCTCAGCCCCTCAGCTCGCTCCAGAGCCTGGCTCCCCATCACAGGCTGAGCTCGCCTCCTGCCTGCCTCAGGGACCACCTCCCTGACAGGGGACACCCTTGGAGCACTTCTCTTGGCCCACCAGCCAATCTCTGTCACCACAGGTCAGTGTGGCACAGGGTGAGAGGGACAGTCCTGCTGCGCTCGCCATGGCTGCTCAGCAACAGCTCCCACTCTTCTGGGCTTCCCCCTACCTCATGGAAGACTAGATTTCAGAAAATGTTAGAAATCTAGACAAAATACCCCATGTTTCTACTTGGACAATATTTTCTAGCCACCTTAAGCCTAAGAAGGAGGATTTTTTGAATCTGGAGAAAAGGGTAATAGCCTTCTTAGAAAACAGAAGTTGTTAGAATGCCTGAAATCAGGATAACTGGGAAGTTACCCACTGGAAAAGCATTTTTTTTTTCAGATGCAAACCTCAGATCTCACAGGGTTTGGCGGGAGCAGCAGCTTCGCAGACAATCACGTCTGAGCAGATCTATTTCTTGGGGCTTCCGTTGCTGCTAGCAACGCTAGGCAAACGTAACAAAGACCAGAAGAAAAGCAGCGAGGAGCAACCCCCCCCAGGCCCAGCGGCCGGCAGGCAGGACGCCATGGTCCCAGGCCGACCTCTGTAGGCCCGCTCCCGCATCCTGGATGGGGCCGCTGCCCAGGCTACCGTAGGCACGGCCGTGCCCTCCCCACAGGCCAGGCCAGCACTTCTCAAAGCCAGTGGTGGGTCCAGAAGGGGCACGAGGCCCCTGTGCCACCTCCTTCCCCTCGGGAAGGGAGAGGGGGGTAAAACGAGAGGCAAGAGCAGGCGTTCTTGCTCTGGTGGCTCTGCTGTAGCCCCTGCTGCACAAAGGTTTGGGGAGGAGAAGGGAGCGGCTCACGCTGCTCTATTCAAGGTGCAGAGACCCGGGGCAACCCAGACAAGGATGCTGTGTGAGAAAACTAACGAGTCAGAGAGGGGCTGCAAGAGACAACCCCACCACAGTGGCTGCAGGGACTTGATCCTGGTCACGTTCATCAGGGAAACTGCTGTCTGCATCCTGGCAGCAGAGCACACGTTTGACGTTCAGACAGGTATCGAATGATAGCTGACCTTGCGTCCTCCCAAGAGCATCTGAAATTGCTAACGAGTTGACACGCCAGCAGAAGGGATATGGAGAAATTAGCAAGAAGATCAATAGGTTTGACAAGCTTTGTTCTGCAGAACAGAATCAGTGAGTCCCCTGGAGACTGGTCTGCATGTCCCCACTTGTCAGCTGGGGACCATGGTGGCAAGGTACTGCAGGAATAAACAAAGGACTCTGAACAACAAGGTGCTGGAAGGCAAACAGAAAACACCTTGCAACCAGGTCTGCAGACCAGGCACACACAGCCCTGGAAGGCAGGAGAAGACAGCATGGTCCAGCAGCTCCTGGCGCTCTGTGGATGAGGCTGAAGGAGGAACCTCTGCCTGCAGGGACAGCGGGACAGTTGCTGCATCCTGCCCAAGGCCTGGACACTTCAGCTCTGGGGCAGGATGCTGGTGGCCAGGACAGATCGGGCTTGTCAGGGGTGTGCTGCCAAGGCCAGCCCAGAGCTAACCCACAGCACCTGAGGGAGAAGGGAGGGAAGGACTCTATCCTACTACCTAGAGGGAGGTTACAAATGCTCACAACAGGAAAGGCTTCCAGTGCCCCATTTCTACACCTGTATCAAATGAAGAAGCCTTTACTTCACGCTGTCTCCATCAGCACGAGCAGAATATCCTACTAGAGTCAAACAAAAAGGGGTTTTCCCCATGTTACAAAAGCTTGAGATTCCCTAAGATCTGAAAAAAAACCAAAAACCAAAACCAAAAAAATCACTGTCTGCTGGTACTTTTTGCAAAAGGGAATCCTCATTAGGACAGGTAGGACTCAGCAATCAGGCATGGGAGAACATTAAATCTCCTGCTTCATTCTCGGCAAAACTAATTGTGTATTTTGTGCGCCCTTGAAGAGAGCAGCGATGGCTTTCTGCAAAGTTCTGTCTGCTTCCCCTGTTTCCAAAAATCCCAACCCTAACCCTCTCCTGTGGTGATGCTAGAGCATTCCTGGGATGGCTGGGTTTGGGCAAGTCAGTATTTTCCAATAAATAAATTACTAAACAAACAAACAAACCCACTGGAAAGATCCCTCACCATTTCTGGACATCTATTCCGTTCGTGAACACACTACCCAAGCCATCTGCAGCTGGCCCAGAAGGTTCCTGCACCGAGCCAGTGGCACCAGCAGCTCAGCACCCTGCTCACAGCAGGCCCTCAGCACCCAAACCATCAACGGCACTTCCCCATGCTGTAAGTTCAAGCAGTCTTCACACCACCCAACATGTGAGGCAGCAGCAGGAGCAAGATTTTCTACAGGGGCTGAGCGGGGCAGACAACACTCGCGTGCCATGGAGTAAAGACCTGAAGGACTCCTCTTAGCTCCCAGGCAGTGAGATGCCTCAAGTGCCACCCTTCACCTCCAGCTGCAAACACACCAAGGGTGTGTCAGCTCAGCAACTCCAAATCTGTTGCAAACCCAGCACCCCAAGTCCTTTAAATAGAAAGGTGAGGTGAAAGAGCAAGCCACACCAATATCCTCAGGCAGAGAAGTCAGCAAACCCACTCTGGTTTCACACCACACCTTTGGGAGCAGCAGGACGCTCATAACAAGCTCACCCAAGCTGGCTGCACTTCCTCAGGACAGACAGATCTCTGAGCGAGGAAGAGCACCCACACACAGCCCTGCTGCTCACCAGGGCGTGGGACTGTTGCCACCAGGCATTGCCAGCGGAGCCCAGCCACATGCAAGCCCTACAGCAGGCGATGCAAACGGCCTGCACCCCCAGCTGCTGCTCTCAGGAACAGCACTGCTAATTTTCTGTCAGACTTTCCCGGCCAATCCATCAACAATTGCACCCGGACAGACCACTGCTTGTGTCCACCCTGCACGTGGAGTTCCCCTTGGCCACCTCACCAGCTGCACCATCACAACAGCATCACCCTGCCCAAGACAGCTCACGCTGGAAGGGACCTCAGGAGATCTCCAGTCTAATCTCCACCTCCAAGCAGGGTCAACCCAGATTCCTCAGAGCCTTATCCGGTTTGGATACTCTACATCCCTTCGCCTAAGAGTCTTTAGCATGCCCCATCCTCGCACCACGCAAACAACCTGCTGATGCTTTCTTTAAAGTCACGGAGAATGGTGCAGAAGCCCTAAGGCAGGCAGAGGCACACAGCCAGGCTATGCGAGGCAGACCTGCGCTTGGCAGAGCTGCGTGGGTACCCTGTTGATGGAAAATGGGAAGCAGCAGTTCCCAGCACCTCCAAACCTGCTGATAAGTGCTCCCTGATGCAAGATACCTGGGAGAAGGCAGGGGACCCTCAACAGAACCACTCCAGAAACAGACAAAAAAAAGAAAAACAAAGATACAAAACATTCTTGACTTCTTGTACGTGCTAAAAGCCACCACACAGCCTACCTGTAAATACCCTTAGCAAGCCTGTTTAAAAAGACAAAAAAAGGGTCACGAGCGAGATGGGTGACACCCCATCCTCACTACACCCCACCACCGTGGGGAAGCCACTGTATACGGCAAAGGCTCTGTTTGTTTTCTGCTGCCTGTTTCCAGCATTTGATGCTTTTTGTAGCCTCTTGCAGTGTTGCATTGCCTGCCACCAGGATGGCACACATCCCCAGTGGGCTCTTGTGCTCAGCAAACACAGAGAAGGTAATTTTATAATCACAGAATGGTAGAAGTTGGAAGGGACCTCTGGAGAACATTGAGTCCAACCCCCCTGCCAGAGCAGGATCACCCAGGGCAGGCCACACAGGAACAGATCCAGGCAGGTTTTGAAAGTCTCTCAGAGAAGGAGACATCACCACCTCTCTGGGCAGCCTGGGCCAGGCTCTGCCACCCTCACAGTAAAGAAGTTTCTCCTCCTGTTGACGTGGAGCTTCCCATGTTCCAGTTTGTGCCCACTGCCCCTCGTCCTATCGCAGGGCACCACTGAAAAGAGACTGTCCCCTTCTACTTGACACCCACCCTTCGGATATTTGTAAACATTGGTCAGATCCCCTCTCGGTCTTCTCTCCAGATAAACAGCCCCAGGGCTCTCAGCCTTTCCTCATAAGAGAGATGTTCCAGTCCCTTCATCATCCTCGTGGCCTCCCTGGGACTCTCTCCAGTATTTCCCTGTCTCTCCTGAACTGGGAGCCCAGCACTGGACACAATACTCCAGAGGCGGCCTCCCTAGGGCAGAGCAGAGGGGGAAAAGAACCCCCCCTCTACCTGCTGGAAGCACTCTTCTTAATGCACCCAGGAGACCATTTGCCTCCTTGGCCGCAATACACATGACAACACATTCCCCTCAGAAACAAAAAACCCAAGGGAACCGAGAGGTCCCCGGTAACCCGGCACGCTCGGCTCGGGCATCGGCGGCCTGCCGAGAGAGGCGCCAGGGGGGCCCGGTCCCCAGCAGCTGCTCCCCGGCGGGACGCGGCCCCTTCCTCCGACAGCGGCCTGAGGCGAGCGGCCGCGCTGCTGCCCCCCGGGCCGAGCCGAGCCGGGCCGGCGCTCCCCCCGGCGCCACCTCACCTTCTTGTCCCAGATCTGGAGCGGCTTGCTGCCGATGCTGTACAGCACCGAGAGGAACCCGCTCTGGAACGTGTTCTTGAACATGCCGCGGCGGGCCGGGCCGAGCCGGGCCGGGCCGGGCCGGGCCGGGCTCCACTCTCCCGCCGCCGGGGCCGCCGCTCTGCGGAAGGACACGGCGGTTCCCGCGGATCCCTGCACGCCGCGGTTGGCCCCGCGTTTCCGGGTCGCGTCGCCGCCGTCAGCGGGGAACTACTTTCCGCGCGCCTCTCGGCCGCCGTCGGATCTACTTCCGCGCGCCCAGGGACGGGGTGTTGTGGGAGCGCGCGCGCTGCCATGGCAACGGCGGGGGGCGGGGCCGGAGCAGGGAGACGGGGCCCGGGCGGGGCCCCCCCGGACCGCAGCGGGGCCGCGCCGCGGGTTGGGCTCGGCGGCCCCGAACCCGGGTGGCGGGAGGGGGCCCCCGTCAGGCGCGGCCCGGGGCTGCAGGCGGGGGGCGTTCTGGTGCCGCGGGGCCTGTGCTCCGGGGACCTTCCCCAGAGGGAGTCCAGCAAGCACCAGCTCAGCTCCGTCCCCCTGCCTCGTTCCTAACGCGTGACAGTTTCCCCTGCAATTCACAGCCATCAGACAGAAGGCGACGCTTTGTTTTTCTGTCTCAACCAAGCATTTGGCTCACGGAGCATTTCTCTGTTTGGGCTCTGCTGCTCTGTCCTGTAGGCCTCTCTCTCTCTGCTGGTGGTACAAGACAGGAGTGCCCACTGGTTTTTGCTGCGTTTTGCTGCTTCCTTTAACCCAAAACTTGCTCCCAAGTTCCCAAGCTTCACATGTCCCAGCAGGAGACATCCATCCATCCATCCATCCATCCATCCCATCCATCCCATCCATCCATCCACCCATCCACCCATCCATCCAACCATCCATCCATCCATCCAACCATCCATCCCATCCATCCATCCATCCCATCCATCCATCCCATCCATCCACCCATCCATCCATCCATCCATCCATCCCATCCACCCATCCATCCATCCATCCATCCCTCCTCCCATCCTCCCCCTCCACCCCCGTGCCCATCAGCAGGCACACACACCTGTTGGAGATCTGGCTGACTGTTAATGCCAGCAGCACCTTTCAAATGTGAGCAACAAACGCTCACAGCTTAGCCCTGTGCCTGTGGACCTGCACGTTTGGGAAGCACTACTGCAAAGTGTGAGCACCAGAAAGCAGCCATTTCCTGTCTTGGATCTTCCAAGACATGGCCAGGCCCTTTCCTGTACCCCTGTGGCCAAGGAAAAGGCAAACACCTTCGCTGGGAGTGGAAGGGAAGGATGTTTCAGTCCCTCCAGGGCAGGGGGCATGTCCCACCCTCTGCCAAGCCATTTCCCAGGCCTCTGGTGCTGCCCAGGACAGAGCTGGCTGGAGCCACCTGCTCAGAGCTCTCTGCCTCTGCCATGTGCCAGTGCGGCTCTACCAGGGACACGCTGGTGCCAGAGGCTGCTGCCTCGTTATGTCAGAAACCACTGGGACATCTGGAAACCTCTGCTTTCCAGAGGAGCCTCCTGCGCACCAGCGGGTGTAGGAGGTTGTCCCAGTACTGCGTCATGGTGGCATTTCCTCAGATGGCATTTCAGGCCAGAACCGCTCTGTCTCCACGTGGAACTGGGCCAGATTTTGCGCTTGCTGATGCCAGAGATACCCATCATGAGGCAGACTGACCGTGGTTGAAGGCAGGGGCAGGAGAGCTCTCCAGCATGGCAGCGCTGTCAGCGCAACACCTCCAGCTTCTGCTCGATGGTCTGCACCGTGCAGAGACCCCAGCGTTGGGTCTCCTCCTGGGGAGAGGGGCAGCAGCTCCAGCTGCCTGGCTTGTTTGAGCAGGAAGGTGCTGACCTGTCCCCACATGAAGATCTGGATTTTGGGATTAGTGAAAAGAGGCATCTTTGCCTTCCTGGAGAAGCAGCAGCCCCCATGCCCAGGGATACAGCATAACCGGAGTGGGACGGCCATGCACATTGCTGGGAGTGGGGTGCAGACTCTGCTGGGGGGCAGCGAGGGCTGTGTCAGATCCAGCCCCTGCCAGTGTCTGTGGGGGTACCCAGCTCGGCACATGCAGCACCCAAACCAAGCACAGATGGTTTTTGCTCAAACAAATAAAGGTGCCTGAGGAATGAACCTCTGGAAAAAAACCCCTTTCTTGAAGGCAAAAAACCAAAGCAGCTTCCCATGGGTGTTGAGACAGATGATGTGATGTGGCTGCAGATGCTTGACCTCCACCAGCTGCCACTGCTTGAGCCAAACCGGTGTCACTGTCCTTTGCTGATTCTGCTTGGTGATTCTGCAGTTGGGATTCACAAAACTCCTTGCACGCGATCACACAGGCGGGCAGAGCCCCGTCCCTGCTGCATCCATGGCCCAGTTGCCAAGGGACCATTTATTTGTCCAGGAAATAAATCTCTGTGGCACAGGGACACTAGCCAAACCCAGATCATCTCCAGAAGCAGCCCTTATCTGAGCATGAGCAAGAAGCAGCGGCGTAAACACTGTACTACTCTCAGTTTTTATGCTGTTTACTCACTCCTTTTAAGTTGTTACTGCTTTCAGCTCCAGCCTAGCCTCCAGCAGAAAGCTTTATCTGTTGGAATATGTTCATCCATGTGCTCTGAAGTAACTGCACTACCACCAACCCTCGTCTCTCACTGCATGTCTGCAAAGAAACATGCTTTCTCTTTTTGTGAGGGGTACCTTGATGATATGAGTGGGGCCTCATATACAGCCTTACTGGTGTGAAAATACTTCTGAGTACAGACAGGGCCTTGTAAAACTGAGGAGTCTTAACAGGAACAGCTTACATGATACCCATTGCCCCTCTTCCTCGTCCAGGCGTGTGCAGGTCAAAGGAGAGGACAGAAGCAGAGAAGCCCAATTAGACGTGAACACACATTAATAGTCAAGGGAGGCATTCAGAAAGAGGCCTCTAGGAGATGTATTTCAATGAGACTCACCCCGATGTTATCCACCTGGAAGATCGCTAGGAAGATGCTGATGTGTGACATCACTCCTGTTCCCAGTTCCTAGGGTATAAAGGGATTGGATTTTGGGGACTAGGTGGAGGAAGAGGCCCATCCTGAGGTGAGGTTGTCTGCTCCAGAAATAACTGTGTACGAAAGCATTTCCTGCCTTTCAGAGTTCCCAGCAATCCAATGCTTTCAGAGGAATGAGATCTTCAGGAAGCTCCTGAAACTTTGCTCCTCTGAAGTTTCACATTGCTTGGTGCAGTTACTAGAGCAAAACATAGCAGGCCTCTCCAGTATCTCCAAGCTTGTGCTTGCCTTGGAGCACACAATCCAGGTTCACAGCCTGGGAAATCCTATCCTGCACCATCTTCCTCTCAGCTTAAGCCATTGCTGCAGAGTAGATGACTCCTGCTGGCTGCATGTTGCAGTGGACCAGCTGAAAGGTCACAGCAGCTCTTGGATGTGTGACCACACTACAGGGACCTCAGTTTGGCATATGCTTTCAGTGCTGCTGCTGCCCAACACGTGTGGACCTCGGGTGGATTCCACCATGGGCTTTTCCCTGCAGGGGCAGGTTCTCATCACTGGCCAGATCTACACTGGCCAAAAAAGCAAAAGTTTTTTTGAATTTAAGTGCCAGAGATCAGCACAGCCCTGGGTACCATGGGGCTGTCATTACACTGTGCCTTGGCAATGGATCAAACCCTGCCTTGCAGCACCAGTAGCTTGAACTTACCTGATGTACAAGTCCACATCTGACCCCACACTGGCACATCTCCAGGTGTGATGCCCACAGATGCGGTTGGCAGATTTCCACCTGTACCGCTCACGGGCTTTGTGTGAGGACTCACTCCTGCATTTCCACTTCAGCCACTGCCCAGGGCTGGGTGACAGCAGCATGGTGTGGGCAGGAGCCCATGGCTCACATGACCTCAGCCAGCAACAGGTCTATCTCTCCCCATCAAGAGCTTTGTCTCCGAGGTACCCTCAGCCTAGGCAGCTTCAGTGAAAGGAAAAACGGTGGTAGGGAAAAGCACATGGGCAGTGAAGTAATGGGACATGGGAAGAGAGGTGGCCATGTAAAAGTTGTACTGAGTCCAGCTGGAGGTTTTTAGACCAGAGTTTCAAGTGGCCTGTTAACATCTAAGATCAGGGCACAGATTGGATGACCACCAGCATTGCAGCCAGACTCTCCTGAGAGCTGCCAGTGAAGCACAACATAGGGGAACTCCTGTAATGCAGAGGCCCACAGGCAGGAGCTCCAAGCTTAGGGCTTTGCAAGGATGGTTCTGGGGAAGAGGAAAGTCTCAGCCCAGGAAAGATGGAAGAGATGGGAGCTCCTAGAGTGCAGAGACAGAGCCGTGCCCAAGTCCCACAGGCTGGGAAAAGCAGGTACCAGCATTAGCACTCAGGCCACCACCCAGGCAGGCACCTCTGGAAGAGCGTGGGGGCCTAAGAAGGGACAACCCAAAGATGGCGAGCTGCTCCTTTGCCTCTGCCTGTCCTGAGTTTGTACAACCAGTTCCTCCTGCTCTCCTCGCCCAGGCTGTCCCAGCAGGGCACAGCTCACGCTCCAGCATCCTGCCATGTGGCCAGTCCTGTCCCGCAGATCCCTCCCCACTGAATACTCCTTGTATGTTTCTTTTAAAACTTTTATTCAACAATATAGAATTCTTTTAATTATCATACAGAACTGTCCAGCGTGACACTACACCCCCTGACACCCTCGTGCTCTGTCAACCGACAGGCACAAGCTGGATAACCGTGGTCCAGGGAAGAGCCAGAACGGAGGAAGGAACAACCAACAACTGCTTTGCACACCCTTCACATTTCCACGCTTTCTGGGTCGGGAAGAGCTCAACAAGGAACCAAAGGCAGAAGAACCTTTAACACTCGGAGGGAAGGCGAGTGCCGTCCAGCCAGGTGTGCCGCCCCGCTCTCACCCTGCCCGCGCTGCGCAGTCTGCCCTCCGCGTCACTCTACACGCGCCGTAAGACACTGGCTTTGGTTCTCATTCTTATGGAAATGGGGAGCAACAGCATCAGACCTGAGGAGAGACCGGAGGAGGGAAGTGAGCATCACGGGGCGCAGCCAGCTCCACCAAGCTCCTCTGGTGACAGGTGCCGAGGAGATGGCTGGGCACGCTGCCCCGCGTCCTACCACCCCGCGCCCAGCCCAGCCACATCTGCCAGGCCCCTTGGCATGTGGGGACAGTGGGCGATCCTCAGCCGGCTTTAGACAGGGGTGGCAGAGTGGGAGGGGAAGGCAGGGCTGATGAGCAAGGCAGGGGAGAGACTCAGCCCAGTAAAGCAGCACTTTCACAGGCAGCCAGACACAAGTTTGGACTTTATTCTCCCCAGGCCCCTGTGTTTGGGCTCCCTCCACTGCCACAAATATCTCCTCTAGTCCCATTAAAGGCTCCCATTGTGCCACAGCACACTTGCCACAGGCAAGCTGGGGAAGCTGCTTACAGTACCCATCTCCTACCACATCCCTCAATGGCCACTGTGGTTCTAGTTTTGAGCCTTTCCTCTTGCAAGGCGCTCAGCTAAACCTGTGCTCCACTTCTGCAAGAAACCTGGGGCCAGGCCAGCTGAAAGGCCAGGATGTGCACCAGGACTCTCCCAACTTGCATACGAAGATGCATATTGCCCAGTCTCCTTCCCTCCTAGGGACAAGACAGTGTCTTCTCCAGCTCCTGGCTGTCCCTGCAGGCAGGCTGACACTTTGCTAAGGTCCAGAGGATTCCTTCTCTGAGTGCTGGAAGGGCCAATGGGCGCAGAGAGGAACTGGTCTGAGCTGCAGCCCAGGAGACTCCACACCCTCCCATTCCAAGGCTATGCTTGTGCAGCTACTGTGGTTCCCTCTGGGATGAATCTGTCACAGCCCATTCCACCCTAGAGCAGGGTGGGGAGATAAGAGCAGTGCAGGTTGCTCCAGCCTCACTGGTTACCAAGACCAGGGAAAGTCATTCAGCCATTTCACTTGCTGGGAAGAACATTTCTCTGCCTCTGCTTGAGGGTACCAGGAAATTATTTCTGACTCAGGCTTACAGAACTGATACTTCCTGAAGCACCACCTTGAAACTCTACCATCAGGTTTGGGCACTGTCAAGCACTCCTATACAACGATCAACATTTTTCATCTATCAAAACGCTCACACTGAACCTGTTCTTCTCCCCCGTGCCTCTTCTGCATTGTCTCTTCAACAGAACAGCTGACAATGCCAACATACAAGAGCTGGAAAACCAGCAATTTTCCCCCATAACAAGTTGGACAGGCCATGAGAAATATCTACTCCTGCCTCTTCTCAATGCAGCAATATAAAACATGTTTAAAATCAATTGATATTGATGTTAAAATCCCAAACCAACCCTGCTGGGATCAGCACAGCTAAGGAGCACAAGAGACGCCCAGGTCTCTCACGCCAGGCAGCCTGTAGGTCAGGCAGATGGAAGGACAAAGGGCTGGAAACAATCACCAAAGCCTTCAGCAGCATCTGCAGGATGCCAGGGCCCCGTGGCACGGCAGCACCACCTTGGATGACTCCTCATCCCAGACACTGGTAACTGATCTCGTGCACTGGTCACATCCCAGGGTGGAAGGAAGAAACTATTCCCTGTTCAGCACCTCTTTAGAACAAGCCATCCAGCCAGGTTGAGAGGAGACAAGCATGGGGCTACACACGTGGAGAACACCAACTCCCAGCCAGGCAGCAGTGACTTCTCTGACCAGCCATGTAACGGACAGTCTGAGAGGGGCAGCTCGGGCACTGGCTGTTTGGAGGCCAGTGCACTGCACCAGCCGACTCCCGGGCTGCACCCAAACCCTCGCGCTGCCTCTGCAGCCCCCAGGAAGCAGAGACTGACACAGGGAAACTCTTCAGCGTGAAGAAATGCAACCAAAGACTAAGAGATCCCAGAATACTCAGACAAGAGGGGCTGGAAGAGCCAACCTGATCCCTCCTGGAGGAGGCAATCCCTTCAGCTCTCACTCTTTCTGGCTATCCCATAGATTGGAGACGGCAGACATTCAGACGTATAGATATTTATTGGTTTCAGTGAATTATACAAATGGATTGACCTGCTATCGATGCCAATAGAACTTTATTGGAATATGGAATGTAAACAGATGTTTCAAATAGAAACATTGCAACCTTATAAAAAATTAACTATTTCAACAATGCCGCAGAAGGAAATTCTGTGTTTAGGTGCTGGTGGGAAAACACTATCTCCAGCTTCTAGGTTTGAGTGTCACCAGAACCACTTGATGAAGTTACACACAGAACAAGTAGAGGAGGCAACTGTGAATTGTGGGGCTATAAAGCCATCGAGGGATCTGATGAAAGAACCCGCAAAACGAACCCCCCCACCCCCCGCTACAGGATCGGCACCCCAGAATTCAACAAACAGCTGGCTTTGTTAAAAAACTGCGTGGGATCCCAAGTCCCGGATCAGTAGCTGCACAGCCCCCTGCCTGACCGACCATGCCACCGTTCACTGAGCCTTCCCCCTCCCTGTGCTCTCCTCCCCGGCCTCCTCTCCACTCCTCCATCCTGCGGTGCTGGATTGAACTGCTCCAGAGCAGTGCTCTGGCACAAGTCCGTGTCTGGCATGAATTTTCATGGGAGCCACGTCATGAGGTACGTGGTTGCACACCTATCACAAGAAATCTTGCAACACTGACTTTCCTGAGCTCGGTGGGAAAGTCTGGATAGTCCCTCCCCTCTCCTGTCACAAGAGCAGCCCTCACATTCACAAATTCCCAAAGCAGGTCTATTGAGTTTCTTCTCAGAGCGAGCCTTTGTCAAACACACCTGGAGGGTGGAATCTCACCTCTCACCAGCAACCTGGATCACTGCCTTCCTTTTAATGCTCTAAACCAATCCTGAGATGCTACTGGGTTTGTGGGTTGTTTTTTGCTGAACCTCCCCCCTCCCCCCAACTGTCCTGGCATTCGCAATTGAAACTGGAATTCAAGGGCCAAATTCAAGCCCAGAGTGAGCAGTAGGACTCAGACCTCAAAACAGAGTTGCACCTGCTGACCCCCCGCCTGAATTTGGTTTATCCAGTGTACAAGTCAGAAAGGCATGTTTAGAAAGAGGCATGCTAAGGGCTGATGGTGGAACAACCAATTTGTCCCCACCGCCACGGTGGGGAAGGCTGGACTGAGAAGGAAGAGAAGGATCCATAGAGATGTGAACCAGAATCAGTTGTGTTGAGCCCTGGGGATATCACTACATGTTTAGCTCTTGCAAGACCATTTGCCCAGGGCTTTGGTACCACAGGGTTAGAGATACATTAACCACAACCACCAGAGAGGAACTGAGGTTTATGACCCCCCCCACAGGTTAGATTTCTGCCAAGTATAAAGGGGAAGGGAAGGAGGGGGGGGTCCTTGGTTCTTTTCCCTTCACTGTGTGACCGAAGGTTTTGCTTTTATTTGTAAACATCTTGAATTACCCGTCGTTTTCCAGTCTTCATCGTGCTGTTGTCAGGCCACTGGAGAGCACAGCGTTTTCTGAGCTGGGCTGGGACTGCTCCTTCACCACTGGATCTGCAGGAGACACAGACCGGGCAGGAAGGGGAAACAGCATTTAATGAAGAGGAAGCTCCACCCTGGAAAACCCTTCCAGAGAAACTGCCCTGAAAACCCATAGAGCTGCTCAGGCAGAGTGGGGAGTCGAAATTTGCCCCCACAACCCAAGACCCCTGTCTCCATCCTGGCTGGCCCAGCTTCTCCATGGACTCACAGAAATAGGGGTGCTCCATTGCCTCCTTAGCGGTCAGCCTCTGTTGATGGTCATATCGCAGGAGCTTGTCCAGGAGGTCTAGGACTTCAGGACTGACCAGGTGCCTGTTCTCACTGTGGATGAAGTTCTCCCAGCGCTTCCGGGAATGCCTGCAAAAGGAGACATAACTGACCAGCTCTGACCAGCACAGCAGGAGTCAGGAGGTCCCAGGGGAATCACCTGCCACTACCTACATCTGAGAAGAGCCGGTTGTGCCAGACACTGCCTACAGCTCTTCTTTGCACAAGCTACTGCTCAGCAAGCACTTGCAACGAGGGAAAACTCTCTTCTTTAGGTACACAATGCATGGATGCCCTACACCTGGGAAAGGTACAGTATCGCACATTCCCTTCTGTCTACAGGGACAACAGCAGGCAGGGTGGCACCCTTGGGACCAGGAGTGCTCTGGCTTGCCAGCCAGCCTCATGGATGCTGTCCTCACTTTATTATCTTGTCCTTTTAGGAAACCTCAACTGGGAGACTTGAGTGTGAGCCCTCAGCCCACATCCACTCCAGTGTCTACATCTCCACTTCTAGGATGTCAGTGAGCAGAAGAAAGAAACAGGGGATAGCTCATGGACCATGGGAGAGGCAAAAGGAAAGAGCCTGCATTTCAGTGACCGCCTGAGATGACATGAGCAGCCAGACGGGGGTCCTGCAGGCAGCACTGTGACCCAGAAGATCAAAGTGGGCCTTTGCTGAGTCCTTCAAGGGGATGGACATCAGTTTTTCTCCCTCTCTGTGTTACGAGATAAAAAGACATCATTTCACTTCTCTACTTACTGGCCCAGGATATCATTGAAGTGCGGGTCCAGTTCTATGTGGTACTTCTTGAGATACCCATACAGCTCGTCTGTGCCCAGGACCTTTGCAATGCGAACCAGCTGGAACAAAAGGCATGTTGAGAGAGAGCAGAAAGGCAGGCCACCACTCTTCTGCAGGTTTTGCAAAAGATTAGATCATCACCCTCTTAGATTTTTTCTGCCCAAATCTAAGAGCCTTCCTTCTGGAAACATCCCAGATGGAAGGAATACCTCCCATGAAACTTGTTTTTGCAACACGTGCAGAAAACAACTCTCCTACACTAGGCAGTGAAGCATAATCCCAGATGGCTTAACTAAGCATGTAGCAACATCCTCCCAGTGTGGTGGTCCAATTCCCAGAACCTCCCCACTATACACCCAGAGATGAGGTGCTGACAAACGTCCCATGAAATAAGCCAGGTAGCAAAGTCTTTACTTGGTCATAGTTGTCCTGGCCGTGGAAGAAGGGCTCCTTTCGGAAGATCATGCTCGCCAGCATACAGCCTAAACTCCACATGTCTAAGCTGTAGTCATACATCTGAGTGGACAAAGGAGAAGTTGTCAGAAAAGGCGTGCTCACCACTGTCTGGCTCCCCAACCATACAAGCAACCTCAGGCTTTTCACTTGACAGCCAGCCTCCTTCCAAACCACATAACGCCCTGGCAGGCAAAATCAGACAACCTATCAAGGGAGCCAAAGTGCAACCACAAGTGGTATCACTGGCTAGCAAGGAGGAGGCAGATTCTTACTTGGTAGTCCACAAGGAGCTCCGGTCCTTTGAAGTACCTAGAGGCCACACGGACATTGTATTCCTGAGCTGGATGGTAGAACTCGGCCAGACCCCAGTCTATGAGCCGCAGCTGAACATGCGATAGAGAGACAGAGTCAGGAGATGCTCTCAGCAGTGCTCTCGTCAGGATCTTCCCTTCCCCCTCACACCAGCTGGTGGGGCAAAGCCCAGCTTAGAGAGCTCCTCTGCCTCCTGAGTCCAAGCACACTGGTACTGCTGGGCAACTGGCTCCTTACCAGTACAACTGGCCAGAGCAGACAGGTCACTGCATATTAAGGAACAGGCAAAGCCGGCTGCCTTAGCCCACTGTTCAGACAGGCCAAAGGCAGTGTTGATTTTAACTGAGGGCTGAGAGCAGGAAACTAGATAGAAGTGGGGCCCAACACATCCTGCAAGACAGGCCATCTCCTCCACAGCTGCAGGGATGGACAACCTGCCCTGTTACTGAAGGACACTGGGTCTAGTAAAGAGTTTTCCCCCTCCTTATAAACCTTGCCTTGCCTGTACAGCCACCACTGATTGACAAGGAGGGACCCGTGTGAGGAAGCCACTGCAGGACAAGCAGGCTGTACTACAGGAGGAGCTTACGTTCCCTGGGTAAAAATATGCACATGTATTTCAGAAAAGGCTGCCCTTCTTCTGCCCAGGGCCTCTGCACCCTACTGCCACCCTTCCTGGGTGGAGATTAACTGCCCAGAGCTGCTCCTCTCAGCAAAGAAACCCAGCGTGGTTGGCTGGTGGAGAAGAGCAACATCCAAGCCATGGACTCCCACTGCAGTGCTCCCCAGTGGGACTTTGTCCATCTCAAGACACAGGCACAAGTGAAGGGGATCTGGTAAAGAAAGGTTAAAGGGGTCAGTGCAGCTGCCCAGGCTGTGGGGACAGAGACACAGTTTCAAGTTTCCCTGAAATAACCTTGCTTCGAAGCCCTGGTGCCCCAGTACCTTTTTCTGTTGGTGGTCTATCATGACGTTGTGGGGTTTGACGTCCCTGTGCATGATCCCCATGCTGTGACAGTAATCCAGGGCCTGGCAGACACACGCACACACGTTAGACACGTCTGTAACCACAGGCACAGTATTAACAGCACAATAGACAGCTCTCGGCCAGGAGCAAGAGTGCTCCATTCAGGAGGAAGTGCTGCAACCTTGGCACAAGAAACTGGCATTTGACAATGAAGCGACAAGCTAGCAACAGAACTGTATTGATTTCATGTCCTCCTGCAGTGACAGGGCCTGGAACCATGTTCTCTGCATAGTCTTTCAAGATGATGCTGAGAGGTGTCCCACCTGGTGGCAAGCCCAATGCTGCACCCTGGGTAGCCCTGTGCTCCCTAGGTCACGCTCTCTTCCCCAGAAGGGGATTATTCTTACACCCATACAGTTCTATGGCTTTCCAGTGTAGTTTTCTACCTGTGCCCCAAACCACACTTGAGCTACAAAGTCACCTCTGCCCTGCTCATTTAAGCCAAAACGGCACTGATGAAAGGCAAGAGACAGCACACAGGGAGGGCAATGCTGCTTAAAGCCTGAAGGCAGGAGCACACATGAGCTCTCCAGCTCCATGACCTTGCAACACTCCCCCCCCACCCCTCCCCATGCAGCTGTTCCCTTGAGCAAGGGGGTAGGAATGTTGTTTTCTCATCTCCAACGGGGAGGGAGATCCATCCATCAACATCTAGCCGATGCTCTGACATCTCTAGCAGCAGGGAGACAGGGCGTGCAGCCTGTGGTCACTCAATATCCAAGACATCAGTGCCAGGGAAGTAACACTGTCCTTGAGCCCCTGCTGCAGTGGGAGGCACAGGAGGCAAGAGCTTCCACCACAGCAGCATCTCAGGGTACATTCCTGCAATGACATGTGGCCTCTCAACCAACAGGAGTGGTGGTCCTGGGATCTCCAGTACAGGAGACCTAGAACAGGGTGGTCACACTGCTTCCAGGGATGAAGCTGCTCTTGCTTGTCCCAAGGCTGGATCACTTAAACCTCATCACTCCTCCCACTCTAATCCCAAGCTGTCTCAGGCTTCCTCCAACCTTCCACAGGAAGGTGTTTCCTTTACATACAGGTGCTGCAAGTTTAGGGGTGCAGAGAAGCAAGCCTCCCTCAAGCCCACTAAATCTGTTTCAGGAAGCCTCCTCCTGCAGTCACCAAGTCCTGGAGCTCAAGGTGCTTTCTCTAGCCTCTCCCATTCATTTCCGGAGGCAGGGGACCTGCACAGTGACAGCCAAGTACTGAGGCCCTGCCAGGACCTTACACAGCCAATCTGCTGCTCCAGGTCAGCACAGAACAGCCCTGGGATCAGCTGAAACCTGTCAGCTCACCCTAAAGCTCTGCTGTCTCCTACGACTTGCAGCTGGAGATCCCAGAAAGGCAGTGCAGCAGACCCTCTATACAGCTCCACGAGCACTTCTGTGGGGAGGTGCAAGCTAGGCCAGTGAAGAGGAGATATTTGGGGCACTCCTTGCCCTTCATCAGAGGAGCAGAGAAAGCTTTGGCTGGGAGGTCTCAAAGAAAAAGACCACTGTCATAACAACATATAACTGCCAGCATAATCAGATTGGTTCCTCAAGATCCATCTATGGGGTTCTTGTGACCAGTGGGCACCGAGCTGACCAGCTTGTTCCTGAAGTGTCCTAGATCCTCCACCCAGAGGCACAGGGATCTAAGACCAAGTGGAGAGAAGTCACCTTCTGGGACTGCATTTGAATACTGCAGCAGAAGGAAGTCTGGAGCTGGAAATCCCTCTCTTCTGCTCTCCCCAGCATGCTAAAGAGTCCCCAGTTCCCGCAGCCCTGCAAACACCTCTCAGTCCTTGCAAGGCTCTGTCTGGGAGGGAGCTGATTTTCTTCATAGCAGCCCAACGGTGCTAGAGACACAGGGAGACCAAGCACAGCCCTGCCTGGCTACTAGCAATCACAAATGCCTCACAGAGAAAGAACAGACCCCAGAGAATCAGACTTTGGAGGTGACAAAAGGTCCCTAGTTTGGCTTGAATACCCCACAGCAACAAGCTAGGTAACCAGATCTCTTCCCAAATCCTCCCAGGTTATGAGGTGTGGATTCCACATTGAACATGAGAGAAGTAACCCCTTGATAGCGCTGCCCCGAGAGCTCTGCTACTGCCTCTCTCATTCCTGGTCTCCACATCCAGACTGCCATGTGCAATGCCACTCACCTTCAGCAGCTCATACATATAAAACCGAATATCAAAGTCTGTCAGGATCTGGTACAGTTGCTGAAACAGATTTGGGGAGGGAGGGAAAAAAAAAAAAAGAGAAACAAAAAATAAATACTCTGGATTTGGATTCATTTTGTTTCCTGTGCCCCCACTCACTAATCCCGCTCCAGATCCCCTGTGACCGCTGCCACTCCCAAGGGCTGTTCTGGTCTCAGACCTGCCAGGGAAATCCAGAAAGGACACAAGAGCTCCCATCAAATGCTACTGGGATCACTCGGATCTGTCACAACTTCTTTCCAGCAGGAGACAGGCAGGCTCTCTGTCCAAGGAGAAGAGAACAAGCCCTTCAGAGCATGCTGGAATTGGCACAGATGATCTTGACTCTTTCTTCACACCCAAAGTCATCACAGTGACTTGACAACATGGATAACAGCATTCAGAGCAGCAGGCTGGGAACATATGGGCAAGGCTTCCAAGTGCTCAAGGTGGGGCAGGAAAACATTAACCTAAAGGGCATGGGGTGAGGAAGCACAAAGGGCAGAGAGAGCCTCAGAGCCGTGGGGGCTCCCCCCTAGTCCGGGATAAAGGCTAATGCAACTCAACACCACAGGAATGCTTGTGGGGCCAAGGAGAGCACGCTCGGGGTTTCAGTGAAGTGCTTGTTGCCAGCACACATTTGCCACCCTCCTCTCCTCTGTGGCCACCTGTGCCTACTCATGCGGAAGTGCCAAAGATCCAGGGTGCACTTTAACCTGCACTGTGCCACCAGCACCGTCACCCGAGAACTCACCATCCTGCTGCTCCCACGCCAGGTCACAACTGGCCCCAAATTTGCCTTCTGCTCTATATCCGTCATTGGCAACGGTGCCAGCCCAACCCTCTTGCACTCTGCACTCATCCAGGAAAAGTAAGGTGAGATGCCAGGGCAGAGTAAGGAAGGATATTGACCGGGCAACAGTAGGACCAGATCACTCTGGCCTTTTGAACAGACAAGGATCAACTCACAGCTCAGTTGAATCACCGATTGCATCAGCACTGAAGCCAGCTGCCCATAACAGGCACCACTTGGCAGCTTTGGGAAAAATCCCTGAGCAAGGGATTGAAATTCACATTCCAAGAAAGCAGCTCTGGCCTCGGATCCCCTCCAGGCCCATGCTGAGATCCTCAGGATCCTGCCTTATTTCAGGCCAGCTCCCAACAGCCCCACCACCCCCAGTACTGCTCTGGGAAATAGTTTGACAACATACAAGTGTCACTTACACATGTGGGACTTTAACAGCCTCCAGGACACAAGCTGCATTGTATTCTCATGGGCTGGGATGATCCTAACACTTAGGAGCAACCCACTGAAGCAGACAAGTGAGCAGGGAGCAAATAAGACATAGCCACAAGCTACGGCAGGGATAGATTTCCTGACTCGGTTGCGCATGGCTCTGATGCACAACCCAGGGTCAGCAGAGGACAGCTGAGCCCTTCCAGGAGTTTCTTTCAATGACTTGTGTAGGTAACAAACAACATGGGTGGACAGAGATGCTTAAAACATGTCTTTCTGGGAATCACCACCCTGTTCAGCTTCACCTGGCAACACCAGTACACCCTGGGGAGGAGGAAGGCAGGACAGGCAGGGGCCGAACAAGACTAAACCCCATCTTCCCCATTCCCTGGCTCTTCTGCCTCTTGCTGCCTGTATGCATTGCTGGGATGGAAGGGAGATCACAATGCTTTCACTTCTCCGACTCATAGCCTTCAGCAGCGGCGGTTGTTGGGCAACCAGCTTACAACAGGCTTCCCAAGAAGAGCTGCCTGCGAAACCAGCACCTCTCGCTGTGCCGAGGCCAACGGCGTAGCCAGCAGTGCCCAGGCTCCACTTGCTGGGGGGAACAGTCCCTGCAGGAGCGTGCTCAGCCCCGCTGCAGGCAACTGGTAAATACGGAAGGTTTCCACTGCAAGAGGGTCCCACACAGCAGCTGCCCCAGGAAGGCTCGGACAGTGGGCTCCAAATCCCCTTTGTGCAGCCTAGCAGGGGAGAGCAGACCCCCCTTCACAGACCTGTCCCATCATCTGCTCTTACAGCTGGCTCTTTGGAGTAAAACAATCAGAAACATCATTGTGGGGATCACTTAGACCCAGCTCAAACATCTGCCCAGCTAGCTGCCAGCACTCAGCATCGCTTGGAGACCCGGGCCAGTTGTCCTCTGTATGGAGCACAAGGAAAGGCTAAACTCACCCACAGCCAGCCTCTCCCACTCCCCAGCTTCCAGGGAGATTTTGGTGCACATCACGTAACCAATGATAAACTAATGCCATTAGTGCCTGAGGAGGCAGAGACGTGCTCCCCTCTCCATGGGGCTGACAGGAGTTAAACGCTTATTCTTTTCCCTCGAGTGAGCAGCACAGCTGGCTACGTGCAGCAAGCCGCATCTGCAAGGCAACAGGGTGGCTGCCAGGAGCCATCAGAGGAGACAGACGCTGCTTTGGGGTGCAGCAGCAAACAAAAGGAAACAGCTCCCAAAGCATCCTGCCCCCGGCAGCCACGCAAGGGAGGTGAATCTTTCAAGACTTCTGCATTGCCCATGCAGGGGAACCTATTTTTTTCTTTTAAACTAACCTTGGATGTACAAGGATAAACCACGAAGGATAAAACCCCTACACGCACCTGGCCTGAAAATTCACTCGGGTGCAGGTGAAGTGGAAGATCAGACTCAAAAGCCTGCCCTCACAACTCCAACAAGCTGAGCATCCTAAAGCTGCCTTTCATTGCTCACCCTCCCTGCTCACCTCCTCTTCTTCAGCTACAAACCTGCTAGTGTGTGTGTGTGTGTGTTTTAAGAAGGGCCGAGCAAACCCCACCCAGAACTGCTCCTCCAGACCTGCCTCTGCTTGCTTCTTTCCCGAGGGATTTGCCTCTTCGGGGCGATGAAAGGCACAGTGCCAGGTACGCTCACAGGCTACACAAAATACGTGACAGCGGAGGGTGGCTAAAGGACAGGCATCTTATTTCTAGTTTGAAGTTGATGAGCAAAAGACATTTAATTTCACTGATGGTTACTCCACTGGCTGCATGGCTCTGCACTGCAGTTAATATTTAAGGTAGGTGACTGTGGGCAGCTTAAATGCTCACAGATGATAATACAGCAGATCTGAAGAGAAACACTAGCCCCATACACAAGCTGCCATCCTCCCAGAGTGGAATACACGTTAGTCTAGTTCCAACTCATCATCCCTGCAGGTACAGAGCTGTCTCTTTCCAAAGGAACTCAGACGGGTAATTTAAGAAAATGTAATCAGCTCTAGGGAGGTATCACCTAAGTTTCCTGTTTATAACATCATTTAAAAATAGCCAAACCATGTGGAATACAAGCTTGTGCTTCCGATCCAGAACTGTCCACTGGCCCCCCAGAACTGCAGCTTCTGCCCATGCCCAAGCTGAAGAAACCCAGCAGGCATTTCCATGGGTGCACGAACATGAACAGTGTCCTGACATTTGAATGGGCAAAGGGGTGAAAGTATTAACATTAAGCAAGAAATAATAATGTTGAAAGAAAGAAACTGCCAGAAGGGAGACAACTGAGGATACATCCAAGCTTCTAAGCAACTGCTGCCAACAGGACAGAGAATACCCATGGTCCTGTAAAGCAGTCAGCAACTGCCTGCTGTACACAAAGTACTCTGGGAACTCCCTCACACACCCCGAGGGTGATTTGACAGCAAGATGCACGCTGCTCATCAGTGCTCCTGAATCCAGAAGTCAATGCAGAGATGGGCAGATCAGCAGCAGCCACCTCAAAACAAAGGAAAAAGAGGTCCCTGTCACCAGGGCTATCTCATGTGGCACTTAAGTCCAGCAGAATTTGGCTGCCCGAAGAGATCAGGACTGTGGAACAGAGGGGGCAATGACTTGAGTGCTCTCCAGCTGTCTCATGTATCGAGGTATAGGGCAAGCTAAGACGCAAACAGTCTTATCCACTCTGTGCTTTTGGCTCAGCAAGGGCAGTTCAGAGCAAGGGAAGAGACAGCCTGGGAGCCTCTGGGCACAAGAAGATATCCACAGGCACCTGCAAGTAGCAGCAGCTCTGTAATCTGCTAGGATGCAGCCCCAAGAACCTACCCAAACAGGCAGCAGAGCTCATGGGAATGTAGCTCAAATAACCCCCCCACATAAACTAGTGAAATTCAGGTTACAAATAAGCTCTGAACATGAACAGCCAGACCGCTGGGGAACAAACTTGCATTCCCAAAATGAGTTATTCCT
Source organism: Todiramphus chloris collaris (assembly GCA_025345505.1). Classification (NCBI taxonomy): domain Eukaryota; kingdom Metazoa; phylum Chordata; class Aves; order Coraciiformes; family Alcedinidae; genus Todiramphus; species Todiramphus chloris. The sequence goes on along the minus strand of JANVCC010000037.1, from coordinate 14,134,318 downwards.
GCCTTGTACCAATCGTCATCAAAAGCATTGATACTTTCTGCCTTGTACTTGTACAGCTGTGAATGTAGATGTCCTCAAGGAGACAAGCTTCTCCTAGGAGCTTAGAAATAATGTGCTGCAAACTCCTATAGTTGTTTCCAACACAACATCAAGAGCTGAGTGCTGTTAGTTCTGCTGTGACCACATCAGTGCTGCCTTACTGGCTGCAGCAGTGCCTGTGACAGCTCGCAGCACAGCGGGGACGGCCAACCTACCCCGTCCTCCAAGCCCTGCAAGAGTTCCTCTTGGCCACCAGCCTCAAGCTACTACTTAACTCTCCCCTTTGTGAACGCATCTCAGTTACCAGGTGATATCTTTGAGGATAGGTTTTTCCTCTAAGGACTCAACAGAGCGGTGTAATCCCAGTTTGGCCAGGAGACACACAAAGCAATCCTCAGCAAGGTGTGCCGCTGCCCTAGAAGCCTATTTGATCTCCAGCCATATACTAAAAGTAAAAAACTAAATCTCTAAACAGAAAGTTGAAATCTTCCACGATCAGCCCAATGAAGAGTCCTTGAGTGACCAGAAGCACAGGGACACTTTCCCAACATACACGAGGCGCTGGAACAGCTCTGCTGATGTCAGTGAAGCCCAGACAAACCAAGCCTGCTTTAATTAGCCCCGAAAGGTCACTGCAGAGCACTCCTCTCAGGGCTGTTTACTTGATGGAGGCAACATTCGTGTCCCTGCCCAGAACTGTCAGGCCAGACACTGCTGCAAGTTACTGTTTCTCCAGTCCCTGCAGTAAGTCACTACATGAGATTAAATAGCCCTAGGACTACCACTGCCAGCATGGCTGAGGCTCTGGCTACGAACAGGGCCCTAGCCAGCAGGATTCAGCTTCCCAGATCCACCCCAGAGGGACAGAAGCAATGTGGGCTGCCTCACAGTGTGCAGTGCTGCAGGGCCAGCTGACAGCCTGCCTCCTTTCCACCAACACCAACCCAGGGGCCTTCTCTGGGTTTGAAGCTGCTGAAGCTGCACCCTATAAGGCATGTACCTACAATAACACTTTAGCACAGACAGGAGGAAAACAAAAGCACTGTCTCACAACATGGAATGAAAGAGATCTCTGAACAGTGCAGGAGGGGACAGCTGCTGGCCTTCTAATGGCAACTGCTCAATTAATTCTCCACCACTGACTTAATGACTTACGGTAAAGATTCACATGGGGGAAGCAAAGATACCATTAAAATAGGTGTGGTTGATAATTATATATCCCTTTTGTGGATTAGCTCACTGCTGCCAGCCAGAAGCATCTCAGTAGCCCAGGCAATAAGAGCTGCACCAAGACAGAAGAACCCCCATTTTGGGAAGGAGTAACAGCACTTGAGGCTCCCCAGAAATCAGAAAAGTCAGAAAACATGATGCAACCTCAGACGAGCAGCAAAGCTTTTAATATGTATTCCAGAGTGCTCAGTCCACTGCTACCAGGCCCAATGGCAGCTCTCCAGCCTCTGCCACCCCACAGTCCCCAGGTCTGAAGGATTCCAGTGCAAACTGGTGTCACCTCTTCCATCAACTGTACTGATGTCAATAGAGCATTGCAGCACGGGAATTAACTTGGGCTGAATATATAGTGCAGCAGTTAATGACTAAATTGAGAGGGGAGTAAGAATATTTAACCTGTTGAACTTACTCCTCAAAGTTGGGAGGGGATTCAGCACACAAGCTTTTCATTCATTCTCATCTAGAGTCTATTTACAGGTTTCTGTTTTACCTGGGGAAAGGAAGGTGAAGCTGACATAGCTGAAAACTCCAAACAACCCTCATAGCTCTCAAGGAGCATCTGACAACCCAAGATCACAAGCACTCTTAACAGAAATGGGAAGCCTCCCCCCTCCACACTCAGGCAGACTCACCTTAAAATCTGTGTTATTGATGTACTCAAACACCAGAGCAGGGGTCTTTGACTGCAAAACAGAGAGTCATGGTTTAAAATACCCTCTTGACTTTTCTTTGCTCCAAGAGACCTGAGAACACTTTTGCTTCCTGCCCAACCTTCACCGTGGAGAGCAGGGTGGGCGCAGGACAGCTCCACTTCTACCTCACACAGCAAGCTCTGACATGGCATTTTGGCCAGTGCTGCTGCTGCTCCTTATGCTGCAGAGCAGAGACACCACTGGGCAAGGTGAAAATGTCACCAGGAGCTAAGTCCTCACAGCCCATGGCAGGAGGAAGGTCAGCCAGCACTGCCAGTGCTAGAGCAGCATCACTTCTCTCCGTGGCTGCCAGCAGGCTGGGAGTCGCAGACCTCGGCCAGCTGCTCACCAGAGACAGCTCCCCAGGAACGGGGCAATTGTGGCAATGCAGACAAAGGATGTAACCTCTGGTCACTGGGCAGAACAGCAACCAGAATGAAAAGTGCTTCACATCCAATTGCCCGAGCAAATACTTATGTTCCAGATGCCAGACAGAAGCTAGAAGGCTACAGGCTCTAATTTCTTACAGAAACAAGAGTCTGGGGAAGACAGAGATGAACATGAGCCCATCCAAACCAACCCGCCTCAGGAGTCCCTAACGAGCTGGACACTGCTCGCCCCTGGTTGGCACGAAGGCAGGGGCATAGGCAGCACCCAACTGAAGCTGAGAGCAGAAGTCACGGGACAGTGCCTGCCCTGTGCCCGCAGCCAGCAGGGAAGGAAGCCCACCACACACACCACGACACACGGGCACCTACCACTGGATCCTTGACAGTGTCAATCAGATTAATGATGTTGGTGCCACCACGTAGATTCTCCAGAATCTTAACCTCACGTTTTATCTTCTTTTTCTTCACTGGCTTAAATAGACAAAAGAAATTAAAAGTGAGAGTCCTTTCAGAAATTAACACTGATTTCTGCCACCAACACTGACTGGATCCCATCACTTCCCCTCCTCTCTCTGCTCCCACCCTCACAAAGGAACTTTCACATTGGGTTGGAAGGGACCTTTCAAGGACATCTAGTCCAGCCCCCTGCAGTGAGCAGGGACATTTGCAACTAGAGCAGGTTGCTCAGAGCCCTGGCCAACCTCACCTGGAAAGGCTCCAGGAACGGGGCAGCGACCACCTCTCTGGGCAACCTGGGCCACGGTTCCACCACCCCCATACTAAAGAACATCTTCCTAATGTCCAAATTTATCTTAGTTTCCAAGAGGAGACAGACACCTTTCATGAACTAGGATTTCCCCTCTCATCAGCAAAAGCTTTCACTCATCAGGGGAAAGATCAAACCACTCCAGTCAAACACAACTGTGACTCCAGGAACTGTGGTTAAAAGCACCTTGGACTGCTAGGTGGCAATCTCGGGACGCTCGTTCTACGCTACACATTTAGAGACGCAGGACAAGCATGGTGGACCTCCTATCTCCACTTTTGTTTACTGGCACAAACCACGTTTCTTTAATCCTCACCCAAGCCTGTTTCCCAAAGAGCACTTCAATCAAATGAAACGATGAGAATCTCCAACACCAAGCTTTCTAGTAAGCTCAGACACTGCTACGCTGCACCGTGTGCACGTGCCTTTCGCAGCCACCCAAAGAGCACAGACCCAACGGCCCAGCACACCGCTGCATCCACGTACCATGATTATTTTGCAGGCCTACAGACATTTTAACCAGTTTTTGACTCATCCTCGAATCTGCACAGTCCCAGGAACTCCTTTTGCAAAGTCAGCTTTTCTCTGGACATCACCATGCAGAGTGACAAAGACCAGCTGCTCCCAAGGCAGGGCCTTGGAGGTTGGGTTCACTTTTACACTCTGCTGATCCAGCAATTCGCTTCAACTCGAGTGAGGGATCGTTTCTGGGACTTGTTCACTCCCAGGACAAGTTGAGCTCTGTGGCTGCTTGAAAGGCAAGGCAGCTTAGAGCAGCTAAGAGGTGAGACTTTTCTAATGAGCTTTGGCTGGTGACCGGTGTGGGCATCACTGGTTGGAGCCTGGTTCCAGCAGAGCTGGAACATCCCCTCCGACCATGCACCACCCACCAGTACCATCCCAGAGAGCTGCTGAGATATCTTGCAGGGACTGGTAAAGCCCTCGCTCTACCTGTGAGGTCTGATGATGAAAACAGTCCTCTTCAGACATTTACCTTTAAACCATTCACCATCTGGCTCGGAATCTGGTACGTGAGGAGGGGAGTAATGGGGAACGGCAAAGAGGCACGAGGCATCTTACCAAACTGACACACGTTATCAGATGTCTCTGTGAAGGACATGGAGCCACAAAAGCTCAGCAGCTTGTGCTCACTGCCTTGCCTCTGCCACAGCCTTCCACTTCGATGATGGCTGCAGAGTGCCAGTGGGGAAACTCACACTCCTGTTACAGGCGCATCCAAGGCGATCCCTGGTTTCAGACCCCTCCAGGAACGTATGAGCAGACGGGAGAAGGAACAGAAGCTTTTTATATAGTGGGAAAATATGGTGTTTATCTAAGTGATAAAATATGCTGCCTTTCCAGGCTCTTCAGGTGGCTGAAACCTTTTGAGTTGAATTCTGCCGTTCTCTTCCAAGTTAAAAGGCAGGAGATGGACTTTCAAGCCAAAAGATGAGAATCTCAGCCCGAAGTAAAGTGCCAAAAATAACACCAATGCTGGCACAGGGAGCGTCAGCACTTCATAAAGTCACTGTGGAAAACGGCAGCGGGGCCACCACAGCTGTCAGCCAGAGCTGGAGAGACACTGGGCAAGGTTCAGTGGCGAGGGGGTGACCCACAGCCCCAGGGCTGTGGTACCCAGAGACAGCTGGACAGGGAGAAGCAGCCAGAGCAGGGGGATGGAAACCAGCAGAAATGAGGGTTCTGTTTCTGAACCTGAGAGGAAAATGCTTCATTAGGTACTAAATTTCATTTATGTCAGCACTGGGACAGGCACCACCCTTGTGTCACCCACATGCACTGACCATACCAGGAAGCCAAGGTGGAATTAGGGAAGGTGTGATTTGGTGGCTCTGCTCGTCCAGCAAGGGAGATGCACACACAAGCTGTTTTCCAAGGAACTTCAAAGAGCGAACTGAGTCTCTGCCATACTGAAGGCACTCCCTGAACAGCCTGGCTACCAACAGACGTGCATCACAGCTCCCTGCTGCGACACCCACACTTGATCAGGAGCTGAAACAGGGCCTGAACCCAGCCAGGAGGAACCAAAGCCCCATCTGAAATGCTTTCTCCTTTGTACTTCACTTATTTCATGGGCCTTTGGCATCAGCTATGTAGGGGAGGATATGCCTCTGAGATTTCCTTTTCGCCTTCCATAGCAACCACTGCTCCCATGGGGGCAGAAGATGTTGTCTTTCAGTCACTTCCATGTGTTTCCACCTTTTTCAGAATGGGAAAATAATGACCTGTGTGATCTCCACCAGAAATCTACCCCTACCCACAACACATGTATTAAAAGACACGAGCAGACAGAATCAGTGACTTCTGGAAAAAAAGGGAGAGAAGAAAGTTGGTCTTTTTTAAATGAAATGCCTGTAGATAATCCCCAGCAGCAGCAGCAGCTCCAACATCACCATGGGAAGACACTCTGGTGAACGCTGTCTCAGCCAGAGGGAGAGTTAAAAGACGCTCACTGTTTGCACGTTTTCCTGCTAAGCTGCAGAACACAGAGCTCAGGCCAGGCTGTCTGCACATGGCTACACTACCTCCACACTGGCTCTGAGCTGGGCAAAGGCCTCACAAGCCCCTGGGTAGGTTGGGCCTATGGGAAGCTCTGCTCATTGCAGGATCATCAGCAGAGCATCACCAGGGTGCTCTCCCCATCCCTAGGCCAGGGTTTTCCATCACTAGGTAAACACAGGGATATGGGGAGAAATGGCCCAGGCTGAAGCAATGTCATCTTAGAGACAAAGCTGTGGCCTGAAGTTTCCTCAGAGCAATGCAGAGGAACGGAGGATTTCCCTATGTCAGATGTGCAAGAGAAAAGAGCAGTGACTGCTGGCCTCCACCCCACTCCACACAGCTTCCACCTTACCAGCCTACCCAGCCACAGCCACCTCCCACCCACACACTGTCCCAGGCCACTGCTCCAGCCACAACTGCAAACGCTGTCTGCTACCCAACAGCACATCACTGGGGCTTAGTTTTTGCCCAGGAACCAATCCCGAGCTCTTGTATCTGTCAAGTCAAGCACCTTGGTGCAAACCACCCCAACACATGGCCAGTACTGCACTGGAGCTAACTCTTCACAACCAGAGAAGTTCTGCTGACTTCCCTGCTGTTCCCAGACCCCACTACTGCAGGAGCCACAGGCAGTCTGCAGCATATCCTCCAAGCACCAGGATTAAGTCTGGGTTGCCACAACTGTCTCTCAGAGTCACCCGATCTGTCTCTCCAAGGATATTGACTCCAAACACACATGGATTAAATGTGAACTAACTGAAGCTATTATGGCCTCCAACCATCTGCCTCTCCCAGCAGGGCCAGCTTCTAAAACACCAGCCCTCACAGCCAGGGTATTTTTAACAGTAACATTTAAGGCTATTTTATTAAACCAGGCTACGAACAGCAGCATTTCAGGTTGTGTTTCCTACACAGCTTCAGTGCCCCTGCCCTGGGAGGGGGATTTCCAGCAGAGGAATGGAGCAGACACCTAGACAAAAATGAACTGCTCCTAAGTTCAACCCACCTGTGTCTGCGAGGCAATACTTGATACGGGTGCAGGCTCCAACTTCATCAGTTCCCATGACAGAGGCATTTCAAAGCTTTCCTCCATGCTAGGATTCTCCAGTGACCAGTATGAGTCAAAAACCTCACTACAGCCTTTCCCTTCAAGACGGGCTCTGACAGAGTCCCTCTGCTCAATGCAAACACCTATTTCCATGAAATCTATAGAAACTTGACAGCTTGGAGACTTCTGTCATGTTTGGTTGAAATTGGCCTACCAGTGCAAAAGATACCAGGGAGGAGGAGGGGGAGAAAGGCTGACAGACAGCAGGATTGCATAAGGCTCGTTTCCATAGGAAACCAGGCTAAAAGACATATCTCAGTTTAACCGTGTCTACACTGGGAGGTGTTTAATTACTTCAGCTGCAGCAGTACCCTTAGAACAACGTGACTGTCTAGCACAAGCCAGTTTCCCAGTTTCCCAGGAAATTTCTTCCTTCCTCAGGCAAACTGGAAGCGAGGTGGCTGTAGGTGGTGGAGACAAAATGCACAGCTCATGGATGACCACTACAGCTCACGGCTGTCCAGCTTATGGCTGTCCACTACAGCTCATGGCTGTCCACTACGCTGAGCACCCAGAGCAGAGCAACAAGGTGACCTCCATCCACAGGAGGATGGTCTCTGCTGGACTTGGCAGCTCTCACTCAACTGTCCTCAGCTGGCCACCCTTTGGTGCAGGTTTCCTACCCTGCCAGCCAAAAGGATCCCAGGAGAGTGCTTCAATCCACTTGAAAGCCAGGCAGAAAAGGCAGTGACAGTGGCCAGTGACTGGAGAGCATCGTGCGATGCCTTCCCTCTGCAGAGATGAGAGATGACACAGGATAAATAATTGCTTTGCAGTCAGGTAGATGCAGAAGAAAACACCTCTCTGTGACCAAGAGATCAGATGCTAGGTCATCTTCCAGGAGATCATGTAAACTTGTAAGCAGGGAAGGAGTCCAGCTGCAGCAACCACCAGCTGGGAGAATTAACATTGTTTGCCAAAATAAACCTTTAAATACAAGGCTGCAATAATCACTTTCTGTCTTAAATGAATAAATGGCTACCTGGTTAACCATCTTTTTTGCTTGGTTTCTAAAGCAAAGGGAGGACAGTCTTCCGTCAGATGCTTCAGTTCCAGCCTTCCCCAACAACCTGGGGACCCACTGCTTCAATTCAAGCAGAGAGAGAGAAATTAAACCTGTTATCCAAAGTTCTCTGTGCATTTCCACACTGAGAAAGAAAAGTAGTGATCAGGAAGGCAGGTGAAATACAAGTGAAATCCAAAGCATCAAAATCATTTTACATTAGCCCAAAAGCAGGCAGCACACACACACTCCCAGCTAAGGAGCACACGTGCTGCTCTGAAGGAGCCACAGAAGGTGCTGGGTTTTGCCCAGCAGGTGCTCTGAGAAAGAAGTGGGGTTAGCGAAGCAGGGGAGAAGGTCTAGCAGTCAAAAGGTACAAATCCATGAGAACCTGAAGCCATTTATTCCAAAACCCCGCAGAGGGACAGATCTATTCTTCGCTCACCAGACCCGAACAGCCTGGAAACACCCCGATGCTCACAGTGAACGAGCGGGGAAATCTCAACACACCGCATCCAGGAGCAGCAAAAGGCTCAAGCAGCAGCCTTATGACAGGCTTTAGACATTTAAAAGCTGGCACTAGAAGCTCATTTGTCTCTAGCAAGTATTACTGAAAGGATCATAATAATCGGCCTGTAAAGCCCGATGCCAATTGCTCAATAGGAAAAATGGCTTCAGAGCAGCAGCAGTTATTTTATTTCGCCAGACATCAGCTGGGAAACCAAATAATTGTATTCAAACCAGCTACAAAATCAAGAAGCCCACTTGTGTTAATAATCTGTTGGTTGTTTGCATCTTAAAACTTCCATAATGGGAATTCAAACTTTCCCAAACTGTTCTTGAGTTTTAGAAAAGGGAGGGGAAAAAAAAAGTGACCAAAGCACTTTTACCTTTTTTTTATTTGAAATTTCGTAGAATAGATAAGCACAGGTTTTGAGGGCAGTGCCATTGAGAATGCCTTTTGCTCCACCATGGAGCATCCCAAAACAGCCCTCCTGAGGCTTCAGGACTGCCCACGATGCATCAAGACTTCTGCAGTCAACTAAAAGGGAGACAGAAAAGGCTCATGCCCCGACCCCTGCGCCAACTGTGACAAGGGATGAGAATCACCCATCCAGGCTCTGCCCTAGGCCACTGTGAACAGATCCCGTGCTGTAACTCATCCTCCTCCTCCCAGGAGTCACAGCTTCGCAACTCACCAGCTCCTTGGTGCTACACCACCACTTCAGGAGCTCCCAGCTGCATCTCCGGGCCTCTGGGAGACACCCAGTAAAGTCTCAGCTCCAAACAAGGCTGGACTCCAGCAACCACCTGTGCTAAGCTCAGCGTGGGCAACTGGTGTTTTAAAAAGTGATGGCTCTCTTGCCCCCCAGCTCTGCGAAAGGACTCATTTCAAGAGTGCCAGAGGAGAAAGCAGTCCAGGGAGAGCTGATTCAGTGAATGCAAAAGCAGGAGGAGCAAGAGACACAGCTAGCTACCAGGAGCAGGTATTGAACAGATTTGGTGGAAGGTCACAGATGCAGTCAAAAGCTCCAGCCTGGGGGACCAACACCACCCAATTCCATTTCCCTGTGCAAGCCCTTCTGAACACCAGCATGGAAGTCATTTCAGACCCCATCTAGAACATGCTGATATATGTGGGCTTTAAGGCTTCTAGAGACAGAAGAATATTTACCAGAGCCACAGGGCTACCTCCCCCAGATGGTTATCTAGATACTGCAGTGATAATTTGGGTTCAATACTAGAAGGACCTAGCAACAGTGCCTGGTATAAGCAGCAGCTCTGGAGGGTTCACACAGCCCCAGAGAGGGAACAGGGGAAAAACAAAGCCAAACAAACAAGAATGCACTTGTGAAACCACGTACATGGTTGAAAGTTCCAGTTCATGGACTCAGCACAGAGGAACAAAAGCCACCAAAGGAAAAAGAGGCTATTTCATCACTGTCTCCAGAACCTCCATTTCACTAGACCCTTTCCTCAGAACTGCACTCTTCCCCTAACCTCTGCTTGTGTGTTGTGTCTATGCAGACAGCAACGACAAACAGCCCCTGCTGTGGTGGGTTGGACGCAGGCAAGCAGAGCGCAGGTCTATGCACACACGCCTCAGGAATGCAGGAGCTGACAGTATGGATGCTCTAAGCCCTATCACCATCTGAGTGTCCACTCAAGGACATCAGTACAAGAGAACAGGCTGTGAAGAATCCCATGGTATAGCCAAAGTTCACCAACAGCCATGGCTGTATGTAACTTTAAGAGCAGTATTCTTGCCACAGACAATCACCCATGAGAGCGACAAGCAGTGTGGAAGGTTGATCTTTGGCTTCTAGAGTGGCAACTTGCTGTTCACACCCCCCAGGAACACTGTTACCCCAGAAAGCAGGATTCACTTTTAAGGCACACAAGGAGACTGGCAGGCACTCCGGAGCTGCATTTGCAGAAAAGCCAGATGAGAAGTTCGTCAGAGACAACACAAAGGCAGACTGACCTCTCCAGTCCACCAATAAGCTCCATCTCTGTGGTTAGATATGAAAAAGCAGAGCTGTGCTTTAGACACCTGCACTGGATGTAGACAATATATGACCCACTGAAAGCAAAGCTGTCTTAAATTTCCTTTTTTGCTGAGGAACATCAGAACTCATGCTGGGAGTCAAACCTTCACACCAAATGTAAGCAAGACTCAAAAGCACGTACAGGATGTGTTCACAAGTTCCCTCTTCCTGGCTTGGCCCACTGCTGTACGAGCCCAGCCAGATCAGAAACCCCACAAGGGCCTCCTACACCAGCCAGGGTCTGCAGGAGGACCGCTGCTGGCTCACTCCATGCCCTACTACACATGAGGGGTTGGAAAGCCAGTACAGTGAAGGGTACTCCACTACCCCAAGTTGACTTCAGCCCTATGGATTCTCTTTTTTTTTTTCCTCAATCTTTGCTCCCTGAGCAGGGTGAAAAGGTGGGGGGTTGCTCTCTGCCTTGCTTCTCAAGGCAAAAGCTTTTGGAGGATGCTTGCAGGGGGTGTCTGTGTGGCACACCAGGGCTTCCACCTCACTGCTTTGCACACACTGTCCCACACAGCATGGAGTGTCCTGATGTCTTGTTGCAGTGGAATGAGAAGCAACCTGCTTGCTTCCTTTGCCTTCTTTTTAAAAAAAAGAGATGCAGTATTTTCCCGGACAAAAGTGACACTAAGAACATCATACTTGCAAAGAATGGCACCCGATCCAGGAAACGGTGATGTTACAGTCACCTGCATGACCTTAATTCAGCTCCTTTGATGACCACGTTATGACCACGTGCCATTTTCCTGCAGGATTACGCCTGGTCCTGAGCACTTGGGGTAGCAGAACACAAAGGCAGTGCTGGGTACTGGCCATGGAAATGGGGCATCTTGCCTTATGCAAGCCCGAAAGGCCTGGGGCACTGTGATACCAATCAGAGCCATTAGCTCCCTGGCCAGTGCTAAAGTCTTCATAGGGCACTTGAAAAAACAAGGCAAGTGGCTGCCAGAAAAGGAAGGGCATTTGTCTCAGTCATGCAGCACTAGACTAGGACCTATGTTCTAGTCTCCGCTTTGTTGAGGCCAAGGGACTTGCTGAAAGTCACACAGGAAATCTCTGTGGCTCAGTTCTGCATCAGAAAAAGGATGATAAAATTTCCTGACCTCTCTGGAGGAGGGTACAAGACGTTCAGGTAGCAAAATACTAAAGAAGGGGAGAAAAAAAGGCAGGGGAAGTACTTGCTACAAGCTAACTTTAGCTCAGTAAGGATAAGCTGCTTCAAACACCAAGGCTGGGAAGAGACACCAGCCACCTTCCACGAGAGGTGGATATTAAACCAGAGACACTTGCTAAAAATCCCTCTAACAGTTAACAGAAAATGTCTTCTCAAAAAAACCCACAAGACTTAAAAAGAAAGGAGCAACTGTGCTAACCAGTTGCATCCATCACCCATCAATAGTCTTCCTCTTCATCCCAGCCAAAGACGCACAAAAACCTGAACACTTTTGGTTGCATTTCCCGCCTCGAAGGATGCAGCCTGAATTTGGAGGACCAGAGCAACCCAGCCTCTCTGCTAAGGCTCCACTGTAGATAACGTGCAAATGCATTTGCAATGAAGTTTGGGTCTAGTTACAGGAAACCAGAGGCACTTTCCACAGATCAGAGCGATGTTATTGCCACACTTCACAGGTTTTCACAACGTACACAGCACAGGGCTCTGAAACTTTGTGCTGACCCACTTTCCACTAAGAAAGTTCATCTTTATTTATCTGGACTTTCTGCTTTTCCTTGCTCACTCCCAGGAATGCCGTTTGCATGTTAATGCACGCAGGGGAGACAGGGGAACTGGTGGCAACACCATCCACTTCAAATCTGGGACAGTCCAGTCCCCTGCTCACAGGGCATGAAGGCAATGCATTCAGGCCCCAAGGAGAAGGAGCACCCAGCCACCCTCAGATGACTCTTGCCAGCTGACTCACAGTCCAACCTTAACAGGCTCCCGAGACATGACAGAGTTTGGCTGCCACAGGGAGAGGAGCATCCCTCCAGGGAAGAGTCTTTAGGCTGGGAAGAGGCAAGGAGAAAGATTTCTGACAACTTTCCCTTCAGTCTCCTCTAAGCCTCATGGTGCCTTTATATGTGGGACAAGACCTAGGATCTCAACACACCACAGCAGCCTGAAGAAACCATCAGGAGCAGTTTGCAGAAGTGCAGTTTCCTCAGCCCGGCCACAAGCCACCTTGCCGTAAAATCCAGCTCTGCACTGGCTACCTTTGACTATTCTCTTATAGCAGAAATTTCTGCCTGCTTGTACTTAAAAAAAAGAACCAAAACTCAAAGCCACATGAAGCATCCAAAGGAGGTCCAAACAGCATTCCACAGGAACTCAGCTCAGAGAGGACACATGAACCTCACCACTCTGCCCTGACATCAGGTTCAGCCACAGGGGTTCTCCCAGAGGGCTCTCCTGGCCACCACCTTGACCACAGTCAAAGCAGGAGGTGTGCACCTTCTCCCAGAGGTGGGAGGGAACTCACGCCCTGCCTAGGAGCAGTGGTTGGACAAACTGTGATGAGTTCTCTGGGAAGCCATGGAAGAGCCCAAGGAAGTGAGAACAGTGAGGGAGGGAGGATACCAGCAGAGACAGCGAGGCACGGTATAGGATCGGATCTAGCAAACGCTTTCAGGCTACAGCCCTGCAGAGAGTACCCCAGCAGCTGCTAGCCCCAGTAGCTGCAAGGACAGGTTAAGCTCAGACCCCCATCCATGCACGCTGCAGATCAACACATGCCCAAATTCTTAGAACACCCATGGTCAGACACTGGCTCCCACGTGCTCTTGGGAAGTAAGTGACAAGTGTCGCTGGTCCAACAAGTGACAGTCACAAGTGTCAGCCAAGCCAAAACCAAAAGCACCTCAACTCTAACCTTTCATTCCTCTTTTTTTAACACCCCTGTCTACCCCCAGATCACCAACACAGAGTGCTGCTAGGACATTTCCTGCAGCTCGCCGTGAGCAGTGCCAGTCCTGGGAAGATGTGCCCTGCAGCAGCTAACCTGTGCATTCAGCCATCCCAAATGACAACCTGTTACAGCCGCATGAAGGTCCCCGCAGCCCAATCCCACTAGGCCCAAAGCACCAGAATACAGGTTGCTGATGCTGCCAAAGTTCAGATGGCCCCTTTCAGTCTCCTCAAGTTTCCATGGTGGTTTTAGCATGCATGTGGTGAAGATCTTTTCCATGCTGGATCCTCTAAAAGACTGAATACAAAATGTAGCCTGCTTTTTTTGATTGCTGAGCATCCTTCAGCCTGGCTCTAAAAAGGCCACTCGCCAGCTAGAGGTTAACAGAAGGATTCCTCCCTCCAGGCTTCGAATTCCTGTTGACATGGCAGTCCCTGGGCTGTTTTAGACAGGCATTGCCACATATGATTTACCAAATGCAGACAGCACATGCAACACTGTTCAAATGTCAGGACTTGCAGCTCTCCTCCAGAGGAGCTCTGAGCCCAGAGCTACACTGGACAGGAGAGATGGAGACATCAAAACATCGCTACAGCACATGGGACACCAAATCAATTTTCAAATCCACCATTCCAATGTCCTTAATGAAAAAAATAAAGAGTTTTGGGCTGAAGGAAGAGATCCGATGTTCTTTTGGCCCTGCCAACCCCGCTCGCTTCCAGCCACTGCAAGCCCCTACAGCCATCAATGGGACACTCACCTTGAGGATCTTCACGACGACCCTCTCGTTGTTGGTGATGTTGATGGCCTCGAAGACCTCACTGTACTTCCCTCGCCCGAGCTTTCGAACAAGCTGGTAGTCGTCCTGATTGCTGCGGGGACCAGAGAAGAGAGGAAGAAGGGAGAGAGGATAACTGACAGGGCAGCAGGCCAGGGGCGGGGGGGGCCCTCTCCCGGCCCTCCCCCTCAGCAGCCCGCAGCCCTCCGGGGACACCCCAAAACGGGGGCAGGGGGGTTAGGGACCCTCCCCGCGTGCCGAGTTCCGCAGGAGGGTGCGGGGCCGCCGGCGGCCCGGGGAAGTTGGGGTGGGGGAGGGCGGGAGGGGGGTGTCCCCGCGGGGCGCTTTACCCCCAGCTCGGGACGTGCGCCTCGTAGTCCCAGTACTCGCGGCTCCTCAGGCTGTTCACCTCGGCGTACACCCGCGCCCGGCTGCCGGCGGCCGGGCCGGGCATGGCGGCGCCGGGCGGCGGCTGCAGGAGGAGAAGGAGGGCGCGGGGCCGGCGCGGGAGGCCGGCGAGGCGGGGCGCACGTCCCGAGCTGGGGGTAAAGCGCCCCGCGGGGACACCC
>JANVCC010000037.1:14053378-14119366 GCA_025345505.1 Todiramphus chloris collaris | reverse complement strand
CCCAGCACGGCTTCTTTGCGCCCTGTCACACCCGGGCACCTGCAGCCCCTCACATCCCGTCGCGGACCCTGCCCCCACCGTCACCCCCAGCTCAGTCCCCGTTACACCATCACCTGCCACAGCCGCTGTCCCTGTCTCTCACTACCCCCGAAGGTCGCCTGGGCCAACCCCCCGCTCCAGCAGGTCCTCCAGAGCCAGTTCCCCAGGACCATGTCCAGATGACTCCCGAATTCCTCCAAGGACAGACTCAACAACCTTCCTGGGTAGCCCGTGCCAGTGTGCAGTCACCCTCACAGTGATGAAGCGTTTCCTGATGCTCAGAGGGAACCTCCTGGGTTTCAGTTTATGCCCATTGCCTCTGGTCCTGGCACTGAGCACCGCTGACAAGAGCTTGGCTCCCTCGTCTCTGCACCCTCCCAACAGTCATTCATCTTCACTGGGCTCTCTCCAGTATGTCCCTGTCTTTCTCGTACTGAGGAGCCGCATACTGGACATAACACTCCAGGGGTGTTGCTGCATCCGGAGCCATCATCCAGACACTAATGAAGATTACTGGACTGGCAATGTTTTACCTAACGCAGAGCCCAGGAGACCATACATTCACCTTCTTTGCGGTAAGGGCATGTTGCTGGCTCACGTTCAGCTTGGTGTCCACCAGGACCCCTAGGTGCTTTTTGGGAAAGCTGTTTCCCAGCAGGACTGGAGACAGTATTGACTCCTGGGGTCCACTGCTAGTGACTAGGCTCCAGATAGACTTTGTGACGCTCATCACCATCCTCTGGGACAGTTTCCAACTGACCTCACACCCTCACCTCCCAGTGCCTGATGAGTCCAAGGGGAGCTATCAACTTCCCCCTTCCCCAAGCCCACACTGGCTGCATGCAGCCAGCTCTCAGCACCAGCCACCAGCCCATGAGGTGACAGAGCAGATCTTGGGACACAGGTTGCTTGGTCTTACTCTAGTGCTGCTCCTGGCTGGCCTCCAAACATTAGCTTAGGCTTGGCTGGAAATGGGCTTGGTTCTAGACTGTTTCATGCTGGCTGATGAGGAGCCTTTCCAGCCACCAGGTCACAGGGCCATCAGTGTCCTTCCTTTTCTGTAGATGCGCACTTTCAAGTCAAAACCAGGGTGAAGTTGGAGCTTTCAGACTGAGTGTAGATTTTGCACTTCTTGGAAAAGTGGCACTTGGAGGACAAAGGAGACAAGCCTTAGGCTGTGCAGTCCCTGATGGAAATGCTTAAAGAGATCATTTGATTTTCCTTTGGGTGCTAAGAAAGGAAAGGGACCCTGTGGGTCCTCGCTTCACAGTGCTAAAGCTGATGTGAGTGCTGGGCTTTGGGGTTTGAGGAAACCCAAGGAATGTATCCCTGGAAGGATAAGCATGTGGAGTTGGCTGTGCTGTGCAGCTTTATAAAGTCACAGCTTTAAAGCATCACTGTGATGTCAGTACGTGTGTGTGGCCTTCTTGCAGAGCAAGCCAGCGAGAGCTGCACCGCTACACACCTGAGATGTTCATCTCTCCTGGGAAATTGTGCACTGGACCAGGGAAAAATCCCGAGTTAAAAGGGAGATTTGCATTCCCCAGGGTGCTGCTATTTGGGGACACGTGCTCAAATATCAAGCTGGCTAAAATTTTTTTCTGAAGGATCATTTTCCTGCTGGAGTACTCTGGAATGTCAGCAGGTTCATCACTGGTGACATTTTCCTTGGTGCTTTCCAGCAGGACAGAGACAGGCAACTGAACCAGCTTGCCAGGCTGATTTATGGCAGGAAAGGCAGCAAGTGTGCTGCCAGCTCCTCCAGATGACATCTCAGCTGCCCAGCTGTGGGAACCAGGGCTGTCTGCTGGTTTCTGATGCTGCCCAGCACTTCCCACAGCAAAAAGCCCTGTTTGTGGTTACAGAGAAGTTTGCCAAGCTTTACCTACTTTCTCTGAAATGCTGCTGAGATGGTTTTATTATTATTATTATTGCTATTTTCAAATCTGGCCAGAAAGGTCTAGTTGTTTCCCAGAGCAAAGTCAAGGGAAAATATGGTTTTGGCCATTAAAACCCTCTGAAGATGTTATCCTGATGGTACTTCAGAGCTCTGGAGCCTAGAAAGGGACTCATCTTCTAGCAGAGATGAGTCTCCTATTGACCTCTTAAAAGCTTTGTGCAACAAAGACAGAGCTATAAACTTCTTAATGTCTGAAATTCATGTTCCTGAAGCTGCAAAACCTGTGGCTCAACATTTCTGGACCCTCCAGAGATGCTACCCTTGCCCACCATCCCATCATGGCTCTCCTGGTTCACTGAGCTGTCTCTCCTCGTCCTAGTGAATGATGAAATACTGTCTGACTCAGGTTGGAGCATCAGAAAACATGGGCCAGTGCAGAGGCCAACAGCCTGGTGTAATAATTCTCTGCAGTCTTAATCAACCAGCTCACACAAGAATTGCTTTTAACACACGTTTTAATTCATGCCCCCATGTTAAGCTTTTTCCTGGGATCCCCATCCCACCCTGCATGCAAAGAGGACCTTCAGGCTGTGTCACATACATCCCGTCCATTCTCCTCATCTCAAAATGCTTGTATTTCTGGCATCGAGTTCTGTATGTGATGAAGATCCTGCAATGAGGAGTGTTCCTCCCTGCATCTGAACAGGCCATGAAGAGTGGTTCCTCCCATGGATTGGAAGCAGTTATAATTCAAGCTGCGTTTTGAAGATGAGTTTTGACATATTCTGTCCAGAAATAGGACTGGCATTGCCAGGGCATTGATTTTTCTCCAATTTGTTTAATGAAATGAATTTGCATCCCTCATCCCAAAAAAAAAAGCCGTGGAGGTGCATCCACTGGCCACATCATCAACATCTGTGGGAGAGATGCACACTTAGACAGACCTGCCACATGCTGCCGCCGTTGGTCCTGAGTATCCAGCCCAGGGAAGTCAGAGCACGTCTCTGTGCCATAGCCTGGATACAGCAACAGGGACATTTAGAAAAAAATGCTCCACGTTCTTACAGAGCTCCTGAAATGAGGCGTACCTGTGGGGGCAGGTGTCTTCGGGAGTAGTGCTGCTGTTCCCCCAGATTTTACAGTCAGGTAAAAGGAATTCTGAAGCGTCACAGGCAGAGAAGCCTCCGCTGTGATGCAGCTGCATCCCAGATGTGATCTGGGAACCAGCACTGGCCCGCACCCCACCAGAGGCTTTGCTGCCAAGCTGATGGGTCCAACCCTGTCTGGCGTGTGTAGCGAGGAGGAGCCAGGAGGCAGCGCCTAACCGGGAGCTAACCACAGGAGCAGGAGCGATGCGCACCCCAGCAGCCGCCCAGGAACGTTGCCCCTTTGGCATCCCTCCCCCGTACCGCTCTGGCCGGCGCTGGCGGATGCTCGCTGAGGGCCCGGGGACTCCCGCCAGCTGCAGCCAGCTGTGCCCCCGGGGCCCCCCCACCTGCCAGCGGCGCCTTTCCCCCAGCCCGGAGGCCTGCAGGACCCCCCGGGACCCCCGGGGGTGGGGAAGCGGGGCCCGAGCTGCGTGCGTGTGCGCGAAGCGTGACCTTGCGCCAGCGCGTTTGTGCGTGTGCCCCCGGACCGCAGGCGCGTCCGCACGCGTGCCCGTGACCCCCACGGCCCCGCCGCGCCCCCCCGGGCCCCGCCCTGCCCGCCGCCCCGCGCGCCGCCCCCGCGGTTGCCAGGAGGCGGCCATGGCGGAGCGGGGCCCGGCGGAGCTGCCGCTGCCGCGGCTCCGGGTGCAGCTGCGGGAGGCGCGGTACCGGCGGGGGTGGGGGTTCGCGGGTGGCGGGACCCACAGGGATCGGCGGGGGCCGTTGCGGGGCTGGGGGCGCCGCTGGGCTTTAACCCTCGGCCGGACCGGGGGGCAGCGCCGGGCGGGGTGCCCCCGGCTGCCCCCGCGCAAGGCACCATCCGCCTGGGCCGCGGGTGCCGCCTCGCCGTGACCGGGGTGCGGAGCCCGGCTGCCCGCTTTCCTGCCCCAGACCCCCGGCTGCTTCGGGTCCGGGAAGGAGCCGGTCTAGATGAGCCCCTGAGCCCTGTCCGGGGTGCCCGCAGGTCCTGGCACCCCTTTGGGCTTGGCCGCTGCACCCTATGGCCGACTCAGCCCGGGCCCCTCCTCCTCACAGCCTTGCCAACAGCCTGCTCCAGACTGAGGTGGAAATGTTCGAGAGATGGTACCGTAAGATGGAGCCGCGCAGCCCGTCCCTCCAGCCGCGGTCTGAGGCGAACGGTGCCCCACCGGAGCTGGCGCAGGTACCGCTCTGGACCGAGGGCAGCAGCCGTGTGGCTGCAGGTACCAGGTTTTCAGGTCTGGCTACCATCTCACTGCACAGAGCCATACGCCTTCCTCCCCCTGCAGCCCCTCTGATCCCCTGATCTCAGTGCTCACCTGACAGGAGGTCAGCAGACAAGCTCCCTACTTTGAAATGGGATAAAGAAAGCCCCCCAACAGCCCTCTGCACTTGGACTTCATAATGATGAGCCTTAACCTTGACATCTGCTTGCAAAAAAATGCTGCTTGGTCTTACAAGAGTCTGGGCTGCCTTGTTCCTGCACTGGGTCTAAAGGCCAGGCTGCCTTTTCGCTTCTCCTCCTCCATCTGATGCTGTTTCTTCCCCACATGACAGCATTGCGTCCTCCTCAACAGGGAGTGCCAGGGAGATCTGGAATGAGTTAACCCCCATACAGAATAATTTGAAGTAAAAGTTAAAAAATAAAGGGAAAATCTGGTGCCAAGGAAGCAGGAGACTTGCCCAAGGCCATGCCAGGGATGCTTCTCTCCTCTGTCCTGGGGTAGATCACACGGGCTCAGAGCTGTGTGCATCCACACTTGGGTACCTCCATGGGGTGTGTTTTGCTTTCTTCCTTCTCACTGGAGCTGTGAACAGATCGGAGCAGATTTTTACCTCCTGGCTCAAATTTCACCTTTTCACCAGAGATCCAGTGAACAGGAGCTCTAAACCCTTTGTGGTGGAGCTCCTTTCAGACAGCATCCTGTGCTGGGTTTTAGCGCCTGATGAGCCCAAAGTAGCTGCTTTCTTGCAAGTCACAAACTGAGCCATTAGAAATTTTGCTTTTGGCCAAGGAGGCCCTTGCTCACTGCAAAGAAAGCAGCACCTGCCTCGCTGTGTCCTCACAGTGCTGGGAATTGTCCCTGAGTGAGGTCAGTTCTCCAGAGAGCATCCTCCAGCCTGCCCATGCTGCAGTGAGCTCAGCTCCTCGGGCAGTGGTAGGAGACCCCGTCTGTCCTACACAACAAGCAGCATTTTCTCTACAAAGAGATGTTTTTCACCTGCCCACATGAAGCTGTCGCATTGGCTTTAACCTCTAGCCCTGGATTTGCCTGTTGAATTGAACCGAAAGTGCTTGCGTAGCAGGGTGTTGTGGGTGGATGGGAGGACAGATGGGGTCAGCTCAGGTGTGGCCCTGAGTTACCTCTGCTCTGCAGAGGCCTCCTTGTCCTTGCTCTAAGCTGGAATCCCTCTAATGTCACCACTGAGATGATTTTCTTTCTGAATATAGGAAAGTGCAGCAATGGTTGGCCAGTGCTGGCTTTCTAAAGGCATCTGCATTGTTCCTTGGTTGTTGCAGACACGGGGCAGGTACAGGTCCAGGTTGCATAGTACGACGAACTATTTCGTAGGCCTGACAGTGGAGCAGAAATGTGATCTGGCTGAGCGGGAGCTGACTGAGGTGAAGGATGAGATTCAGAGGATAAAGGAAGACTTGGAGCAGACCTTGCAGAACCTCGAGGTATGGCTCTCCAGGACCCTTACAATCTCTAAGGTGTCAAACGATCTTGTTACTTTTCACACCTCTTTCAATGTGCCATCTCTCAGGTAGTGAGACAGACTTGCTTGTTGAGGGCTGTTTGTATCAGAGCATTGCTGTGAGTTGTCCTAAGTTATGAGAGCCAAAACTGTCCTCTCACCTCATCCCTTTCTCGAAGGCAAGTATACCGACAGAGATCAGAGGTACCCGGCCTCTAAAGATGGATCTCATTATGGCAGGAACTAATATTATTAGTTATATACTACAGGTGAGGGGAAGATGTTTAGGTAGAGAAGCTCAGATATGCTGTGTGAGATGAAGAAGTCAACAGTCAAAAGAATAATATTGTTGTCAGCTTCTTGAAGATATGCCCTTTGTGCCAGACGTTTTTCATTCTAGCAGCTCCCAAGAGCTTCCTGATTTGGCGGGGCTCCATGTGGTCTTCTCCAGGGTTGACCTTTCCACTGTCTCTGGGATTTCTTCAGAGCATGCTCCAAGTCTCTGAGACTGTGCTCCTGCTGCAGACTCCTTGTGGCTTTATCAGCATCTCTGCCTGCCCTGTGCTGCCTGCCAAGACCTCCTCCTAGCCAAGATGCTCAGGAGCTTTTGGGACAGGAGAGCTCTCTGTTCAGTTCACACCACTGATGCTGCCTGCAGTGACCAGGAGAGGTGAAGCAGGTGGCCCATCCCTCTTGTGTGGCCGCAGGGCATATGCAGCAAACTTGTCTTGCATTGGCTTAGTCAGACGTGGTGTATGTAGGTTGGGATGGAGTGACAGGTGTTGAAGCTCAGGCACATGAGAGATTTTTTCTTCTTCTTTTTGAGCAAGTGAAGTAGCAGTGCTGTGTGAGCCTGCACCATGCTCCCCAAGCTGCACAGAGTGCAACTCCAGTGCTCCCACAGGAGAAATGCCAGTAATGCCAGCAAAGAGCATGCCTGGTCCTTCCCAGTGTTCTCCATTCGCAAAGCTGTTTGAGTAAGGGAAGTTGGCACCTCTTGACTGTTATGTAACTTCATTTCTACAGGCAGTAATTGAAGAAGCAGATGTTTGGTGGACTGATATTAAGAAAGCCATCAGGGAGTTTGAGAAAGACATCAGCAGCAGCATTTCCAGCCATAAAGGCAGTATCATAGCTTCTGAGAAGCTGCTGAGATACATGGAAGAGAAGAACCGCCAGAGGGTCAGTGCATCATGGCAAATTTTGAGGCTGGTCTGTCGTATGACAAGTATGTTGGTTGGAGAAAACCCTAATTCCCATACTCCTGTGTGGCTTGCATTATGTTTTCAGACTGTCTTAGCAAGTCTCTTTGGACAGTCCTTGTCACACTTGGCTTTCAGTGACCAGCCCAGGTGCTCCTCAGGCTGCTGAGCTGCCGCACAGCCATGAGCACAGATGATGCAAGGCCCTTAGCAGAGCCTGGGAGGTGTGGCCGTGCCCCCCATGGCAGAGTGATGCGGAGCGACGTTTCTTGCTGGGCTCCTTTCTAAGTCACCAGTGGAGGCTGCAGTGCACATGAGATGAACGGGAACTGCACCATAAGGAGTGGGCCCTGCGTGCTCTTTCTCTCCCCAGGCTCTGCTGTCCCACCATAATCTGCTGTCTTTCTGTAGGATCTGCTGAGAGTGAAGTTGTGCTGCGAAAATTATTTACTCAAGAGTTACAAGAAGAAGCTGCAGCAGCAGCTCAGGCAGGTGTGTGCAGCAGTTGAGGATAATCAGGGACTAGATGACCTCTTGAAGAACAAAAGGCATACAGCCTGGTGCAGGGCCTGCTCTTTGTAGAGATGCATGGCCTCCTCCTTCTCCCCTTCCTCCTTTGCTCCTGGCCTAGCTGTCTTTGTCAAAGGGCACTGTTGTTTGCCCAGATTCAGACACGGCACATGTCTGTGTGCATGGGGTGAGACCAGAAGTCTCACAGAGTGGAAGCTGGCAGATCATTTTGTGCCCTTAGTGCCCTGGAAAAGACATCTGGTGGATCAGGGCAGTTCCTTGAGGACTGGTAGGAGCCTTGACAGAGGGGACCTGCCTGCACTGCTTGGACCCTCTAAGCCAGGACACAAAGCACACTATATCTCATGTTTCTCCCTGAGCCCCATATTTGCAGCCAGGCTGAAAACCCTGTTCTGCAGATCTACTTTCTCTGTGGAGCAAAGCTTTCTTACTTGGGATGTGGCTTTGGTCAGCGACCTACACCTCTTGCTTCCTTGGGGTTTGCAGAAGGAGCAGATGGGAGAGACACTCTGTGAGGTCCATTTGCAGCAGCTGCATGTTAGAAATGCCCAATACCAGAATGAGATTGATGAGAAGAACCAGGAGCTGCTGCAGCTAAAACGGACATCAGGGAAGACTGTCCAAGTCCTCAACTTCTATAAAGTGAGTGAACCACCCAGCACCTCTATTTTGCCTTTCTTTTATTTCTGAGGGTCACAGACAAGTTGATTAACAGCTCTGGCATCCTTCCCTTTCTCAGAGGATGCAGAACACCTCTCTGCCTTCCCACTGACTTAGCTCAATTGAGAGGTTTCCCTGACACACTAAAAGCAGCAGTGCCTGCATTCCCATTTGGCTGCAGCCTGACCATGGGGTCCATGCTTTGCAGCATGGGAATTTTTCACCCCATGGGAAAAATTTGCATAGGAAGAAGCTTTCATGATGACTTGCACAGGAAAATACATTTTTTAACATAACCTGTGACATTTGAAAAGATGTCACGAGCTGTAGCCATCACTTTTGAGTCTCTGCTCTTAGCAGTGCGAAGTGCTCCTCAGCTGGGTGTATTTGCCTCTTGCTGATCAGCCCTTCTGCCTGGGTCAGTCCTAAAGCCCAGCAGCTGTGCTGAGGGCTGTGCTGCAGTGTGACATCAGAGGACATCATGAAGAAATGGGAGCTGTGTGACCAGGGTGTGATGGTGCCTTCTGCAGGGGACAAGTGTTGCCACAGAGCTCCCTTGGGAGCAGAGCTGAAACCAAGCCAGAGGAGCAGAGGGATGGATTTGCAAGTGGCTGGGAGCTGCTACTGTGCCTGCTGATGTTGTACTGTTGTTCTGTTCCAGAGGAAGTTGCAGGACGCCATGGAAATGTCCAAGTCTCTGATGAAAGGCATCGCCCAGAGGAAGGAGCTGCTGGAGAAAACTGAAAGAGAAGCTGCTCTGGTGGAGGAGGTAAGATAGCAATGTGGGAGGCCCTGAGACTTAACACAGGAGGGCTCTTTTGAGATTATTTTTGCGACATGTTAGATATCAGTGCCCATTCGAGGCCCAGCAATGAGCTGGATACTTGTGTGCCTTTCTGGGTCTGAGTCCTGGGCCTCCTGCCCGTGCCAGTGAGCATGGACAGGTTTGCAGAACAGACTGTCTTGTGGATTTGGGCCCTGGCTCCACAGGCACCTGTCACTGTCTTGTTTTCTTGAACTTTTCATCAACAGTGTCCTCCTCAGGGGGAAGTGTCACTGCTGTCATACTAGTCTGGGGACACATAGCCTCTTGGGGACACCACAGCTTTGGGCAGCAGTTTGAAGGGACTCCCTAGCAGTGCTGCCTGGCTGGGATGGAGGCACCAGTAGATACATCCCACTGCTTCCCCTCCAAGTGCCAGTGGTTTAATGTATCCTGTCTGCCTGCTTCCCTGGAGGACTTGGCCACCAGCTGGCAGAGGGACATTTCCCTGGGATCTCCTTTCCCCCTGTCCCTATTCCTCCGGCAGCAACGCGCCAAAGCTGAGAGTGTGAATGAGCAGCTGCGGAGCCAGCTCTCAGACTACAGCGTCCCCCCTGTGCTGAGCTACTTGCAGAAGAAGATGGCTGTTACCCACCTGGAAAACAGCCTCAAGGCTTGGGAGAGGAAGGTGGCAGTTGCTGAGGTGAGTGGGACGGGGCTGGGTGTGCAGGACCCTGGACTTGTGCCAGCCAAGAGCTGGCGGTGCTGGTGGAGCTGTATCTGGCCTGCCTACCTGCAGCCACCCTGGGGACCTGGCTCCTGACTGGCCAGGAAGCCATGTGAGAGTTCTCTTCTTGAGGGGCAGTTTCACCAGGGCCTGGCAGAGATGGAGGCTCTTCCTGTTTGCAGGGCAGCAGTCGCTCCCTACCCTGAGGACAGAGGATGAATTTTAATGACTGAGCAAAGAAGTGAAGCCAAGGCAAGGACACAGCTTGTAATTTGCCAGGAAGCACCACTGGGCTGTTGCTATACTGCAGCCTGTCCTGTGTGTACGTTTGGCAGCCCAGAACAACTCTGGCTCTGTGTGTGTAACCTGCACCAGCCTTTTCCAGCACTGCTGATGGCTCCCCAGTGTTTGTAGTGCTCTTGGATGATCTCAGACATTTTCTACTTGCTTGTATCTTGACTCTTCCCTGATAAGGGAAGACTAGCCAAGGTCCAAACATGAGTTCATGGCATAGTTGCAAAAGTATCTCTGGCTCTCCTGTCCCAGCTCCTGCAGCCTGGAACAAGATGAAGAGAGAACACAGAGGAGCATAGTCAAAACCTGGAGGTGACAGGACATGTCTGTATCCCTGCCCCATGTGTAAAGCAGTGTGGAGAGAGAAGTGGCTGGATTGGATGGGATGGGTACCTGGACACCCTGCTCATCCTTGATGGGCTTAGCTGTGGCTGAAATGGGGAAGGGTCTGGCCTTGCACCTATCCAGCACTTAGCCCCTCAGCACCCCAGTCTGCAGTGGACTTACATGGTCCAGCCTTTCTCAGAGGTCAGAAATGTGTGGATTTGGGCTTGACCTATCAGCACCAGTGCTGTGCATTCAGAAACTGGGGTCCAACTGTGGCTACCCCAGGGCTGGCAGGGAGTCAGTCTGCAGGCCTGTCTGCACAAGCAGATCTCTTCTCACCCAGCTGCTCCCCTGGACCAGGAGACTAAGGCTCTGGCTTGCATGGTGTCTATGCAGCGGTGCCAAGAGTCCTGCCAGCCTCTGGGAGATGGAGAGCTGTGAGGGCTCAGGGGGGACGGGGTGAAGGGGCAAAGCACTACAGCAGCTCAGGCCAGGCTAGATTCCAGCCTTGCAGCTTTCTCCATAACATATCACTGCTGTCTGGACATATTAAGGGCCTTCTTCTTTCTCTGTTTGCAGATGTCCTTGCAAAGCTACCGCAGAGCATGGAACCAGGTCAAGATGTCTGGTAATCAGCACTAGGCATGTCTGATCCTGCAAGGTGGGCAGTGGAAGCTTCAGAAGGAGCCAGCCCTGTGGGGAAGTTTGTGTGCTGCAATGAGATGAAAACACTTCTGCATGAGATGATAAAGAAAACCATGGCTCTGTTGTAAGACCATCTTGTTGGTCTGTCCCAGCATGGGCTGGTTCCCACCAGGCTCTACTGCCTGGCCCCTCTGCAAGCCTTGCTAGGTCAGCTGGCTCTGCTCTGGGTGCTCCCCCTCCCTCCATCACCACAAGCAGTTATCCTCTGTTGAACAAACCTGACGTGTTCACAGGAATGGTCCTTTCTCCCTGGGCAAGTCCTGGTGATCACTTTAATGCAGGAGGAACCAGAGGGGATTCCCCGGGAGATGCGGAGTTCAGCGTCTCAGAGCGTGCACTGACAGTAGAAGAGAGCGGAGCAGTGTGAGCGTGCAGGGCAAACCATGTCAACATGGCACGTGTGAATCGAGCAGGCTTTCCAATTGCAAAAGCATACACTTCATTCACCTAAAGAAACAAAAGAGCAAGAAGGGAGCAACTACCCCTTTCCCAATTCCTGGGCCAAGTGTAAGTGTACCTTGGAGACGGGAAGCCTTTTCCCACTGCAGGAGTTATAAATCATCCCAGATGAGTTCAGGTCTGGTTTTCCCTTCTTGGAATTGAAACCAACTTCCTGAATTGTCCTTAGTGCTGGTCTGGAATCCTCTTCCCAGCCTTTGGGTGTAGCATGCAGATCAGCTTGTGTCCTGACTAGCATGGTGAATGCTGTCTGCTCAGTGGTGGCCGAGATGCAGTTGCTGTGGGACACTGGGGTGTACAGGAACAGCCTGTAGAATCTCATGCTGCCCTCACTGAGAATACCTTTCAGGACACATTCTCAGTCCCTCTAATCTGGCACATAACAGGGTTGCTGACATCACCCTTTTGAGAAAAAAAGGCTGGGTTGTGTCTCACCAGTATCCCTCCTGCTGTAACAATTGGTAGTTGAGGACTTCACTGGCATGAGGAGAAGGCAGATCACAGCAGTTTGGTCCTTTCTCATCACTGTCAGCAGAGCACCACTGACTCAGGGGGCTGGCTGCCTTTGGGCTGATGATGTCCCTGTGTGCCCCAGATGAAGTGACCAGCATTGCTCCCTGCAGCTGCCCCTGCCCCCATCAGCCCAGCCCCACACCTGATCCTTCGGTGTGTGCCACAAGGAATCCCTCTTGGTTTTGCACCATGAGCATCTTTGACCTTGGCCACGTCAAAGGCCCTTGGAGGCCTGGGCAGGGTGAGAGGTCCAGGGACCAGGAGCATCACCTGTGGGGAGATGCTCACCCCACAGCTCACGCAGAGATGAGTGTCACGTGTTCAGGCCACACTTGCTATTTCCAAGCTGCATGAAAGGGATCTTTCCCTGTAAGGGCTGAGCAGAAGCTCAACAACTGTTCTGGCTTCTCTCCAGCCTGGAGTCAGAGACGAGCAGAACAGGGAGGAGGTGGTTTGGCTACATGTCTGCCCAGTCTGGGCTGGCGTGCTGTGTCCCTTACCAAACAGCCTGCCGCTTTGTCAGCGTCCCTGCAGCCGCAGTGTGCAGTTCCAGCAGTCCTTCTCAGTGGGCAGGGATCCACGTCCACCACCAAGAGCATCATCAGGAAGTTGCTGTAGCACTTTTCCCTGCCAGGCTGAGGGACCACTGTGAGCCAGTGGCTCTGGGCAGTCCCTGGCCTCCAAAAACAGGGACAGGAAACCAGTGGGTCCTTCTTGCTCCCAGGACAAGCCCTGTTCTCCTCCCTCTCACTGGGGCTCTTGGCAAGAGGGAGTGGGAAAGTGGCACTCTGCCCATTTGGAAGGAGTGTTTTGCCAAAGGAACTGGGGGCTACCTGTGTTGGGATGTATCCTGCCTGAGACCCATCAGTTCACGCGGTCTGAGGCAGAGAGGCTCCCGTGGGGGAAGCAGACGGGCTGAGCGATGCTGCTGAACTCCATCGGGACGGCTGTCCTGACCAGAGCCATGTCGTTGTAAAGCATCACTTCATCAAAGTCCTTGTGGGGTTGGACAGAGCTGGTTGAATACTGGGGCTGGTCCTCCCATGCCCTCTTCGGGCACGAGGCCAACCAAGGTCAGCACCTGCTGCCTGCAAGGGGTGGATGGAGAGGACTGGGTGCAGGGAAAAGCCTGGGGCAAACTGCCTGCTCCTGCTCTGGCTGAAATACGCTTGCCCAGCTCCTGGGCATCAGCAAGACCCTCCTGAGCACTAGGAGGTGGTGTTAGTCCCTGCTGATTCCCAAGCCATGTCCCAGGTGACACAGGGACACTCGCAGAGCACAGACCTGCTCTGTAGGCTGGATGCAGTGCTGAGGATCCAGCACTTGTTGAAGATGGAACAGAAGGCCAGGAGGTTGTGCTGTGTGTCCTACAGTGCTACCACCCATGGGAATTGGTCCATGACTGTGAACTCCTACTGAGATCTCTAGAGCAATGGGCTGGCCTGCATCTGACAGGCTGCAGGGAAACAGGGGCCACGTTGTTGGGTGTGCCTGGCCCTATGCTCTCCCACTGCCCACTCTTCTTTCTGATGCCCTCTTGCTCCTTGCTGTGGCTGTCCAAAGATTTGACCTCAGCTGGGACTAATGCCAGCGTCATTCAGGCTTGGTCACCCATGGGGCTAAGCCGGTGGCACGGTGTGCAGTATGTGAGGTCAAATCATGCCACCTCTCACCTGATGCTGGGGCAGCACAGAGACACAGCAGCACACGGCTTTGCACTGCCCCAGTATGGCAAAGAGCTGGGGCCAGGGAAACAGAGTTCCCCTTCTTGGCCCATGCCTGATGGGGCTTGGTGTGCCCATACTGAGCGTGCCAGCCTGGTTCCTTGCGCTGGTATATGGGCACTGCACATCCCAAGCACCCTGGCAGTGGGCAGGGACACAAGGAGACCCAGTGGAGCCATTCCCAGCTCCCAAGCTCCAACCTTCTCGGTGGGCCTCAAACTGCTGCACTCTGGCTGCTCCATCACACACCTGCTGATACATTGCCAGCCCCATGCTGCCCTCCCTGCTTGGCACCTCGATGCTGCTGTTGTGCCCAGGCAGCAGGATGCTTGCACAAGCTGCTCTATGAGGTTAGCACCGCTGCGGCAGCTCACAGAGCCCCACTGCCATTCCTGCGTGGTGGAGCAGGCTGTCGGAGCCTCTTGCAGTGCATCTGTCTGCACAGCTCTTCCCGCCCTGGATGCTGGATGGTCTCTCGCTGGGACAGCCTGTCATGCCCAAGCATTTCCTTTCTGCATCCATACTGGGGTCTCTGCCCACCCTGGTCCCACTTGCAGGCAGAAGCAAGGGCAGCAGGAGGAGCTCTGGTGCTGTTTAAGGGGATTTATGAAAAAAAGGACCCCAAAGTGCATGGAGGCAGTGGTTAGGGAACCTGGAGCGTAGCAGGAACTTTTACAGGGACACCACCAGGCTACAGCTGCCTGTGGCTGGGCTTTCCTATGGGGAGGTCCTGATGGAGACAAGAAGCCCTTTCCCATCTCATCAAAGGCCAAGCGTGCCTTTGGAGAGCACGACATAGAAGGTGGGATGGTATGAGGGATGTGAGAACTTCTTTTCATCAAGGAGAAAACTGTTAAGAGAAATTACAGTATCCGTTGTACGCACTAATTAACATCTATGGGTGAAAGGAGCTGTTGAGAGGCAGAAAGCAAAGACTCCATGGTCTCCTGGAGTCCTGAAACACTCCCAGAAGGTTATTCCTGGAACGTTCTTGTCCCTGGTGAGACATGCAGTGGCTGCGGATTCACATGCTCGGACAGACCTCTTGGATACCTTCTGAAATACTGGGGTTCAGAATGGCCAAGGGGGAGGGAAACAGTGCTGGGAGAAGAGGGGAGGGAAATCCGGGTGCAAGCACTCATACAAACCAACAGACAGACTAGGGCAGCATCAGCTGAACCAACTTCATCCAGCATTTGAATACAAGTTTATGACATGCAGAATATAAGGGCAAGGTCCATGCCATGGTGTAGTTAGGGGAGGGACATCCCAGGGATTGTTTTTTCATGGTTGTCTTCTTGTCCATCAATAAAGTCAGTGGCTGCAAACCCTTTTATAATCCTTCTAAGTGCCCACACCTGACTGGCCTAAACAGAGACCACCTGTCCACAGTTAGATGGTTTTCTCTTTCTGTTACAGCTTTGATAAGCTTTCTCTGTTTGTGAACTGGTGGTTCTTTTCTCAGGACTTTCTGGTCTCCTCAAGGGTACACAGATGTTCACTCAAGGTTATTTATCTAACTCACATTCTAATCCCTCGGACAAGCTGAGGTCTCCCACAACACTCCTTTGTAGTTGATTTGTGACAAAAGAGCCAGGAAAACATTTCTGAGAGGTAGGTTTCACCCTGCCCTCCCTATGGGGGTGCCACTCTGAGACTGGCCCGTGATCACCAGCTGGGCTATTTCAACATGATGCTGGTATCACCACAAACAGAATGCTTCCAAAGGTGATGCTGGCAGCTCACAGCAACACTGCATGAGCCAGAGGTGCCTGGTGCCTGACTCACTGTAAGCATAACTTGACTTATTTCATGTCATCTGGATCCATAGGGGTCAAAGACAACCTGCATGAGACCAGGTGCTGGTGGGACCATGACCAGCCCATGTCCTTTACCCAAGGGTTGTGGGTTGGCCAGCTTGGTGATACCAGTCCCTTTCTGCTTTGCAGGTCTCAGAGGAGGTCAGCACTGCCAAAGAAGCATGACCCCAGTGGTAGCTTTCATATGCACTGCAGGACACTCCCCGAGGCCAGCCAAAGACTCTTCCTTTGCCTAAAGGACCAGCTGTCTCCTTGCCATTGCTGGTGGGAGACGGGTGCCTCTTGCAAGGAGCCACAACCTCCTAGTCTGGCTGCAACCTCAGAACTAATGAGTTTTAAGCCCCGTGGTTAACGAGGCCAGCCTGCCTCTGCACAGAGACAAAGCCCAAAGCTTGCCTCCAGCTCTGCCCACAGCGAGCTGAACACGACACTTCTGTGAGCTTGCACAAAGCCTCCCTTGTGTGGGAGGGGATCAAGCCAAACAAGTGATCTCCCTGACCATGTGTCTCCTGGTCCTCCATCATTTTTAGTATTTGCTGGATTGTTCCCACTACCAAGGGAAATTTAACAAGTAAAAGCATCTGGTGAAAATCTATTGACCTACAGTAAAACATCAGCCCAACCAAACCAGTTTGTGCAGCACAATCTTCAAGGCCTTTGAGACACACTCGTTTAGTTTACCACCCAGGAAAACAAACGCTGTGTGGTACTGGCAGCACTGCCAGTGTGAAGGCTTTGATTAAAGCTTGCTTTGCCAACACGCGGGGAGATGTTTGAGAGCCGAGTGTTTCTTCCTTCCCCAAGCCTGGCTCCCTGTTGTGCAACATGTCTGCTAAGCCACTGCCATTTTGTGCTCCTCCTTTTGTGTTTCCAGGTCACCCTGCTCCCCTTGCTTCCAGCCTTAGCACTAAGGTCCCAACTCCTGGCTTCTGGTGACCACCCTTTTGGCCAGGTGCCCAGCGGGAATGGTGGACCTCATCTTTGCTGAGGAACTCTGTGAGAAAACAACTTTAGGCCAATGGTGCCTTTAGGGTGAGATTTGTTTCCAAGGCAAGATTTGAACCACCTGTGAGTGATCCTGTAAGACTTCCAGTGCCGTGATGGATGGTTTTGGCTCTGTGCTGGAGGCAGCAGCTGCAATGGAGGCTCCCATGGCAAACGCATGCATGGCTTGAACAGGTCAGGTGCCAGCACACTAGTGACAGAATAATGCCACCAGCATGTTCCTCTTGGTTGAATACATTTCAACAGACAGTGAGTACAGGTGAGCAAACCCATCTAACTCCCAGAGACAATGGTGCTTGCCATCTTCAGAGAAGGTGGCCTGCGACTATGCAGCCAGTAGTGAATGATTCCAGGCATGCAGACCTATTGCAGAGGAGATCTGCTGCATGGCTTACTTAGCCAGCTCCATGGCTTGAGCACACCACTGAATGGGAACCTTCCTTTTTTATCAAAGCACAGATGGAGATTGCTGAGGACATTGCCTGCAGCAGCTGTGGCAGGGCACTGTTCCCTGGCATGACCCGTGGTGCAGCTCAGGGAAGCCATTTGGTCAGAGTTTGCATGGAGCAGCCTCATGATGGAGAGGGCACCAAGTGACCCAAGAGACATTTTGCAAGTTGTCTCAATACCTTCTGAAGGATACTGGAATCAGTGGACACTTAAAATCCCTTCCAGTCCTGTCCCACATGAAATCCTTCCCTCCCAATAAAAACAGAGGACAGCAAATAAAAAGAGATGGAAGGTATTAAGAAAGCCAAGGCAGAAGAGGAAGTGTCTGAGAAGGTCTTTGTTCAACATTATAACAATGGTGCAAACAGGTGATACAGGATAAACCCACCTTGCTGTCTCAGATTTGATTACACTCCATGGCCTAATATTTCACAGGGATGCTTTATGCCAGGTTGGGGATGAGCCACCCTTCAGCCACTTACACATGAGAAGTGA
Organism: Todiramphus chloris collaris; assembly: GCA_025345505.1. Lineage (NCBI taxonomy): Eukaryota > Metazoa > Chordata > Aves > Coraciiformes > Alcedinidae > Todiramphus > Todiramphus chloris. The sequence goes on along the minus strand of JANVCC010000037.1, from coordinate 14,101,925 downwards.
TGGAGACACAGATCCTTGCAGCTCTTAGAACTCTGCTTGACTCCCTCACCTTCACTATGGACTCCCATCAATCTACAATTCTTATTTTTCTTTGTGTAGCCAGATGGGAGTTTCACAGCCTTGGTAGATTCTTGCATACAAAGGATAAGGGTACTTCCAACCTGGGATTGTATTGCCAGCTCTGTTTCATGTAGAAAGGAAGGCAGAAAGGAGAGGCCAACTAGGTTTTGCACAGGTGAGAGGACATACAGTCTCCAAGATGAGTTCTTCTATGATGTAGTAGTCCTGGAAGTACAGCAGCACCATTAAAAGAGGGCCCAGGACCAGGCCAATCCCGCATGAGCAGGTTGCTGTAGCAGTCATCCAAAAGCCATTTCCACAGGCAGGACAGTGGGATCTGTCAGGAAAAGCAAACAAGAGTTACCAGCAGAAGTCTGGTCAGACAGTAACACCACCCCCTAAAGGATGTGCATGCCTTTAACTGGATGACAGATCCATACTGAATTAGTTTTTCTATTATGAGGATGATGACTCAATTTATTTCTAAAGTGTGCCCTTGCCAAAGGGCTCTGTGTCTGTGTGCTTCATAATAAAACAATTAAAAATGCCATTAATGCTAAAATCTTACCAGGCTAGCATAGAAAGGAAAAAGAAAGGGCATTGTAGGAATGGAGTTTGAAATTATTTTTAAAGGCTGGAAGAGATTAGATGGGAAGGATTACAGATGGTCACAGGTTTTACACTTAGAAATCATTGCCGTGTGACAGATCATTGCACTGAGGAAATCTTCCCTCAGACAATACTCAAAAGCTTTCAGATGAGTGTCAGACTCACTGCAGATCAGGTGAGCTGGTCCACTCTTGCTGGGCTGGTTACAAAACCCTTCTGGCTCCGGTCTCACTTGCTGAGACTGGAAGTTCCAGTACAAATAGCTCAAAGATCTGGTTTATGTTTTCTCCCTATTCCAATGGCTGTAGATGTTAGGCAAAGCCTCCAAAGAATGAGGAGGTTCCTTCCCAATGGACTTACAAACAAGGGATGCTGGATGCTTGCCTGGTTTTTGCGACCAAAATGAAGGACACTTTTTGTGACACAGCAGGAATGACACTGCCACGGAGCATTCCATCCTGAAACCAGCTGTTCACAGTCTTGCCTGTTTTATGTAAGTCAGAAAATCAAAACTCACTATTTTAACTACCAGTCTGAAACTACATTCTTTGTGCTTTCGTTGTTAAATACTGTTAAAATAACAGTAGCAAGAGCTCTGTGGTAAGTGCCCTGATATATCTGTTTGCTGGCAGGTTCTGCATTTTAATGTCAACCTTTCCATACCTGAGATAGCACAGCTATCAACATCCCAAACCAGAACCTCTTCAGCGAGATGGCAATTAAATACTTGATGAAATCAAGAACCTGACATGCACTGTCCTGGGTGATCATGTTTTGTATTGGCTCTGCTCAACATCAGGTGAAGTGTAGCTCAGTGAGCATGAAGGATTCAATACTAGCAGGACTTCACTGACAGGTTTTCTTCATATTGGAGAGAAACTTCAGTTTAAAGGAATTCAAAAGGGGAAAGAAAACCTTGAGATTCAAAGCAATTGACAGGCCACCAGTTTATGGCACTGTTCCCACTGAGCTGACCAGTGAGGATATCTGTCCTAAGTATGATTTTTACAGCTTTGTTTATCTGTTTTTCTGATGGTCCCATCACGTTGGTCTAAACAGCAAGGATCAGGACTATACAAAGAGAAGTCTCCTTAACACTCCAGTCCCTGCCTTGGATTAGGGCACCAGTGGCTTCCCAGGGCTCCCCCAGAGCAATAGCTGGAAGTCACAAAACAATGTTATTAATTTAAATGATGGTGTAATCTGTGCTATAAATTCTTCTGTCCTTGGAGGAGGAGCTGCCATGCAGTCCGATGGCTCTTCCAGTTTCTGCCTTCATCCCTGCCTACATCCTCAGCTATCCTGCCTCATTGATGAGAAGATATGAGAGTTCCCTAAATTTTCTTGTGTGACAGATCTATAATCCCTGTGGGAACTGGGTTGTCCTACCACCTGTAAAGCTGCAGGATGCCCGAAAACATTAGAATAGAGCGTCCAATAGATGCTCCAAAACATGATAGAGCATCCAGTGACTAAGGCAATGGTTTGCACTCCAAAACAGGGTCATATTTAATGACCTGTGACAGAAAGATGGCCAAGGCCAAGATGCAGCTCACACGCTTTTATGAACAACTCTATCCATTGGGTACTGGATATTTTGTAGTGGGAGACAGAGTCTGGCACAGCCTGTTTACATTTGCTGAATTGCCACAGTGTCACTTTCCTCTGGGTGTGCTCACCTTTTAACTGACCTCACAGTGTTTCCCAGCTACTGTTTCCTAGGTCCTGGGAAACTAAAAAATTTCTTCAAAGGTCAGCTAAAGGTCTCTCCTCTAACCATTGAGATTTCTAACTTAATCCAAAGCTTACTTTGAACCCAAGCTCGCAGATTGTCAGCATGGGTGGAAGGACAAGAACTGCAAGCACTCAAGCTACTAATGCAGTGGGGACCTGACCACTCAGCACTGCTAATACAAGCACGCCAGAGTGCTAATCTAATCAGTTCGTGAAGCTCGAGTGTTATTTTGCAATGTGACTCCCCTCACTAGAACTCCCATCAGTATTTAAAAGCATTTGCTAGCTAACTCGCAACCCCAAATCTTGTTCCTTCAGTCTAGATGCCAGTCTCAGCACAAGGCACCCATCTTAGGTTGGGATCTGTAGGCAGCTAGAGCAAATCTCATGATCTTAGCTGCTTCACAAAAAGTGATGGTTTCACATGAACGAGAGGTCATGGCTGTGACCAGAATGGCTGCTCCTGTGACCTACCTCGCAGAAACACGTCGAGGAAAGGAACGCAGCCAGCTGGGCCTGCCACTTGTCATAGCTACGATGCGATGCAGTAAGGGCTTGTAGACGTGTCTGTTTACAGAGGACAGAAAAACAGGAACACGCTTGATAAATTGTTCCTAGTGCACTGCAAGTCATTAACATCGGGATTAATCGCATACAGCAAGATAACGCAGTTCATACCAATCAGCCCACCGAAGCCGAAGGAGCTGCTCCAAATGTGCACACAAACAAGCGAGGGGAACATCTTGCACAACAGCTTAGGTGACTTGTGGAAATGTGGTTCATTTCTAAGGCCTCTGCATTGAGTGATGGAGCTAGGAAGGCAGCTGCTCTGAACTGCTCTCTGAAATGAAGTCTGAACCTTCCCACTGCCCAGGCCCGAGTGCTTCAATACAGGGTCTGGTTTAACCCCTCCTTCGCATCTTTCGCCCTGCACACATCAGAAATCTGTTAATACAGGAGGATGAGAACTTAAAAAGCAGACTTAAGTCAGGCTCTCTGTCCATACCAAGGGCACAGAAAACAAGCAACTTGCTTCTGGTTTTTATGAGTTGAATGCCATGAAAATATACGAGGCCATTTAGTTAGCTTCTGATTTATTGGCCCCAGGAGCCCGATTTTATGAACTACTTTTCTAAGTTCAGCAAAGCTCATATCACTAGAAGATTGACACAAGGGTCCTCCACAAAAGGCTTGTGACTTTGTAGGGGGTGAGTCAGCGTCAGAGCTCACAGATGCTGCCAGTCCTGACCTCTTCAGCTAACAGGCTTGGTATTTACACTGCTGCCTTTTCAACACTGCTCAAGCAGTAAAATGGCAGCGATCCTGACGTGCACACACTCACTGGCTGTCACTGGGTGACAGGTGACCAAGTCTCTCTGCTGGAGGCTTTTGGTCTAAAACACATGACCATTCTTTACCTTTCTGAACCTGCATATGATGATAAGCAGCCTCCCAGAGGCACTGATGGAAAGAAACATTTTCTGGCTATTTATAGATGTAAATAAGATCCAGTTTCCAGCTGAAAATTAAGCAGTGGTTTGGAATCTGCCACTTTCCTGGACAGCTCCTAGAGATGCTCACAGACTTGGCTTCCTGGACCTTCTCATTGTGAACCTTCCCACTTTTTGTGGTGAAGTAGCAGAGCTGGTAACGTAAGATGTGTTCCCTGATGGGGAATACTGACTCCTGCCCTCAGTTTCCTGCGGTGGGACTCCCCTCTCAATTCCCTCCCTAGAGAAGGGCCAAGATTCAGATTACTGGGGCTATGGTGCTAGTGCTGAAGAGCTCGTTCCAAGCAGTACAAACCACATGCTTACAGGAGCCTTTGACACTTTTAAATTAACAAAGTTATTTGATTTCTGTCAGCACCCTGCTGTTCCTTTGAGACTATCCTAAAATATAAAGCTTTCTTATTAATTGTAAAATTCCAAGTTAAATTTCAAGCCAGCCAAACTTTCAGAGCCATGACAGATATACCCATAGCAAATTAAACGCTAAAAAAAGAATTATGATGATGATCAAAGTTACTGATTTCCCATCAGCAGTATTTCATCTTTCATACAGAGAGCACATTAATTGGAGTGCACAGAAGCCAGTGTCATACCTGTCCAGCCATCTGTGGGCTAGGCTCTTCCACCTGGATCACAACTGCAAGAGTCTGTGTTCCTAGATTCATAGATTCATAGATTGTTAGGGGTTGGAAGGGACCAAGAAAGATCACCTACTCCAACCCCCCTGCCAGAGCAGGATCACCTATAATAAGTCACACAGGAATGTGTCCAGGCGGGTTTTGAACGCCTCCAGAGAAGGAGACTCCACAACCCCCCTGGGCAGCCTGTTCCAGTGTTCTGTCACCCTTACCGTAAAAAAGTTTTTTCTTATGTTTATCCTAAACCTCTTATTTTCCAACTTGCTCCCATTGCCCCTTGTCCTAACATTGACACCGAGAAGAGTCTGGCTCCATCCTCCCTACGCTCGCCCTTTATATATTTATAGACATTAATGAGATCCCCCCTCAGCCTCCTCTTCTCCAGGCTAAAGAGACCCAGCTCTCTCAGCCTCTCCTCATAAGGGAGATGCTTCACTCCCTTAATAATCTTGGTGGCCCTGCGCTGGACTCTCTCCAGTAGCTCAATGTCTTTCCTGAACTGGGGTGCCCTGCAAGAAGGGAAGTAAAACCAGGCTTTAGATGAGAGGTATCAGCACACATTGCCTTGTCATTGACTCCACCGGAATATAGAAGTCTCAGAACCATAGAATCATAGAAGGCATTGGGTTGGAAGAGACCTTTCAAAGTCACCTAGTTGAACCTCCCTGCAGGGAACAGGGACATCTGCAACTAGAGCAGGTTGCTCAGAACTCCATCAGGCCTGACCTTGAATATCTTCAGGGATGGGGCCTCCACCACCTCCCTGGGCAACTTTCTCCAGGTTCCACTACCCTCATAGTAAAGGGCTTCTTCCTAATGTCCAATCTAAATCTACCCTGTTCTAGTTTAAAGCCATTGCCCCTTGCTCTATTGCTACATGCCCTTGTAAACAGGCCCTCCCCAGCTTTCTTGTAGGCCCCCTTCAGATCCTAGAAGGCTGCTATAAGATCTCCCTGGAGCCTCCTCTTCTCCAGGCTAAACAACCCCAACTCTCTTGACATGTCTTTGCAGGAGAGGTGCTCCAGCCCTCATTATTTTTGTGGCCCTCCTCTTGAGCTGCTCCATCAGGTCCATGTCCTTCTTGTGTTGGGGCCTCTAGAGCCAGCCCCAGCACTGCAGGTGAGGTCTCACCAGAGCAGAGTGGAGTGACAGAATCACTTCTCTTGACCTGCTGGCCATGCTTCTTTTGATGCAGCCCAGGAAGCAACTGGCCTTCTGGTCTGCAAGTCCACACTGTTGGCTCACCTTCCTGAAAACACTTTCTGTGGTAAAAAAGCGAATGAAACATTGAAACAAAGAATCTCCTGATTATGCTCTGGGGACTGGAATTTTGCAGTTCTCTTAGATGCTGTGTCTGTATCACAAACTTACAATTAATTTATACTGTTTTAAGAATGAACAGTCAGGATTTAGAAGACTGTGGCATGTTTTCATCTTGCACTATTTACTGGCTTCCTTAAAGCTCCAGCTCTGGAACCATGTTTAATTACGGGGGTGGGGAAATACAACTTCTTGAAAACTTAGAATTGCTAAGAATAAGACATCAGAAGAATTTTAAACCTTTTTTTTTATTTTTCCTGGGGGAAAAAAAAAAATTCTATGACTTCTAAGCCAGCTTCATGACTATTAGGGCCCAAATTGTTATTTTTCTAACATGTAGTGTTGTCAAAGCTGTAGTTTAGCTCACGAACATGTTTGTTATTCTAGGGATAATAACACATCCTGGGGTTAATGGCTTCCGTAACCTCGTGAGTTTTGGTTATTTTTAAAAATCAGCCACTGGCAGCCAGCTGGAGAGAGCCTTATTAGCGACTATCCCGGGAGAGCAGACACTCTAACACTCGATATCTTTCTGGCTTAGAGGATATGGCAAGGACACAAAGCTCTTCGCTGCACCTTGGAACATGAGAGGACAACAATGACACAGCCTAAGCCCTGCTACGCAGCATCCCACTGAGCAGGGCTGCGTTGGCGCAGGGTTTCCCCTCTCCCACCGTGACCGGGGAGCGGGGCGGGTCTGACCTGCACCCTGCCCTGACATCTCACCTGCTGCATCAGCAGATGATTTTTATTTTTCATGTAAAGTAACACTACAATATCAATGTTGGCTATTAAAAAGCTCGAGTGTGTTTTACAATTTTTTTAATGTTTGAAAGCAAAGGGCTGTATTCTTTACTAATGTGACACTACTTGAGAGACTAAAATCAACTTTATTAACATCATATCTTACATAAATATCTATATCTGTATCATCTCTACCTATCTCAGGTCAACCCCCATTCTTTAATGCATTGCAGATCCTGTTTCCCTTTTAGCTCAATATGTGTTCCTGTTCTTTGTGGAAATCTACATTGTAACTTCTGTGTCATCAACATTTGATTTTTTTTAATATATTAAAAAAAATATAATAATTAGTGATCTATATGGTAAACATGTATCTAAAGAACGTATAAATATGTAATATATGTCTATACATATTGTAATACGTGTCTATACATATAGGTGCAAATAAATTAATGGGTTTCAGCTACCCCTAAAGAAGATAAAATTGATCATCTGAAAATTAAACATACATTTCAAAATCAGACAACAAGCACAACCAAAATGAATTTTTGAGAAAGCGTTGTATCACTTTAAAAAAAATAATCAACTATCTTATCAATCAAGAGTGGTTTTCCCCAGTGTGAAATACAGCAGGTTTCTGAATGACTTCAGCTCTAGTCAAGGAATCAATTGTTGGATATACACTGATTTTTCTTTAGCTGCTGACTCCTTGCCATCTGTTAGTGATACCAAGATGTCCAGCTTTTCTTAGCCAACTGCACTGGAAAAAGAGCTCACACTATAGAGAATCCAGTGAAGGCTAAAAATGTAAACTCCATTTAGAGACCTCTCATACCTTTTTTTTTTTACAGACCCGTTTCCTTGTAGGGGATGCTAATGGAAACAAGAAACAGAGGCTAAAATAGTATTAGGTGCAGGATTATACACTCAGCTAAAACAGGCAATGATTTGATATTTTTGGATCTTGTCCATACTTTACTTGCACAAATCAAGGGACTGCTTCTGAAGAAACAGTGAAAGCAAAAGTTAATGCTTACTCCTGGTGTGAGCAATATATATTGGCTGCAGTCATTTCTACCACAGTGGGTATGAAGTTATTGTCACCAGCTCACCAACGTTTACTGTCTTCTCCACAACAATGTACATGACAACCCCAAATGTAAGATACACAAGGTGAATGGCTTTGTTTTCTAAAAGCCTTATCTTGCTTTTGCCAAACATGTATTACCCACTAAGTCTGACTGGTTAAATCCTAAGGCAGCATTCAGCCACGCTAGAGATCTGTCAGATTAGACCTTCATCAGCTAATCAGTGTTCTTGTTTGAAAACTGATTTACAGTTCTTGAGAAACCTAAACCACATCAGCTAGCAGTTTTACTCCCAGCAAAGCAGCAGCACGTATTTTTTGCAAAGGGGAAAAGGCATCTCACAGAAAGACACCGGTCTGGGTAAAATTGTCAGTCTCCAAATCATAGCAACTCTCCAAGGCAATTGAGGAAGGAGTGACAGTGTCGATAAACCAGATGAAATGATTGGCTTCTCACAGGAGAAACAGGATATAAAACCAATCCTCCTCTCTTGGTTCAATTCCACTCCTTCAGCACAGTTTAAATATAATATAATCTAATCTAAATGTGCCCTTTCCAGAGCAACTGTTCTTACAGGGAGATTTACATCAGCTTGATTTAAAGTATCCATCTGCAGGCCAAGCACCACGAGAAGCTTTTAAATATGACATTAATATAAAAGATGACAAATAAAAATGGTTCAGATATAAATAAGTCCACAAAGTACTACAAGTAAATTGCAAAGCTATATGGGTCTATGGTGTGTAATGAGATAATTTTGGAATTGAGTGCATGAGAAACAAAGAGCCCTTAAGGGAACAAGACTAACTAAGATACAGCTTTGGCCACTGCTCCTGGCCCTCAGTCCCCTTCTCCAGGCACGAATGAGGTGGGATGCCCGGTTGTGATGGGAAATCTGTGTGCAATTTGTTAAATTTTAAGAAGAAAAGCTCTCATTAAGTGAACTGGATGACAGCAAACACATCTACCCAGGACCTCTAGTACAGAAATGCTAGTGCATTAAACACAGCATGACCTTCAGGGAGTACTATCCATCTGAATCCCGTCCGTGTATAAAAGCCATAACACTTTAATTATCATGAACTATATCAATATTATTCTCCTAGCATGAACACTGTTACACGAGACTAAAGATACTACTTATTCTATACTAATATTGGTGATACAAGCAGGGACATATAAGAAATAGTATAAAACCCATTCTATAAATCATTTCACAGGTAAAGCAAATGGAGGTATTGGGCCTTTGGGCTTTAAACTTTGGCTTCCAGAGAATTCACAGTCATTCCCCTGACACATCTCTGGATCAGACAGGAATTGCCTGGGTAGTTTTTTGAACCTTCTTTTGAGATAATGATCTGAGCATGTACAAAAGGCACCTTCTGTCTTGGAGTCATGCAGCCATGTAAGTGTGGCAATGAATCGTGGGATAATTTGGAGGTCTCTGGGCTCAGCCTCCTACCCAAAGCAGGGCAAACTTTGAAGTTCGAGCCAAGAGGTGACATTAGCTTGAGGTCAGCACCGTGTAATACAAGATTAACTGGAACCGGTGCATGTCTGGCAGGCTCCAGGCATGGTTGAAGCAGGCACGTCGTCGTCTGCACCTCAGTGTGCTGATACACTGCCTGTTTGCTAAGAATACACTGCAGGGTTTTGCAGTTTTCTGCCCTGAGGCTAAACAGGGAAAGATCTTGGCACTGTCAAAAACCAAAACCCCAAAACAACAACAACAAAAAGCAGAGGGACAGAAAAGGCACTTTTAACACAAGCAGCATGTTCCATGGCAGGAGAGACTAATGACATGACAAATGACCAATTTGGAAAGTGACTTTGACAGCAGTCACTAGATCCTGTGACATGATGGCATAAACAACAAAAAACAGTGGAAGGTGTAATTAAAAGGTTAAATGCTGCAAAATTGCAAGGAACCAAACAAGAAGAGATACTGGAAACTTTGTTTTGATTAGAAGAGCGATAAACACCACCTAGTTTTTCAGCAGAAACATGGAAGCAGGAAAATCCTTCGGACAAGGGGAAAACGCCAATCAAATCAAACTGCAACACTGGGAAGGGTGTTGCACCTTGCAGGGCTGGGCAAGGTCCTCTGCTGCATGTCTCAGGCAGAGTAAAGGAAGAAAATGAGCTAGAGGTAAGGAAAAAGCTAGGTAAACTCAGCCAGAAAATACTTGTCATAACCTCACTGTAAGACAATAAATTAACAAATGGTAAAAGCTGCTACTCACAGCCCCAAGAGATGTCTTTGCTGTCATAATCCAGAGCATGCTGAAGCATTGCACTGGGGCAAGAAAAATAACTACATGTATCAAGGTTCAATGTCAAGGTGTAGTGTTAAACATGCACTTGGGTGGATGCTGTAAGAGAAACACTGCTATTAAACAAGGCCATCTCACTTCTTTTGCCTGACATCAACGTTGGCCATGCTCTCAGAAAACCTGTTGATGGATACAGCAGTCAGCAGTACCTGGATCAACTTTCTTGCAAAGAAAGGTCTGGATTTTGTTGGCATTATGATTCACTGTAGGTGCACAGCTTGAAAGGCAAGCAGCAGCAAAGGAAATCAGATTAAATCTAGCCGTGAAAACTTGCATATAATAAGACTCTCAGCTCCTTTGAACCCTGTCTGCACATTAGGGCACACAAAGGCAAATCAATTCTCATGTCTTGACAGTGGTGTACAAGGTAGTGGGGTAAAAACATATGAGCCAAGGGTAGCAGCTGCTTCCTCAGGATTAATGATATTTGTTCATTGGAGATCTACAGCCCTCTGAGGCAAACCTGCAGATCTTCATTGACAGGTATTTCTGTGTTCATATTTGTGTATAAAAGCTGGAAATACCTTCAGAGTCAGGACAAATGTGTAAGGGCTCTATCCAGGCCACCTGTAAATTAGTCCTCCCAGTGAGTAGTGCTTCATGTTGTGATGGGGATAGCGGGTGATTCAGGCTTATCAGGAAAGCTGCCACATAACAAGTCAGTGTCTGGCAGTCTCATGGAGCATGCAGTTTGAATGCTGTCCTAGATGCCTTCAAAGCTAGGCCCTGAGTAGAATCCTAGCAGGTTCACAAAAGTAACAGAATTTAATAATCTGAAGGGAGTGCAAAGAGCACTATGTATCACGTAGAGCAGAGCTGGGCTCGTTCTGGGCTCATTCCCTGTACATGCTGGATAGATTGGAAAAAGGTTCAGATCCAGAAAAGAGCAATGAATGAGTCACAGGAGATAAATCTCACTAGAGTCAATACAAATGTTGCAGTCCATTAATTCCAGCAGGAAGTTCAGAGATAAAATTGGTTGTTGTGTCTTTATCCAAGTCCACTTAAAATAATACAAGTGGTTGGGAAGGCAATCAACCACCATAAAGGTAACTAGAGCTTAGAGCAGTAACTCCTCCTGAGCAGCAGCTTTGTTCCTAAATTACTGTGTAATGGTTGCAGACCCACAGAGAATGGTGCCAGCAGCTGGGGAACTGCTGAGAGGCTGCACAGGAGAAATGACATGCCTGGAGTGGGTAGACTTAAAACAGGGAAGTAGAAAATAACATATAAAGTTCCCTTATGGATGGGATGGTTCTTTCTGCACAAGTGTTTGGAGAAGGGACGCAGCTGCTAAGTAGTGCTGGCGTTTTCTCTTCATCTCTGAGAAATGCTGTTTCTACTTCTCAGCCCAGCTTCTGTGTGCTACTCTCTTCCTGGCTGTGTCACCACAAGTCATCGCATGAAGCTGGCTGAGAATGTGGGCTATGGGCTCCAGGCAGTGCATCCTATCACTGCCCAGCCTACACAGGGCAGTTTAAAGTCTTGTTTCTTAGGATTGTCTTGACATGCACAATGCTGCTGTACCAGATAACACATTTTGATCCCAAACCACCACTTCCAGGAAACAACTTCCTGAAAGGAAGCCAGGGAAGAGCTGGAAATGAAATACTCTCTAGACAGGAAATTAAGTTCCACGGCAGATTTTAAGAAATACTGCAAAATACTCTTTCTTCACTGAAAAAGCCTTTCTAGTGAAAAGTACTTCTAGTACTTTCTAGTGCAAAATAGCTTTTAAATCCCTTTTTATTCACACCTCTCCCCCATCAAAACTGCCTACCCAAAGTAATGACTCTCACAAAAGCCTCTCGCCATCCCTGGATGTGTTTAACATCGCTTGGATGTGGTGTTGGGGGATGTGGTCTAGGGGTGAGCTTGTAGAGTAGGGCTAATGGTTGGACATGATGATCCCAAAGGTCTTTTCCAACCTGAGAGATTCTGTGAAAAGACACTAAGCAGAGATTCCATGAAACCCACTGGTTTTGATATTAGTATTTTGTATGAAGGCATTTCAGTGATGCAGCCATGAAGGGCAATGAACAGTATTTGAGAGGATTGAAAGGAAACAGAATTAACACGTTTGCATTCCCTGACTCCCTTTGTTTTATGTTGCAATGTGAACTCTGTAACAAACATACATCAGACAAGCTGCTCAACAAAAAGGCAGATAAATTGACCTTACTGTTCATTTCAAGATGCATCCTGTAAGCAAGGCAGAGTCTCTTTCCTGCAGAAATAAAATGGACTAGAACTTTACCTCTAGCAATGATATGAAATAGAACATGCTTAAAGAAAATAAACTGGCATGATTTGCTTACATTTATAAGCTTCACTTATTCATGTATATTTGTTAAAATCCACTGAAAGAAAGACTAGAGGTCTTAAGATACAGACAGTTTTGATTGGAAGGCCCTGTAACTATTTTGTGTCTGCTATGAGGAGAAAACACAGCTGTGGCCTCTGCTGCATATAAGCCCATATGGACTGATGAGATGCTGGCCCTGGCAAACAGCCAGCAGATAACCCATGGGTGGTTCCTTCCCTTAGCACCAAGGATGGCTGTAAAGCCTTCACCATTCAAACCCCTGGTGTGAATGGCACAGGCAAATGACACCAGGACAAAATCCTCCAGCCTCCTCTACCCATAACAGAAAGACACAAAAAAACTCTGTTGGGATATATTAACAGTGAAGAGCATCCACAGCACATGCTCTTGTGTGAAAAAGGTGAGCAGCTTACAGGGATAGCTATTTTAAGTGCTTTATTACAGTGAGGGCTTCATGAGAACTATATCATACTTATACTGGCATGAAAAATATACTTTATGCCCTCCAAATCTTTGAACAAAGATTGCTTTAATTATTCTCAGCTGCTTGTAGAAAGGGTTCTGGAGAAATCCTGCAGGAGATCCTGGCCAAGCCAGGTGACAGCTGCTGGGACACTGCCATGGGGAGCATGGGAAAGAATTATTTGTATTGAAGCAGCTACAAAACTTTTCTTCTGCAAATCTCAAAGTACCTTAAAAAGTTACAGCCTTTCACAGAGAAGAGAAAACCAGAGATACGGAGATAGAAAGGGTCACCTAGCAGGCCATAAAATGTGGCAGTCAGCACCCCTGATCCCAGTGTCTGCCCTTTCCTTCCTCTACACTGAGTAGGCACTGGAATCATCACCTGTGAGGTAGCTGCTGCGTTTAAGGAGATGAGGATAGCTACAGACATGATAAAGTGAGCACTTCCACGGAACATGAGCATTAAGGTAGTTGCAGAAGCAGTCAGGAGAATAAAGTGGTGCAGGTCAGCCAGAACTTTCTTACATTAGATGGTGAGATGGTGAGAACTGTATCCCAGCAGCTCTTGTTATATGTGACAACTGAATTCTTGGGTTTTACCATTAAACAAAAAAATGATACCTGTTGAAATAGCACCAGCATGAGATGAAAGAGAAATATCCACAAAGAAAACAAGAAGAGCCCTCAAAGCCCTTCATTGATTCCCTCACACTAAAATCATCATGTCCTAAGGCATCACTCCGTATGTCCATCTATTTTCTGTTTTGGTACCACAACCACCACAGTGTCTTCAAGTGTAATTAGCTAATCCTGAACTTGCTTATGCTGCAGCCATCCCATGCAGGTCTCAGAGGCTGGCACACATCGCAGCACACTACTGACTCTAACACCAGACGTCAGCATCTCAGTGCAAGGATTCTTCTCACTGGCAGTATTTCAGGGCATTCACCATGAATGTTGCCCACACAGAAAATGGGCAATGCTTGGCCTTGCCTGGCTGGGCCAATGGAGCTCTGATGAGCTACTAGACCAGGGGGCTTAATTTGGTCTGGTTCATTGGTAGGAGGTGAAAGAGTCCCACACACTTCATATCATCACTATGAAATTAACAGATCCTTCAACAGACCCTTTAAAGCTTAATCTATTATGATCAAATAGTAACTTCCATTCAAATATCCTAAAATAGAGGAGAGGGATTAGAAAAGACTGTGTGAAATTCACATGATTAGCAAAATACCACTGTGTGATGTCTGAAATTGTCATTATTTCACAGTGTAATTGCATCCCTGGTGGACTTAGACACAAGGAAAGCAATGGCAGACAGCTCTGCAGAGCAGATTTTTTTTTTCTTTTGAGCAGACTGCACATACAATCTATAGGACATTTGTCTACTCCTCCAGGGCCCCACAGAGTTAAGAAAACAGTTTTTTAATATCAGAAATACCTTCCCACTGTTTGTCAAACATCGGGAGAAATATGCCTGTGTGATAAGTCAATGTTTGACACACATCCAAGGGAGCAATGCCAACCTTGGTATGACTCTCATGTCTCAATACAAGAAGTGTTACTACCCAAGGAGAGTCTCAGTTGACAGGTTTAAGTGCAGTGTAATTTTCTTACCACTCCCAGGAACCTCCTGATAATAGAGTTGTGTCTGCAGAGTGAATTTCTTGGGAAATTCAGGTGATAGCAAAGTGTCGTGGCTAGCAGAAAGTGATACAAGTCTGGGAGGAAAGAAAGGAAATACCACATCATTCTCTTGTGTAAAGTCTAGTGAAAAACCACTGTGCTCTAACATTCAGACCCCAGCTTTTTCTGTGGGGTTCTTGGTGCTGTGTCAGTGCATACCTTGTCATGGTTTCACTAGGTGTGTGTAGCTGGGAAATAAATGGGAGTCACTGTGTTGTTGAAACCCACATAGATATACATAATTTTAAGCAGAGCCTTGGGCTTTATGAAGAACATTCCTAGCCCTGGGGCATGTACATCCTGCTGTGACTGCACAGAACCATGACCAGCACATCACTGAATCCCTGCCATAAGTTAACCTCATGTAAAAAGAAGAACAGGGACTTTAAGCTTCCCTTCAGAACTAATAATGTGGTAGTAAACAGAGTGAGATACAGATGGTGCCAAGTGCTGGACTGCAACATTGACAGGGTGACACTGAATGACATGGATAGAGAAAATAGTATCTATACTGTATTGACATAGGGTGATTGCTGGCTTGTTGAAGTCATTGAGAATGTTCTTGATATTAAAGGGTGGGGCAGAATTTGTTTTCTATTTTTGCATATCCCAGGTGCCCATGGACTCATCAAATTTATAACCTTGATCTAAGGACAAAGCTGAAAGAGCCTCATAAGCCTAAATTACATTGCATGGCAAATCAAATTCACTGCATTTGTGAATGTGACTGCCTGACTGCTGCCTTGTCACATTTCACACAAAACCTTCTGCACCGTGTAAAGGTAGAGCACCCCGAAGTCTCGTGCTAAAAAAGCTGAAACAGTGTTTGTACTGTGGAATTGAGCAGACACAGAGCTCAGCTCTCTTGTAAGTTAGAGAACCCATCAAAGAGTGCTTCTAAGAGAAATACACCCTCTTAGCAGGGTCTTATCTCTGCACGGGTAGATCAAAGCACACACCGGAGTGGCTGTTCAGTGTGTGGGCACTGTCACCAGGGCACTACAAAACAGACTGGCTTGATTGTTGACTTGCAGGGCTCTGAGACTTGCATCACATGTGAAACTCTTGATGAAGAGTTTAGGGATTTTTAGTAAATGGATATCTAATGATAGGCTATCATTTAGGAACCTAACTGGATATCCTGCCTCGCAGAACATAAAAACGTGTTTGAAAATGTTTCCAGGAACTTCGTGTGCCTTGGAATACCCACTAGCCACCAACATTTCCAAATTATAAAAATGCTTTCCATTTGGAATTTGAAAGCAAGAGTTGTTCCTTTGGTGGAAGCAGAAACTACCCTATCTCAGCTAGCCTATCTCAAATGTAGAATTTGTTATAAAAATCCTGCTTTGCTGACAGAGAAAAGGTAACTGCTGTAAAAGGATGAATAGTTACCTTTTATTTTCAGGTTCACTGGGTACATGATCTGCTCTGACTGTCCTCTTTCATTCTTCCTGGAGTGATGGCTGGAATGTTCTGCTGTAAACAAAAAGCATGAAAGGGATCATAGGGATCAGGTGAATCTGAGGTCACAGATGACGTTACATAACAAGGAATGGCTGATGCTGCACCAGTCAACTTCTCATGAACTCAAGGTGATGGTATCAGCATGAATATTTTATGCCCTTCTGCTTTTGCTTTGATCCCTGGGCAGTACCCACCAAACTGGATAAGGGATCCCTTCCCTCTGTCTTCCAGGATTCAAAGGGCCCTTCCACCACCCCAGACTCTGAGCACCCACAGTCTCTAACTGATGTACTTTCTTACCCCCAGCTAGGAATTAGGACAATGCTGCTGTCCCGTTCTTAAAATGGGGCACAGAGGAACAGCCAGAATGTTGAGCAAATTCTTAATTGTGTTTTGAGGTCTTCTTCAGCATCTCTTCCTCTTGTCTCTAAGGTTTTGGCTGTGAGTTAGGCATTTAGGTAGGTCTTTGACTTCTGGAATAAATGACTACATCACTGCCACACCCTGACAACATGGGGAGCCTGGATCTGACACTGTCATTCTTGGGATAATTTAAAAGGAAGAATGAAAAATCTCCCCTTTGAGACTATGTGCCTCACAAAATCCTAGTTGTCTAATCAGAAAGCAGGGGTTTCTTGCAAGATGGCATACTAACTTAGAAAAGATTCATATGTTCTAAGAAGAGGAGAGAGGTTAAAATGCAGAATAAATTAAACTTAGGCTAAAAAGAAGCATGTAGTGTGGTATTCAAAAAAAAAAATCTCAGCATCATCTTAACACTGCTTTCAAATTTGTCAAAGGCAGAGTAACCGAAATAATTTTAGCCATTATTCCCCATGAAGACTCCACCTTCATGGCAAGAAAGGCCCACTTTTACACTGAATTAGTTATCCAGCTTGAATCAGGCACGTTGTGCATACATTTTACCCAATTTTTACTTCTATGATACTGTGTCTGTCTCCCACAGAGGCTCTGCCTCCCTCAGTCCAAAAAGCAAAGATGCAGAGGAACGTACTCTGACTCATCAGATTGGATGAGGCCTATTAGTTCCGAGTGAAGAGCACAAAATTAATCAAAGTGCCTTTTCCAAGGAAAAGAGCTTTGCCAGAAAGAACGTTGGGAACAAGCAATGCTCAGGAGAAAACTGAACTCGGACTGAGCAGGAATATTATTAAGTTAATAAGAAAAGCCCAACGACCCTCTGTGCCAACAGGGGAACTGAAAGAGAGGACTGACTTTCCCCGAGTCACAAAGTATGTCCCTGGCAGAACTGGGAGGCATTCAGAAAGCTGTAGGGTGCATAAATTCCAGTTCTGAGCTCAGCCCACATATAAGCAGATCATAATTTTTAATGTCTGCTGCCAGTCACACTGACAGAAGAGTACTCAAGTCTGGTGGCTTTGTGTCCTGGCAGTTGCTCCGGAAAGACTTGGTGCTCCCCTTGCTATGCCATCATACCTGGTAGTAGAACAGTTTTAGGGAAATGGTGAGATTCACAGACAAGGCCAGCAGCCCTCCAGCTAACGAGAGAAAAAAATTACTGTGAAGCAGAAGCTAATACACCAAGTTACCATAGTTTCCCAAGTGCAGAGAGTGCAAGAAACTCCTTTATGTTTGCTAATCAGACAGCAGATATCTGTTTATACAGCCTGACAGATACATCCAAAATAGACACCGAAAGATTATTATCTTTTCTAAAATAAGATGCAATGATAGTCAGCTGTGCAGGCATCATTTATTTTATACAGACTTGGAACTAAACTCAGACCAGTTGCATGTCAGCGGAGATTCAGTATCTGCCACAAAGGGTTTTCCTAGAACTAAAAGGATGGAAGCAGACAGTCTCACCCCAGTCTGAATTTGTTCAGCAGTGAGATACAGGGATCCTCACTGGAAACTCTGCACTGGAAAGGGCAACTGGAACACGTTGTCAGCTAGGACATCAGTGACACCACTGAAAAGCAATCATTTGGCAACACGTGAGCCCATAGGTGCCAGAAGAGCTATCAACTGACGCTGTATTTAGAATAGGAAATAGCTGTGGTAGGGTTTGTTTGTATTTTTTAATAGCAGCAAGTATAGATAGTTAAACCCATAGAAAACAGCAGAAAATACCCCTCACTCTAATACCTTTCTCTCTTCCCAGACAGCACTGTACAATTTAGATGATGCCATTAAATCTTTACTTGCACACAGCAAGCCCTACACAGCAGCCCATACAAAAACAGGGACACTGAGAAAGTGGCTTCATGTCAGCCACATGCCTTTCGACCTCATCCCTCTGATGTGGGGGCACACATACGCACTAAGAAACCACAAAATGTTCTTAGGCTGCTCTTAAGTAGCCCACCCTAGCCACAGAAACATGGAGGGCAGTAATAGCACAGACAACAGGAGAAAGAATCCCATTTGATGCAACTTTATCAAGATTCAAGTGATTTATGAGTTGTTTCAGTAGATGGAGCCATTGCAGTACACACCATGAATTGCCAACTAGGCCAATTCAATCTGTTCAAAGGAAAAAAAAAAAACCTTCTGCCTGCTATGAGGATATTTTCAAAAGAATCCTTGGCTGTATCCAGGCAAATGTGTGTCATCCAGGCAACTACATGCTCTTTTAGCAAATGGATTGGCTTTCCCTGAATCTCCTAGGACTGATTTTTAGATCTAATAGGATCACTAGGAATGATACATTTCTATCACAACCTAAGCTTATGTTTTTTTAAGATGCATTTGAAAGCTTGCAGGTTGCCAAATCATGCCCACTCACTAATTCTGGCAGATAAAGACCAGCCTTTGCCATGATAGTCAGCCCCTTAGTGCTGCCAAAATCCATTTTTTTTACAGGTCAGATGTCACTACCATGGAAATGGCATAGAGCTGCAATTGCTAAATGGTTGCACTGCAGGATGTGCCTGGCTGATGGAGTGAGGCTTTCAGAATATTGACACGTACATATATTGACAGAAGTAATACAAATAAGAATACAACAATCTGAGTTTCCAGAAATGCATTAATTTATGAGTATGTCTCTTTAAGGGTTCTAGGAAGATAACTATGATCATAAAACAGCACGCAATTGGTACATGTAGAATTGGAGATAAATGGATTAATAATCTCCTACTCAAGCATCTAATTAAGAAGCTGCATTCATTAAAGGCTTCTGTTGACATTATACAGGGGGATCAGGATGTATGCAAATTCATTACTGTTTTTCTTGATGGTGCCTACACACATATACAAGGGGCAGAGATTATTGCACTTAATATAGAAAAAGAGAATGCCTTAAAGAATTGACCCCTTAGGCTTTGCATGCTGCATAAGACCCTCTCGTAAGCTACACAAGAGCAACTAAGCAAGCCTATCCCATATACTTTCAAATGCTTCATAATTTTGAGTGTTAAAGATAGTACAGCAGCTCTTCTACAGTGACAATCACAACCCTTCTGGGACATGTTGTCGTTGTAGTGCTGGACTGATGGTAAATCAGGGTAATGCTTCTAGCCCAAAATAGATCTCTCACCTGGAGTTAGGGCCTTCACTCTACAGAACATCACAGCAGGGAATGTTACAGTGGAGGCAAGTTAAGAGGCTGCCACACCAAGCCCGTGCTTTCAGCACCACAAACCTACGAAGGACACGAATGGTACATTATTACATTATCCAGGGGCAGCTTGACCTTACGAGTAACACGCCATAAATCAGGGCGAATTTGGTGGAACTGGAAACTCACAGAAAGTCTGTGAGATAAAAGTCAGGCATGCAATGCATTTCTGCTATGCACTTCCACTAAAGGCTGTAGGTCTACCTTCTAATATATCATTCACTCCTAGGCTCCAAATCAAAGCCTTCTCGTTGCACTAACTCCTGTGGTAGTTCTGGATTGAAGCAGCTATTGAAATTGAGGCCACAAAACCCTCCTCACTGGGGAATAAATCTAAATTTAGATGCTAATCTTCAAATGAACATACAAAGGTGATCTACCTCACTGCATTACTAATGTTCTTTACAAATATATGGTATCTCAAAGGCATTTCGCTTCCCTCCGTGTATATGTGGCAAAGATTTGGATTCAACGGATGGATTCTGCTAGAAATACCCATCATTATAGAGAGCAAGCACAACTAATAAGGAATCACTCCACCCACCTTTTAAAAATCCTTTTCTATAGAAACTGCAGGAAGTGCAAGCAAAAGCCAAAGGGAAGCTGAAAAGAAGGAAATAATTAACCATCAAGCAATAACTGTATTATACACTGGTGTGAATACACGACTGGTACGTACGCTCAGCAGCTGGGCAAGGCTGAACTTGCTGCAAAATGGCAAACTAAAACTTCTCTGGGGATCAACAACCAAGCTGTTGCAAGTTGGGAGCTGCATTTATGGACCTGAAGCTTCTGAGCCCAGGGGCTCATAAAAGGTGACCTAGAATGGACACGGTGAAAGAATGAGATGGCAAATAAGATGAAGCATATTCCCAGCCAGCTGCCCAGCCATCCTGCTGGGACAGCCAGACCTCTCTTGTAAGGACCCTTCTCTGTATGAGGTAGCTTGTGATGGCAACAGATGGAAAAGGTGGACAGAGACTCTGTTTGAATCTACAGTTTTAAACTGCTCCTGTGGAGTTGTCTGTGTGGAGTTGTCTGTGTAGTCCAGGAGTGGCTCTTTAAAACTTTTTGCATCAGCCTCCTGAATTAGGGAAGGGAACCAACACCAGCTCTCTGACATCTCAGGGGGCTGGGTTTCCATGAGACATTAACTCTGAAACCTGAATGCCAATTTAAATCCCATGCTTTTAAGCATGTCATTCCTAATCAGCTTTGCAGAAGTAGTTCAGTGCTGTGGTGTGGTCAGTCAGAGCAAACTGTGATGCTGGCATTACCTCCTTAACTAATTATTCAGAAAGAAACTGAATTCAAAGGAACATTTAAAAGTACAAGAACATCCTGCCATAAAAATGTAACCTCATACAGGAAAACAAGATGACCAATATTTATCAGGAACAGGAGCTAAGTGTCTATTTTCTGGTGCTTTTGATGTCCTGACCTCAGCCAGCAGCCCAACACCTACCCAGCCTCTTGCTCACTTCCCTCTCCTGTGGGATGGTGAGAAAATGGAAGGTGAAAAGACTCATGGATTAGGCTTAATAGGGAAAGCAAAAACAAGGAGAGGAATTCATTCACTACTTCCCATCAACAGGCAGCTGTCCAGTCACTGCCTGGGAAGCAGGGTCTCATCACTCTTAATCATTGCTTGAGAAGACAAACCATGACCACGAATGTATCCCCTTCCACCTCCCTTCCCTGAGCTTTTACTGATGAGCATGATGGAATATCCTTTCGGTTGGCTCTTCCAGACATGTCCTTTCCCCATCTCTTGCCCACCCCCAGCCTACTCACTGGAGGAGGGAGCAGAAAAATCCTTGCCACTGTGCAAGCACTCTTCAGCAATAGCTGGAATGCTGGTTCAGGATCAGCACTGTTGTAGCCACAAATGCCAAGCAGAGCACCATGCAGCCTGCTATAAATTTAACTCCATCCCAGCCAGACCCAGTACAATGCTCCTTAATAAAATTATTCCTAATGTTTAAAGCCAAAGTAGTCTTGAATGCAAAGGATGTTCTAAACAACCTGCTGTGATTTTAAGCAATTGCATTAAACCTTCATCTTCGAGGACTGACTCGTGCATTTCACACATCAACATTTCAGATAGGTGAACCACCTCTGTGTTTCCACCCGTTGTGGAAAAAGGGCAACAAAGTGCTGTGTGCACCAGGAAGTTCTCAGGAGCATCCCAGTTCACCAGCCATTCTGACATTGGCCCAAACTGTCTCTGCTGAAACACAACTGGTTGTGTTGTGTCTCACCTGGTTGAGATTTTCATCTTCTTCCCTTGTTTCTGTTTTGACCAAAATTTTCTACCATGTGAACGAACAAAGTTCATCCACACAGGAAATCAACAAGCTGCATCTACAGAGCTGTGATGTCCCTCTTTGGTACCTCATGTCTGATGATTGAAAATTGCCTCTTAACAGGGCTGCACATCTCAGAACTGTTGCAGAGCTGAGCCTTGGTCTGTGGAATGAGCTCATTAAGAACCACAAATCCCATCATGTTTCACCTAAAGTAAAAAAAGTCAATTGTCCAGTCTGACTTCTCTGCGATAAAGCTATGAAGTGTGGGCATTTAGAAATGAGGCAGAGAAACATCTCTGTGCTGTATAAAAGTCTCAGCAAGGACATAAGGGAAAGGCTAAAATGTACACAACACATTACTTAATGGAGAGGCTCCAGAATGGAGACCATTAGTCAAAAGAGAAGCAAAGCATTTGCAAAGTTTCAATATCTTTAAGGACTGATACCTGTAATACTGAAAGACACTATCAACAACAAAAAAATCAGCATTGTTGAACAGATCTAACTGCACTGTCGTGGATTTACATTTATTTATGCCATGGGGATATTTGGTCCCAAAATTCTGTGAGGCGGAGATATTTGCAAATAAGGTCTAAAACCATCGCTCATCTCAATGAGGTTACTCTGGGCTTGCCAAAACTTCCACACTGAATGTCCTTCCCTGTTATTTTACTAGCTCTGCTTGTAAAGAGGGAAAAAAAAAAAAAATCCACATCTGGATTTGTGGGAAAAAGCCTGCCACTAAGTACAAGCCACAAAGCTCAGGAAAAGTACACTTGCTTTTAAAATCCCTCATGGGGGTTTGTCACTTCTGAATTTAACATTCTAGATACTAGCTGATGACACTTGCACAGGGCTGACTTGCCATCAGTGAGATACATTGTTGGCCACTTATAGGAGTGTTTCATGAAAAACAAGATTAATTTGGTCAGGTCCAAGAGTAGTCCATGCCTGAAAGAGAGAAAAGCTGTCAGATTTCAGGATACGCTGTGACAGGAGGTTCTCAGGACTGCACAGACACTCCACTGTCAGACAAGGCATGCTGCCTGTCATGTCTCTTCTTTGCATTCCGCCACTGTGAATTACTGGATTTCTGCCAGATAGGATGTTCAAAACAAACTGCATCATCCCCTTAATCCTGTGACTCCAAGGGTTAATATCTCAAACTCTCCCTGCATGCTTCACAAGCTCCCAGGCCTGGGCTCACTTGCCTGTTCTGGCAAGGGGCAGTGAGTAGAGAGGGTGGATCCTGCAGGACTCCACGGGCATCCTTCCAGCAGCTCAGAAAATGCTGCTGTCAGCCCACTTCCTAGATGGCCTCCTCCCATTTACAGTGTCTACCTTTCCATCTCCCAGAGATGCCAGGAGTTCAAGCAAGAAACTCCGGGTTTGCTCTGCTCCTCATGGAGCTCCTAGTTGTTATTATACTAACAGTCTTTCCCACTGGGAAATTTTGACTATAATCACACCTAGACAAGTGGTCTGTGTGGTGGGTGGGGAACTGGTTGACAGGCTGTACCTAGAGGGTGGTAGTCAGTAGTTCTTTCTCAGACTGGCAACCAGTCACAAGTGAGGTCCCCCAGGGATCAATACTGGGCCTGACGCTGTTTAACATCTCCATAAGTGATTTGGAGGTTGGAATCAAGAGCACCTGATGAAGTCTGCAGATGACACCAAAATGAGCGGGGAAGTTGACACTCCAGAAGAGAGAGCTACACTCCAGGAAGACCTGGACAGGCTGGAGGAGTGGGCTAGCAGGAACCTTATGAAGGTCAGCAGAGACAAGCGTAGGGTCTTGCACCTGGAAATACATAACCCAGGAATGCAGCTCAGACTGGGATCCACCTGACTGGAGAGCAGCCCTGTGGAAAGGGACTTGGGGGTCTTGGTGGAAAACAAGCTCAACGTGAGTGAACAGTGCAGCGCAGCAGCAAAGAAAGCCAAGAGGATACAGGGTTGCATGAAGAAGGGCATCACCAGCAGAGATAAAGAAGTCATTATCCCACTCTACTCAGTGCTGGTCAGACCAGACCTTGAGTACTGTGTTCAGTTTTGGTCCCTGCTATACAAAAAAGATGTGGACAGGCTGGAGAGGGTCCAGAGAAGGGCCACAAGGATGATCAGAGGACTGGAAGACCCGTCATATGAAGAAAGGCTGAGAAAACTATATTTATTCAGCCTTGAGAAGAGAAGGTTTAGGGGAGACCTTATTACCATGTACCAGTACATAAAAAGTGGCTACCAAGAAGATGGAGACTCCCTTTTTACAAAGAGGCTCATGGAAAAAACAAGGGGTAATGGGTACAAGTTACTCCTGAGGAGATTCCGATTGGAATCCAGAAGAAAATTTTTCACCATGAGAACAATTAGACATTGGAAAAATCTCCCAAGAGAAGTGGTGGATTCCCCTACACTGGGCAGTTTTATGACTCAGCTTCAAAGGGTACTGGGACATCTAATTTAAACTATATATACAGTTTACCTTAAAAGGTTGTACTAGATGATGCTTGAGGCCCCTTCCGACCAGGTATTAGACAATTTCTTGGTATGTATTCAGAGTAATCTGACATCTCTACAGGATTTTTTTACATTGAAGGATGAAAACAGCTTTTCACAAGCTAGGAACAAGATTCTCTACTTTTTAACACGATGCAGAGTGCTGCAGCGAGGTGCTGTTAGACTGCACTTACTACATGTGAGCAAAGAATGAACAGTTTGGATCTCTTCCTATCCTAGCATGCCTTAAAAATGTGGGATAGACTGACCAGATGTCCAGAAATGAAAAGCTGCAGCCAAGAGGCAATCAGATTTAAGGTATTCAGAGGTTCTGCTTGCCAAAGACAGCGAGCCACGTGCCAGAAGGAGCATTTACACTGTGACAAGCAAAGGGAGATTCTGTTTCTAAGAACCCTGGAATATCATCATTCTGCTCTTCGAATGCTGACAGATGATGGGCTGGAGACCTGACGCCACGGTTCAAAGAGCACAAGCTGACATTGCTGCTTTCTGCAAAGAGACCCTTGCCTAGAAGCTGGAAGCCAGAAGACCATTCCCATAGGATGCTTAGTTACCCTAAAACCCTCGTTTTCTTCTGTAGCTGTTCTACCTGCTAAATGGGACACAACCTTCCTCCCTTCTTCCCATGTGGAAAGGAACGATACTTTGAGATGTAAATATGAATGTGATGTATCATTAATATGATTGCTGAATCTCTCACATTTGCAGATAAACTGAACAGGTTTAACTGCTGACTTGTGCTGCTACCCCTTTTCCTTCAAAAAATAAAGTTGTACTGGATGGCAAAATCTTACTCTTGGAGAACAGTGTTTATTCAGATGATGTAGCACTTAACTCTCATGATAATCCTACTGAAGCCAATTGGTTTACGTGAATTATATGCTCGTATTTGCACAACAAAGGGGTTGCAAAAGCTTGTATCAAAGATACAGTATGGCATGACTTACAAATAAGAACTCCCACTGCTGCAGGCAAGTTAACTGATTAGGAAATGCAAATTTGTTGAGTGAAAGTTCCAGGAGGGAAAGGAATGATCCAAGTAGCATTAGAAAGCCTGAGGACATGAGCAAAGGACATGTGCTACAATGTCTTAGCTTCTAGCAGCTGGACACCACGAAAGAGAAAGCTCTGGTCTCAGAAATGTGCACACCAGATGCCCGAGTTTCACTTGTGTGCTCAGGATCCTTTGGCAAGGATTAGACAGTGAGATTCTGGCTCCACTGAAGTCAGTTGTCTCATCTAGGGATCTCGATCCAGAGAAAAACCCTGACAGCATTTCTGATTATTGACAAAAAATACAAGTTAGAAAAGCAAGTCATACTATAATCCTGTATGTTAATTGAGATTCTGTGTGAGAGGGGACAAAGGTTCAATATCAACCTTAGAATCACAGAATTGTTTTGGTGGGAAGAGTCCTTTAAACTCATCAAGTCCAACTATTACCCCAGCACTGCCAGGGCACCACTAAACCATGTCCCTCAGCACCACATCTCCATGGCTCTGAAACCCATCCAAGGGATGGGGACTCCACCACTGCCCTGGGCAGCCTGAGCCAGGCCTGGACAACCCTTAAGGGGAAGAAATTGTTCCTCAGGTCCAACCTAAACCTCCCCTGGAGCAACGTCAGGATGTTTCCTCTTGTCCTGTTGCTTGTTCCTTGGGAGAAGAGACCAACCCCACCTGGCTCCAACCTCCTGTCAAGGAGTTACTGAGAGCAAGAAGGTCTCCCCTGAGTCTCCTTTTCTCTGTGATGAACAACCCCAGCCACTCCTCACAAGATTTGTGCTCTACAGCCTTCACCAGCTTAGTCCAATACATAGAGACTGATGATTCCTCTCTCACTTTGACCTTAAAAAGTAAGGTAAGGAGAGGTGACAGGGCGTGCTTCCATCAACATCCTGCAGCTTTTTCAGTTGTCTCACTTCATATATTTAATGTTACTTAAATACCCACAACAGCAGTACCAGCTGACTGTTATCACATCACATACAGAAGCTGTCATGATGCATTTTAGCAACTGTGCAATACACAGACATCAGCCTGCTCTCATCAAATTAAAGTCCCTAGAAGAAGCGGGTAACATAATTTTCCTTCCCTGAATTTATCTGAGATATTAAATGGGATGAATTTTGTGGTATTCAAGATTTAAGAAGTATATAGATGGGATGTAACAGCTGTCCCATGATTTCCAAGTTTCAATTCTTTCTCATACTTTCCTTTGATCTGCCACACCTGGAAGTAATTTGGGTTTTAACCACCACAGCTCAAACTTACTTCTGTAATATCTTGCTCGATCATTACTCAGTTTTTGGCACGTGCCTTCACCTCCAGCCTCTTTTGCTCCACCACTGCCTTGTCTCAACATCTCTTTCCCTTTCTTCCTCTTACACACTTTCGATCCTTTCTTTACTCCGGTTATTCAGTGATTCTATTCTTTTTTTGTCTCTGTAAAGCTACAGTTCTGATTCTCCCCTCAGGCTACTTCTGCTAGTATAGGTCCATGTGATATAAATGGTTTTGATTTGACACTAACGCAGGAGGAGAAGGAAGTCTCAAAAGTCACAAAATCTCCAAGTACAAACAGTTTTAACACAGGACATTCCTTTTTTTTTTTTCCAAGAAGGTCTTGAAATAATAATTATGAAAACATAATATGGTTTTGGAGGCTGAGCTTATTATGCATATTTGTACACAAAGATTCACACACAAGTGTTCAGGAATAAGAACCTGTTGAGAAATTTTTTCAGGATAACAAGGCAAACATACTACAAAAAGGGGGGACATTATTTTAGCTGCTGAACCTGTTGTTCTTTAAAATTCCCACAAAAGAACAATTCTTCAGTTGATTTTACAGTGAGTGCGAACACCTTTCCTTTTGTGTTTCTTATGCTTTGCCCAGCACCTCAGCCTTTCTGCACCTCTGTTCCTTATTTCAGTATCACATGCTACGGTCTGAGGCACCTTGGGCTGCAGAGAAACACTGCTTCTGTTCTTTATACAGATGTCTTACTTCTGCACCCTAGAAAAAGAGCATATTCCATTTGCATAGTTCTCTTCGCTCACAGTGCAAGCTTTCATATTTTGCATAGAGATTTGTTTCCTAAACCTGCTTAGGCAGGGAATATTTTTACTAATCCAAATCAGCAAATTATAATTTTATCAGAAATGTCCTTTGGAAATTGCTCTGTAACTCATTTGGAAAATGTGTATGGACAGAAGGATTTCTTTTCCAAAGAGAAAGACTTAATCTCTCATTAAAAAAAACACAAAACCAACACAGGACGATAGTAAATGTTGCTGACTCTAATATAACATCTGTTTTCTGTACCCTAGATAAAAATTCAGCATCCTCCAAGAAACTTCCTTTTACATTCAGTCTCTTCCCATGCATTTCCCCGACAGCTGCTATCGAGATTTAATGTACCTGACTAATGGGAAAAGGGGACATTCTAAAATCAGCTGCATGTGCGTGCGTCACTTGGGCAAACAGTGCGTACATTTCGTCTGCTCCTTCTGCTCCTGATCCCTGTCTAACAACAGCATCTAAACTTGCACAAATCCAGCATTTCACAGGTCACAAACAACTTGCCATTTCTTTGTTGGCTGGATTTTTAGAGCACAATCTGCCCTAGTATCCAAGGCATGCATAAGTGATGGAATCACATCACCCTAAGGTCTCAGTCTCCACTGCCTGCGCTTTATTTTTCTTAGTACAAAATAAAATAGCATGGGATTTAATAAACTGGTGCAAATATGGTTATTTTTGCCTGGGTTTGACTTTGATCAAGAGATTAAAGTATCAGCATGCTAATTAATGAAGGCGATACAATATCAAATCACAGTGGAACCAGCTTGAGCAAACAGCATCATGAAGAATGCTGAAGTCATACGGATTAAAAGATAATTGAAGAGGCACTGGCTTAGGCCTTCGTCATGGACTGAAAATGTCATTAAACAAACCAACAACCCCCTATAAATGTCTTTATTTTTCAGGGACATTGTCAGGTCTCTTGTGGAGAGCCTTGTGAAAGAGTGGCTTGAGGAGTCAGATCGAGACCGTATGAAGCTTGTCCCCCTGGACAAGCTGACAAGGGCTGAGGCAAGGTCGGTTTGACCTTGCCCCACTGTGTATGTGCTAGTAGATAGCAGACAAGGCTGTGGGAAAGAAACAAAAGTTACACAAGCTGACCGTGGGAGCAGGATGTGCTGATTGCAAAAGGCAGCTGCACGACCACAAAGATAAGCAACTGGGCAGGTCTGACTTTTTATAGCCTAACCAATAACGAGCTTGCTTTAGTAATATGTATGAGCCTCATTAATAACTGTATAAAAGAGTGCTGGTCTTAACAATAAATGAGACGTGCTGGATGACCATAGGAGTGTCCGCGTCTTCCTTCGCCGACAAAATGGTGACCCCGACGTGCCTCCCGTGTCTCGACTGAAAGACGGCGGGGGAGCACGCCCATCGGTCGGTGAAGTGGGGTTGGGGCCTGCTGCAACCGGGTCGGTGCCGTAAAGACGACGTGAAGGCACCCTCGGGAGCTATATAGATAGTCCCGGGCCATACGTGCTGCCGGAGCCGGAGAGTTGCAACAGCGCTGACGACATGGACAGGCAAGCAGCATATGATTTGTTTTATGCTTACTTAGAAAAAAGGGGAGTAAAGGAGATAGATCCTAGGAAGGATCTGCCAGGGCTCTTAGCGTGGGGGTATGCAAAAGGGGTCTTTGTTAACCCGCACACGGTGCACGAGCTGGCAGAATGGCGGAAGCTAGAGGACTTGTTGTGGGAGGCGGTGATAACAGAAGAAGACAAAACGGCAAAGAAGTTAGGGAAAGTCTGGAGAGTTATTCATAACACGCTTTTACAGCATCAGGCAGAGAAAAGGGCCACTGAGCAAGCGCTGCAGGCGCATAATCGTAATGCTCAATATAGCCACTCTGACGCCCAACTGCCTCGCTCTAACGAGATACTGGCGCCGGCAACAAACACAGTTGTTATGCCTGCCCCAGGGGGTAGTCCTGCTTGGCCCACCGCACCGCCGCTGTCCGAGCATTCAAAGGAGCAGGTAGCCCCCCCGCTCACAGAGCCCTCGCCGCAGCCGGCCGCGCCGCGTCTTAAAGAGCCAGAACCTGTCCCTGGGGCACTTAGTGACCTGTGGGAGGAGACGGCGAAACAGCGCCGAGAGGCTTGGAATGCGCTGGCTCGGCACGGAGCAGAAACGGGCGATGAGGCAGAGTTGACGGCGGTAAACACTCATGCTTTCCCAGTAACGTATACACAAGGGGTGGACCAACAGGGCAACCCCGTCCTGCTTGGCGCTTATACGCCGCTGGACTGGAAATTGTTGTCGCAGCTCCGCCAGACAGTGAGCCAGTATGGGTTTAAGAGTGAGCCGGCAAAACAAATGCTCGACTATTTGTTTAATACGGTACTGCTACTTCCGAATGATTTAAGAGCTTTGATTAAGCTGATTTTTACTCAACCCCAGCAGTTGCTATTTAATGCGCATTGGCAAGCGTTAGTAAATGAGACTCTCGCGGTACCAAGGCAGCCTGGGGACCCTTTACATGGAGTTACTATGCAGGAACTAATGGGTTTGGGGGCATACCTGCGTACAGAAGCTCAGGTACTCATTGGGCCTGATAAAGTCCGGGAGGCTATGAGGTGTGTAAGGGAGGCTATAGATCGTGTTAAAGACGCTGGGGAAGTACCGATATATATGGGTATAAAGCAAGGAAGAGAGCAATCTTTTGGAGACTTTATAGATAAAGTCACTGCAGCCATAGAGAAAGCTGGGGTGCCTGACTATATGAAGTCAATGATGTTACGGCAGTGTGCCTTACAAAACAGCAATGAAGCAACAAAGAGGGTCATAGGAACCTTGGGGGCAAACTGGACAATAGAGGAGGCATTAGAAAGGATAGCTTCTCAGCCGTCAGGGACTCAAGCTTTTTTGGTAAATGCTATTAAGGAACTAGGGTTAGGTTTGCAGAAGCAGGCAGAAAGTACGCAATCGCAAGTGCTAGCCGCCCTTGCTCCTCTCCGTGCTGCGGCAGCTACCACGGCCACTGGTGACCGGAAGCCCCCGGCCCTGCGATGTTATCGGTGCGGGGCAGGAGGTCACATCCGAAGGGAATGTCGAGCTTCCGGGGTGTGGTGCCAGAACTGCCAATCCCAGACGCATAATACCACCGCTTGTCGACGCCGGACGGGAAACTCGCGGAGGAGCGCGAGTGGCAGCCGCGCCCCGACACAAGTAGCCGCCGCAACTACAACGCCTCCTCCTGCTTACAACCCGCCACTAGAGGGAGCCTCGGGCTTGACTTGGCAGCAGCAGTAACTACAACCTTGATGACTTCTCATCCAGTTAAAATCCCAACGGGGGTCTACGGGCCCATCCAAATTCAAGGACAGTTTTATGGAGGACTTCTGTTAGGACGATCATCAACCTCTGTGATGGGACTGTTTGTGTTGCCCGGAGTTATTGACGCGGACTATACGGGTGAAATACTAATCATGGCCCACACACCATTCCCCCCCATTACCATCGAAAAGGGGCAACGCATAGCACAGATCGTCCCCCTGCCACAACTTACTAAGGAATTACCTGCCTCGACTTCCAATCCTCGCGGAGAACACGGGTTTGGCTCCTCAGGGATAGCCATGCTTACCATGGACCTCCGCACAAGGCCCCGCCGAGAGGAACGTTGTGGATTCCCGCTAGATGGGTGAAACCGGCCCTTCACGAGCAGCCAGTGGGAGCGCCTGACGCCGCCAGATCAGCAGAGGATCCAACAGAAGTTGACCCTGATCCTACACCCCTACTTGCTGAATTTAGCCCACTACAATAGTGAGGCACGCGCTGCCCTAAGGACTACCCCAGAAGATTGGGTGGGGTGGATTGAAGCGGGGGACGAAACAGGCTTGTTTTGGCCTCGGTGGGCGGATAACGAACTTTGTTACAGTTGTGGGAGTTGCTTTTGCGAAGCCTGGATAGCTTTTCAGTGCGGGGGGTGTGGCCAGCGCTTTTGGCAGCAACAGAGCCGTCCGAATCAGAGAGATAGAAGGAGGAGATAAGACATAGACTATTCCTGTGGATAATGATGATCCGTTTAATTATTTTAGGCATGATGGGAGCCACCTTGACAATGAAAGTAGAGGGATTTTTACACAAGATTGATTCACGAAAAAATTTGTGGGTAACCTGGGCTAACCAAACAAACAATTCTGCGTTTTGCTTGTCGCTTGCTTCGGCTACTGACCCTTTTCGAACATGTTTGATAGGAGTGCCTGGTTTTGATAGAAATGCCTTTTTATCTTTTTCTAGAAACAATTGCAGTATGGCAGAAAATAGTAGTCATTGCACAGCGTTATTACTGTCCGGTCTAAACACCTCTCTTCCCTGGGACCCTCAGGAGTTAGATTTATTAGGAAGTCGTAGACTAAACTACAGCGCAAATGAGACTGGATGCGTTGGTCTAGGAAGCCCGAGAATAGAGGGTAACATTACATGGTTAACTCCTACGGCCAATGTATTTGCCAATGCGACAGCAATGTGTGGTCCGTATCGCTCCTATGGATGGGGTGATGGCCATGTGAAAATGTGGGCAAACAAGAGTGCGCTGGCCCTTCCTGAAGGTGTTTTCCTCATTTGTGGGGATAGAGCATGGCATGGTATCCCCGCTATGCGCATGGAGGACCCTGTTATCTTGGTCAATTAACATTATTAGCATTAAACAAATCAACTATAGTTAGGCTGAGGCATAATACCACTACTTTCCGTCGGCGACGCTTTGCTACTCAGTTATCACCTGATTGTAGAGATAATGTTGAGCTTTGGGGAGAAGCCACAAGATTTTTTGCAGCTCTTTTTCCAAATATAGGCACTGCACACGCTTTAACGACACTCAATAAACTTGCTTGCTGGGTAACGAAACAGTCAAATGTAACCACAGAGATTTTGGAACAACTTTCACAAGACATGGATAGCCTTAGACATGCTCTTTTACAAAATCGTGCTGCAATAGATTTTCTTTTGTTAGCTCAAGGGCACGGATGCGAAGAATTTGAAGGCATGTGTTGCTTTAATCTCTCGAATCACGGAGAATCCATTCATGCCCAGCTGCAGTGGTTAAAGGAACATACTTCTAAGATTACTGTAGTGCAAAGTCCTTTTGACGCGTGGCTTGCATCTTTGGGGTTAAGCCCATGGCTAAAAGATATTGTTAAAACTGGAATGCTTATTGTTGGGGTTATCTTAGTGATCTTGCTGCTTTTGCCATGTATTTTTAATTGTGTGCAAGGCTTGGTACAGCGAAGCATGCAAAGAATGCTTGCATCGCATATGCTTGCGCAAAAAGAAAACAGGGGAAGTGTGGAGAGCCTTGTGAAAGAGTGGCTTGAGGAGTCAGATCGAGACCGTATGAAGCTTGTCCCCCTGGACAAGCTGACAAGGGCTGAGGCAAGGTCGGTTTGACCTTGCCCCACTGTGTATGTGCTAGTAGATAGCAGACAAGGCTGTGGGAAGGAAACAAAAGTTACACAAGCTGACCGTGGGAGCAGGATGTGCTGATTGCAAAAGGCAGCTGCACGACCACAAAGATAAGCAACTGGGCAGGTCTGACTTTTTATAGCCTAACCAATAACGAGCTTGCTTTAGTAATATGTATGAGCCTCATTAATAACTGTATAAAAGAGTGCTGGTCTTAACAATAAATGAGACGTGCTGGATGACCATAGGAGTGTCCGCGTCTTCCTTCGCCGACAGTCTCTGAGTTTCAGCTCTGCTCAGTTGTTCATTTTTCTTCCTTAGCAGAATAAAGACTGAAATATTTACTAGATTATTTACATGTTATTTTATAAACCTCTCTATATAAAGAGTAAATACAGCTTAGGGAATAGCAAGAAGACTTTAATGTGATGAAAGATGAACTAGTTTTGAAACAGCAAAACAGTGAGAGAAAAAAAAAAGCGCACAATGTCAGGTTCTAAAACAAAGTAAAAATCAGATGAAAATGGGGATAACCACTGTTCTTATGTTTATACAATGAAACCCAAAATTTATCATAGGGTATATGATTCTGCTGTCAAAATATGACTTCACTACTTATTTTACAGCACTAAAATAAATTACTTTGGGAAGTAGCCTCACTTTGAAATCCATGGTATACACAGCTCATTAATAACAACTTCTGCCTACTCTGCACAGCCACATCCATCAGTTTGATTTTCTACACTGCAACATGACCCAAGTCCTTAATTGCTGAAAAGAAACACGGGGATAATGAACTATATAAGCAGCATTAGCCTGGCTTTTCATACAGCCAACTGGTAGGTTCAGGTGGATGTATTTAAGCTGCAGGACAATCCTTCCACCTACAAGAACAGCAAGTTCTGAGGGGCCAGAGATTGCAGTGGGCTGTTATGGTTGTTATTGCTGCTCTGCCTGGAGGTCCTGCCTTTGTTAGCCAGCAGCATTGGCCGTGACCTGAGCAGGCAGCTGTCAGGGAGCACTGCTGTGACTTCAGCCTGGTGTGTGCGTTTATACAAGATACACCTTGGAGATGCCCCTTTCACAGAGGTCTGGCCACTGTCATGCTAGGAACAGCATGGCTGCAAGGAACTGCACAAGGCCCGGCCCAAATGCAAGATGAAGCTGTTGCCACAGCTGCCCCTTGCTATAGAGACTGGTGGTGGTGGACAGCTGCTGGTGTGCTGCACAGAGGCACCACCAGCTTGGGCAAGACAGCATGCCTGCCCTGGACAGCAGGGCAACAGAGGCGATTCTGCCCCTGTTCTCTACTCTTGTGAGGCTCCACCTGGAACACTGAGTCCAGCTCTGGAGCCCCCAGCACAAGAGGGCCATGGACCTGCTGGAGTGGGGCCAGAGGAGGCCATGAAGGTGATCAGAGGGCTGAACCCCCACTGCTGTGAGGACAGGCTGAGTGACTGGGGGTTGTTCAGCCTGAGGAAGAGAAGGCTCTGGGGACGCCTTACTGCATCCTTTCAGGATCTGCAGGGGGCCTGCAGGAAAGCTGGCGAGGGACTTTTTACAAGGGCTTGTAGTGACAGGATGAGGTGGAATGGCTTTAAAGTGAAAGAGGGGAAATCCAGATTAGAAATTGGGAAGAAGTTTTTCACTGTGAGGGCGGTGAGACACTGGCACAGGTTGCCCAGAGCCGCTGCGGATGCTCCATCACTGGGTGTGTGCGAGGCCAGGCTGGACGGGATTCTGAGTGGGAGGTGTCGCTGCCCACGGCAGGGGCTTGGAACAAGATGATCTTTAAGGTCCCTTCCCACCCAAGGCAGCCTACGGCTCTGGGCTTCCCCGACAGGCGCAGCGCCGGGCCCCGGGCGGGGCTGCCGGGGCGGACGGGGCCGAGGCGCATGCGCGGGGGCGGGCGGGACTTGCCTGGCTGCGCGGGAGCCCCGCCGCGCCGCTGTCTGCTCCTCCGGTCATGTCCGAGGCGTATTTCCCTGTGGGCCCCGGCCTGGGCCTGGAGGAGAATTTTTTGTCGCTGGACGACATCCTGATGTCGCAGGAGAAGCTGCCGGGCCGTGCCGAGAGCGCGCTGCCGCGCCTGGCCTTCGCGCTGGGACAGGGAGCGGGCGCCGGCGACTCCATCCCGGAGGTAGAGGGCGGGTGGAGGGGGGAGAACTACAGCTCCCAGCAGCCCCCGCGCGGCGCTGCCGGGCGGGGCGCGGGCGGGCGGGGCGCGGGCGGTGCTGGGAGTTAGAGGCTGCCGCTGTGCGCGGCCCCGGCAGCCGCAGGCCTCTGCCCGCGCGTCCTGGGTCGCAGCGGCCTGGTCTCTGTGCTCTGTTCTCGGGGTTGCTGCGAGGGAGTGTGTGCTTCTAGCCACGCCAAGAAAAGTTGCTTTTGTTGCACGCAGCTTTATTCTCTAGTGTTGAATCACCTGACAAATACTAGTTTACACATCATACTAAATAATGAAATCCACTTTCTTCCAGTAATGACTAATGCCTCTGAAGTGCATCTGGTTTATATTACAGTAGACTTCTGAATAACTTTTTCTAACACTGAATTGTCATTGGTAAGCCACCCTGTCTGTGTTTGGGACTGCTTCACGTGTATTTGTGCGGCAAGGACAACTCTTGGTTTTTCCTTTCATGCAGGGGTCAAAGCTGGAGTTACCTCTGTGGCTTGCTAAAGGTCTCCGTGACAGCAAAAGAAGAATCATCTCTGTGGAACTGCCAAAGATTTACAGGGAAGCTTGGAGGACCGTGTTCAGCGCTGATGCCAACGTGGTCGATCTGCACAAAGTGGGGCCGTACTACTACGGATTTGGTTCCCAGCTCCTGAATTTTGATAATCCAGAGAATCCTGAGATAGCCCAGACTATCCTACAGGCAAGTATTTGAACTACGTCTTGAAATTTGGGTTTACATTTCTCCATCTTTCTGTGCTTTCTAGCTGCTCAGCAGGAAAAACACCCTGGCTTAATCCACATGACTTCTGGATTGAATATGGATTTCTGGATCAAGCTGTAGGATGACCCTGTTGGCACCTGCACAGACTAGTGGTGGAAGCCTCAAGTCTGCCTCCAGGAGTATAGTTTTAGCTTGGAGTTTTTACACTGGAAATATGGTATTTCTTAAAATCCTGTAAAACAGGACTAGAGGAGATGTAAGATTGTTTAACTACGCCCGTGCTGCAAGGCAGAATTAATTCACCCTCTGTTATTTCTGTTTTTCTATGTTGTTCTTAAAGGTCTGTAACAATGAGACTTCGCACTGATCTGGGCAGTCTGTTTCAGTGCTCCACTGTCAGAATCTTATCCTGATGTGTAAACTAAAGCTCCTTTGCAGCAATGCAAGCTCTGTTCTGTTTGTCTTGTAAAAAGTAAAGGCTCAGGACAGATTACTCTCTTCCTTCTTGCAACAGTCCCAGTTCATTTGGTACCTCTTTGTGGGTCGTGCTTTCTAACCTCTGGTTGTCCTTGCTGTGCACTGCTGATTATTTTGCCAGTTGATCTGCATCCAGTGTGACATGCAGTGCCCTGTACAGCACACAGCTTCCTGCTCAAGACTTGTGATGATGAAAACAAAAAGATTACCTTGTGAATTTTGTAGACCACGACGCTCTTTGCTCATAAAACCTGACATTAGTCCCAGCTGAATGACATGCTATTGTTTTCTTTCACACCATCTTTCTACTTTGTCATGAACATTATGAATTAAGACTTAGAATCATAGACTGGTTTGGGTGGGAAGGGACCCTTCAAGGTCATCGAGTCCAACTCCCCAGCAGGGAACAGGGACATCTGCAACTGGAGCAGGTTGCTCAGGACCCCATCAATCCTGACCTTGAATGTTTCCAAGGATGGGGCCTCCACCACCTCCCTGGGCAACCTGTTCCTGGTTCTACCACCCTCATAGTAAAGAATGTCTTCCTAGTGTCATACTTCTGCTCCCCAACATGCTTGCAGTCATCCCTCCTCTTTCTCCTGCATTTTGTTTGCTAATTTAATAAGCCCACCTTCTGTTCCTTTAGTAAGCTTAGTAGTTAATATAGCAAGCAGCACTCACTTCCAGACAGACCCCCACTGAACTCTGCTCAGTATGTTCTTCCCTCCTGACAGGAGCTATGGGTAATTGTCTTTGCTGACCACCTATGGGTAGTTTAGCTCAATCTTGTAAGAATGCCCTGCAGGGCCTCTTGCTGACTTAGGAAACTGGGCTAGTCTCTCGAAGTTTGTTTGTGGCAAGTCCATGGTGGCCACTGCTCCTGTATTTTCTTGCAGAAGTTTATGTAATAGAGTTTATCTGTTCCAGTATGTTTCCAGGAATTGATACTGATGCACTTATAATTCCCTGGCTCTTCCTTCCTCTCTCTCCATCTCATCTCCCCTTTCTTTTTTAAAAGGTAGATACAATCTTTGCCAGTTTCCGGACTTCTGTGGTCCTTGAGCTTTTAAAGATAACCACTAAGAGCTCTGAGATTTTTTTTTAGCCAAGCTCTCTAAGTAGTCTGGTGCTATTGGATTTTTTTTTTCCTTTTTTTTTTTTTTTTTTTTTTTCTTTCTCTAATCTTTAAATGATGGCTGCTGCAGAGAGGCTTTAAAGCACTGCTCTCTTCTTAGAGCTGACCACTCAAAGCTTGCTTTCTGCACTGAGGAGATGACCACACATTTCATTTTCTTTCTCTTTCTGCTAATGGACATCTTAGGAAAAAAAGCCACATTAGCACACATTAGTTGTTGACACTAAAATCAAAGCATACAAGGTACGCCATCTCTTTATGACAAGCAAACAAGAGGGGAGATGTGCTTATTTAAAAAATAAGCAAAACACCCAAAAAAAACCCCTACCTCTCCCAAATAGTCAGGAGCTATAAATGTGAAATATAACTATGTGGTGGCAAAGCCAAAAAGAGGGTTAATAATTTGTAGTATTCTACAAGGAAACCTCTAAAATATGACAGTTCTAATAATTCTAAAATCAGCTTCTGAAATGGCAAAGCAAAGTTTTCAATGAGTTTTGACTCCCTTTTTTTTTAATTTTTAGTATTCCCAAAAGCAAAGATAAGGAGGGAAATAAAAATCCTTAAATATCTTGTGTAGCTTTTAAAAAATATTATTTATTAGCTCTGGATTTGGTTTTTTTTGGCTTTTTTTCAGGGTTAAGTGGGGTTTTTTTCAGCATAGTGAATGTTTTTCAGTGGTGGTTTGGCTTAACTTCCAGGCTGCTCACAAGTTGTAGCTTGTTAGGGTCCTGCAGCAGCTGCTGTGGCATGAAATTCATTCCACCCACTCTAGCGCAATGAGTGCTTGTGAAGTGAGATGGAATAGATTGTAATTGTGTTAGACCCTGTGGTCTGCTCAAGCCTGTCATTAGGAAGCAGCCAAAATCTAATTCTGTGCTTGCTTCCCACCCAGCAAATCCGGCCCTTGCTCTCCCAGCTTAGGCAGGAAGTGGTTTGTCTGTGTATCCACAATTAATTGGTGCTGCGCTCTTTGCAGACCCTTGACTAGATGTGAACTCAAGCCTACAGCTTTGGCTTTTCAGTCTTGAAAGCTCAGGCCTCTGGTGTTTGAGCTGAAGAAGCCTCTCTGGTACCCATCAGTATTTCTGCTTATCTTCTTCAGACGTTTATCAGCCGCTTTCGTCGTATCATGGACTGCTCTCAGAATGCCTACAATGAAGACACATCAGCGCTGGTGGCGCGGCTGGATGAACTGGAGCGAGCCTTGTTTCAAGCTGGCCAGAAAGGGCTGTATGACTTCCAGTGCTGGGAAAAGGGACAGGCTTCTCAAATCACAGCTTCCAGTCTCGTCCAGAATTACGGGAAAAGAAAGTTCACCGATGTAGACGGTTAAAAGCCCAAAGAACACACAGCCACAGCAGGGGACAACAAGAGGTTTGCAGTCTCTCTGTCATAGAAGAGAAAGATGAATCTGCTTTGGGGAAGGACAGGCTCCCTGTCCATTAATGGGAATTCTTCTCTACAACATCTTCGGATTAGATTAGTGCAGATTTTAAAGGCAGACAACAAGGGTATGAAAAATAGATGACATCCCATCCCTGGATAGCTTTACAGCTTACTCATACCACTTCTGAGGGTTTGCAGCTAGAAGTGTTTGTTAGCTGGCCAAAAGGGTACTAGAGGGTTTTCTAAAAGAGTAATGAATATTTATTACTCTGTATCTTCCAAATTGGTATTTACAAGAATGGTTCTGCTTGGAAAAAAAAGTGTAATTCTGTATATTTCATCTTGCCCTTGTGATTCCAGCCTTCTGGGAACAGCTGTTTCCAGGTTCCCTGTTCTTCGGTGAGCCCAAATGATGGGGGGAAAAAAAATGTGATACAAACTGCATTGAATTTTTGCAGTTTCTTAGACATTGAGGTGAAACAGGTACTCTCTGTGAGACAGGAATGTTTTTCTTTGTGGTCTTTTGTACACAGTGTTAGTGCTCCAGGGAAAAATACCTCTTCTAACCCATGTAGCAAGCAAAGTGGCCATGCAGGTCTTGTGTTCTTGTGTGCTGACTCATCCTCTCTGTCCCTTTCAGTCCTTATGGGCTTGATGCTGCCTGGGGTGGATGGAGAATGTTCTCCTTTGCTGCTAGCAGATTTTGCTATGGTTATGTCTCTATGATGGGTGTCAAACTCCTCCACTTGTTATACAGAGGAGATGACAGGAGGCAACAAAGACTTAGTCCAGACTGGGCCAGAAGCAGCAAACTCTCCTCCAGTA
Source organism: Todiramphus chloris collaris (assembly GCA_025345505.1). NCBI lineage: Eukaryota > Metazoa > Chordata > Aves > Coraciiformes > Alcedinidae > Todiramphus > Todiramphus chloris. The sequence goes on along the minus strand of JANVCC010000037.1, from coordinate 14,062,294 downwards.
TCAACCTCTGAGACATCTGTTTTCCCATGAGAAATTCTTCTGATTACTAAATTTGGTCAGTAGAAGGAACAGAGCAAATGAACCGAGTTTCCTGCTTTCTGATCCATCTCAGTAATCCTAGTAAATGTTATTCTTGCCAATAGGAGTGACTGGAGTTGGAACCTGTTAAACACCACAGTGGTTGTCATTGCTTTTGGATAACCTTAAACTGAGATTACTTGAAATCCCATTGCATTGGAGACAGAAAGCAGATGGTTATCTCTGTAGGACTTAGTTCCCATGGTCATTAGGATGGTTGTCCTCTGGAAGCAGGTATTTGATATCTTGTGGGTGCTTCTAAGCATCTTTAGAAGGTGGGCCTTGCAGAGTACCTAAGTGGAGGAGCCAGATCCTAATACTGAGTGCTTCCTCTTCTGTGGGAATCACTGAGGTTGACAGCAAGATCTAAATCTTGGAGGAGTTATTACTGGACTTGCAGATGCACCCGGATATTGGATACTTCAGACTGGAGACCTCAAGTACAAAGGGTGTGTGGCCATTCCTTGGTCAGAGGAATGAAAGCTCTGCCTGTGGAGGTGGTGAGGGGGGACAGGGTGCTGGCTTCACAAGCACCTTGGCTGCAGAGGGCCAGCTGTCCTGCCACAGGAGACTTAAGGAGAAGCTGTGCCTGACAAAGTAGTTAAAATACCTGCAAGATGAAATGTTGCTGTGCTTAATGCTTAATGGCAGAAATAGCCTTTGCATTTTCATGAAGCCTTTGTCTGTTGTCTGGTTCTGTGTTTTTTTTGTGTTGAATAAATATTTTGTAAGGGGTTATTTTGTACTGTAAAATGTCTCTTGTTAACTGCCCTGCAGCAGAAAAATTAGTCATAAATTGGAAAGATCTAGTTGGTTTCTAAGCATAATCACTAGTTCATCAACTTCTGGACTGGTTTTGGTGACTATCTAGACTCAGTTTTGTACATTTATAAGAGCATTTTTCTTCTCTGCTGCTGGGTGTAAAATCCAAGCAGACAGTTGCTCGTTTGCCAGCATTTTGTGCAGCTACTTTCAGAGTGGGGAATAAAAAAAAAAAAATCCCTGAAGTACTCCTCAATGTCTGGCTTTTTGTAAGTAGGCAATGTCACTTATAGTAACCCTGAACGTTTAGGAATGAACATCACTAAGACCCTTAAAATATCTGATCATGTAATTTTAAATTGCATTATTTGTTTTGTAAATTTGATACTCTGCTGATTTGTTTAGTTGGGTGTTTTTTGTTGTTGTTGCTTTGGGTTTGTTTTTTTTCTTGCTGTCTGGAAAGTTGTTGTTTGTTTCTTTTTTCTGTCCAGAAATACAACAAAAGAGTGCTCTGTGCTTTTTATGAACACAGACTGTCCTTTATGATTGCATCGCAGCGAGCTGTAAGTTAGAGCAGTTTGAACTTGTGCATTTTCAGAATGGGACAATAAATCCTCATTACAGAACTATACAAAGGAGGTCTGAAAAGGACTTTTAAGTGCCATTTCTCCTCTTGTCCCTCAGCTTTTCAGCTGGAGGACTCCATATGTTTATGAGAAAGTAGTCTGTAGATACATTTTACAGTATTGCAACAATGGTTTTCATTGCCATCAAATGAACATAGACAAAATTTGAGATGCTGAATAGTTACGTGTTCACATAAGACTATTTGTTTGTGTTCTAACAGCCTGGTTTTGAAAAGAGGTCCCAGTCCTTCCCCTGAAGCGAGGAGTTGGACTCGGTGCTCCTTCCAGCTTTAAATGCTCTAGAATTAGCCCTGTCTAACCCAGCTCAGGGTGGTGTTTGCCCAGCCAAGCCTTGAGAAGCCCCCTCTGCAGCAGAAACCACAGCCTCCCTGGTCTGTCCCCGTTCCCACTGCAGTGTAGGGTGAGCGACGCTGGAGCTGCGTGTTCACTGACCCAGCAGAAGACATGGGCAGTTGACCTTCCTGGCAGTGAATTCCTGTTGGAATGGTTAGTGAAACTGAAAAAAAAATTTCTCACCTTAGTTTTGCATTAATTTTTGTAAAACTTTCAACTTTTCTTGTTTGTCTGTTCTGTGTATTTTTTTCAAGCAGGTGAAGCAGCTGTGGAGGGTTGACCCCAGTTAAATACAAATACCTCTGCGTTCAGCGCGCGCATACTTTCTCACCTGTCTAAATTACCCTTCTTTCACCAGTGTTCATGTTTCTTCCTTGGTCTCCTTTGCTTTAAAAAATGTCTTAATTTGTCCTCTGGCATTGATTGGTTTTTTTGGTCAGCAGACTGAAGGGGTTGCCAACCTGGGAGCAATAGGTGGTGTGAGCTGGACCAACAGCAGCCAGGAGGAGCAGCAGCAAGAAGTGCTTTGAGAACAGGCACACGGTAACACAACATACTGTTTTTTGTGAGAGGAATATTGGCACCTGAGTGATGAGCACAAACCTTTCTGATCTTGATCAGTGGTTTTCTACCTACTTCTTTTGGTGACCAGCTACTACAAGAGTTTCATTGAAAATTTTCAATGAACCAGTTACTTAACAGAGAAGCAATGTAACCAGTAGAGGCACAGTGTGAATGCTCTCTTCACACAGCTGCTTTTGTCCCTAGATGTGCTTTTTATAAAACACCTTGTCTGGTAGCACAGCATATGGCTTATAATTTGGGGGTTTTAGTTAAAAAAACACCTATTCATCTAGCACTGTCTCTGCCTGGCAGGAGGCAACTCAAAGCTGCTCCTTACCTAGGTTTCCTTCTCTGACAAAGGGATCACTTAAGAGTGATACCTTAAGAGTCTGCTTTGTCCTCTGGAGTGTAGGTAGTGTCTTTGTTACAGCAAATATGCCAGAGTGATTTTTCCCAGCTCATGCATCTGCCACAGTTCTGATGCCTACTTAGTAAGTGCTTGTCAGGACTAAAAGATTCCCCTTTTCAGAAATGACTCTCATTTCTTTCATCAGTCCCATTAAACCCTTACTGCTGAGGTTCTCCAAGACTGCCACATATCTAATAACTTCCTAAGTGCTTTTCCCACTCCCCGCTCTTCTCTCCTACCTGAACAGCCACTTGGCCCTTCAGAGAGTGCCTGAGCCTGCAGGTCTAAGGCCATGTTTTTCCTCTCTTTTCCTGATCTTACGTGCTCAGAAGTGCTTTCACTGGAGTTGATGGCAGCCTGAGCATTACACACTGAGCAGAATTGTTGGTGGGACTTTGCTTAAAAACTGGTGGAAGGGTAGCAGATCACCCTGGTTCCATCATGTCACATGAGTTAGTAAGTAATGGGGGAAGGCCATGTATGCTTCCAGCTTACGTCTGATGGTTTTGCTTTGCAAGACTGGTTTTGGGTGCTGAACTCTACTGAGTGTAACCATGTACGCTTCCAGCTTACGTCTGATGGTTTTGCTTTGCAAGACTGGTTTTGGGTGCTGAACTCTACTGAGTGTAACAAGCTTTTCCGTGTTTTGTGCTGATGAGGAAATGTGAAAATTTGGGCCTACAAGAAAGCCAGGGAGGGCCTGTTTGCAAGGTCATATAACAATAGGACGATGGGTGATGGCTTTAAACTGGAGCAGAGTAGATTTAGGTTGGACATTAGGAAGAAGCTCTTTACTATTAGGGTAGTGGAGCCTGGAACAGGTTGCCCAGGGATGTGCTGGAGGCCTCATCCCTGGAAACATTCAGGGTCAGGCTTGATGGAGCTCTGAGCTACCTGCTCTAGTTGCAGATGTCCCTGCTCCCTGCAGGGAGGTTGAACTAGATGGGCTTTAAGGTCCCTTCCAACCCAGTGCATTCTATGATTCGGCAGGCAGCAGATGGCTGCTTTTGAAAGAAGCTGTGTTGGTGTGGGCTTCACTTGAATGTATCTCCTGGTACTTGCCTGCAGTTGTACCTTCTAGCGCAGTGTTGCTGACTGAGACCTGCTTCTTACGTATAGGCCCAGGGGGCTTTTGGGTGTGGGAACAGTCTGATGGCCTTTATTCTGAAACTAAACATGACGTGGTGTCAGTGGGACCGTGGGGATTGGGTGAACCTGTTAACATCATGTGCACATTTCTGTGGAGGGGATGCCAACCTACTGCAGCTGGACTGAAGGTGAACGTATATGCTACCAGTGTATTCAGTGTTTATATAGTGTATCGTGTCTTCTGATGGCCTTTTCACCACCAAGATACTTCTGCAATGAGATCGGGCTCCATGAAGGTGGAAGCTTCCTTCACATTGTGTTCTCTACTCAAACAACATTATCATCTACATTAGACACTCGGTTGGGTCAGAGCTTTATACCCTGCTGGTGTTAGGCAGGTTTAGAGACGAGGGTTTGCTCCTTTTCTGCCCGAGACTGCAGTAACCTCTGCTGCTGGCTGAAGTGCACATGTTGGGTTTTCCCCAACCTAGGGGACTTTGAAATGATGGCCATGGGAAGGCCGTGACCTGGGAGGGCCTGTGCCTGCACTGCTTGTCAGTAGCCAGAGAGGGGGCACTGACCTTAAGACATTGTTTCTGTGCAAGTCCTACCATAACTTTAAGTTCTAGGTAGTGAGAAGCCTGTTTGCCCTATGAGATCAAATTAATTGTCTAATTCACTTTGTGTTGTATCTGTCAGGTGAAAACACAAGTCAAGTGAGATTCGAACTGGAGTTTAGGTTGTGCTACCCTGACCTAAATTTGAGGATACAAGAAGAACGGATGTCATGGTTGGCAGAGGCATGGAAAATGAAGTCTATGTAAGGAGGGAAGCGGTGAGAAAGCTGCCAAGAAAGAGTAGCAGAGGAGGAGATGGGACAGACACTTGGTTGTTCCGTTTCAGTCGATGTGAGATGTGCTGAGCACTCACCGTGCTGGGTGCTACCTGAGTGGGTGTGAGACTTGCCTCATACTGGTGCAGTCACTGCCCCAAGGGGTGCTGGGGAGGGGTGGGCTGCAGGCGTTAGCACCCTGGCTTCTGCTGCCTTCTCCTTCACAAAGTGCTACTTGCTTATTCCTCAGCTGGAAAGCCTGAGAAGTTACTAGTATTGACTGTATGTATGTTTAAAGGTTGTGATTCACAGAGATCAGAAAGGGAAAAGAGCAGCAGGTTGTCCACTTTCTGTTCTCTTGTCTGCCAAGCTGAGCCCAGTGCTCAACATGTACCATCCAGAAATTCGAAGCCCTTCTGCCAGGGATGCATTTGCCAGCCTGTGGACCCTGGCCATGGTGGGTGGAGCTGTGGCTCTTCCCATTTCTGCAGTGTGTCTTCATGAATTTGTTGGGACAGTGAGAGACAGGGAGAAGACATAAAGTTGTGTCTTCTCTCTCCTCCCCATCACTTGTTGGAGAGAGCTCTCCTTGCTGCCAAGGAGCAGGAAAAGCAACCTTGGAAAAGTTGCTGTTCATGGTAACCCTGGGAGCATCTGGCCATGGGAGCAGCATGCCTGGGAAGGCAGCCAGCCACACGGAGTGAAGCAGGGGTGGCAGCCACAGCAGTCTCTTTACGTCTGCTTGGGCAGAAGGTACGAGGTGGGAAGAGACCATGGGATGCAGGGCACGCACATGGAGAAGGAGGAGGCTCTCAGGAAGGAGGTCAGCATTCAGGGTGGTTCTCCTTCATTTGAAGGAGTCCTGAAGTGCCTCCACTTACCATTGTGAACAGTATAACATCTCAGGAAATAAACTGCAGGACCACTTCCAGGCTGTGTGTCACGGCATGGTTTGTCTGAGACCAAAGACTGGGGTGAAGAGAACTGGAGATGTGTGCAGAGGTAAAAGAGAGGAGGAGGCAGGATCTGGAGATGGACCTCAGCAAGTGAAAAAGAACCCAGATGGGGCTGGAGACAAGACTTAAAGACAAGAGGGAAGAGGAAGACAGTGAGCTTCCACCTTCCCCCAGCACTAGTTCCATGAGTATGCTTAATGGGTTTGGCTTCACAGAGGCTCCTGGGAGCCTCTTCTTCCTTGGGTGCTGAGGGCTGCCCAGGCTTTCCTGCACAGGTGCCAGGCTTGATGGGAGCCTGGCAGAGCTGACCCCATGCCACTGCTTTTGGAGGGGCTGTGGGCAGCAGAGCAGAGTGGCACGAAGAGCAGCGCACAGCCGCTGCTGGACTGCTCCTCGGCCCTTGTGGAAAATCACAAGGGCGGCACAGCCCCAGCAAGCCAAGGTGTTTGTGCTGGTTTTCAAAACACTCCATTAATGTCATTGACAATAGCAGCAGGTCCCCGAGATTAGCAGGCTTCTATTTTTGAAGAGTTATTCCTCATGGCAGGCTGCCAAGCAGTGCCAGCGACCTTAGTATCCTTTCTATCTGGATTGGCAGGACACACTGTGGTCTCTTGCCTTTCGTTAGCTGTTGTGAAGCTGTGGAGCTGCAGCTCTTTGCAGTGCTCCCCCACGCCTTGGGGGAAACCTACTTTCTGCGGGTTTTCCAGCTAGCCCTGCGGTGAGGCAGAAACCTCTTGTGTTTGAGGGCAGAAGCTGCTTTTCCTGCTGGGTCAGAGGCCAGGTACAGGCAGCACCCAGGCTGAGCGGGGTTTGGGGTGTGAGGAGCAGGTAGGGGTGCAGATGAAGTTATGGAGTGCAGTGTGTACTGCCTCAGGGTGCTCTCCAGCTGTGCCCAGGTCTGGATGTGCAGTTTTAAGCAGAGCTTCTCAAGGAAACAGCACCTGATGGAGCAGGTGAGGGATGTGGCTGCCTCGGCGCACGTTCCTGCATCCTGCTATCTCAGGAGGTGGCATTGCTGGAGTCAGAGAAAGCAGCTGGTGTTCACTGGGAGAAGGTGAGGGTCCTCAGCTCAATAGCTCAGCCCCCTTGGAAACAGGAGCCACGGGATCTGCTGTCCTCACAAACCGGAGTCTTTTGCTGGATGTAAAAGACAAATTTTTTTGCTGACTTCAACACCGAGAGGTTGCTAGATGCTTAGGATGCAGCGTGGCACTTTTTTTCTCAGGCATTAGAGCAAAGGGGGAGTAAGGAGATGACCACATGACAACACAGTCCTGTACCTTTGGGGCTTGGTAGCGATGCACCTGAGAGGAAGCAGTAAAGCAGATGCAGAAATCAACGCACCATCAAAACAGTGTGCCTGTTTCTCTTGCTGTAGGACCACCCTCTGCAGGGTGGGTGTATCTTGCTGGGCAGGCTCACATCACCTCAAGGATTTAAGATCAGTTTCTTGCCTTTGCCTCGCTTAGAAGTACAAGAATTGCAGCTTCATTGGGTGTTTAAATGACACCTGCAGGAGTGGGAGATGGTGGATCCTGCAGCCCCTTTCCTAAGTGCTTTTCGTGCCCACGGGTGGCTGAATGGCCACTTTTACTGCTGGGGGGCAACTCTGTGGCTGGGGTCAGGGGTGGAGGGCTCGTGGACTTGAGTCTCCTCACTTGTGTTGGTGGAGACTCCAGGAGCACTGGTGGAGCCGAACCGAGCTGCACTCTGTCGTACTGGCCCAGTAAATTGAGGTGGGCTCCAGTGGTAACAGCAGGGTTACTCCAAGTCAGCAGGGTTTATTGCAGTTCTGCTGGATTTACCAAGCCCTGCCTAGAGGCTGAGCTGTGATTTTTCCTTTCAGTTTGGGCTCTCAGGTGCACAAATGCAGCTATAGCAGCCTGGCTGAGTCTGTGCCATGCTGACACAGGCAGAATGGAGTGAATGGATCATCACCCTGCTTAATGGCCAGGCCTCATCGTGGCCATGCTGCTCTCCTGATGAGCACTGCTCTGGGTTTACACCAGCATCCTCCCAGTGAGGCTCTCCATGTGCCACCCTGGGCATCTCTGCAGAGCATTATCCCACCCTCACTCCTGAAGCCTTCTTGAGTCCCTGCTGGCCAGGCTGTGCCCAGCACCCTGGGGCTTCAGCTGAGTCAGCGGGGCAGGATGGCACCGTGAAAGGGAGATCACTTCGAGCCAGGCCTTGGGAACAGCATCTGCTTCGTGGCAGAGACCAATTTAATCTCTTTAGTAGTTGCCTCAATCGTAGAATCAGCAGGATGCTAATTAATTGAGAGGCAGGATGCTAATTAATTGAGAGGCACTCAACAGAGATTGAGATCCCTCCTGGCTTTAAGTGGAACCCTTTTGGGTTTGGCAGTTGTAGCTGGCCGCTCTCCTAACGAGCAGGTCTGCCTTGGGGCCGAAGCCCTGCATGGGTTGTCTCAGCACCAGTTACCCAGTGGCTGCCCATCCCTCTCAGATGTCTCTGGCTTGGGCCGGGGTTTTGGGACACCAGTGAGATTCCACCACATCCGTGCACTGCTGGGGAGGCACCCACATTGGCCTCCTACTCCTGGCTCTCAGAAGACAGGGGTGGCTGCACCCCACCGGACCTCTCACCCGGCCACTCCCCAGCCCCTCTGGCCTGGAGTCAGTCTCTCACCTTCGCCCGGGAAGTCCACAAGCTGATTAAGCCCAGCATGTTAATTGGCTGCAACAGCTCATTTTGTTTTCTTGCATTTAGGTACCAATGGGTTGCCTGTGACTGGATTCACAGTGAAGGTCAGTGCCAGGCTGGGGCAGATCCCCTTGTTTGGTACACTCCAGGATGTGGGATAGGGCTCCAGAAGCTCTGCCGGGACCAGCTGTGAACCAGTGATGGGGTCACACAGCCAGCAGCAACAATGTCAATGCTTTTACCCCAGGGATGTGCAGCACCCTGCCATGGGAGGACATGGAGGCTGGATGAGAAGTGGCTTTGGCATCCACTGGTGAGAATCACTCTTTCCAGGGCTGTTTGACACAAGGATTGGATTTAAAGCCTCTGATCTGGGAAGATGCACAGGCCAGAACAGCACCTTGTATCCATCCCTTTTCAAACCACTTTGGTAACTTCATCTTAGTTTTGTCTTGTGCCTCTCCTATAAGAGACAGGGCTAAAAAGACAGGAGCATATGAGTGGGCAGGGAGATGCTGGCTGCGTGGCAGGGTTGGTGCTCAGGGAGATGCTGGCTGCGTGGCAGGGTTGGTGCTC
>JANVCC010000037.1:14017056-14053368 GCA_025345505.1 Todiramphus chloris collaris | reverse complement strand
GGGTTGGTGCTCAGGGAGATGCTGGCTGCGTGGCAGGGTTGGTGCTCCCACACGTGGCCCCCAGCAGTGCTCTTGGTGCCAGTTGGGGTCCAGGCTGCTTTTAATGGGAAGCTGCTGAAAGCTGGTGCCTGCAGCATGGGCAGGCATGGGAGGGGCTGGACCTGGCACAGGAGCAGGCTTGCTGGCAACTGGCAACTGTGTGCAGGGCAGGGAGGGGGACACGTTCAACTCCCCACTGTTACCCAAGTGCCTGGACTTTCATCCTGCTTAACAGGTGGGTGCACTGAGAAAAGAACTCTAGAAATGTTGGCTTCTGCTTCCTGCCGTTGGTGCTTCAGGGTGTCCTCGAGTCCCCCTTCTCCAGACAGTCACAGGGAGTTTGGTGGAGGCTCTCCAGAGAGGAGCAATTGCTGAGTGAAGAGGCAATGAGGGATCAAGAGGACACATTGATGGGTTTTGGTTCAGAGCTCCAAAATCCTGGCTGAGGCACTCAGATGTACTGAATGTCCCTTTCCAAGGAACTAGAAAGCTGAGAGGAAGACTTACAGTTCTCCAATGAGCTGCAAACCACAGGAAGAAGGGCTAAAGACTTGAAAGGGGGTGATGCTAAGAGTTAACGTGCTGTACTGGGATGATGAGTGCTGGTGTTTGGCCTACCCTCTCCTCTCTCCCATTATCTGCCCTGTCCATGGCCCAAATGCAGCACAACAAGAGAGTGCATTAGTGAGAAGCGGGATGCAATCGTTAGGATCGATGGATCCCCTGAGAGCTACAAGCATTGATCACCTGCGGGCCAAGGAGAAGGTCAGGGGCAGAGCTGGTGGAGTGCTGGCAAGGGGAGCCGGGTATTTGACTGCTTCTGTGAAGGTTTTTGGGATGAGCAAGGAGGAAGGGCTCTGGTGGCTGCTGGCATCCCTCCAGATGCCTTCTCCTACCTGGGTGGGGACTGACTGTGCTGGAGCCCTTGTTACACGTGCTGCTCTGCCCCGCTGCATCCCCCTCCTGACCTAGGCACCCCAGCAGGGCAGCCAATGTCTGGAAAAGCTCAGTTGTGTTCCCTGTGCCCCAGGCTCCTCTCTTTTCATTACTGTGACCCTAGAGAGCCTTTAGCCCTCAGGGCAGAGCTGGCTCCATCCCTTCTAGCCTCCTCCACCCAAGCACAGGGAATTCACATCCCATCTGGTTTTGCTTAAGGCTTTGCTGTTCCTTCTGGGTGACTCTTGGCTCTCCCAGTCGCCTGGGCCAAGGCCCCAGCCTGACTTTATCTTGGATGTGCTGACAAGGTTTAGGGAGTTAGGGCTTGGCTTGTCTGGATCAATCTCTGCTTGCACAAGCAGGGGAGCACCAAAGCCACCGAGGGCTGCTCCAGCCATCTGTGAGACTCCCTGAGGGCCCCTGTCCCTGGAATATCTGTTTTGGGCTAGGCTTAGGCTTAAGCTAGAGCAGCTTATTTTCATGGCAGCCTGCTGACAAGTCCACTCAGGCAATGGGCATCTGTCACCTTCCAGGGAGAGGCAGTGGGTGCCCATCCCACCAGGCCTCCCTGCAGTTTGAGCACAGAGGAAAGAACCCAGATCTAGCCTTGTGCAGGGATCAGCAGCAACTTGGATGATGCTGTGGAGGGAGGGTTGCTGGGCTCACCTGAACTTGCTTCTCTTTGTGCTGTTAGAAGCCAAATATAATCTGCTTTAAAAAATCTGCCACCCCTCTGAGAAAGCCGCCAGTGTTTCAAGACCTGAGTGTCTGACCCTCAGCTGTTGGCACGTCCTGGTCTCACCAAGAGGGTCTAACCTTGGCATGTGCTCATGAGGCTCCCTGCTAGCCAAGCAGGCGCAGGACCCCCTGCCCACCTCCTGGCCAAGCTGCACGTGACTGGCCAGTGGAGAGGTACAGCCCATGCACACCTGGCCCTGAACTGTAGAAACCTGGAGAACAACTGAGCCTTCCCACTCCATCGCCCTCCCCTTAAAGCATCACAGCAGCTTGCAGGTGGAGAAGCCAGCCCTTGGAGATGGCATTATCCTGCTCTCCAGGGAAAGGGAAGTGGGAAACTCTGCTCCATCATGATGGGTGCTGCCTAATTGAAAATGCTGATTAACGGGGCCTTTGAGAACGTGCCAGTCTCTGGCCTCCAAGCAGAAAGGCCCTGCTGTCTCCACCTGCTCTCGTGCCGATCGACTCGCTAAAGGTACCTGCACATGGGTGGCTGCTCTGAACAGCCCAGCTCTGCTCTGCTGACAGGAATTTATTTAAAGCCTGGCTTGGCTCGGAAAAGGGGCTGTTGCAGAAGCATCCCAGTGAGGCTGGGTGCTGCCGCTGCTTGCCTGCCTGTGTGGCTGGGAAGGGTGGGGGGAGATGCTTAGAAGGGATGGAGAGGTGGGGCCCAAAGACACTGGCAGCCCAGCAGGTCACAGAGGAGCTGTGGGTGGGCTGTGCAGGCAAGGACCTGGAAAATAGCACCTCCAGAAGCAGTGTGTCCTGGAGGAGGGAGAACTTTTCATGTTCCAGGCCTGTTCCCACAGCCATCTGTCTCTCCTGGTGCCCCTGTACATATTTTGAGGCACCTCTTGTCCAAAGCAATGTGTTTGCTGGTGCTAAGACATCTTGATGCTACATGAGGCTTCCTTCATTTTGCAGCCTTGGTTTGAGTGCCTTTCTCTGTCCCTGGTGCAGGTCTGAGGGGTGTTGGAGAGAGCACATTGTAGGGTGGGGTGGGAGGTTGCATCTGCTTTGGTGCCTGCAAAACCCAAGGGTTGATGAACCCTTCTGTGGTTTTCCAGGTTCTGGTGCTCCTGGAGGTGGTTTGAGACTTGGAGACTCTGTTGTTCAGCTCCTCCCTGGCCGTAGCAGGCTCTCTGGAGTACAGAGCAGCAGAGAGATCTCAGCACCCATGCTTTGAGCCTCCTCTCTACCCCTCCTGGGACAAGCTGTTCCCAGGGCAGTCAAAGGGACTGCCAGATGCATCTGATCCCCCCTGTTCTGGAAAGCCACATGCTGTCCCCTCTGTGCAGAGGCAGGTTCCTGAGGAAACACCAGATTCTGAGGGAACACCAGATCCTGAAGGACCCTGGCATCTTCCACCTGGCTCTGGAGCAGTGTCAGCAGGCACTGGGGCAAAGCCTGATTGCATGGTCCCTGCTGGGCTGGTGTGGGGGGAGGAGGGCCTGCCTTTCCACCTTCTGCTCCCTTAGGAGTGGGGGTATCTCCCTGCAAAGAGCAATGCCTAAGCTGAGATCAGAGTCAATCAGCTGAATTGCAGGGAGAGGGGTGTTGAAGGCAGCACGGTGCTGCATGCCTGCTGCAGGGACACCGAGTTCCAGGGCCAGATATCTCCTGCTGTAGATCATCTTTGCTCTGCCATGCTTGGCCAGTCGATGCAGCTGATGGACTCAGACCTTCAGTTCCAGGCAGAGGTGCCCATGCAGAGACAGCCTTGGAAATGGTTGATGGCAAAGTCCCCAGGCCTGTCTTGTTCCTGGCCTAAAAGTGCAGCTGAGCCATGGGGATTTTTCTTGGTGAGTCGTTCAGATTTGGATTTTTTTGGGGTTTTTTTCTGGCCTTTGGACAAAATCCTCCCATTTCGCTGAGGCAGAGGAGCTGTGAGCACAGAGAGGAGCAGGGCTTGGATGAGCAGCCATCCTGCAGAACTGGTGGGCAGCTTGAGCAGCAAAAGGGGTAGATTCTGGGTTTGAATGAAGGCAGAAACTAGAATGAGGCCCAGCCCTTTCAGAGGGATGTCTCATTAGGGCAGAGCTCACAGCCAGGATGGAAAATTACTGGTAGCCCCGTGTTGCAAGGGCACTGAGGCAGCTGAGGGCGGGGGGGAGGAGTGGCAACTCGCCAGCCCCAGCATGTGCTTTGTGCTGTGGCAAGGGAGCAGACAGGGCACAGCACATCTCTGCCCTGTGCCTGGGCATGGAGGCAATGGTCCCTGTCCCAGGCTTGCGGGCTGTGTTGCAGGGAGAGGATGCTGAGCTCCCTGCAGGATTGCATCTCCCCAGGCAGCTTCAGTGGTGCTAGGCTGGAGGGGCAGCCTGTTGCTGCCTGCATCTCAAGCTGTGAGCAGTGCCACAGTTCTGCACAAAGCCCAGTGGTTCTGGGGGGACCAACCCATCCTGGAACCAATCTGGGGGCTCTGGGAAGGGTTTGAGGTGGTCTGTCTTGAGGTGCCCAAGGCCTGTTTGCCCTGTTGTTATACTGTTACACAGCAAGCCATGGTCTTTTTCCCCCTCTGAGGATTCAGGGCTGGGACAGATGGTGCCTGCCCTGACAATTTGACATCAGATCATAAGGACATATCAACGGGTTTGTCCTCCTTGCCCCCCACAGACTTAACACCTTTTGGCAAGATTTGCGGCCTTGGCTGCACTGAGTGCTTCCCCAGGAGACTAAGCTTGTGCTTGCCATCGTATTTTAGAGGTATAGAGCTATTCTGTAGCTTAGTGCATTTATCACCAGCAATCCTACAGAATCTGTACATGTCACATGTGAATAAATAGAGCTATTCGTGCACCTGCCTGCTTCTTTGAATGCTGCCACACGTGCATCCGGCGTCAGGCCTAGAGTCCTAGCAGTGTTTGGCATACCTATTGAGAGGTAAGTCCAAGGCACCCTTAGCCCTTCAATATCTGAGGACCAGCTAGAATGCAAGGGGTTTCATCTCTTACCAAATTTATCCATTGCTACATGCAGCAATCACCAGCTGTCCTTCACAGGATAGGGCCTCACATTACGACCAGCACTGGGTGCTGCTGTGGGCAGGGTGGTCAAGGGACCTGAGCTTTTGCTGGAGTTTTTTTGCACTGGAGCTTGAGCAGCATCACCATCTGCCCTGCTTTCTGCCCTGCTTTCTGCCACGCCATGCTGAAAGCAGAGCTGCTGCACAGCTGCCTGTAGGTAAGGCTTGTGAGCCTGGCAGCCCCTGCCTGGGCCCAGCTTCTCTGTGCCTCAGTTTCCCTACCTGCAAATCCTATGAGAGGATGTCCTACATGGAGATACGTGAAACCTTCATGTGGAAGTTTCTGGCTTGCAGTGGTGCTCAGTACAGACAGACAGTGTAAAACCCCATCCGCACCCCTGCAGAGAACCCTGGGCTTCAGGGATGATCTGCAGCCGCTCTCACTACCTTGGGTCGGCTGGATCCACCCCAGGGCCCGGGACTGCATGTCCCTGGCTGGCTGCTGCTCTCTGGCTACAGAGCTGTGAGTCAGAGCGGGCCCGGCTGGCGGACAGAAAGGAGCTGCCACTTCTGCGTCGGTGACAACAGCCCCTCCTGCGTTCCCCTTGCCACTGCCGGCACTGGCAGTGCCCTGGAAAATTCCTCTACGCTTCGGTGGAGCGGTAAAGCTACGGACGGGGCAAGGAGGGGTCTGCAAAGTGACACTGGCTGGGGTGTGTCCTTGGGAAACACATCAGACAGGCGGGGTGCAGGGAACCAGAGCAGCTCCCAACCAGGAGGCTTAAAATAGCATTGCCTTCTGCCCGGCTTGGCCCCCTCCGCTCACTGGGGGGGAGGATGGAGGCTGGCAGGGTGGAAGGGGTGAATGGCCCTGGCTCAGGGGCCCACTCCTCACCAGCCTGCAATGGCAGCCCCAAGGCCCGAGCCCATCCGGCGAGCAGCACCGTACTTTCCTATGCCACCTGGGACCTGATGCACCCTGCAGCACCCAACTTCTTCCCCCCACTTCTGGCTCCTGTCCTGCTCTGGCAGATGCCTGGGGCACCATGGCATGGACAAGGTGGCTCACAGGCTGCTTGGGCTTTGCAGAAGCCTGGCCAGGAGTCCCTGTCTTGCTGGGGAGCCAATGGCTAGCTGCCAGCAGGGGGGATGACCCCAGCCCTGAGTGGCATGGGGGGGAGGTGGTGGCACCTTACTGCATGGTATATTTAGAGCTTGGTTTGTCCCTTCGGAACCATTTGCTTTGGTGGACTGAGGTTGGGTGTGTTGGCCTGATGGTCAGCCTGAGCCTGTGTCCATCATGACCTGGTGCTCTGAGATGCGTGGCAGCACAAAGAAGGTGGGTATCTGGCATTGGCCCCAGGTGCCCATAGCAAAGCTGAGTTGGGAGAGACCAAGGGGTTCGACTGTGGCAGTACTTGGTGGATACTCCTTGCTGCATGGGCTCTGGGTGCTGGGGAATATCTCCTGTGCTTGACAAATCCCCAACGTGATTCTCTGTCTTTGGGTCAAGGGACAGTACATGCCTCAGTCAGCTGCAGCACAACTTCAACATCATCACTGATATCTCCAAGCAGAGTGTTTCTTGGGTCCGTGGGAAGCACTGGTCCCCTAGCAGCACCTGGAAATCAGAGGGATGTGACTAAATGCCAGGATATGACATAAGTCTGCAAGCAGCATCCCCCAAGCCCCAGCAAGGTCCTGGGGAGTCCCTGTCCAGGACTGTGACCTCCTTAATGCCATCTATGGAGCCAAACCTCTGTTCAGCTGGCTTAGTGTCGCATGGCTGAACTAAAAGCACAGGGAAAGCCATGTGGAAAAGTATCATGTTGACCTCCATTAAAAACCCAATGAAAAATAATGTGGAAAAATCTGAGCTGTAAAACTCCCTCACTTCCCTCTAATCATACAGTTCAGGGTGAGGAAAGCTCCATGTACAGGTGATTTCTGAATCCCCGCATGGGGTGGGCCCCCAGTCCCTCCAGCTTAGAGCACAGAGAGCTTGTGCTCTTCCCGAGCCTAACTAACTGTGTGATTATTTCAGTCACATGGCCCTACTCCTTTGGCAAGGTGGCCAGCTAAAGCTGTAATTTGATAAAGTTGGACTCAATGCAGAGAAGATAAATCACCAGTGTGAAAAATCATTTATTCCCATAGAAATCCCTGGGAATTGGAGGAGGAGGTGGTTTACATTTGCACAATGTCAGGAAGATCCGATTCTGACCCTACTTCATCCCTAACCAGTTCAGAGTAAATCCCGTGGCTGCTGGACCTGCAGAAGAGGGTGAAAAGCAGCCCTGAAGGCAGGGAAGGTCTGACCCCATTGAAGTGCTGAGCACTGGTCTGGCTCTTAGTTGGTGCATTAAAGGGTTTCTGTGCTCCCTGACATCCCAAGTGTTGTCTCCCTTTGAGGTGAGGAGGCAAACAGAGCCTGGATGCACAGCACCTGGTGACTCAGTGGGAGACACTGAAATCAGCTGAGGACTGGTTGCCATCCAAAAAGCCTGGGACAAGCTGTTAGAACAGATGTACCAGGGCTGGAGATGAATGTCTGTATCAGCAGACCTTCCTGCAGCCCGCCCATGTGCATGTGTAGGATGTGGCCACCCTCAGGGCACTCCATGGCCCATCAGTGAGAGGTGCCACAAAGCACAGGGGTATGTTGGCCATCACGGCTGGCCGAGGGGCTGAGATCTAGGCTGCCTGGTTCAAACCAGTTGCTAAGAGCAGCCTGTGGGCACCTGTTGCCATCCTAACAATTTAGGGTTGGGGGCAAACTTAGATCTCTGGATGAGGGTGGCATTAGCATGACTCTTGAGTCATCCACCTTGAGATGCCAGCAGTGCTCCCAAGGCCCATGGGTGATGGTTACAGGAACTGCCAAGAAATCCTTGCTCTGCTGCTAGCTGATCCCCAGGACCTCCAGGGCAGAGGTTGTCTTCAAGATCCCAGCACTCAAATCCTGACAGTCTTCCCTCTTGATGAAGGACAACCTGAGCCTCAATGTTTTCCTACAAGAAATCTTGTCCTTTCCATGCTGACAAGTAAGTAGCAGTGAAATGCATGATGAAGCAGCACCAGGCCCTGACTCATGCGTGTCATCTTTTCAATGGAGGTAGGAAATGCTTTGCCTGGACTCTTCTGGCAGAAATGCCCAGCAGAGAAGGGGAGCCTTAACACCCGATCAGAGCACTGCTCTGCTCTTGGGGAGCAGCCTGAGTCCTCCCAGGTGAGCATCATGTGGGGCTAGGATTCATGAGGAACCAAAGCCCATGGAGGGGGGTGCTGGGGTCCTCAGCAGTTTTCCCATGGGCTGGTTTTGAGTGGCATGTCCTGGGTAGTTGCCTGAGGCAACATGGAAGTGGAGGCTATTAAATCACTAACTGGAAAAAATTAATTAAAAGCGATACCAAAAACGTACAGGGGAATGAACAGTGGCAGGATGGGCATGTCCAGCTCAAAGGCAAGTTGGAATCGGCCCTTGCTGTAGTGACAGGCTGAGGGCCTTTGTCCCTGCTGGACCAGCTCTCCCAATTCAGGATACAGGCTTGCTTCATACACTACCACCTGGGGAGCCCCTGGCTCTAGGAACCTGGGGACCATTACAAGGGTTGTGGGCAAACCTCCATCCTGGATGCCCTGCAGAGCTGGTGGTCTCTGGTGATGCGGGATCAGCTGGGGCAGAGGGAGGCACCACCAGCACCCATGCTTCATGCAGAAGATGAGGGTCCCGTAGCCCCCCAGCAGCACTCCATCTCCAGTGTAACCCAGTCCCGCAGCAGCCCATCTCCAGCGCAACCCCCCAGTGTAACCCACCCCCTCAGCGCTCCATCTCCCCAGCTAAACCCTCCTCCCCCGGGCCGGACCCATTGTCCTCTTCCCGGCCTCCGGCGCCAGCCCCGTTCCCGGCCCCGGCCCCGTCCCCTCCCCTCCGGCCCCAGCGAGGGGAGGAACCGGCCCGGCCTCGCCCCTGCGCCGCCCTGCGCGCTTCGCACCGGCACCGGCTCCGGTTCCGCTGGCTCCGCGCTCCGGGGCCCGCCGCTGCCGCTGCCGCTGCCGCCGCCCTCTCCCTGCGCCCCTCCCGCCGGCGGCTCCGGGCCCCGCCGCCCGGGATGAAGGTGCTCCGGCACAAGATCGAGCTGCTCACAGGTACGGCCCGGTCCCGCCGGCCCGGGCGTGCTGGGGGGCGGGGGGCGAGGCTGGGAGGAGCGGGGCGCTCGGCGGGTGATGCCGGGGGGGTTCAGCCCCTGCGTAGGGGATGGGGCCGCTGCACCCCCCGCCAGCCGCCGGCCTCTTGTGCCCCAGGTATGGGCTGCTGGGGGATTGACGCTTCCTGGGGTACGGGCGGGGGTGCCTGGGCATGTGCCAGGGCTGCAGCGGGGGGAGGCCAGCCTGGGGGTGCTGGAAGGGAACGGGAGGACCGAGCCGGCAGCTTTCTGGCAGGGGGGTGGGGGGTCCGCCGAGCAGACAGCCCGAGGGGGTGGGTGGGCTGCCAGCGGGACTGCTGGAGAGTCCCCGCAGCGCCAGCCACTCTGCCAGCCTCCCCTGGGAGCCTGCCCGCCGTCTGGGTGCCCCGAGGATAGGGAGAGGAGGTTGCTCGTAGCAACAGCCACTACGAGACAGCCTGTCCCCCCGCAGAGCCCCCCCAGCTCGGGCTGCCCGGCCCCTGCGTCGGGGGCACCGCTGGCCCAGCCTGGCGGGTGCGGGTCTCGCACTGTGACCTGCCCGCCCCTGCCATCCCCAGCTGGACCGCACCGTGAGGCTGGTGTGGGGCAGACCTCTGTCCCCCCAGGAGGGCAGAGCAAGCTGTGGGGGTTCATCCCGCACCAGCAGGGCAGGAGGTGGCCCAGCCTGCATCGTACTGGGGTTTTCCTCCATCCTATCACGGCTTCTCAGCGGTCCTGCTTGTGGGGTGATGCTCTGGGCACCATTCCATGTCTCGGACTGGGCTGCAGGTTCCTTGCCTTCCTCTCCCCTCCTTGCTGGAGGTCCTGTTGGTTTCGCAGCCTGGCACCGGCCAGCCCTCGCTCCGCTGGATTTGCTTCCCTATCTGTTGTGCGCTGCTCAGACCGGAGAATCCGTGCTGACATCCGATGGGTGCCAGGGCAGGATGTAGGACCCTTCCCACAACCTCATCATGAATAATAATAATAATATTGATATTGTATTTCCTTGCTGTGAGCTGGTTCTCCCCTTGGGGGAGGTAACCCAGCGTGGCTGTTCCTGTCCCTGTCTATATAGGCAGTGCCAGGGTCCCAGCAGGGCAGAGCACTAATGTAGTGCTGGGTTAGGGACTGATTCGAGATTAGAGAGGAGGCGTGTCCTAGCTGTGCCCAGGGAAAGGTGACATCGCACTGGGGATGTGGAGTGGGAGCAAAGATGGGTGCACTTGGGATGGCACCATGAGGCTGGGTGCTGTTGGTGAGCATTTGGGCAGACTGGATGGGTAAAGGGCTCGTTACCAGCTACATTACTCTGGTGTACAATGAGAGCCAAGTTGTTTTGGCTCAGAGACCTGGAGCCGTGGCTTCCTCAGCAGCCCTCCGCAGTGATGGTGGTCCAGCTGGGCTGGGTGACATGCCCACAGCCCCACTGCTGTGCTGGCAGGAGCAGAGACAAGGATACCCATGGGGTGGCATGGGAAGCAGAGCACCCACGGGAAGCCAGCAGTATGGCTGTGAACCTGCTCGCAAGGTGTTGCACCCATGGGACTCTCTGACGGACCAGTCCCTCCTCTGTTCCCGCACCACTTTCGGTGACCATCCATCTCGCGCTGAGGATGCTGGTTGGCGTAGGGCTCTGCCACATCCCTCGGGAGCCAGCTTTCCCCTCATCATGATAGCAAGGTCACAGGGCCTTTCCTCATAGCTCTGCCCCCTCCCTCCCATATTAGCTGGAGGCTTTAATTAATAAAGGCATTCACCATACACTAAGTGCTGTTCCCAGCCGCCCTGGGGCTGCGGCCACACGGAGGGTTGTCGCTGTCAGCGTGGGACGCTTCTGCTCTCTTCCAGACCCAGCTACTGGTGAGGCTGATTTTCCTCCCATTTTTTAACCCGGGTACTGTGCCCTAAGAGGTCGTGGGGTTGCTTGGTGGGTGGCTCTGCAGGCTGCCTTGTCTGGGCTGTGCTGGTGGGCTGCAGGAGAGGGCTGTTCCCGTTTCCCCAGCGGCAGCCCAGCCTGGAGCAGCATGCCTCAGAGATGTGCCTCTCCACAGGACTGTGGGCACCTCTCCCCACTGGGGATTTGCCTGTCCCCCAGCCCAGCAGGACCCTCCGTGCGGGGGGTGACACAGAGACCCTCGGTGCTGAGCACCCTGGGACTCCCAGGAGCCTTCGCAGTGGGGTTTCTCCCTCCAAACAGCTCTGGTTTGTTGGATGGCTCCCAAGGAGCAAAGCAAAGCGCGGTGTCTGCAGAAAGCAGCCAGGTGGCACAGCCTGCTTGGTTTTTGAATGGAAAAGCCAGTCGGATGAGCAACAGCCAGCTTTAGAGAGGAGTTTATGACCAGCTTCTATATTCCTGGTGGCATCTCTTGGCCTTTTCACATCGCCAGCCTGGGCTGACCAAGGTTTGAAGGTGGACAAAGTGTGAAGCTGGCTTGGCTGAGGCTGTGGATGGAGTGGGGTCCGTGTGTGCTGAGGTGCTAGTGCTGCCCTGTATCACCCTTGATATCTCTGAGGAGATTGCAAGGGGTGGGTTGCCAGTGCAGGGGGTGTGGGACTGCTGCTAGCTAGTTGAGTGCAGCAGCAACTTGTCCCACGGCTTGGTCTTGAGGAAGGGTTGGAAACAGAGGTCTGGACCCTGACTGAGTGCAGATAATCCCCTTGTGCTGAGACGTGCCAGTCCATCCCATCGATACACAGGGGAGCCTGGACTGTCCCCTGTGCGCCCTATATCTGTCACCCTCTGTGTGCAGACGGCTGTTGGTGGCACAGACATCCCCTTGCTCACCTCTCCTTTCTAAGTTTGTGCCTGGGAGTGTTTTTAGAGGTGCCACTGTTGAAATCTCCAAAGTCCCTGTGCCACCAGTCCCGGAGTATCCAACCTTACACTTCTGCTGAGTGGTGGCTCCACGATGAAGTCTGTCCCTGCAAGTCCCAGGGCTGAGCTGCTGGGCTAGCACCTGCTGTGCAGGCAAGAAGAGTTTGCGAGTAAAGGCTTCACATTTGTTTTTCTCTCATCATTGCAATACAAACCTCAGGCTGTCTCTCTGCTCCCCAGCTGCTCAGAGCATTTCTCTGCCTCTCAGCATGGCTGAGAAATACCACCCCTCGTTCTGGTTGTGCAGGGAGATCTCTGTCTGTCCCACCCACGTCTGTCTGCAGTCTACACTCAGACAAAATGTTGGATTTCCTCTCTCTGACTGATGCTGGAAACTGTGGTGGGAACTGGCATGTTCTTGTGCTAGTCTGAGTGCTTACAGGGGTGACCCACAGGGACAGACCAGGTTGCCTAAGACCGTGCCCTGGAGATGGGTCTGTCCTTAACTGGGAGAACTGGACCTGTGTGGGAGCTGGGAGCAGAGCTGCTCTAGGCATTGCCTGCCCCATGTCTGCTCCCAGCAGAGAGGCTTGCTATGGCCCCCCGACAAGCCAAAGCACCAGGTCCCCACAGCAGATCAGTGTGGAGTGAAGCTGATTTGGTTCATACGGAAGAGTGTGTCCAGCAGAGAGGTTCTCCTCCCCCTCTGTTCTGGGCTAGAGAGACCGTGTCTGGAATATTGTGTCCAGTGCTGGTCTCCCTGGTTCAAGAGGGACAGGGAAATACTAGAGAGAGTCCAGCAGAGGCTGTGAAGATGCTGAGGGGCCTGGAGCATCTCTGTGCTGAGGAAAGGCTGAGAGCCCTGGGGCTGTTCAGCTGGAGAGAGCAGCCTGAGAGGGGATCTGAGCAATGCTGATCAAAGCTGAAGGGCCCCTGGGGGGCATGAGTATGGGGCCAGACTCATGTCAGTGGTGCCCAGTGACAAGACAAGGGGCAACGGGCACAAACTGGAACCCAGGAGGTTCCATCTGAACAGGAGGAGAAACTTCTTTGTTGTGCAGGTGTCAGAGCCTGGCCCAGGCTGCCCAGAGAGGTTGTGGAGTCTCCTTCTCTGGAGAGATTCCAAACCTGCTTGGACAATGGGATCCTGGGCCCCCTGCTCTGGGTGACCCTGCTGGAGCAGGGGGGTTGGACCAGATGATCTCCAGAGG
Organism: Todiramphus chloris collaris; assembly: GCA_025345505.1. Lineage (NCBI taxonomy): Eukaryota > Metazoa > Chordata > Aves > Coraciiformes > Alcedinidae > Todiramphus > Todiramphus chloris. The sequence goes on along the minus strand of JANVCC010000037.1, from coordinate 14,040,498 downwards.
TCCCTCCCAACCACCACCATGCTGGGATCCTGTGATTTGGGTCCTGTCCCCATGGGCAGGGAGACCTGGGAGTATCCCAGGGTGCTGGGGCAAAGGGGACAGAGGCAGGACCTGCCCTGACATCTCCCTCACCCTGGGCAGGGCTGCTGCTGCAGGAGATGACCATGGCAGGGCTGCACGAGCTGCGCTTTACCGAGGAGAAGCCACTGCTGCGGAGCCAGGACACCGAGCTGGTGAGTGCGATGACCGCAGTGGCTCTGGCTCCTGCACACGGGGTGCCAGGGTGCGAGTGCTTCAGTGGGCACTCAGGAGTGTGCGTGTGCTGGTGTTGGGTGCACGTGTGGCATTCGGTGCCTGGGTGCGTGCGGGCGGGTGCTGGTGTCAGCGCACACGTGTGCGTGAGCAGGGGTTCTGGTTGGGTTGCAGTGGTGTATGTTTGTGGAGATGTTGCACGTACACACTAGTACACACTTGTGCGTGTGCACACGTGCACGTAGTGCACGCGTATGTGAGTGGATGTTGTAGATGTGTGTGTGTGCACACGTGGGCTTTGTGTCCCTCTGAAGGTAGCACTGCCATGGGGAGTGGGTGCTTGTGGTGGCAGGGGGCTTCATGAGTTGGGTGGGAGGAAGGTGCCATGGGGGGTGAGGGGTGGTGAGGGGATGCTTCTGTCCCCAATGGCTCCTTCTCTCCCCAGGAGAACTCGGATATCTTCCTCTCCACTGTGGATACAGACTGGAAGGTAGGACCAGCCATGGGGGGTGTCCCTTACATCTGGGTCCTGTGTGGGACAGCAGCCTGTGTCTGGGGGGGGTTGTGGGACCCTGAGCCAGCCGTGTTGCTGTGTTCACCTTCCATGGGGACACAGAGCCTGGGCAGTGTCTGTGCATGAGGCTGCACATCCATCCTGGTACCCTGCAGGAGGGGACAGGGGGTGACTGCCAGGCATGCTCTGTGCTGGTGCTCGGATGTGGCTGATGTACACTTGGCAACGACCTGGGGACAAATCCTCTTTAAAACTGGTTATTTCTTCTCAGGAGGGCTGAGCTGCTTTTGCAGCCCCTCTATCATTGCCATGGCAATGGTTTCCCAGGTGATGACAGCTCCCTGCTTACATAAGGATGTTTGAAAGCCTCTTTCTTTTTTGGAGGGCTGGGGCATTGGCCCACCCAAACCACCCACCACTCTTGGAGACCAGGGTCCCTCTGCTCCCCTGGCTGGTGCCTGCCCGCCTTGTACCTCTGCTCCACCTCTTTGGAAGAGCCCCACGATGTGGCCTCAGGGCTCAGCTCGTGCCTGGCTCAGGTGTTGGTCTTCATTGTTCTCACATCTCTGCCCAAGCTCATCCTCCACCAGGATTACCCTGCAGAGATGGGGTGGGAGTGTACTGGGGCTGCAGACCCCAGCCTGCTGGCTGGCCCTTTCCTGAAGCACACCCCCTCCCAGGGGTACCACTGACCAGCTTCAGGTTGTATGTTACTGTCTGGCCAGAGGCTGGGACCTCCAGGAGAATGGGTTTGGGTGGTGCCAGCTGAGCCCTGACAGGTCCTGGCAGCACTGAAACAGCAGTGCCTGCAAGGATAAAATAACTGTGGATTTCATGCATCCAGGCAGAGGGGCAGGGGAGCACAGGTCCCTATTTTGGCAGACCCAAAGCTATGCCCAGGCTTTTTGGGCTGGCCTGCTCGGTCTTCGTCAGCCGTGTGGGTGGCAGGCAGCAAGCTGGGCAGGTAGCAAGGACTTTTTGTTAGGACTCTGGACAGAGGCTGCTGTAGTTCACAGAGCGGATTTCTGGTGGCCCTCTTAGAGGCCACAAAATTATTCAAAAATGGCAGTGGTGGAAAAGAAATGTCACTCTTCCCAGCAGCTCCAAAGCTGGCAAGATGCTGGGTCTTGGAGCAGTAGCATGTGCAGGTCTGGGCTTCTTGTTGCTCTGCTTGCTCAGGGTACCTGTTGACTGCTGGAGAGAAACCAAACCTCCTGGGTGTCACCAGAGTGAGAGTGAGGAGAGAGAGGAAGACAAGGAGGGAGCTCCTGGTGGTGCTACAGGCACCAGTATGGCTGTTGCTCAGCTATGCTGGGGCAGGGCTTGGTTGGCATGCACAGGATGTTAAAGAGCAGTGACTCTCCCAGGACACTCCTTAGCACACCGTTGTTTCAGGAGCTGGCTGAGAGTGACGTTGAACCTTGTCCCCAGTGGCACCCACACTGAGCGGGTCTGGATGGCAAATGTCATCGTGATGTGCCTGCATGTCCTTGGTGCCTAAAGAAACGAACTGGGCAAAGATCAAAGTGACTTTTCTTAAGCCAGCCAGGCACTGCACCCCCTTGCTTCCCCTCCAAGAGCCTCAGGGTGGGGATGAGCTTCCCAGGCTGTTCTGGGACAACCTCCTCCGTACCCCCACCTCAGCTGGCTCACTGCAAAGGCTGGGGGCTGCCTGCCCTTCCTCAGGGAGATCTTACCCCATTTTCTAGGCTCACCTCCTTGGGGTAATGTAACCCAGCCCCCAGCTTAACTCTTCACTGTTCCTCTGCCAGTCGCCTTCAGTGTCCCCAGAGCCAGTCGCTGCTTCCTTGCTGAGATGCTCTGGCCTGGCTGGGGCAGCAGGGGGACCAGGGATCCCCCATGGCTGCCACCAGCCACAGTAAGGCCCCTGGTGCTGCTGGCACCCCAAGGTGCAGGAGTGCTGGGGAGGGGCAGGTGCCTCTGCTCTGGGATCTCACAGCCCTGGCCCTGCTGGAGGTCTGGGCCATCTGCCAGGTGGATGGGCTAGTAGCCAATGGGGTAGCCATGCCATTTGATGCCATTCAAGCAGAGCTGGCCTTGCTCAGCCCCCCCCCCCCATCTCCCTGCTGCCCATTTGCATTCATGCCTTGCTTCACCTCAGCTTTTCCACCCCTTCTTCCCTCTATTTTTCTACCTTTTGGGTTTGGGTTTTTTGCGTGCTCATGCCTCTCTGCATCCCTTGCTTTTTCTTGGAGGCTGTGGCTGCTCGTGCTCTTTGGCTCCACAGGCAGCAGGCTGAGGAAAGCAAAAATGGCAGCTGGACCCGTGAACAGTTTTGTACCTGTGCCAGGAACCACGGGAGCTGGGCTTCCCCTTCACACCTGATCTTTTGTTAGCAGAGAGGCATCTCTGGGCTTGGGCCCAAGCTCCCTGCAGGGCAAAGCAGTGCAGAGGAAAAGGTGCAGACAAGGTGGATCCTGTCCCGCTGCCTGTCTGTCTGTCCTTTCTCCCACCTGACTGCCCAGCCCTGACTTGTTTCAGGACACTGCTTTCAGTAGCTCCCCACTAGCTCTCCGTGATCATCTGTCCAGGTCAGGGAAAGGGGTCTCCCCACGGAAAAGTGTCTCAGCCTTGTTATTAGACATCAGAGACCCCACAAGAACAAGCCTGCTGGGTGAAGCCAAGGACATGGGGCTTTGCCATGTGGGGAAGCCCAGTCCTGCGCTGATGATGGCAAGCTGGACCTCTGCTGCCCATGGCTGTGATGTGAGTCATGGCATGGCGGAAGGACTGATGTCAGTCTCCAGCTGGCACAGAGCATCTCTGTAGTGGACAGAGAGGCTGGAGGGTCCCCAGGGGATGTTACCATGGTCTGGCACCAGCACATGGCTCTCCAGCCCCTTTGGGTAGGCACTGGAGGCACCACAGGACTCTTTCTCCATCCACGATTGCCCTGCTTTGTGCTGGAGTGGCTTGGGTGCTGGCTGTACTGAGGCGGACAGTGGTGCTGAGCTGGGCAGGGGCAGGCAGGGTGCAGGGGGATGGCACCCAGAGCCTGCTGGGGGGTTTTTGGGGCCATGGTGGCCTGAGGCCATCTATGGGTCCGAGCTGCAGGCAGATGGACTTGTTCTCTTGCAAAGCCCCGTTGGAATCGGCAGAAACCATCTGCCTGCACACACGTACACATGGGAACGCACATCCATGTGCATGCGCACACGGCATCATCGGCCTAGGGGCAGGATCCAACCCCCTGGTGCTGCTGGATTACATTTTCTCCTGCCTTATTTACCTGCCACCAGTGACATCCAGCTTGGGACTAAATCATGCACGTCCCCTGTGTGCCAGCATCCCACAGCAGGTGGGGTGACCGTGCTGCTGGGTAAAGCAACACAGATAGCTGGGCAGCGTTCATGTGTGTACACACATGTGCCCCTCTGTGCACGTGTGCACGAGGTTCTGTGTGCTTGCAGGTTGTCATACATCCATGAGCGTGGGTGATCTCCATGGCACACACGCTAAGCAGAGGGGAGAAGGATGCAGCACGTGTGCTCCTTGCATGCATGTGACCGTGTACCTGCACGTACCGAAACCTGTACTGACGGAGACAGGAAGGGGCCAGCCCCGCGGGGGTACGTGCGGGCGCTTTGAGGGGTGCACGTGCTTCAGCCTGCGTCATTGTATTGATTTTCCCAAAGTCTCTGCACAGACATGGGGGACATTTTTGCCAGCTCCCAGTGTGCCTGTGTTGGTAAATGTTCCTGTACATACAGTGCACAGCCGTGTGCGTATGTGGGGCACGACTGCTGCATCTCTCTCCTGTGTGTTTAGCATGTACCTATGTCACTGCGGGGAGGGTGCTGCTCAGCACGATCCTGCCTGTTTGTGCAGGGCCAGAGCTGCGGGTGTGTGCGTGACGGGTGCGGGTGAGCCTTGCTGGGATCCACCGCGATGCTGGGATCCACCGCGATGCTGGGATCCACCGCGATGCTGTGCCTGTGCTGCGAGCACTGCGAGCGCAGCTCTGTTCATGCATCCCTGCCTGTCTCGCTGAAGAAGGGAAGATGGAGCGAGTACCGCACGGTGCCAGGCGTTTTTTCTTCATAAACAAGGCTATTTGGGGCCAATTGGAGCATGAATAATTCCCGCGGCAGCCAATGGCTGAGTGCTGGCTCGGTTGCAGTGCTCGCCCGCAATGGAGGCCAAACCTGCCAGGGCTGCGCATCGCGCGGAGGGGGAAGGGAGAGGGAGGGCTTAGCGCAGGGCTGGGGCTCCGCTATAAATCGAGGCGAGGGGCTGAGCCAGCGCAGAGCTCTGGTTCGCCCCAGCCCGCCGCACCGCTGTGCCCCACGCCGGGACCCCGTGCTTGGCCCGCTCTGCCTGCGCATCCTCATCCTCCTGGTTCTTCACCATGCCCGAGTGCTGGGATGGGGTAGGTACCGCCATTCCCGTGCTCGCTGCCCACCCTTCCCAAGGAGTTTTGCCCCAGTACCTGCACCCCTCGCCCAGGCTGCGCCTTTGCGCCCCGGGCAGGTGTTGGTGCGGGGGGGATCTGCTGCTGGGGAGCCCTCCCTTCCCCCAGCCCCCCCGCCGCATCCCTGGCACGCTGAAGGTTTCGGGGACGCGTTGCCCTTGAGCGCGTCCTCCCCGTGCCCGGCGGAGCTGCGGTGCCGCGGCCCAGAGGGAGCGAGCGCAGCTGCAGGGGCTGCCTGGGGCTGATGGCTGATGGGGGGACAGGGCACATGCTGCCCCTTCCCCACCCCCAGGGATGAAGAGGGAGAGGGTCTCTTGCTGTTTTGGAAACGATCCCTCCGATGCTTTCCAGCCTCTGCGGAGGTGGCGACACCCAATGGCAACAGGCTGCCGTGGAGAGGGCGAGTGAGGTGGGAGCACTGCAATGGCAAGCAGCAAACCGGGACAGGGCTGAGCTCTGTTAGGCACCTATGGGTGCTGTGACCCACCCTGCACCCCTCCTTGCTGGGGCCATGGGTTGTCAGTGTTCCCCCCTCCACCCCTGCCTGCATTCCCTGCATCCCCGGCTTCTCCCCCCCGAGTCAACATCCCTGCAGCAGAGGGCAGGGCTCTGGTACCCAGTGATGCTGCAGAGGCTGCACCACGGGCAGGGATGTGCCTCGCTTTGGGGGGGGGGGGGGGGGGCCCGGGGGGGGGGGGGGCCCCGGTTTGGGGGGGGGGGGGGTGGGAGGAGGCGGGGAGGGGTAGCAGTGTGGGGGAAGGAGCTCCCTCCTTAGACATGTGATTTTGGGATGAGGTTGCAGGATGAGATTGCAGGATGAGTTGTTGAGGCTGTAATGGCGACCATGAGCATGGGGATGGCAAGGTGACAGCCCCACGCCCAGGATCAGGCCACATGGATGCCTCCTGCTCTGTGACCTTGGGCCAGGTCCTTCCTCTGCCTCAGTTTCCCCATCTGCTGGGTGGGGGTATGTTCCTGCTTATTGACTGCTGCCTGCTACAGCTCCAGGGCGTGGAGGGACATCTGTGGAGGAGGATTGTGGTCAGGGTGCCCTCTGGGAGCTGAGCAGTGACTCAAGAACCCTTGAGCTGCCCTCAGGCACTGCGTCCTCCCAGGGACAGCAAGGACAGTGGATCTTGGCACTGCAGTGAGGAGGCCTTGTCCTCAGGGTGGTTCCTCCTGCCTGAGGCCTGTGTCCTTCAGAGTCCTTGGTGGTGTGTAACTCATGGGAGCATCCACATATCTGCTCTCCTCCTGCCAGCCCACCCGTGAGGCTGCCGGTACCGGCAGCAAGGATCACGCTGCTTGGGCACCCTGCCAGCATCTCCTGCCTGGCCCTGCTTGGCACATGATGCTCCTGCACCCACCAGATACCAGCTTTGAGGTCACTGTCAGTGGGCTGGCTGGCAGGCATGGGCATCTGGAGGGGACCCCTGGTCCCTTGTCCCTGGGAGATGCCCTGGTCAGCACCTTGGCTTTCGGCCTCAGTTTCCCTTGCTGGATGGGGACAGTGGCCATGAAGGCAAGGCTGGAGCCCTACCAGCCAGAGAAATGGAGGCATGGAGCAGTGCTGGTCTCTGTATGGTGTCACAGCCATTTCAGACGAGGGATTTTAAAGTTCCTTTAGCTGTTATTTTGGGATCATGCTGTAGCATTTCCCAGGGTGGTGTCCAGGGTCTGACCTCTGCCCATTTGTCCCAGGCACAGTGAGACCAGGCCAACTGGGTCATGCTGTGATCCCCCACCCTGTTGCCAAAAATCCCTCAGTCTCAGGCCTTTGAAGACCTCCTGTGGCCCACCTGTCCTGTCCCGTGACCCTCCTTTCCCAAGTCCTCTTCAGTCATCCCACTCCATGCCATCCCATCCCAAACCAATATCCCTTGATCCCATTGCCTGTCCAATCCTAAATCCTGTTATCCTATCCTATGCCCTCCCTTTTCCCTTCCCTTCCCTTCCCTTCCCTTCCCTGGAGGAGATTTATATGTCATTCTGCCTCAAAGGGGTGTCCAGAGCTGGGGATTTTCTCAGGATGGCTGCTCCTCTTTCCTTTGTGCTCGCATGGTACCCAGCCACCCGAGGAAGCAGTGATGAGGGGTAGGATGGCAGGGCAGAGGTTAGAGAGATGAGGGGTTTGATGGCAGGAGAGTATCTCTTGGGGCAGGCAAGGGTCACCCTATCTCTCCTCTTCCCCCAGGAACATGACATTGAGACCCCCTACGGGCTGCTGCACGTGGTCATCCGGGGCTCACCCAAGGGGAACCGCCCGGCCATCCTGACATACCATGACGTGGGCCTCAACCGTGAGTCTCTGGGCCATAGGGTGCAGGGCCAGGTGGGAATGAGCCTGGGGCTGCACAGGGTGCTGGAACATCGGCCAAAGGCCCTGGCTCAGCTCCTTTGCTTCCTCCCATGGAGGGTCCCTAGGCTTCACTGGGTCTCCCCAGGCCTCTGAAAGCACCATGAGAGTTTGGATGCTCGGCTGAGCCCAAAGCCCAGGCTAAGCCCAACCAGGGTGGCTTGGACACCCTAGTGCTGGCTGTACAACTGCCCATGCCAGGCAAGGACAGGGTGTGAGGGGTGCTGAGGCGGCCTCACTGATGCCACCAACCTGTTGGCATTCAGAGCACAGATCTGAGTGGCGACGGGGCTTACTGGGGGCCAAATGAGCTGGGGAATAGCAAGGAAGCAAGGACCCTGATGGGCAGGGAAGGAGGGACCCTGCTCTGGGTGGGGGGATGTTGCACGCTCTGTTAGCCTGCATCCTGGGACCTGAACCCCAGAGCCTTGCCCCCAGCTGTACCCCCAGCTGAGCTGGGATGCCCAGTGCCCTGTGAGCAGGGAGAAGCTGCCCCCAGTCTAGCAGCTGAGGCTGAGTCACCAACATGCTATGTGGGCTGCCTCACCATCAAAACTCGATGCCTCACGTTGGTTGGAATGGACCTTACAAGCTGTTTCTCCCCCGTGTTTGTGTTTTGGGAGGGATGTCCCAGCACTGATGCCATGGGGCAGGACCCCTCCACGCTCCGGCGCTGGCTGTATCTTGCTGCACCAGTGGTGGCCTGCCCACAGCAGTGCTGTGGCTGTTTCTTTGACTGTTTCCAAGAAAGAACATTGGCAGACATTTCTCAAATCCCATGTTTGCTTGAGCCCTTTCTGGAGATTTTGGATAGGGCAAATAATAGCCTGGACTGCTAATCCTACAGCTCTGGGCTTTGCACCCCTCAGTCCTGTCCCTACAAGCAGACAAGGCTCATTCCAAGCTCCTTATCCTTCTGGCTGTCCATCACCATGTCTCCCAAACACAGTAGTGATGCAGCCCTTGCTAATGGTGGCTCTGGTCTCTGTTGTGGGTATGAGGAGCCTGGAGGGAAAGGGGGGCCCTTGGTGGCATACCACCTCCCAGTTGAAGGGCAGTGGGAGGGCAGGTGACCACTTTTCATGCTCCCCTGGCCTAACAAGCCCCGCAACTGGGGCATTTGGTCTCTGATTCCTGCCTGCCCTTTGACAGACAAGCTTTGTTTCAACACCTTCTTCAACTATGAGGACATGCAGGAGATCACAAAGCACTTCGTGGTGTGCCACGTGGATGCGCCGGGCCAGCAGGCAGGAGCCTCGCAGTTCCCTCAGGGGTAGGTGCCAGCTCTATGCTCACTGGAATGTCACCTCCATGCCCACTGGGCTGTTGCTGCCTGGGCAGTCATGCCCTGCCTGTGAGTCTCTCCAAACCATGTCAAAGCCTTTGGCAGCTGACTGCTGTGGGAGGGGGGGTGTCGGTGGGGTGATTTGCAGGTGGGTGGCATTTCCCTGCCCACTTTGGGCAGCCCGGCTGCCTGTTCCAGCTGCCTCACTCTGTGTGGGTTCTGTAACCACTGTCCTGTGCCTCTCTGTACTGCAGGTACCAGTACCCATCCATGGACCAGTTGGCTGCCATGCTACCCAGTGTGGTGCAGCATTTTGGGTGAGTCGGTTGCTCCTCCACAGCTGCTGGCTGAGGGTGCTGGGCAGGGAGATGGGCAGGGGTCAAGGGTTTGGGGCTGGGGCAGTTGTCCCTGTAAGTTGGCACCCTGCATGTCTTCTTTGGCTCCATGCTGCGGGTGGAGAGGTGCCCTAGGGAACCCGTGCTGGAGCCCGCTGTCCCCCCCCATACACACCTCTGCTTTCCAGGTTCAAGTATGTGATCGGGATCGGTGTTGGGGCAGGAGCCTACGTGCTGGCCAAGTTTGCGGTGAGCCTGGGGCTGGGATGGGCTGGCCCTGAGTTGCCCGTACCTGCTGTGAGCCCAGGGCATGGGGCAGAGCAGTGGGATGGCAGTGCCATGGCCCTGAGAGCCAGGCAATCCTGCCACAGGTCTTCTATCACTCTCAGGGCAGGACCACATCAGCCTCATGCAAGGCCTACTCAGGGGGCAGCCGTGCTGGTGGGAAGCTGCCCTGGGCTCCTCTCCCCTCCCCGCTAAGCATCGCTCCTCTTGCTCACTGCAGCTCATCTTCCCTGACCTGGTTGAAGGACTGGTCCTCATGAACATCGACCCCAATGGCAAAGGCTGGATTGACTGGGCAGCCTCCAAGGTGGGTAGGGCCCTGACCTCCCCTTCCTGGCTTTGGCAGCTGCCCAGGGCAGGAGTCAGCCATGGCCGTGGTGTAACTCTGTGCTCCCCCCCCAGCTCTCTGGCCTCACCAGCACACTGCCGGACACTGTCCTGTCCCACTTGTTCAGCCAGGTAAGGGCTGCGCCTCCCACCAGCTCCTGCCACTGGCCCCCTGCCCAGTAACTGAGATGGGTCACCCAGGCCACCACCTGCCCTGCCTGCCAGGTGCTGCGGTGCCACTGGACCTGCCCCGTGCCCGGGGACGGGGTTGGCCAAGCCCTACCTGCGTCCCTCCTGCCTTGACGAGCGTGTGACTCCTGCCCGCGCCCTGCCCGGGCTCACTGCCTGCAGCAGTGCTGTGCCCAGCCACGTTGCCTGGCATCTTCCCCCTCTGCCCTGCTGGCCAGCGTGGCGTGGGCAGGCCTGGAGAAGTGGGGTGTCTCTGTGGCACCCAGCGACGCCTGCCCTGATCTCCATCCCCTGCCGGCACAGGAAGAGCTCGTGAACAACACGGAGCTGGTGCAGAGCTACCGGCAGCAGATCGGCAGTGTGGTGAACCAGTTCAACCTCCAGCTCTTCCTCAACATGTACAACAGGTGAGCACCTGGGACAGCCCTCTGGTAGGGCTGCCCCTCACCCACACCCTGGCGAGGGGCCGCAGCACCGGTGTGTGGGCCCCAGGGCACCGCGGAACCCCTGACCCCTGCTGGGTGCTGCCGTCACCCTCCCGCACAGGCAGACAGCAGTGCTGCCCAGGGTGACTGGGGTGGTGGTACCTGTGCCAGAGCCTTGCCACGTCCCAGAGGCAATAGCCATGGGTGCACATCCCCTGGTCTCTTCCTGCACTGGGTGCTGCTGGCACAGAGCTGGGGAAAGGGGCAGAGATACTGTCTCATGCATGTGGGGGATGGGAGCCTGGCTGATCTGCTGGGTGCTGCATGGGCTCCACTCAGGTCACGGCAGAGGTGGTTGTGGGGTCCTCCAGCCACAGGATGTTGGGCAGCAATTGCCCATGGGCTCACACTGGCCCTCTTTCTCCTCCATCAGCCGCAGGGACCTGGACATCAATCGGCCTGGAACAGTGCCCAATGCCAAGACGTTGCGGTAAGAGTCGTGCTGGCATGGTACAGGGGGTCTCAGGGCAGTGGAATACACCCAAGCCAAGCCCTGACTGTGCCCCTTCCTGCTGTTGCTTCCAGCTGCCCTGTGATGCTGGTGGTTGGAGACAATGCACCTGCTGAAGAGGGGGTGGTGAGTGATGGGTAGTGCCTCTGGGGTGGCATGCAGAAGGTGCCCACACGTAAGCATGGTCATGTTCATTGCCTACTGAGACACGTGTGAGCTCCCATGTGGGGGCAGCCTGCTCATGTGCAAACCGACGTGCTTGTGTGGGCATGTGTGCTTGTGTGGGCACATGTGCTTGTGCCTCTGTGCGTGGTTGCCACACCCGGGAAACTTCTCCTTCCTCATATGCCCAGATGTGCTCACGACGTGCTCAGTCAGATGTGTCGGCCCATGGGTGCACTCTGCTTGACCACGTGCACCCCAAGAGCTGCTGGCACATGCATGTGCTTGCACGTGCCCGCAGGGTTGTCCACACTTGTACGGTCAGCCACGGGTACGATGCAGGTGGCAACGTTCGTACGTAATGCGTAAGTGCACGCACACAGCCCCTCCTCCAGCACAGGTACCTCTGCATATGCACGTGAGCACACTTGTGTGCTTGTACACACATGTGTGACACACAGGATGCCCCACCAGACCCCTCCCTTTCCAGACCTGACCGTTGCCCAGATGCTGCCTGGCAGGAGGAAGGTCCTCCCTATGCCATGGCAAGGGATGGTGGTTCTGCAAGCTCAGGGTTTGCCTAGCACCCTGTCTTTGCCTGGCTGGGGTGGGTTGTGCCAGCAGGAGTGCTGTGGGCTGGCCGTGGTACCCATGAGCAACTTCTCCCAGGCTTGGGGCACCCCAAGGTGCTAATATCATCCCTCTCATCTGCAGGTGGAGTGTAACTCCAAGCTGGATCCCACCAACACCACGTTCCTGAAGGTAGGCGGGTGGGTCCCTGCTGCCCATGAAGTGCCCCTTTGCCCTCTGCCCCAGGGTTGCAGGGTGTCCCCATCTCCCCATTCCAGGTCTATCTGGGGTCACATGGGGGAAGCAGGGTAGCCCCAGCAGTGGCGTCCTGCCAGTGTGTACCAGGGGACAGGGTGGGTGGCAAAGACACCCTACCCAAATTAAGCAGGACCTTCTCTCTGCAGATGGCTGACTCCGGTGGGCTGCCCCAGGTCACACAGGTGAGCCTCCACAATCTCCCCAGTTAACTGGCTATACTGGGCCCTGAGACATGAACTGGTGCTGTCTCTGGCTAGCAGGGGATGGGCAGAGGTGGGCATAGGGGTATCACGCAGGGGCTGCCAGAGGCAGCTCAGAGTGGAGCGGGAATCTTGGCCCCAGCGCTGCCTCACCGGATCCCGCTCTCTCCCCGCAGCCTGGCAAGCTGACCGAAGCCTTCAAGTACTTCCTGCAAGGCATGGGCTACAGTGAGTGCCAGGGCTTGGGCACGGGGCTGGCGAGTGCCTGTGTGTCCGTGTGTGTGTGCGTGCCTGTGTGCGCGTGTGTCCTGCCACGGGAGAGGAGCCGAATGCTCTTGCACACCCGTCCCGATGGCTGGAGAGCTCCTGGTACGTCTGCAGTGTTGTGTGTGCAGGGGTACAAGGTGTCTGACTGTGTGCTCACGGGGGAGTGGGGTGTACAGGCTTCGTGGGCACGCAGATGTGCGTACAAGGACTCTGCGCACACACACGCGTGCGGGCAGGGTCTCTGCGCACACACGCAGAGCCCACGTGCACAGGTCCGTGTGTGTGTATAGGCGTGTGTGTGTGCAGGGCTGCGTGCGCATCCGTGTGTGCATGCGTGTGCAGGTCCATGTGCACCCAAGTGCGTGTCTGCAGGTCTGTGTGTGCGTGTCCGTGCACACGTGCAGGTCCATGTGCGTGTGTCCGTTCACACGTGCAGGTCCATGTGCGTTGTGTCCGTGCACACGTGCAGGTCTGTGTGTGCGTGTCTGTGCACACGTGCAGGTCCGTGTGTGTGTTGTGTCCGTGCACACGTGCAGGTCCGTGTGTGCGTGTCTGTGCACACGTGCAGGTCCATGTGTGTGTTGTGTCCGTGCACATGTGCAGGTCCGTGTGTGCATGTCCGTGCACACGTGCAGGTCCATGTGTGCGTGTGTCCGTGCACACGTGCAGGTCCATGTGTGCGAGTGTCCGTGCACACGTGCAGGTCCGTGTGCGAGTGTCCGTGCACACGTGCAGGTCCGTGTGCGCGTGTCCATGCACTCGTGCAGGTCCATGTGCGAGTGTCCGTGCACACGTGCAGGTCCATGTGCGCACAAACATAGGGCTGGGTGGGGGCTCCTGCCCCGGGGAGCGGCCAGCAGGGCTGATGCTCTCTCTCTGCCCTCCCTGCCCCGCTCCCGCTCCCCCCCTGGCAGTCACCCACCTGAAGGATCGGAGGTTGAGTGGAAGCACAGGTACCGCTCGGTGCTGCTCAGCCCGTGCCCGCTGCTGCATGGTGCCCGCCTGGCCTGTGCCCTCGAGCTGCCTGGGCACCTTTGGGAGCAGCTTGGGTGCAGGGCTGGCCTTTCCCAGCCAGATGCCCCCTGCCTCGCTCCGCTTTGCCTGAGAGAGCCCCCTGAGCCAGGGCCGGGGGCTGAGAAATGGTATTCGGAGAAGTCCCCCCAGTGCAAGCGCACTCTCAGCAGTGTGCCCACTGTGCCCTCCTCCAGCAGACCAGGAGCCATGCCCACTGGGCATCCTGGTTGGAGGATGGTCTCACCTTCCCTACACACCCTGGGGAGCCAGGAGAGCTCCCGTTTTGCCTCACTTCCCTGGCGCAGGGCGACCAGATGTCCCCAGTGCTTCATACCCAGTGGTCGCAGGCCCAGGAAGTGTGCCTGGCGAGCAGCCTGTCCCAGGGCACCCCGTCTTTGCCCCGCTGTCCCTTGCCAGCCTGGAGCTGCTCATGTTGTCACAGCATCGCATGCTGCAAGCTTGCGCCTGGGGTCATTCACGTTGGGTAACAGGACCAGTGGCTTTGCTTGTGTGGGGCAATGTTGGCGCAGGTCCTGCTGGCTTTCCGAGGGAGCTGAGCACCTCAGCTGTCTCTCTGTGCCCGTGCAGTGCCGTCTGCCAGCATGACCCGCCTGGCACGTTCCCGCACGGCCTCTCTCACCAGCGCCAGCTCAGTGGATGGCACCCGCCCACGTGCCTGCACCCACTCGGAGAGCACTGAGGCCATGGGGCAGATCAACCACACCATGGAGGTATCATGCTGAGGTCCACGCCCGGCGCCGATGTCTCCTCCAGAGCCATCTCCCCTCCATCAGCATCCTGCAGCACCTACATGCCCCGTGGACGTCCTCCACCAGGGCCCTTGCTCCTTCGGGGTCAATTTATCTTCTTTGTCATTGGCCTCATCACCTTATACTGGAGAAGGAGAGGGGCTTCACTTCACTGCCTCTTGGCTCCAGCTCCTGGCTTCATCCAGCAGTCACACATGGTTCTGCATTGGTCCTCACCCTCCCTAGCATCAGCTTGGCCCTGGCTTGGGAGGATGGGTGGCAGGGGGCCAGGGCCAAGATGGGGGAGCAGAGGCAGGGAGATGAGATGGGGCCAGGATGATGGAATGGAGCAGGGCAGCAAGCTGTGGGTAGGACATGTATAGGACACAGGACCTATGTTGGTCCCCCAAGGTCAACTGACAGTTGGCCAAACAGAAAGGAAAACAGGAACAGGGAGCTGCAGTCACTGGGAGGTCGCTGGGCCCTTCCTGGGGATGCAGCTCCCATTTCTCCCTGCCAGACCTCCATAGGGAGAGCTAGTGCGGGATCCCCAAGCACACCTAGGACCTGTTGCCCCAGAGCTGGCCAAGAGTTGTGAGAAATTGCACCCTTACCTGTCCCCTCACCCTGGTCATGTACCCTGAGGGCTGCCCTAGGGCAGGGAGGGAGTTCTCAGCCCTGCTCCAGAAGCCATCAGGGCAGGAGGGTGGCGTGGGGGTCCCCCTGCCTCTGCCCACACCCTCGACCATGGTGGCACTTCCTTGGTCCCTTGTTGCCAGAAGGACAATCACCACCTGCCACCAAAAATGCATCGGGGGAGGAAGGGGGGCTGTGTGCCCTGGCTTGCTCAGTCCTTGCAACACCAGTAGTTCCACTCCCAATTCTTGGGCTGAGGCCACCACGATTCAGAGGCCACTGGGTTTGCGGGTGTCTCATGGCAAATCCCTCCTCCAGTTTTACCGCAGCCTTTGGGTGTCACTGAAGTGGAGCTATTAGCAATAAGATGAGACTCTTCTCCCATCTCCACAATCCTGGAGAGCCCTCAGCACTCTCTGCCCTGCAGGGTGCCTCACTGGAAGGTGCTGGCAGTGTGGGGTGACCCACAGGACATAGGGAGAACTCCAGTGTCTGGCTTTGCCCTCAGGATTGCTTTGCCCACAGAGCTGGCCAGGTCCACCGTGGCCCCCCAGATCCACACCTGCCACCCCCAGCATCTCGCCTGCGCACTGAGCAAGGCGTCTCTCAAGGGCTTGGCTCCCCCCGAGCTGTGGGGCCCCATCCAGCCACCGGTTCCGGGTGGATCCAGCCTCTTGTGCTTGGCATGGGGAGCTGTGTCATCACGTAACCCCACCATGGTCACCCAGTCTCTGCTGCCATCCCTGGCCCACCCCGAAGGCGGCAGAGCCCAGCTCCTCCAGCGCCAAGGGTAAGGGAGCCCCCCAGCTCTGATGGTGAATGCTCAGGTCTTTGTGGGTAGACTGCGAGGGACCTGAGGAGGGACCTGTAGGGGACCTGTTGGGAGACATCTGAGTGAGCAGAACCAGCCTGCTGGGAGCAGGTCCCATCCAGCCCCCCAAAAGCACTTCTCCCCCAGATCCTGTTGCCACTCCTCAGAGAAGGAGCACAGGGGTCCTGGGGCTCCCAGCAAGTGTACAAGGGCTTTTGGCCCTGAGACCCGTACCCCACCCACCTCCTCCCATATTGAATGGCCACCCCAAAACACCAGTGTCCCCCTTTGTCCCCCACTTTGTTCTGCCGTGTGCTTCCTTCTTGGTGTGACTCTGAAAGCTGCATAGCTCCTTTTTACTGTAGATTCTGCTGCGATCTTTTGTTTTCTCAGCGTGTCCTTCCAGAAGATAGATATAAATACCTATACATAATATATATAAGGGTTTGTCCAATCCCTGACCTTTTTAGGTTAATTCCCCTTTGCATTCTTGTACAAGTGGTGCCGCGTGGTCCCCTGGAGGTGGTCTGACCATGATTGCCTTCAGTTCCTCACCTTTGTTTTGTTGGTGGGTTTGGTTTTCCCTAGTGGTTTGTTCTTTTGAGGTTTTGTTTTGTTGGTTGTTTTTTGGGGTTTTTTGGGGTTTTTTTTTGTTAGTTTTCCTTTTTTTTCCCCAGTCACAGCGGAATTTAACCCATTTTCCTGTCTGAGTGCAACCTGGTTTTGTCACAGTGGCATCAAGGCTGTAGCACTCATGAGACAGCAATATGTAAACCAGATTTATCTAACCTGTTGCTGTAGAGAGGATTTACTGTGTTGGAAAAAAAACAACAAACTAATAAAGATGTTAAGAACCTGCTGTGTTCTTTTCAACATGTTGCAGAGAGTCCTGGGCCCCATCCTGGGCCCGTCTGCAGAGATCTGTCAGGCAGGGAGGACCAGGGGGGGCACCTGGGCCACCAGCTCCACCGAGGACTGCACTTCTGGGAGAGGGGACCAGGGTGCTCATAGAGGAGAGCCCAGGACCCCGGTGTATATGTGGAGGGGAGCTGTGGGGTGCTTTGGCTTTGGGGCAACCATAGGCAAAGTGCCTCATTTGTTGGGAGTGGATGTAGACTGGAAAATCGTGTCACAACTTTTGGTTGGATCCAAGAGTGCCCACTGGAGACTGAAAGACCCATGGCTGCACAACTCTGGGAATGAGCAGGGTCCTTGGGACAGCTCTTCTAGGACTTAAGGCTCCCTGTTCATCTGAAAGTCTGAATGGCCCCCAGGCCATAGCCCTCTCCATGTACATGAAGTCTTCCTGGGAATGATCCCTTCCCTGCATCCTAGACCTTATGGGAGTCAGGAACCCCCACACCTTGCCATCAGTCCTAGCCAGCCCTGACACCCACCCACCTTCCCTATTCCTCTCCTTGGGGAAGCGGGACCTTGACTTTCCCCCTCCGACCCATTCCCTTGTTACTCTTCCACCACAGGGCCAACATATATCCCCCCTCAAGCTCCCCCATGGGTGCTGCAAGCCTGGCTCTCCTTTGATCCCCCTCAGGGTCCTGTTCTCCTGGTACCGCCCTGGAGTCATGCAGGGCGTTGGGGCTACCCCAGGGCCAGTTGCCTGCCTCCCCCTGCCTTCACTGTCCTGCTGCTGGGGCCATCCTGCATCTGGGCTCACTGAGATGGGCAGCGGGTCAAGCCATCACCAGAAGCAGCAGCTCTGCCAGGGTCCCCAGAGACACGCTGTGGGGATTGCTGACGGAGGTCACGTCAACCACACAGGTTGCACGGCATGTTACATTCCCTTGGGATGGTCTCTTCACTGGCTGCTCGTGGTGGGTTTGAACTGTTCTGAATCATCTTTCTCAGGACCAGGTGCAATGCAAAACATATAATCTAGAGCCAGCTTCATCATTTCTTTAGAAGAGCTGGTTGTAGCGGGAGGTCTGCAGAGATCCACGCTACCAAGCCAAGTGTTTATTATTGCACCTCCCACCTTTTCCTTCATTGTTATCATTCCTCGTAGACTTTTCCTGTCCTCTCCCAGGAGCCCCCTGAGGCATGGGTGGCATTGTGGGCGATGCCTGCAGGTGGTGCTGCGCCCCTGCGAACTACAAAGGATCCTGGACCAATACACTTTGTTCCCTTAGCTGTTCTACTCAATTCATTGCTCCTACTGATGCTAACAAACCTTTCTGGAGGCCTGAACGCCTGGTTTCAGTATCACTGAAGGAGTGAGAGCTAGATTCTAACAGTCTCTCTGGTCCTCGTTGCTGTAGATTTCAATGGGAGCTATGTTTGCCGAGTCCCCACTCTACACAGACTGGATCAAGCAGGTGTAAGGGGCCTAATTGTTGGAAAAGTCTCTATTCTTGAATCAGTAAATCTAATGTGGTCTCCTGCTGTTCAGTCCACTCCCAGGATTCACCCCTTTTTATCAAGTTGTATAAAGAGTGGTCAATAATATAAAAGCCAGGGATGTGTTTGCATCTGCAGCTTAAAGTCCCTGTAATTTACTGTAATTCCTTTTTACTAGTTGGATTCTCTCCATGTTCTGACATCTTTTCCAGGGTGTCTGGGGGGACAGAAGCAGTAACTTTAATCCACCAGACCCCTAGGAATTTAACTTCTTGTGCTGGTCTTTGACACTTGGATGGTGGAATATCTAGTCCGAAAGATGACAATTTTTCTCATGTATTTTCCATGGACTGCCTGACCTCTTCAGGTTTCCCCCCTCCCATCAATATGTCATCACTATACTGATACACCCAGCAGACTAGAAATCTCTGCTAGAACCTTCGCCAAGGTGTTGTGGGCAGTAGTGGGAGAGTGTTTATACCCCTGAGGTAACCTGTTAAAGGTATATTACTGTATTCCCTTCCAAGCGAATGCAAACTGATCCTTGGGGAAGAAATGTCAACAACAACAACAACATAAAGAAAAATACTATTTTTATTTATTTTTTTCTTTGTTTATAATTGGTCAATGTAGAGAGGATTTACCACTGGGAAACAGAAACAGCCAAATCCCGGCAAAGCTTGGCCCAGACTCAGTGGCAGCACCAGCTGTGCCAACCCATCACCATAATTATTCTCATTATTGGTAATAGGAAATGTGTGGGCATTTCCTGCTGCTGGAGCCCCCAGCCTCCTTGAGAACTGGCTGGAAAAGAGGGGATTTTGGTGGAAAGAGCTGCCGAAGCATGTCGTGTTTACAGCCACGGCACCAGGGTCCGTACCCTTGTGTCCTCCCAGTGCGGGCTGGTCACTGGTGTGGGCGCGCTCATGTCGCGGGCGGTGGGAGGTGAGGGGCGAGCTGCGGCTGAAGCTCTTCCTGCGCTGGCACAGCTTCCCGCCCGTGTGGGTGCGATGGTGCCAGGGAAGGTGGATTTGTCAGCAAAGGCCTTGCCGCGGCCGGTGCAGGTGAAGAGCTCCTCATCCGTGTGGATGCGACGGTGCCAGGCAAGGCTGAACCCGGGGCTGAAGAGAGCATCGCGGAGAACGCCATCGGGTGTGCGCGTCGGGAGGAACTGTCCCCGGGCACCCAGAGCTGCGCTGGAGAATGCCGGCTTTCTAGAGCTTCAAACCCCATCTCGGAGGGTTTATTTGCGACCGCATTTGATGGCACCGCCTCAGTCGCGGTCCCCGCACACACCCCCCGCGTCGTGCCGGGGCGAGAAGGGCCGGGCTGCCCCGCGACAGGCGGGTCGCCGCCGGGACGGAGCCGGCCCAGCCCCCAGGGCTCTCCCGGTGCCCACCAGCGCGTCCTGCCAGGGCAGCGGGGCCCGGCGGGCGCCGAGCGGCTGAGCCGAGCGGAGAGAAGGCGAACCGAGCCCGGGCTCGTCAGCGAGCAGCCCGTCCTGGTCGCTATCGCGAGAGTGGCCGCCGCGGCCCGGGCGTTGCCAGGGTAACAGCGGGCGGATCAAAGGCGGCGTAAGGGCCCCGGGAGGAGCCGCTGCGGAGCCGCCCCGGGCCGGGCAGAGCGATGCCGTTGCACCCGGTGCCGCAATAAACGTACCTGCTTTATAACCTTCCGCGGGCTGGGGGGTCTGACTGCGCACGTCAGTGGCAGCCACGGTTCTCCGGGTAGATGAGGCGAGGAAGCTGCCCGTGGGCTGGAAAATCAATTGTCCCGCGTTCGGTAGCCGCAATTTTAGAGCAAAAGGGGGGGCGTTGGTTGCCACCTAGCTGGATGCTCAAATACCAGGCGGCTCTTTTGTAGGGGGATGATGCGGGCTTCAGAACAACAACTGCGGTGAATTCTGCCCTGTTTCTAGACTCCAAAGGGCCTGCTGCAGATCTAGCACACGACTGCTTACGGACCACCGAGGACAAACCTCGGGACAGTCCTGACCTGGAGCTGTACGCAGATGGGAGCAGATTACTTCCATACAGGACATGGATGGCAGGTTTTGCTGTGATAACTACTGAAAAGGTACTGGAGGCAGGGGAGCTTCCAAACAGCCCGAAAGTCTGACTTAATTGCTTTGACCAGAACCCTGGAGATAGTTACTGGAAAACAGGTAAACTTTTGGACTGACTTGAAGGATGCCTTTGGGGTAGTCCATGCCCACAGAACTAGATTTTACTTGAGCTCCCCCAAAAAGAGAAATACAGATATCTACTGGTATTTGTAGACCCCTTTTTGGGTCGGCCAGAGGCTTTCCCCCCTTGTATTAACAAGACTTGGAAAGTAACAATGTCTATTTTAAAAGAAATGGTACCCAGATCAGAAGTATCCTGCATTATGGACAGGAAATGTGGGCTGTGAGAGTGCCACCTTAGTAGGAAATCAGATAGGATGTGGTTAGAGCACCACTGAGAAGTGTCAAGGAACAAGGAAGGGCCGTTTAAGCACAGAAAGAGGCTTTGCTTGTATTGACAAAGGGAAACGGAGTCGGTGACTCTGGCATGTGCATCCTCCTGAGTCGTCATAGGGCACACCTATCTGTACTCCAAAGCTTTAGAAAATTACAAATTCCAGCATGGTTTACCCTTGACTTTTGTTTTTTACATTTTCATTCATGACATGTACTTCAATATCTCTCTTAAAACTCCTCAGCAGATGAATAGTTGCTAGCTGCTTGTCATTTGATGCTTGGTACAGGACTGGAAAACAAATGGGTTTTGGCTTTGAGATTTCAAGAATTCACAAATAAGAGTAAAATATGAGAAATACCTAGGCAAAAGCTTCTGGAAGTATGGGACAGCACATTTGCTAGGGACTCTTTGTTGTCTATTTATTTTCCCCTCAGAGATGAGTAATTTTATTTAGCTTCAGCTCTTCAGCACAGAGAGGCACGTTTGCTTTCACAGCATTAGCTTGTTCACAGAAAGAATACAGCAGTAGGTGTTGTCCTGGGCTTCCCAGACCATCACAGCTCCTCACCAGGGGGTGGTAGTCCAGTCTGGAGTTGCCAGTTCTAGTCCTGTGGTCAGGGTTGTGCTTTTGGAAGTCACTGAGTGTGGCTAATCAAGTCTTGTCTGCATGTTATTTTTTTTTATACTTTTTGTGAAGTTGTGTCCAACTCAAATGTAATATTGAATACATGGGGACTCATCAATCCTTTCCATATCGGATGGAAGCTCTGACCTGATACAAGTCTCTTACCTTGAGCCTGAGATCAAACTCTTCTGGTTTATGTACTAATGTGAACTGAAAACAACCAATTCCTCATCAAGCTGATGAAAGTGCTTTAATGGCTGGGCCAGCAGTGGCAGATCTGCCTCATTCTTCCCATCAGTGCCCACCCAGCTCCTATTTAACATTGTCTTATTTGGGAGAGGGACTGTCCTCAGCACAGTGACGCCAGGATCTGCTGCTGCTTTTCTCAATACTGTGATAATGCAGGTAATAATAATCCATCTTTTATTGACTTTGCAGGCAGTAGAGCTGTCTCACAGGTGATACTCTGTTTAACACTTCCATTACCTTGTTTTCCCTCTGCAATTCTCTGAATGCTGTATTATTGCCCGTGATAAAAGAATAAACAGCACGGAGTACTTTTCTGCAATTACAGTTTCTGCGCTGGCTGATTTCCATACCTTAATTATTTAAACAAACAAAAATAAAACCACACCAAAACTTAGTGCTTCTGAAAGCAATCATTATTGCTGGTGCTATAATACATTTTAATATATTTAATCTGCCCACTAGGTAATATATTTGCTGAAAAAAAAAAACCTGTTGGAAATTATACCACAGAAAGTGGATTTTGAGCTATGGAAAATAAGATGGCCATGAGAGCCTCTGACCTGTGTTAAATGTTTGGGTGCTGCTTAGCCAATATAAATAGGGGAGGTTTGCTGTGAGTTTTTTATTTTTTATTTTTTTTAAAACAGTCTGAATATATATGATTTTCATTAGCAAACTTTATACATTCATAATGTTATTTAAAATGTGGAATCTACTCTTTACATGTGTGCATCTGTAAGCACAAAACCACACCTTCTTCTTTAGTTAAATATAGATTTTAATCACGATTAACAGCTTTATAAAAGAGAATAGTGTAAGTTGTGTTTCCTTTTAGTGTCTGCCGTCTGAAAGTTTGGAGAGAAATGGATAGATATTAAAAGAAATATTCTTCTGAATAATGTATGGCATTGGAAAGATTCATTCCTTGAGCTCACTCCTTTTTTTGAGTGTATTCTAAATCTTTGTAGAGCATGTGCTACTTGACACACTAAGAGATAACGAATCCTTAATTTTTATCCCACAGCCTGTAACACATCAAGATACTTTGAAAATTAAATTCATATGGCTGTTACCAAGGCTACAGAACATGATAGTTTTTGTTTTCAAAAGTAGCAAAAGATTAGTAGCAATTCAAAATATTGCTCAGAGCTGTTCTTGTATTTTGCATTTTCAAAAGATTCTTTGGTGTGAAAGTGGCCGCGCTGCTACAACAGCAAACCTCTATATATTAATTAAATAACATGAACTAGATTTTTTTTTTTTTCCTAGTGTCTGCCACAAATAAAATATGCAAAACACCTTCTAAAGAGCATCCGATGTGAGAATGATTTAAGCTTGTTACTTGGTGAACATATTTGAACTGGGGAATTTGTCTCTGAAGCAATGTGACATCACCTGACACTTCAGTGAAATGAAGTGTTGGGCTTCGTTCCCATGGTTCCCTCGATTTCCCACTGCTGAGCCTGCTGCAAACCCCTCCACAGCTCTGTTCTCTCCTGTCAGCACCCGGAGCGTGCCGAGCTTCACGCAGGAGTTCCTGGGTGGCATAATGAGCTCCTTCCCCATCGGGATGCAGGAACCCAGCTCTGCCTTTGCAAAGATGCTTCAAAATTGAGATACTTCAGATTTTCATCACTGCTTCTATTTTTCTTTTCAGTGTCACCGAGTGATGTCAGAACAGTCAGGCAGACTGTTGAATTTGTACCCTTTACTCTGAGGTCTGCCCAGGCGGTCAGTGCTCGGCACCATGAGTTGGCAGTGCCAGGGCTCAGGGCTTGGATGGGTGCACTGTGCTCTTGCAGGTATGTGGAGGGATGATCTTTTGCATTGTAACTTCTGTACTTCACGTGCTACATGGGAATTCATCCCACCCAGGGACAGCAACAGGATCTTTCCTGCTGGTGTGGGTGTCCCAAAGTCTCTCTGCTTTCTCTGCGTTTCTCCACTATGATTTCGCACTGGGGGCTGCCCTACTTTTGAAATGCCTAAGTTTGTATGTCTCTGATGGACCCTCATGGCAGCTAAAATCAGTATTCTAGAGCTGTATCTGTGCTGCTTTCCCCTGCTGAGCAAGTACACTGCCAGAAGAAAACAACCAGCGCCTTATTTTATATTTTATTTATTTTCTTTTTTTTTTTTCCCTCTTTTTCCTTTTTTTTTTCCTTTTTTTCTT
>JANVCC010000037.1:13981042-14016956 GCA_025345505.1 Todiramphus chloris collaris | reverse complement strand
TTTTTTTTTTTTTTTTTTTTTTTTTTTTCTGAGGAAGAACTAAAAGCTACAGATGCCGTAAAGGGGGTAGCTCATTTTATGGGCTTTCCTACTGGAGCTCTAAAACCAAATTTTTTTTCCAGAAAAACTTTTTGCAAAAATCAGCATGTAAACAAGAAGCCACTTCAGCCTCAGAGGCCATACTGTTATTTCCTTGCGGCCGTCTCACTCGCCAGTCTCCGAGAGCGGGCCAAGGATGCCTCCTCCTCCTCGGCAACTCCACCCTGAGGGTAGACCACAAAACACAGCTTCTGTCCCCAGCATGTCATGGACTCTGCGAAGAGCAAACGTGGGTGGTTAATGGGGATGCTCAAGCCCTTCTAAAGAAAAGCGCGATGCTGAGGCGATGCAACGTGTCAACGGATGTGCGTGTTCCCATCTGGGGCTGCTCAACCCTGCTGCCCACTCCAAGCCTTTTCACCTCCAGCTCAGCAGTAAAATAGTGTTTGCAGAGAAAGGGCAGGTTAAGGTGGGGCGGCTTTAGGGATGCCCAGCCATGGCCCTTTCCTGGCCTCTCAGAGATGCCCGTCACTGTGCACGGCAGGCTGGCAGGGCCAGGATGGGATGGCTGCCAGCCCTCCTGACACTGGGTCAGCCCTGTGGCAGTGGTGGGCACCACTGGTCTTGAGGAACTGCCAGCAGGAGAGTCTCACCACAGCCACTGGAAACCCTCTGGTCAGAGCAAAGGACTGCAATGTGCTTGTTTGAGAGTCCTTGCCTCAGAGCAAAACAAAAGCCAAACACAAGCAAAATATGCAAGACTTATGTGTGGGTTTAATTTTGCATGAATGATAGTGTAGGGCTTTTCTTATGGGAAAGAATTCATCATGCTGAGCAGGGCTTGTGCGATGGGACGTGCTGATGGCACAGTGAGAAGAAAGCAGGGCAAGGGGGAGGCAAGGCTCTCGGTCACATACTAGTCCTTTTGTGGTAGGTCATTTAGCCTTCATGTGCTTAAAGTCACACTCCAGCATACCTGCTCTGGGACAGGCTGCCAGGAGCGAGTGAACCGAGTGGATCGGGAGTGGCACAGGGGCACGAAAGGAGGCAAACACGCCTAGGAGCAAGCAAGGCACTTGCCCAAAGGCAAGGACTGTTTGGCCACTTCATGCCCAGGGGCTGCCACAGGCTCATGAGGGTGGTTCCCTGGCTGTTTTAGAGCTGATGCGTCAGAGGTTGAGCAGATGCCTGCAGGCTTGAGCACAATCAGCAGCCCCAGGAGTGCAGCGAGGCACCACAGCACTGCCTTACCTATTAGCCTATTTACACACTTTGGTTTATTTCTCCAGTAGACTCCAAGGAAAAACACTGGCACTCCAGTTAAAATGATAATGAGTCCAACTCCACAGACGACTGGCTCGGAGTATAAGCTGAAGATCAGCAGAAATGCCCAAAATGCCAGGTAAGTGATGGGGATGAGGAGGTTCACCTACCAGGAGAGAGCAGAGCAGATCATGACCGTGCAGTGCAACAGCAGCAGCTGACTGGTGGGGGGCTGCAGGGAGTGCTGCAGATTCAGGACACACCGTGGGTCATGTCCTCCTTCCCTCCACCACTCTTGTCCTCTCTGCCCATCTGGGAAAGTTCATAAGACATCTTCCTGTATATCCTGTTATTACACTAATGCTACTTTGGGATGTGGTTTGGGACATTAAAACATTACCTCTACACCAAAAAAAGCTGTTCTTCAAAATGGGAGGATGGAGAGCTTGGTGTGCCCATCCCACCCTTTGCATTGCTATTGCTACCATGAAATTTAGCTTTAACATTGTCACCTTGATGGGTCTGAAGATTTTGGGTTTCTTCCAGCGTAACACTATTAGTCCAATAATTGTCACTCCATAGCAGAGGTAGTTAATAAATGACACGTAGTTGATCAGTGTGTATGTGTCTCCAACAAGCATGATGATAAGAGTTGCCAAACACTGCAAAGAGAGAAGTATAGCCTTACTGGAGTCATCACTAGAAAAGGTAGCTATAAATCAACAAAAGCAATCAAAAAACCCATTAAAACGTTTAAACTTCAGTTTCTGGCCCCTGCTTGGCATCTGCTTTCTCCCGTGGCTCTGCATTATCCCTGAGCTGTGCTGCTGGGGCTGAATGGGGATTTAGGGTTATTTGGGGCATGCTGAAGCCAGAGAGCAGCAGGTCTGTTTATAAATATCCCAGGGTGCTGGCAGAGGTTGCTCCACTGCCTGTGGCCAGGCAGGCAGGGCTGGGAGGACCAGCAGAGCTCTCTATTGCCCCACTCCACCCATTTCTGTTGGGTGTTTTAAAAGCTATTGAACCCTATGGTGAGGATTTCTGATGAAAGAAGGATTTCTTGCAGACTAATACATTGTGTGTGTTCAGTGTCCCATGTCACAGTGCCCTGTATATTTGAGCCCCTTTCCCCCACTTTCTCCTGCAGATGACCAGCATCATTAATCTTTTGAGCATTACTCGTGATTGGAAACTGGCAGATGGATGGTGGAAATTTCCATGGCTGCACTTGCTTGTTTGCCCTGTATTTCTGAATAACTCTGTAAAGCCAGGAGAGCTATCTTGGGGGCCAGGGGATTACTCCTCAGACCTCACATCCCTGCCTGTTGGTACCCCAGGAGTTGAGCTGAGCCCCTGTCTGCACCAGGTACTGGTCCTGTGAATGTTGTCTGATGGTGCTCAGAGCCTGAGGGAAACTAAATATCCAGATCCCTCCAGAGAGTGCTCAGGATTTTGGTCTGTGTTATTTCAGACTCTCTTTTTGCTTATGTCCCTTTTTCTTAATTAGCTGTTTCAATAGCAAAGCCCTCTTGGGAGAAAGGGTTTCTGCACCACGGGCACCAGGAATTAAGCACCACTGAAGTCAAACGACCCTTTGGTCCCTCCATTCCCCTGTTCAAAGCCTCACAGGCTGGGCAAGTGGATTTCAACATCTTGAGCAGTCTCACCACAAAACAGATTTAAAAGGGGACAGTGTTTTATATCAATGTCATATAACATGTTCCCTGCTTTCCTCTGCCAGGCGCCTGATGTTGTATACACTGCGACCCTCTCCTGCCAGCAAATGGTTTAGCAGCAACACTGCTCAGAGCGATGCAATTTTGTGTGTAGGTGACACTGGTATGCCAGATCTGCTCACAGAGTGGGTGTGATCCCCGGGTGGTAGGAGGCTGCAGAGAGGTGTGCTGCTCCCCCTGAAAGCCCCTGGTCCTCTCACCACTGTCACACATCTGGCAGGAGAGCCAGTTGCTCCCCACAGTCTTGCAAAGAAAACCCAGTCTGTATTTTACTTTTAGCTTGGCCCTTTGATTTTTTTGAAAATATTAGTAAAAATAAAGGTCTCGCTGATGATGTTAAAAAGGCCTTTCTCCCTGTACAAAGAAACCTTTTTCCATGCAAAGAACTAGGTGTGATTCAGTGGAAGAGAAAAAGGAACCTGACGTATTAATTAGATTTGCCTAAAGTCTGAGCCAGTTTGCCAATACAGCTGCCTACACTATATTATTTTTATGTTTCTATTTGTTAGGAAATTAATATTTCCTAGGAGGAGTTGATATATCCTGAGCTGCATTAAAACACATCCAAAATGATGAAATGATATGCAGCATTGGTTCCGTGATTTGTGCTCTCATTCAAGGAGAGGGGTTTGAGCAGAGCGGGGCACTGGCTTATGCCTGATGGACTGGCCAGCTTGGCTGAGACAGCCTGCTCGAGTTGGGGCTGTTTCACAGGGAAACAGCCTCTGAACTCAGCATGTTGTTTCAGCTGATGTATTTTTTAAGGACAAAGGAGTTCTGCTTCATCGGCACCAGCAGAGCTCAGCTGCCCAGCAGGAGCCCATGATGGGGCCAGTGCTCTCTGGCTGCCCAGGGCAGGACAGGCTGTGGGCAGTTTACCCCGAAACCCTGCATGGCAAAGACATCGGATGTTTGTGATAGGGCACTAAGCCCTGTAGATATAAAGCCTCAACTAGATGCATGTTTTATCATAAAAGCAGAATGTGCTTATTTGGTGAAATTTGACCTAGGTGTATTGTGCCAGAATTGCTGTTAGAGTAGGGAGACACATAAATGTGTACCTTCCTAGTGCATCTGGGGTCAAACCCTTGCTGCTTTGATATCAGTGGCAAATCTGCACTTGGCAGCAGTTGATGCAGCTGAGATTTCAAGCAAATGCTCTTCAGGAAATTCTCTTGCTTGAGCTATACAGCTGGGGATGGCAGCACCAGAGATCATTTTCTTCTTTAACATCTTCTATACTCCAGTAAAACCCGCCGCGTATTTTAGCTTCACTACAGGTAAAAGTGTATGAAGCTGTTTGTTTCAAATTGTAACTTCTCTAAGTCATTACTATTGTGGACATTTACACTGTATAAAAAGTGAGAGAACCCTTCCTGCAGGTGACCTTTCTCCTGCCCGATCACCATTCAGTGGGTGTGTTATTCAGGGCCACTCCAACCATTGCACCTACTTAAACCTTTGGCACGCAGAAAAGAAATACCCCTGGTCCCCAGAGCATTGCCTAATCATCCCTCACAAGACGTCTTGCTTGTTGAGAGTAAGCAACTTTAGGAGCATTTTTTTATCTCCCAGGGACCTGCCCACTTTGGTGGTGGGATCTAAACCAGCCTGCCTGTGTGGGATTAGCAGTAAGCATGGGGATTTCTAAATGTTTGTGGAAAGCACGCAAAACTGATCAAAAGAGCTTGTCTTAAGTGAAGTATCTCTGTTTCAAAAGCCAGTCCCTATTTCTGCTGTGAGTAGGTCCAGTAGTACGACTTTCTCTTCCTCCTCTGGGGTGAAATGGCCTCTGAAGGATTTTTCCAGCTCTCCAATCTGTGATTCAGCATTTCTAAAAGCAGATTACAGGATGACATATCAGGGGTGGTAAAACTTACACAGACAAGCAGGGCAGGGATGGGCGTGCAGTGCTTGACGTGGATCATGGCAAGAAAACTTGGCAAATGGCCTTCTCGGGCACCAGAGAAACACAGCCTGGAAATGAGAACAGTAAAGCTGAATCCACTGGCTGTACCACAGCCTCTTCAGTATCTAGCCATAGAACATCTCTAACCAAAACTGTCCACAATGGACTTGCCGTGGAAGGGAGCTGTGGCCTGTGGGTGCTGGGCTGTGACTGGGGGCATTACTAAAGACTGGCTGTGTAACCTGGAGTAAGTTATTGACATTGCACCCTTTGGTATATGAGGACTTTAGTGACTAATGTCACCTGTGAAATGACCTGCTCTGACATGATGAATTGTGTCTAAGGAGGAGAACTGGACTCTGTCCGCTCCCTGCCTGCTGGCCAACCCTGCTTCCTTACCTAGGGTGGGGTGGATACTGTCAAGGTTGTGTGGTGATCAGCCATAGACAACCAAAGCATAAAAATCCTCATAGATAATATTTCCAAATATTTCCAGTGTCAAAAGGTTTGGGATAAGGTTTAACATGCTTAAGGGCTTCACTTTAAGTGCAGAACCCGTTACATGTGCAGCCAGGCTGGTGCATCTCATTATACTCACAAAAGTGCTGAGGTAAATAGATTTGCCGAGGTACTTAAGACTTGAGTCGTTTCCTCAACATTTTTTTAATTACTTTTAAATTAACTTCAGAGGTCAATTAATATAAACAGACTTTCTAGACTACAATATAATAGACTTTTCAGATTCTGGCCCCGCTATCAGCAGTGTGCATGCAAAGCATTTTGCCTGAAAGGAGGTTTTCCAGCATGGGAATGAAAATGTCTGTAACTGGGAACAGCATCAGGCCATAAAACTCCTCATTGAGCGAAGAACAGTTTAGCTTGTAGCTACTGGAACTTTATTGATGTAAAATGACTTTAGTTCCACACTAAAGCCGCGTTTGGCTCTTACTGTGAGTTATTCCACATCTGCAGACACTTTCAGTAGCTCATAAGGATTATTTTGCAAGAGATTCTGTGTTTCAGTATTGCATTTGCTGATTCGAAACAGCAATTCATAACTGAATGTACCGAACACACCCAGCAATGACTTCGTGCTCTACAACATCCAAAACATCTAGCTAACATTTCTTTAGCAAATGAAAACAGCCCCTCCCCAAATTAGAGAACGTTCATAAAATTGTACTCCATCTAACCTTGATGAGGTAAAAAGGTATCCATTTATTCCTCCAAATGTAGATAGGGCCACTGAGACTGGCATAACCCAGGAAAAATAGCCCAGTAACTTTTCACCAAATGTCTAAAGCAACAGAAGGCAGAGAAACTGAAATACACTGCAAAGCACAGAACTGAAATCAAAGTGTATTTTAGACATCCAGGGAATGGTTTACTTACTACCGCCACAGCGTTGGAGGACAAGAGCTCTTGGGGTGACATGGCAGTGAAATATGCAATGTTGGTGAACGTATACACAAATGTCACCAATGGGATGGATATGAATATGGCACGAGGTAGGTTCCTAATAAAAGAATTAGGAGGGTAGATAAGAAATTACAGTCATGTACAGCAAGACGACAACAACCGTGTACGGCCCCGGGGAGGTCACCTCATTGGGATTAAGGCAACACGTTGCTGAAAAATGAAATAGCTGTTTCTCAGCTGCCCTATGTACAGGCACCAGTGGTGAAATAAAAATGCCTTGTTTAATTTTACCTTCACCTGCTTTGAAAAGGAAGGGGATCTTGTTGTTCAGGTGTCTGACCTGGCCCATCCTGTCCCATAAACATGGTCTGGTCATACAACACAATGATAACTTACAGTAGTAGAGGTGGGCTTGACCTCCAACCCAGAGACCTGCTTCGAGGTGGACACCTGAACCATTCTGTACCTAACACAAGAATGTATTTTTCTGTGTGTCAGTTTTGGAAAAAAGTTTTTAAAAAAACGTATTGAACCTTTGTGACTTTAAACAGATTTAGTAAAAATGGTAAGTGCTTTTGGTTATCCAGTTATTTTTTAGTATTTTTGTTTCCCCTCAAAGGCTTCAAAAACAATTTTAAAAAGGGCCATTGATCCCTTTCTTCTCTTTATTTCTCAACTAAGACCATATTTGCCTTATTTAAGTCATAACCTTTCATTATTCAGCTTTGAAATCATGGTGGTCCATTAAAATGTTGGTGTTTTATTGGGGGAACACATTACCACACCTTCTTTATTCTTCCGAAGATCTCTGGACATGCACTTTGCCACTCACTAGTGTGAAGGCCTGTGCAGAGCTGCTTGTAAGGCTGCAGCTTTTACTCGTTCCCATTCAGGCTATGTAATAGTTGAAAGTTTTCCTTGGTTAATTGCTGTGTGCATTGGATGCTCAGAAATAACTAACACTCCAAGAGCTGCTCTTGCCATTTGTCATTCCACCTCATCAGCTCAGAAATATTGAAACATTTGAGTTTTGCTTTATTAAGGTAAAATTCACTTTCCTTCCAGCTTTCCCAGCCTGCTCATGATAAATCATTTCCAAGCCCCTTCCCATACTCGGGATCAGCAGTGACCCAACACTGGTCGCCCCACCAGACTGGTGCCCACAGCTGCACTGGGGCAGGGAGTGTTGCCTGCACCATGCAACAACTTTCTAACCTTCTCTTTGAGGTGTCTGTGGAAGATTCCCTTAGGGTGAACAAGCAAAGTGACTTCCAGCATAATTCAACATGTTTCTAGTAGAAGTGATTCTCCCCATAGACACTAGCATGGCATCCCGTCAGTGGCTGACTTTCTGCTGTAGAAGCACTGTATGATTGAATAGTGCCGTAAAGATACTGCTTTGTCTATAGGCTGGTTTGATCCAGTTAATGCCCATGCCATATGTTTTTAATTTCATTGTTTCTTTAGTCGCCTGCAACCTCTTCTAAACAAAAAAAATATCTCTCTCCTTTAGAAAGACTGGTCTCATAGACATGGAAGGACATCACTGCAGTTTATTAAATGAATAATATTACCAGATGGCTCCAGTGTTTCAACACTTCAAGAAAATGTGGATGGCATAGACATGGATACTTGCCTGCGGGGATCAACCAGTTCTTCTGTTACATAGTTCAAGAAGTTCCAGCCACTGAATGCAAACGACCCTTGAAGAAAAGCTAATGCTAAATGCCCCACAGATGGAGTCATCCAAAAATTGAATGCGTTCCTTGGTGTCAGCTCTTCATAGTTTCCTGCACAGAGAACACACGCAAGAGGTTAAGCCAACCCTACATACCAGAGACACTGGAAAAGAGGTAAACCTTTGCTTTTTATTTTTAATTTTTATTCTTTATTCCTTATTAGATTTGGGACTTCATGCTCTTCATGTTACCATGGGCTGGCATCGCACTAGCAGTGCTCTCAGTGGGATGGTGTCCTGGGGAGGCAGCTCGGGCTGTACACACTGGCATCCCTCGCTGCCATCTGTGCCATGGCACCAGTGTCACCACTGTGACTCATGGGACCCTTTGTCAACCTGCACTGCCTGAGGATGGATCCTCGGCAGGGTAAATTCTTACCTGTGGTTTTCTTTTACAAGAGTTTGGTGTTTAGTAGTAATACTGAAAAATAAAATGTCTAGGGGGCTGGAAGATTTGTCAAGATTGTGGGACTATTAGAACTGTGAAAACAAGTTTTCTGCTCTCTGTAAATGTCATATTTCATCTTCCTTTATATGCCTCATCATATACATAATAAAAGCATTGTGATCCTTTTGTGTTTTCTGCTTTCCATTAAGTTGGTGAATCAGTGAGACTTTCTTTTGCCTATTTTTAATCTTACAAGTGACTTTTTGTAGGAAATTGGACTAGTGACCGAAATGAAGGTGTCATCTTCCTGCTGTAGGCAAGGCATTGCTTATTCATTTTACACTCAGAGCACTTCAAATTTAAGGGACATACAACAGACTAAAACATTTCAGTAACTATTCCAAAACATCCTCAGCAGCTCTCCTTTATTCTATCAAAACTGACAAGGTGGGTCAGAAAGGGACTTGTTTAAGGGGATACAGCTGATTTCTGTTTGCCACCCTTTCCACAGCTGTGTGAATATCCAGCCCCCATGCTCTTTTGGGTCAGTTTGTAAGGGAAAAGCAGTGCAGTAAGTGGGAAAAATCAAGTCTATCAACAGTACCATACCCGTTTTAGAGCTGTCTCACAGAGTACCTTTAAAGATCTGTATGAAGCCCACAGTAATGATAAGGGCCAGGGCTAAGAGTTTTCCTGCTGTAAATATATCCTGAATGCGCGTTGCCCATCGAACGCTGGAGCTGTTCACCCAGGTCAGGAGGACTGGAGAGCAAAAGACTGAATTCAGTGAAATGAAATTACGTTTATTTAAGAACAGTCAAAGCATTGAAAAACACATACTGATGTACATATTCCTGCAGGCAGCTCTAGTGTGGCCGGGAGCAAGGGTGAAGAGGAGTGTTGCCTTGCCCTAGGAAACTCCCAGCAGAAGGGACATTCCTGGCAGCCAGCAGCCTTCCCCCCTCGGATGCTGTGGCCAGGGCTCCCCCCAGCTCCAGTAACTTTGCCTGAGCAGTGTTCAGTGCGCAGGGATCGCTGCCTCCTCATGGAAACTCCAAACATCCTCAGTTCCCATAGCTCTGGTTTGCCTTTGCTGGCTCCATGAGTAATTAACGCTGCACTTCCCACGTGCTTGCGTTTGTGAAAGTAAAAGACTAGGAAGTGCTCAAATGATGGTGGGTAACCCGTGCCCCTGGGTCACCCCTGGCTCTGCAGGGAGCACAGCACTGCCCCATGCCACAAGCTCACCTGCCACCACCCTCCCCAGCACCCACAGGGATTTGGATGCCGTTGTGCCCTACTCCAGTGCACTGTGCTTGCTGCGCGCAAGTGGGAAGGGAGTGGGTATCCCTCATCGGTCATGGTGCCGTTTGGGTTGTGGCCGTGATCCCGGCCTGGATGGAATGGCCCCCTGAGTAAACCCCCATGTAAAACCAAGGCAAGCTTTGTGTGTGTGCGAGAAGCAAATACTCACGTAAACACACCATGGAGAGGATCCTGGAGGCATTATAGGGGGGGATACAGTTAGGGAAGACGGGCTGCAGGACATAGTTTGAGAAGGTCAACGCAATGACAGCCAGACTGGTTGGGTACATGATAAGCACTGCGCTCCACAGCAGCAGAAAACTGAAAAGACAAGAAAAATCACAAGGAAGCAGTGCTGGGGGTGTGCTGGAGGAGGTAAGGCACACTCAGCTGAGCAGGGCTTGGGGATGGCTCCCAAGGCATCAGGACTGAGCAGCTTCATCCCAGTCACACCTAACAGTCAACTACTTGTGCCTCTCCTCATCCCCTTCCCAATGTTCCCAGCACAATCTGGCTTTTAAATTAAACATTTCTAAGCAAAGCACGGTTTAAAGATATATGGAAGAGTGAGGATGATGCCCTGTTGGCATGCTTTGATTTAGATCTGTGTGTCAAAACAAAAGCATCTCTGTTGCTCCCAGGCCGGTGTGTTACAGCAACAGACAGCAGACCCTACACTGAAGACACCTCTCAAAGGTTTCACCAGGGCTCCCAGTTGCACTCTTTGGGCTGCTATCAACTTCCTGAAGGTTATTGGGGCATTTCTTGTCACTGTTTGGGTTGGCTCTGTGACCTGACAGGGCAGCTTAGTGCTGCAGTATTCTGTGATCACTCAGCTGGACTGGGTGTCTGTCTCCAGCTCTGGCTGAAGGTGATTGCACCAAATGAGGTACCCCTGCAAATATAAAGCATGATATGGAAAAAACTACCAAACTTATAAAAACAGCAGTGGATCTGGTGAGTGTTTTAAACTGTTTGAAGTACTATTATTTCTGTAGTGAGAGGTAGTCATTGCAAGAAAGTGAAATTCTTCTTCCTATGTACATACTCTACAGAGATACATAAACAATCACGCACATGCGCAAATGTAATATGCAAAAATCAGCACAAATGAGGATTGGAAATGATATTTCCAAGTGAGATGGTATAATTTCTAGATTGCATAGGTTATTCTTTTAAAGGCTGCTCACTCCCAGCATGCCACTGGCTGCCAGCCCCTTAAAGCTGTCTCAGGTGGAGCAGTCCTTTCTGGTGCTGCTAACCTGGAGGGAGAGAGTGCTGCTTGGCAGAGATGGTGAGTGTCTCTCAGTCCTATTTTTTACTTTGCCTTGTTGTTTTTGAGAAGTATGGGGCAATGTGATACTTCCTTTTTCTTATTAACTGCTAGAGAGTTGGTCAACTGGCATGATGCAAGAGCAGGTCACCTTCCCAAATGGCACTATTGTCTTTAAAACTCATGTTTGATTATTTTTTTCTCTTTATTTTGTTGTGTGAATCTTTTTCTCTTTCAGTTTTTAATGTTTTACATCATGGTTCAGAGCAGTTTCCTCTAGTAATGGCTTTGTGTTATTTAGTGCTGTGGATAATGTACCCAGGTTGGGGTAGCTCTGCAGACCCTGCTTATTGGGTGAGTTAACTCAGCTGGTCCTCACTGAAGACTAAACATGACCAAAAGGCTGCAATAATGATTTGCTGATAGGAATAGGATGCTGGCAGTGCTGAGTGTGGTCAAGTTCAGCTCTCACTGCCCCCACACAAGCCCTAGCTGTGTGTACCCAGCAGTGCTTCTGGTAGGGCTCAGGCAGAGCTGCATCCATGGGACTGTGGGTTTGGTGGGAAGATATCACTAGCTCTTCCCTATCACATTTATCTTGGTTCATAAAATTTATGTAAGCTGAGAATTGCATTCGGCTAAAAAGGTTTAGTGGGAAGAATGACTCTGAAAAGAGTAGTTCAGACAAATTGTCCCTTGCTTCTGTGTTGTAATACGGTGAGTGTTGCAGTTGGTATTGGGTAGAATACAGTTTAATGGGAATGTGAATAATTCAGTAGGTGTCTGACAGTCTATTTGTTCCAGACTGAATTGAAATGCACGTAGGACTAAGTAAATGCAGAACTTTAGCAGAGGGGGGCAAAGTTGCACTATCAAATGGGAAGCTCATATGAGAGAGGGCATTAAAATAAGAAGGAAGATCACCTAAGATGTAGGCCCACTTTTATCTTGTTTTTCCAGGTAATTTTACCTAAAGCTCAGTGCTGAGAACAAGATATCCATGCTGATCATCAGGTGATGTTCGTGTCTCTGAGTGTCCAGCTCTTGGGGCCAGGGCTGCACTTGCCCTGAGCACCTGCCTCACGCTTGCAGTGCTGGGTCCTTGCCAGGGGCGGCATCAGGAGCTGAAGGCCCAGCAGACTCAGGATGGCTGTTCTTGGGTTAAATTGCTTGTGGGGTGGTGGTGTTTGCTGTGGCTGGCAGGCAGGAATTAGTCCCAATGTGATTATCCAACTCTCTGAGTCTCCTTGGAAGTCTCTGCTTTTAAAGCACCACCTTTTATCATCTTTTGTGTAGGAAGAGTTAAGAGTACAATTTCCTTATCAAAGAAAAACTGTTCCAGATCAGCTATAATTAAGTGACATAGAGCTGAAATTTCGTGCAGGCATAACTGAGTTTCAGGTGTCCTTGCTATCATGGTGCATGCAATTTGACAAATCAAGGCACAAGCTGAAGATGTGCTTTCTGCCCTGGGAAGCTGTGCAGAGGGAACATAACCAGTGCTGGGTCCAACCAAAGCCCAGCTTGAAGCAGGGAGATGCCATCACGACACACCTAGGGTTACTGTGCCTGCCTCTTCGAATAGGAAGTGGGGAAATGACTGCCCTGAGGGCTGAGTTGGGGTACTGAGGGTGTCAGGATCTGAACCCTGTCTGGTAGGCTTTCCACAGTTACTCAGTAATTTACAGCACTATAAGAACCTGAGAAGTTAAATCTTCTCTCCTTGCTGACCGAGATATGATCAGACCTTTAGAAAGAGGCTCAAGACAGCTGAATGTAAAGAAAAAAAGAAGTAAATGCTCCTGTGATATTTTTTTCTTTTTTTAAGAATTTATTTTATACACAGTGGAGTTTGTGTGGGAAATCTGAGATCCTGCATGCACTGATAGTGAAAGGCCTGGTAAAATAATCTCCCTGGCAGTATTGAGCAAACCATGGTTCTGCATAACGAACATCAACAGTTTCTAGCTGGATGGCTTCTGCTGTGTTTTTTGTTGAATCTGATCCAAAGTCCATTGAAGTTAATGGCTCTTCTCCCTTCAGTGGACATGTTCATTAAATAATGTCTCTAACTAGATTTACACACAGCCCACCCCCAATTTAGAAACGCGCTAGGAGAAGTGACAGTCTGTGGTGGGACATGCTGCTTTTGGGAAGGTGTGGCATTTATGTGGCAGTGACAGTCCACCCCTGGATCACAGCTGGTTTTTTTGCAGATATCTCTGCATACTAATTTTCTTACCTATGAAAGGAAATGAAAAGCCTGGTTTGATTTTGGTCTCTAATAGTGTAGTGGACTTGGTGAAATTGGTTCTTAAACATGTATTTGGGATGCGCCTGTGCTCCCAAGAGGATCTCGTGTTGGGTATAAAATATCATGAAGTCAAAGAAGCCTGTGAAAATAGAAAATTAGAGTGTACCCTACTTGTGTGTTGCTAACAAAAGAAAATAGTTTTAAATAAATGCTGTAGTACATACCAGTTTATCATGGGAAAAGCTGAACTGGTTGGAGTGAGTTGGAATTATATATTAATAGTATACTATATTGCCAAAAGAATTATTGCCTTTGGAAACTTGAGAGTTTTGCACAAGCAACACCAAAAAGGAAGCAGAAGTATGTATGAAGCATGTTTTACTTGCAGTTTGAAGTGACACATATCAAAGCTTTGTCTTGGAACTCTTTGCTGCTTTCAATGCTATTGATTTTTTTTTAGGTAAGATATATGTCCAGTCATCAGTCACTGCTGGTGAAGCAGCTATGTTAGTTGCAATGGTATTGCTGATAGCTCAGAAGTAGTTGTATTTATCAGAAATGCACTAGTGGTTTTTCCATGAAGCTGAATTTATTCGTTGTGTTCTTCAAGAATACATATTAAGCCTATTTATTCTTTTGGGTAATGGTCTTTTTATGACCCATACAGACATGCAAGCCCATATGTATGTAACATGAGCTGTGCTCAGGCGGTTCCAGCAGCACGGGATGTGACACGTTCCCTGCAGTTAGTGTGCTCATATACAAGTGCTGCTTAAAGCCAAGATAATACCTAAATGAGGATGAAAGCATGAAGTCTGCCCTCTGGTACCAGACCAGAGGCCAGTGCAGCAGGAGCCCTCTCTCGCCTCTTTTCCTCTGGCCAGAGATGCCCAGGAGTGTCCCTTCTGCAGGGTTGTCTCCAGCTGAGTTTGCCATCACTGCTGCTTTCAGCAGCATTTCATGCACTGTCCTTCAGCTGCACTTGGACTTGGAGTAGGGCTGCTGCTCTGCCACCAGAGCTTCTGCCAGCTCAGGAGATGGTCCTGTCCTGCCTCTCTCTCTCTTTTGTTCTGTTCACCTTCTTACATCACACCTAGCAACAATAACCATTTTTTTGTTGTTGTTTGCACAACCAACTGTCAATACTGCCAGGCACAGAAGCTG
The DNA here is from genome assembly GCA_025345505.1 of Todiramphus chloris collaris. Lineage (NCBI taxonomy): Eukaryota > Metazoa > Chordata > Aves > Coraciiformes > Alcedinidae > Todiramphus > Todiramphus chloris. The sequence continues at coordinate 14,002,468 of JANVCC010000037.1, read as the reverse complement.
GCATGTGAGTACTCCAATGGTTGTTATGATCAAATAATAACTTCCCTATTTCTTATACCTATGCAGGAAAACATAATAAACAGGGAGGATATTGGGGGGCAGGGACAAGACAGCAGAAGTGAAGGGGAAATGTCATGGTCTGGGTGGGTACAACATCTGCCCCTTTGTGCAAATAGACTAAACCATCAAGTTTTGCTGTTGGGAAAATCCTTTGTCAGCAACACTAAAGCCTTGTGTGCTGAATTTGATGTTCTGTGCTGTAGAAGGATTAAATCGGAAAAGAAACACTGGAGAAGCAGTGGGTTTTTTTTCTTAGAGGAGGCATAGTGCAAGGATCTGAAGGGTCCCTTTTGACTCTGAGCTGCATGTATGGGTGCTCCTGAAGTGCAAAACTGAATGTGCTTGTAAAAGTTCCCCAAAGCGGCAGGCTTCAGGTGGTGGCTCAGCAAAAGCAAAGCCTGGCTTTACTGGAAAACACAACTAAGCCCCATGTTTTTACATCAAAACCCACCTGGGGGCTTCTTGCCTAAGGCAACTCTTTGCCATACTTGCAAAGTGGTTTATTTTCTTGGGAGAAAAGGTAAAGTTCCTTTGCAAAGCAAGAATGAGAGCACTGCTTCCATTGAGGTAACAAGACTGTGCTTTTCTGCTACTGCCAGTGCATCAAAAGCCTGGACACCAAGCGAGTCGCTGCCACAGCAGAGTTCCCTGCTTTGGGAGGTGAGAGCATTGCTCTGTCCCCAGGTAAATGCTGGGTAGTGATCAATCAACAGGAGTATGGTTTGCTACAGCAACTGCATAGCCTGGTGCTTTCTGATACCATGGAAATTCTCTGAAGAGAATTTGCAGCGCAGTTTGCTGAGGAATGACTGAAGCCGGGTTTAGTTGTACTTGATTTCTAATTTCTTTTTCTACCCTAGAAAGCATAATTCTTTTAGTTTTGTAAAACTCTGACGGCTTCTGGCCTCCCTCACAGTGATATTCCTGGGATAGGACTTGTGACTGCTTATGCAGTTTTGTCTATTTGTATTTACAACACTTGTTTTATACAGCTGCAGTAAGGGAAGCAGCACTGCAGGCGGCTTTGGTTTATAGTAAGTAGCTCCAGCCTGGCTTCCCTCCTCAGTACAAGGTACTGATCATTCACGCCGGGCACGCAAGAACGTCACCTGGACACAGCATCATTTACAGTATTGTTCTGTCTTGTCCTGGACTTTTGAGTCGGAGAGGGAAGTGAAAAGGCAGCACCAGGATCCCTGCATAGGGGTGATTTGGTATTTCTAACGAGAACAGAAAGAATGATTTTGCAAAACCATTTTATTGACAAATGTTCCCCGTCTCTTCCAGGTCAGATGTCTTTTCCACACAAAATACTTAATTTAAATGTGTTTTCAAGTTACTTTATAGAGATAGGGTACTTACCCAGCTAACCCACCAAAAATCTCTGTGACGTAGGAATAATCCCCTCCTGATTTGGGGATAGTGACTCCCAGTTCAGCGTAACATAACGAGCCCAGGGCAGCCACCCCGCCGCCAAGCACCCAAATAATGAGAGCAAGTCCCACGGAGCCGGTGTGCTCCAAAACTCCTTTTGGCGAAATAAAGATCCCAGAACCAATGATATTACCTGGAAAGGACAAAGGTTTGCAGTGAGGTAAAAAAACAAGTGAGAAATGCACTTTAAAAATTATTTTTAATTAAAGAATAAAAAATAAAAATAAAAATAAAAAAAATAAAGAAACCCCCAGCCCCCACTCAGCCAAACAAGAACCCTGCATTGAACCCTCAGGTTTTGCACAATTGTATTTTATCTGATTCTGTCCTGATAGGTCTGATGTGGGTCCTCCTGCAAGTTGCAAAATCAATTTTAAAAGGCATGACATGGAAAAAACCTTTATTAGTTTTTTTCACTGTAATTTGTAGGCTTTATGGCTGGCCACGTTCTTCTGTGTAAGAGCCCTTCTAGGGGCATGGGCAGGCCAGAGTAATTTTCTTTTTAGATGAAAGTGGAGAGCCACAGCTGCCATTCTAGGAAACACACTGAGCAGCACCAAAATTTCGATAATGCTTTAAAGCAACATTATTAAATCTTATGTCATCCCTGAAAGCCACATAAAAATAAATAAATAAATAAATCCTAGAATATTGTTAAAAGGCTCAGCAAGTGAATTCTGTAGATGGCTGGTCTGGCTCTGCGACCAGTGCTCCATTTGTGCTCTCCCACAGAGCACTGCCCACAGGGTTCCTCTGTACCAGTGACAATGGGGGACCCTCCAACTACATCTGGCACCTGTAGAGGATGGGTGCAGTGCTGTGTGAGGGCTGGGGCCACCTTGAAAGGTGGCAGAATGCCGGGTGGGGTGGGTTTGTATTTGGGAAGGAGCTGCATGTGTGCAGAAACCAACTGCATGCTGACTCAAAGGCTAGTTGAAATGTTCAATTTGGCACAGGGGGCAGCCTTGTGCATCCCCTCCCTCCATCCCAAAGAGGAGCCCTGGGTGTGGGGATGCCCCTGCAGTGCCACAGCTCACACACAGAGAAACAGGGAGGTGTAAGATGGGGTGAGCAGGGCAATTTGCAAGGGAAAGGGAACAGTCAGCCCTGCCAGCCTGCACGCTTCCCTCCTTCCCTTCCAGAGCTGGTGGCCAGGTTGGGCTCAGCAGCTCCCAGTCCAGAGACTGTAAAATATCATGAGGGACAGGAGTTTACTCTGGAGAGGAGCTGAAGAAGAGAAGTCTGCAAACACATGGACAATATTGGTAAGGAATACATTTTCTGTGTGCATGGTATGTTTTTTTGGTTTAAGTCTATGTTGCACAGATAAGAATAAGCCAGAAATGAATGGCTTTAATGGTGAGATTGAGGGTAGAGCTCAGGAAAATATTGCCAGTGGTTGAGATCTTTATCCATGGAGGAAGTTCCTAGGAAAGATTAAGGCACCTCACACCTGTGACCTGATGCAGCTGGGATGGACAGCCACCAGGACTGGAAGCATTTATATATAAAAAAAAAAAAAAAAATCAGATGAAGGAAGTAGATGTTATCAAAACTAAATCATACTAGAATAACAGTGACATTAAATATAGCTATCCCTTAGCTGAACTAGCACAGGGAGCCCTAAGAACTGGTACAGCATTAATCAGCTTGTGCTGAAGGAATGGGTTTTGATGGGGATGGGGAAAAAAAAGAAAGTCTCCAAGCTGATGTGTAATGTTACAGTGCAGCATCTCCACAGATGCCTGCTTCACAGGGGTGATGGGGTGACCCCTGAGCACGGCTGTGGCTTTCATGCTGACGAGAGGGTGAGGGCTGAATGAACGCCTGGATTTCTGTACTCGATGGGCTGGGAAGGGTGGGGAAAAGGAGAGATAAGCAGTGGCAGGGCTGTGGGAAGCAGTGTGATCAGGCCATGCTGTGCTGGAGTGCAGGTCTCTATTGGGCTGGAAATAGCAGTACTTTTTGCGTTTAAGGATAATATTTTCTGGACTTATTTTTTTGGCCGCAGTCGGGTAAATCGCTTTGACTAGTTGTTTAGCAAAGGATTACAGCGGGCAACATTCCTGGAAAAAAATGTGTCTGGTTCATAAGCATAAATCCTGCCAGACTCCTGCTTTCATCAAGTGCTGCTAGTCCTCAGGAGATGGCACTCGAAAGCCTGAGGTGTGTCGTGTTGGGCTCTGACATGCTGCAGGTGATGCCATGGAAGATGCGATGTTCAAAGGTAGTCTCTGGCAGAGTGCATTACCCAAGTGTCCTGCTCCCTTTGGCATTGCTGTGGAGGTGTGTCCCATGTTTATTGAATCGGAGTAGGAATTAGGAAGGCAGTAGTCAGAGTAGTCAGCATCACCAGGGATTATATTCCTAACCGTATCTTGGGTGTTTCACTGCCACAGTTACAATGGATAGTTTGAGTATGTGTCTGGGTGTCTTGGTCATGAAGATCAAGACCAGCATCCTTTCCGAGTGCCAATGTGGGAAACATAAGCCATTATTTGTCACCATTTTATGAAGCTGTAGAAAATGTGTGGGGTTTTTGTTTGGCTTTGTTGTGGGTTTTTTGTTGCTGGTTGTGGTGATGTGTGTTGTGGTTGTTAGCTTTTTTTATTAAACGTTTGAAACCAACCTGGTTTCAGTTGCAGCCTTCTTTTGATATATTGGTATATTTTGTCAACAGCAGAAACAGTTTTCACTGATAGCCATGAACAGAATAATCCTCTCAGGAATCCCACATCTAAGTAGATGTTGTTCAGGACAACAGGATGACAGCCTGTGTCATTGCTTAGAATAGGTCTCTGATAAACAAATGCTGAAGCTTTGCATCCTGCCTGGGAGTTAATAAATACATATATCTTATCTAAGTATGAAATACTATAAGGATTTGAGATTACTGTTTAACAACAAAGAGCTTAGTCAAAAGGAATTGTGCTATACAAATTGTTTAAATCCAAATTAAACATGAGGTGGATTATGTCAATGATGGTGATGTAACTCATTGTGGGTATTTATTTATATATTTATGTAGTAAAAAAAACTGCCAAACTGAGCAGCCTCCAGTCTGGCTAATTGTCAGTTACTAATTGGCTCTCAGGAGTTAAGCACTCCTAATTGAGGACATTAGTGATGGGTTTGGATTGTCGCTGCCTGTTTGTGACACACCTACAACACCAGCCAAGAACTAGCACACGCGGCTCATCATTTTGGGGCGAACCACAAATCTCGTGGCAGCACGTGCAGTTCCAGTGGCTCTCTTTACAGGAAATAAACTTGTCACTCCTTGCCCTGGCTGACCGAGGACTCTGCCTTGACACCTGCACCAGCAGGAGCTGCCGTGTGCCGAAGCTGCGCTGCAGCGCTCGGGGGGATGGACCAGCACAAGGTGCTGCTCCACCTTGGCCCTGCTCTTCTCCAGCTTATTAACAGCAGCGTAGCAATTAATACAAGAGATTATAAGTGTCCTCCCCAATTATGATTAAAAAAAATGTAAACGAAGTTCTGAATTAACAAAGCAGTCAGGCCTAAAAAATTACTAGGCTCTAGGGACCCTGTTGCATGAAAACAAGCAAACACTCCAAATCCATTTTCTAATCCTAAATTCATGATTGACCAGAGGTTATCTGGCAGTGTTTTAGATATTTCATGTAGTGGCCTTGAATTTCTTTGCTTTTAAGTAGCATTCAGAAAACTCTTAATGAAGAATAAAAGAATCTCTAGAGCTTGGCATTAAAATAATAGCCATTTAACTTCATATGCAAGTAAAAAACTTAACTACTTACCAGTGGAAAGTGAATTATGGCTCCTCTGCTAATATGCTTGCTAAAGAAAAATGGCTATAAAAATAACAGTGCTAATTTAATGTCTGTAGGGATTGGTATTTAATAAAATTAAATGATCTTAAATTTGACTTCAGTTCAAATATTTATGTTAAAATTCCTAACAAGTTAGAACATGACTAGTCATCATAAACTTCAATTCCAGCATTCCAAATGGATTTTACTGGGTTAAGCATTTATAATCTGATTATGTTACACCCAACTGTAAAGATTTAAAAAATCAGGCTACTTAAAATACTTAAAGTATTTTCTTTTACTTGTCATGGATTTGCCTTTTGAGCACTAACATGCAAGTGTAGTCCATGGGGACGTGAAGAGCCAAGTTTTTCTAACCATTATGGTGTGGATAGAGCAAGAAACTGAGCAAAAGAAAGCAAATATTTCAGGCATAACTTCACTAATAATAACTGATGTGGTTTTACAGAGGGCATGATAGTCTGTTTTAATACTGGTGTTAGATTTTTGCTGTTGGCTAAGATACTACGGAGATTTGACAATCATTTTAATATTTATACATTAACATTTAATAGCTATATATTAAAATGAGCCGCAGAATCCTCACAAGATGCTTGCAGTCATCGCTGGCCTTCTACAGACTGGAATATTTACTAAGCCAGGCTCAGTTTGCAGCAAAATCGCTTCACTTAGGAAAAACAAACCCCCTTGAATGACCCCAACACCTCAAAAGCCACGGCCAGTTTTCCCAGCCCATCCTGTGGGCATCTGCAGGCTGTGCCTCTCCACGGGAGAAGGCAAAATCCAGTGGTGCCGCTGGCTGGGAAACACTGGGAGCTGAAAGCTGCTTTTATTCGGGGAGCTGCAGCGAGGCCAGCGTGTCATCCTCGGCTTTAGGGGGTATTATTGTGGCTATCTCGTTTCTGGCTTGGTGTTTTCCCCAGCGACAGTGTGATGGCATGGGCCTTTCCCTTGAGGGAGAAGAACCTCTGCTTTCCCCGTCTTTGATATCCGAAGAAAACGTAAGACTGATGAAATTGCCTAGAGCACTGATGAGCAGAACTAGCAAGTGGAGACTGCTTGTAGGTGAAGGCTGCCCGATGGTGATTTTGGGGTGTGTTAGGCAGCTGTGGTGCAATTAGATTAAAAAAAAAAAAAATCACAGTTTAGAGAAGAGCAATCAAAGCAAATTTGTGAGAATTGTGGACCTTGGCTTTCTGGGACCGTTTCAAAAGTTCTTTAAAGTAGCAAGCCCCACATTTTCCTCTGGTTTAAGGCATATAAACTGTAATAATGGCCATTAGTTTGGAACCACTTCCCCTAGCAGTGGAAGGCAGCTTTAGAGGAAAGCAGGACCTGCCAAACCTGGAAGGTGCCTTTAGGGGACTGCAGTACGCTGCTGTTGAGCTGCACCCTGCTGCTCACTGTACAAGTCTGACCACGCTCAGACTGTTAGAAGCCCAATCTCTGCCAACATAGCCAGTAGCTTAAAACCAGAAAATGCAGTGGTTTAAAACTTCTACCTTTATCTCCTCTTTGTAAAATCAGTGATAATTTTTCAATTGCCTTTCTTCTACAGAAGGTTAACCAAGAGAAACTTCATCAAGAAAGCTTTTAAGCATCTGTTTTGCTAACAGGATAGTCACTAAATAACCTGCCACTTTAATAGCATTCAAAGGAGGCTACACTGGCAGGTGCTGACTCTACGTGTAGAAAGGGCACCTCTGTACTGTAGAGACCTCACTGCAAGAGAGATGATGCAGGATATTATCATTTTGGTACTCAGAGTAAAAGGAAAAATGCTCCTTTAACCAAAACCAGCACTGGAAACTCTGATCCAATTCTCTGGCTCGCAGGCATCATGCAAGAGCTCTCCTGTGTACATGTGTGGGCATATGCAGGGTATGAGAGATTAATTTACAGATCTGTGTGTTCAGAACTGCAGGGCCCAGCCGAGTACCCGGAAGGAGGTACGGCTGTCCCATCAGTCAGTGCTGCTCTCCCAACTCCCACGGAATGCCTTTCTGTGCTAGAGACTAGACATTTAGATGATGTGCATGGAGTACAGACCAGCACCAAGGTAGATAAATGGTGAGGAGGTGCCAGAGATCAGACTTCTGTGGAGCATGTAAAATAATAAAGAAGTCAGGTGTCTGCTAGTGCATGGTTTTATTCAGTTTTATTTGAGTAACAGTGTTGCAATGTGTTTATATCAAAGGAGATGTAGCAAGCAGACTGTATGATAGCATTTTTGTTGTTGCTCTAAGTTGAAAACTCCTTTTATTCTGCTAATCCTTTCACCGGCTGCAGGCTCTGTCTGCTCTTTTCAGGCACACAGTCCATTGCTTTATTTCCTGCTCCTCTGTTCTGACTCTTGTACTTGGTCTGATTTCTCTACTTCCTTAACTTTTGACTTGTTCTCCTCTTCTCTTGCCAGCGTTGGAATATGTGGGCTGCATTTCATTATCACAGAGAGCAAACCTCAGCTTCCCGTGCCCTTCTCTATATCCTGCAATGAATACCACAGATAAGACAAATACTGGGAAAAGCCTTCTCTGAGGGACTAGGAGGCATTTTCCTTGGGATTTTCTCACAGGAGTAACACCAAGTGAGCTCCAGCATGCTGCCACACTGCAAACAGCATCTGTAGTACTCGGGCTGTGTGTCCAGGTGAGGATTGCTACCAGACACCTTTGCTGAGCTTCATATTGCACCTTCCTTTTTTCCTTTCTTCCCTGGACTATGGACCTTGAGTAGGGTTTTACAGCAGGGCAGCGTTGCAGGTGAAGATTAAGGGGTCTCAACAGAGAGCTGTGGAGTAGTCATTTTTGGTAGGTCCCACTGCAGCATCACTGACAGCAGTCCAGGGGGCTGCTGGGCTCAAACTACCTCCTTGACTGGGGGACTTCAGTACATACAGGAGCTACTGTGACCCTTTAAGCCAAGCTCTCCTGTGGTGGTAGAGAAGGCTTCAACCCTTCCACTAATTTACAAAAAGAAACTGAACATCACACCTACCTTGGTGCTTTAAGAGGGGATGTAGATGAAACTTTTCTAAAAAATGTCCATAAAATCCCTGGGTTGGCCTGGTAAGAAAGTGCAGCACTGCACACTGCTCTCTAAATAGCAGCTTTATGCTGTATTGGCCCTTGTTATCTGTCTGACACTTGTTTTTCTGTGCTCTCTGGACCTCAGTATTCTGACTTGGAATTCTACCTGCAAATGGCAGAAATGTGTCATTAAATCCCCCAGTGCTGGAACAGGCCATTCCCGCTGTAGAAGTGGGATGCACACTGGAGGAGGGGGTCTTCTCTAGGACACTGTGTGACTGATTACTACCAGATAAATCCTGATATAAGCAAAGCGACTGATAGTGGAACAAGGTTCCCCCCAACACAGTGGCATAAGAAGCAGATGCCAGCCCGTGTTTGTCCCTTGGCTGAGAAATCCTGCAAGTGACAGCTGTGCCTGTGGGACAGCTCTCGGTGTCCTCTGCACCTGCAATGATTTTCAGTATTTATCAGGAAGAAAATCCATTACAAAAGGCTGCTCTACAGCTTCCCAACCTAGCTTTAATTACAGCCAAACAGTTCTGCTGTGCTGGGGAATGCCTTGGGTCAGATAAGGACAGTGTGGCAGATACAGCTTTTTGCCAGCCCAGACTCTTCAGCCCTACTCAGTCCAATGTCGGGGATCCTCGCACCATCTTTGAAGTACAATTTGTTTCACAGAGAACGCTGTAGGATTTTTTATCTTCTCCTAGATCTATTCTTGCTCATTGCAACTGAGCACAGTAAACAGATTACTCAGTCTGGAAAACTTATCAGCAAGTGCTGCCCAGTAGGAAAGCCTATTCCTGAAAGCTGTCAGTCCTTAAGGAAGTATCATTTGCCTAATTGGAAAGATGCAGTAAAATGGCAGTATGCAATTTCAAAAGTCACACGGTACACAGGAGGATTTTTGTGTTAGATCAGTCTGGGCTGTAGCGGAAGCAACCAGCCTGGAATCTGGCACTGTCTCCCTGGCTCCCACCCTGCTCCCCAGCCACTGCAGCCTCCCTGCTTACCTTGCACAACATTGCTCTGCAGCTTTTTGTTGGGGAAAAATGTTCCTCCTTGAGAATTAAACTTTGTTTGCATGTGCTGGGGCTGCTTCAACCCTCAGCTGTGGCTACCAGAACATGTGAGTTGTTTGCCCCAGGACTGCACAGCAGCAAAGGGTCGTGAGGGGACTTGCAGGAACAAGTGGATCTGGAGGAAAGACAGCTTGAACTGTGGGGTTCAACTGTAAACAAGGCGAAACTTAACTCCCACTCTTGCCCCTGGTTTCCTCTCCTCATTGGTCTTTATGACTCTGGCTCTTACCTCAGAAAGATGAGCCTTGCAAAAGTGCACTCAAACTCAGGCCAATTGGTGAACTTTTTGACCATTTTTATGTAGCTTCTGCAAACCTGTGACAATATTATAACCTGAGATCCATTAAGAGGAGCATTTCTAAACTAGGTATCACTTGATCCTTAATCTCTGAAGGGGTATAAAGAGAACTGGAGCATGTTAAGCTTTAAGGTAAAGCTTTGTCTTCAATATTGTCCCAAACAGTAAAGGAATTAAATGCTGACAGCACCTTCCTGAATTCAAATTCCAGGCAATACATACTTAATAAGAGCAGTAACAAGCCATCCAAATACACCAACTGCTGTGTTATACCTCAGGCTACATTATTGGAAAGAAAGATTAATTAAGACTTTCCTATAAGCTCTACTGCCACTGTCTGGGATCTTGCACAAACCTTATTTGGATGCGGATGTAATCTTACACAAGCCGTATTTTGGATGCGGATGTAAACAAGACGTGAGCTCTTTAGCAAATTTTGCTGGTCTTGCAGGTTTCACAGCTGCTTGATTGGAAATCGTTCAGGCTCTCAAATTTACATACTTGTGGCTGTAAATCTCTGTTAGAAAATTCTGGCATAGTTTTATCTCTATCAGCGTGGTATCATTACATGTCTAAAAGGTTCTGACTGTTTTAGCAAAGAATACAAAGATAAGCTTGTTTCACTACAGTCAAAGAACTGAAGTGGAATTTAAAAGCAAAAAAGAAAAAAAAAAATTGTTTCCTAGGGCATGCACAAAGACATTAGATTTAAAGTTTTTACGAAATTTTAAGTGCACTTTTATCTCAACCTGTGTTTAAATGAGATTTACAAATACTTATCTTAATATACACTTCTACGGTCATCACTTGCAGTGCTGTCTTGCTGGCCTTATGGATTTAGAAATTGGTGCTAACGTGTACCTTGAGTTTATTTTAAAATATTTTATTTTTAAAGAATATGTTTAGATAATTTTACTGATAAGAATGAGAAACTTCTTAATTTCCAAGAGAAATGGCAGCTTTTCTTTAAACTCTTAAATATCTATGATCTGTGAATTTAAGTCAAATGCCAGACCTGTTGTAACATGATCTCAGCAGTCAACAATACTGCTTTGTAATTGTCTTTTGTGCATATGAATCCTGTGTTAGCAAATACTGCAACTATCACTTGAAATTAAGTATCTGCAGAATTAGTAAACTTCAAGTTGCTCACTGATGTCTTGATATACCAGGTTTGTCTAAGCAGTTGACCAGCTGTATGAAAAATTCACCCTAAAAATGTCTCTCCTTCCTCCTGGATGGAAAAACTTGTTTGCAGAATGTCTTGAGTATACAGAAACAGGGAGTTAAAGTAGCTAGTCCTGCAAAATACAGATTCATGCAGACCCGAGTATGCCTACCATCACAATGCGCAGGGCCCTAGTTATGATACACTTTCTATTCCAATTCTGCCACAGATCAGAGGTGTTTGATTTGTCTTGCTTTACTTCTTTCCCAGATACCTAAAACAACAGACTTCTGCTTGAAGTAGGTTCTTTATAAATGTCACTTTACGGAAGTGTTGTCATTGGTTTGTTTGTGGTTTTTTCCATTCTGGTGCTTTTGAGAGACTAAATCTCAGCTGAGAAGTCCTTGGGCTATCTCAGAAGGCCATAAAGGGAAAGGTAGAGATTTCAATAGATGTTTTTTTCAGAGACATGTCTTCAGGGAAGTCCTGTAAGTTGGTGGCTGGAAGTGAATTTGATCCTTTTGGCCTCTGTATGGTACTCTTCCTGCCTCTGAAAATGAGAGGATGATCACTACCTGCTGCAAAGGGCAGCTGGGATGCCCAAGAAGCTTTGGTCAATGACAAGTATTTTCGTTACTAGATTTGTACTGAAAGGAGTGTGTGAGACTGGATCCCTTCAACTTTAATTAATGTGAACAGATTTCACTTGTCCCCATCGCTCTCTGCTGTGCAGCCTGAACACAGTACAGTCCATTCACACCCAACTTCCCCGTGGTGCGACTGTCAGCCTCGCTCTTCTGTGGTTAATAACAGACCAATGTGCTTTGGACCTAGCTGCTTTATTTTAATTTAGGGCCTCATCCTATGAGGCAGTGAAATACTCTGCTCTCATTGACTTCAGTAGGATTTAAGGGACTTGGGACCTGTTGAGAAGAGGGTCTTTAATCTTCCATTGGGAGCCTGGGTGTGCACAGGGCAGCTATTCCTTCTGTATGCCCTTGTAATATGTAAAGGACTTGTGTACCTTTTGTAATAGTCTGCTTAAATCTTCATGTGTTGCTATGTAACTGGCCATGGCCACAACCAACACACATCAAGACACTGTGTCCTGCTGGTCTCTGGCAGAAATGGCTTTATTGCAACAAGATCTACTAGCAGGAGTACAAAAAAAGTAGTTTTGGCTTTTTTTTAATTACAAATATTTTAATTCTGTCATACAAATATAAATCCTTTCCAAGTTGCAGGGTAGGCATGTGAGGACACCACTCAGAATCAAATACTTCCTTCCTATTCTTTAAAATATTGACTCAGCTGTTTTTTAATTTACTTGAGTCTAAGTACAGTGTTTGGAAGCTTAATAAGCTTGGATACTTTCTGCACCCTTGTACTAACTAATATTATTATTTTCAAAACACTTACAAAAAGAGCTGGTTATTTATGTTTCCAACATGTATGGCTTTTCAAGTTTTCAGGCTGCATTTAAGAGCATCAGAAACAATGAAACTTTTGTGTTTATAGAGTCCTAGAATACTCTTTCTGAAATGGTTTCATCTCTCTCATGGACATCAGAACTGTCTGCATTGTTTTAAATTGTTGATAAAACAAGGCTTGAAACCCCAGCTACCAAAGAAATAAGTCTCCTATCAAAACAGGACAAAATTTGGGCAGGAAAAAAAAAAAAATCATGGGGAAACAGAAATGAAATATAGTGTGAGGTTGAACTCCCTACGAAAAAAAAAGGCAAGCAAAACTTGTTCTAGTAAGCTCTCAGGAGAGCTCCTAAAGGATTCTGAAGTAATCCAGGGAAGGAACTCAACCCTTCACTTTTATTCTTTTCAGTCCATTCCTTGCAACTCCCTAAGAAAAACCGATCCCTTGGATGTTCTGTACCAAACAGTTTCTAGCTATAAATCCACATATTCCTTGTCAGTGACTATCTTCAGGCCTATGGAGAAGCACATACTGATCCTTTCTAAGGCATGGGTTGGCAGGGACGCCAACTCTTCTGGGCCCATGCAGGAGCAATCTCACAGCACAATAGGAAACTGTTAAAAAAAACATCGTATGTGACACTTGCTAATAGTTTTCTCTCCTTGTCTCATGGTGGTTGCACAATGTAACAGCAAAAAGATGGAAGATGCTTAGGAGTTACAAGAGATGAGACAACTAATGATGCTTTTTCCTGTCAGATCTGTGGCTTGTTATGTCATGCACGTGTATTCAAGTGCAATGGCCTTTTTGCAAAACTGCTTAAGTTATAGAGATGGTTCAGTATTCAGAGCTCAACTTCTGTCCTATGCTGAATACATCTCTATACTTAAGAGAACAACTTTTTCTAGCTTGACTGCTCATCTGACCCAGAGTTAATGTAGCATAATTAACATGTCCAACTTGTCCAGTGTGACAGGTGAACTAGAGAGTTTGTGGTGGGCAGCCTTGTGACATCCAATGTCATAGATCATATAATACTCTGGATTTTAATTCTCCAATCCAGTGTCTTCAATAGAATGCAATTGTTAACTTGATTTTCCCTGGCTTGTATGACTCTAAATAAGGTCCTTATATTGTTCAAACATAATTTTTGTGGTATATTATATTAAGATGTTTGGCCTGATCTAGATTATGCGGCTTCATGTAACTGATGAATGACCTATTGTTTTTCACAGCAGAAAAACTGCCACTCGTCCAGATCACTGACCTATTTCTTGGAGTCAGAAGTAATCTTTCTGAAGTTTTACTGATTTTTTTGATGTTCTGGTTTACACTATTGATCCTGCAGCCCCATGTTTGAAGAGTGATTACAACAGGATCAGATAAAAAACTTCAACTTAATTTTCAGATGCAGAAAGATTTTATTTTTCTATAAGTTTTGGTACTATTCTAAAGAAAGTGTTAAATGAATCTGAGCAGTTCAGCCACGGGGGTTATTCTATTACTCAATGATACAGAAATTCCTCAGGTTTATATATCACCAGTATTTTCCTCTCCACCTTTCTTTCTCGGAGATCCAGTGGAATTTGTCTCTGTTGTCTAAAAGAGATGATGAACCATGTCCAAGAGCAAGAATTTAATCGTCTCACCCTAACATTAGATTGGGCCATTCATTACCCTGAAATCAGAAAAATCAGAATCTACAGGTTCCTGAAGATGGGAACAATTTGTAGACAAACACTCCTCTAATCTTGTTTTTCAGCCCTGACTTCCAGAGGCCAGTGCCAGAAGAACACATCAGGAGAATGAACTAATACGGCATAAAGAGATTTTGTGGAAGCTGGCATGTGAATAAATGTATTTACCATTGCATACAACTTTCCTCTGCAGGAGAACAGGGCTTGCATATTCTCTATGCTTTCTCACTATATAGAGAGGTGCTGCATAGGATACAGGCATTTAAAAAAGAATTGGGATGCTGAGATGCTCAGTCCATGCTGGATTGCTGTCTCCCTGCTCTTTGCTGTGGACTGTCTGCTAAAGAACTCTTTGGGAGACTTCTGGGTTTTTCAGGACCAGAAGGGAAAAAAAAACCCAACCATGTTACAATGTTTTATATCTGGGACACTTTGGTAGTGACAAATGTCTTCTCATTTTATCATGCTGCAATCGCGATGACAAAAAAAGTGTGGCAGCTAGGAGAAACTCCCCCCAGAGCCCAACAAAAACCGGGGTCTTGAAAGGAAAAGTTTGGCACACACAAAGCTCCAAACACAAAAAAGCTAAACCTCTACCAAACCATTTCTGCTTGTTGTGAGCCTGCCAAAGCAGAACAGACTTTCTCAACAGAAAAGGCTACATTATGCTAGAAGGAAATGAGCTGCAAGGCACAGGAAAAGGGAACACGAGTGGAGATTTATGGCACTGCTGAAAGCAGGCACTGTACTGCCAGATCAGGAGTAAGACACTACCGAATGATGCTACCTAGTTTTCTATCTGTCAAGGAAGAGAGAGCATTTCTGTTGCAGGGTATCTAAACTACTGACATCCACTGCAGAAAGCCCACTGCTTCAGTCTCCTGAGTCACTGCGTCCTAATCAGAAATTTCTGCTTATTTAGAGGGCAAGAAAATAAAAACAATACAAAAAAACCCTCCCAAAAAAGTAGCAAAACCCATGCAAATGAAAACCACCAAAACCACCACTAAATTAATACCTGACAGTTAATAACCTGGGAACAGAATTGTTACAAATGTTGCAAGTTTTGCTCAAGTATCACTGACTTCATAAAGTATAAATTGAGTTTTTTGGCAAAACTTTATGCCCTGCTATTGTTCCTTAAGATCATAGGGGAAGGGTTTGTTCATGTTGACATGTTTTTACTTTGTGTTTTTGCTGCTGTTTTGGCTCTTGGTCTTTGTATTGTACAGAAGGGACTTCACATGCTGAATTCTCCTGGATATAAGACTGCAGCAGAAAGGCACATCTGTGGACAAACAAAACCATGTTCTTTGTCCAGAAAGACTCAATTAAGAAAAATTTAAAGTTAAAGCTTTTTTTACTTCTGCCAGGAATTTCTAATTAGAGCTCCTTTTTGCCTCCCTCTGTAAATTCGGTCTCAGAGGTAAGCCACTAGCTGAGAAGCTGCAGGATCTCCCTGGATTTTTACCAAGTTTCATTTGAACTTTGCCATGCTTTTTACTTGGAAGTGAAACTGCAGCTTGTCTTCAGCTCCCTAAACTCAGGTGAAAAGCTATCCCAAATGATCCTAATGGAGAAATGTCTTGAAGAACATGAGAACACAGTATCCCCCCTAAAATGTATCACAGCATAAATGTAACTTGCATGATAGATTTTTGGATGGGCCTCCTTAGGTTTCTTTCTTTCAAAATGCAGGGTCTGATCTTTCTTATTAGGATGCATCTCTTTCTCATACTGAGTATCATACCAAATTATGGACACCTATCAGCTTTAATGTATATATGGAACCTGGATACGTTGTTTTCAGTAGTTTTGCATCTGAGCATAAGCCTCTGGACTACAGGGGGAGAAAAAAAATAAAAATCTGTGTTTTCTCGCTAGTAAGAAAGATACATCATTTATCTTGAACAAAAATTGACTGCTGCCTTTAACCCCAATTTGCATTTATAAGAGGACAAGACATTGAATTATATTTCTCTCCAGTCCAGAGCTACAACCTGAATTATTGCCCCGAAAAAAAAAGTTAAAAAAAAAATCAGCCATGTATGTGTAAATACTTTGTGTGTTATGTTCTCAAGTGCCATGTGAAACTGAATGCTCAAAATATTGGTTAGTAAGGTGTGTAGTAGAGATAAGGAAGACTCCTTCTTTTTAGAAACAGTTTTGTTTTGAGAAAGAGAACCACTGAAGTAATCTGTATTACTCTCACAAGTCAGCAAACAAAAGTGTGTCCTGAAATTTCAGCTAGCTATAGAAGTGAAACGTTCTCACACGGATTCAGAAAAGGAGAATAGTCTTTCTGCAACACCACTGTTTTCTGTGACCCTGGGAGGATCAGAAATCAGAAGGAATCACCTAGAGGTGTGGGTGTTCTTCTTTCTCATACATCTTTCTTTCTGCTGCAGCCCTATAACCTGGGTACTAGTCCAGGGAAGTCCATTGGGCTTCAGTAGGAATGATCTCCTAGTGATTTGATATGTTGCTTGTTAAAGAGATGGATCTGATGGGTGCCAGTTGATTCAACTGACCAATAACCAGAAGCTGGTATTAATACCTATCCATTTCTGCTTAAGTTCTTGTATGTTATGAAAAATATGAGTATGAAGGCTATTCATGTGTTCTCTTTTCCCAGTGTTAAACTAGCAGCTTGCCGAATCCTGTACTAGGTTTCTGTCTATAAAGCCTGTGGGATATAAGGCATTTTAGAACAGCAAGAGACATGGCAGCGAGAGCAAACTGACATGCAGAGGGCTGGTAAATAGCCTGTTAATGGCAAGGAGGAAAAATCACATCCAGTGCAATTATACCACTGAGCTCTGTTATCGTAGACTGCTGCCCTTGAAAGTGAAAGTTATGCAAATGAAAACTTCCCTGTAGTTGCATATGCAATTGTTACTAAATAAGTACAACGCCAGATGTAATGATAGCTAAGGAAACTTATTTGGTCATTCCTTTGATCATGATGTGGACAATAATTTGCACAGCATACTAGGACAACTGACATAAGGAATTATCTCCAGTGTAAGGGGGCTTTTCAGCTTGTACGCCTTCTACCGTGACCACCCATAAGGTGTCTGACTGACATCAGCTATGGAAGAAAGCAAGTGTCTGTTGTATTCTGAGTGAAGTGGACAGAGAAATTCCAGAAAGCTACTTCCAGAACTAGCAATAACTGAATGTATTGCTCACTGGCCAGCTGAACGCATTTTTACTATCAGTGGACTTGAATTGGGAACCAGTTTATAATGGATTTTATACCAAGTTTGTGTGTGGGTAGCATACCCACTGCAAGCTTTTGCTTTTTAAGCAACACTAAGTCAGCTGATGCAGATAACTTGACCACCTAGGTTCAGTAAAATAAGGAGATGTATTTAGTCTTAGCCAACATATTTTATTGTGGCTCAATTTGTAGGTCTTCCGATGGGTCTTAAATAGCCCATAAAATCATTCACGTGTGTACAACAGGCTTCACCATAACGGGAGTAGAAACCTACGGCTACTTCCATACAATTTTGCACACGTCATAAACAAATGTTTTAAGAGATGTTTAACTGTTTGTTTTATATAATGCTACTTGATCTGTATTAGAGTCAAACACCTCTTGTTAAATGTCTTATACATGCAATCTGCGTATGCAATTAAATATATACTTCCAATGTAAGAATGGTGAATTTTGTTATTCAGAACAAACCCACCAAGCTGGTATCAGACATTAATCAGTAATCAGACTACTGTTTCTAATTCTTGTACTTTTCTAAAGAACAGTGGAATGTGGTAGAATCTACACCGAGCAAAGGCATGGAGCTTCTTACTCAGTTTTTCATCTACACAAACAAAACTCTCATTGAAGGCACTGAGTAAGAGTTTCTCTGTATAGCTCACATGCATGTGCTTATAGAAAGATACACGTACAGTAATCTTAATTACACATATAGCTCTACAAATGAGATATAGAGCCAGCTACATAGAAAGTGCATAAAATAAGTGTTGAATTAAATACGGCATAGATTTCTGTGTCTGCTAGATAAATACTAATTTTGGTTTTAAGGAATTATATAGTATATGTAGGTTCTTGTAGATAATAAAGCACATACATTACTACTGTTTAAGCTGTATCACTTCATCTGAGTATTGGCAAGCTTAATTTGCAGTCTAGTACATTAGAAGATTATTAATAGCTGGAGCCCGTGAGAGATTTGTTTTCACTCTATAGAACCATGTTTGAGTCAGAGCAGTTGGGGACCTCCTACAGCAAGTCTCAGGCACCTTCCAAAATTCTGTGGCAGAGATGCATTGCCAGAAAGATTTGTTACTACCACTAAACACTGTGTTCAGTTTTACAGTCTTTCAGTATCAGTCTCTTTTTATCATTAAAACAAAAAGGTTTTGTGTTTAGTATCTGCATTTATATTAGGATACTCCAAAGAGGTGCCTTCCTCCTCAACATGAAACAACCTTTGGGAACAGCTTTCTTTTCTAATTAGGCTTGTTTGTATGCAAATTAAAAATAAATAATTAAGTAATGAAGGATAGTCTTATGTGTTGTGAAAGACAGGCTGCTGGGAGAAAACAGGAGACCTTCCTAGGGGGTGGATGTAGGACAGATCCTGAAGATTTTCTGTTAGACTAATTGGTATTTCTTAAAGCCTTTCAAACCTCTGTAAAGAGTGGATTAAAACTTGAAAAGATGCATTTTGTGAGTGTATTAAGATGGCACAGCAATTTGGTATGTTGACAAATATCTCAGTTGTAAAAGTAGTAAAAAAAGTTGTCCTGTAATTCAAAGCACAGAAAGATCGAAGAGGAGCACCTGTTCTGTAGGGAATTAGCGCAGGCTAGGGGAGCTGCAGGGCTTCCCTGCCCCCCCCCTCAGATGCAACTGAAATCCATGGGGTTCTAATGGACTACAAAATACTGGGAGACCCTGACATTATTAGAATACTCTCAAATATAGTGGATAACTGCGCTACCACCTCCAGGACTTCTCTTTCACTCAATTTCACTTTGTGAAGAAGCACTCAGAAAACAATCTGATTCTTTTTCCCCCTCCATTGCAAACCACATGCTTTATTTTAAACAAGCAGAATTAGGAGTATAGAAGCAGTATAGAAGGAGACCGTGAGCTTATTAATTACATATTTATAGGCTCATATTTACAGTATTTTCCAAATATTCCCTTGTGTTTCCTCTTTCTGTTATGAATTACTAGAAGATCATAATTCTCTATATCCACCCTGCAGCTGATTAGAATTGTATAGCAGCCAGCTAAAACAGAACATTTGGTGTAATGCTGGCAGATCACAACATCAAACTTTAATTTGATAATACAGAAATATCCTCTTATATTTTCTGTACCTGCAGCACTTTTATACGCTGGTTGGATAAAGGTAACCTCCAAGAAAATTTAAAGAAAAATAGAGAGAAGAATCATCTTGTAGTTCAGGACAGGAAATCCATAATAATGGTTGACACAAGACTCCTAGTTTGCCTTCAGTTCAAAAGGGTATGACACTGACTGCATCCATTTTTTCCCCACATTCAATCATTTGGAAAGAAGTCTTCCCTCTGTGTTAAATTTTATCATAAAGAGAATTTGCGAGCTAACTCGTTGCCTAATACCAGTTCAGATCAAAGCAGTTTAGTTATTTGGTGAAGTCTTACACAAGATTTATCTTCTTTATCTCAAATAATGGCTTGCAAGTTGATCTGGTGTCATTTACAGTGTCCTGTGATTACAGGCTGTCATGTTCTATGTGGTGACACCTACAAAGCTATACCTAGTCTTACTACATATTACTTTGTTACTGAAGATTTTGTGAGATACGATATAGTTTCACACACCTGCACACAAACCCAAACATAGCATCCTAGGGTTGCTTTTCAAACTTCTTTTATCACAGTATGGGTGAATTTGCAGCAGACTATTTAGGCTTTATCTGGCAATGCTGATAATCATCTCTAATACTTAAACCACTTGATAGTACCAGCCTTTGTCATAAATGTAAATATTTTTCCCGACTCAAATATCTTTGATTAGATGAGAGGATGTCTCAGAAGATTTATTTTGTACAAGAGTTGTATAGAACATATATATTTATATATGTATTCTGCTTCCAGGTGAGTCAGGCTGATGAAAGGTTGACTGGGAAGGGGTCTGGGAGAGCAGGGTAGCAGCCTTGAGATACAATTATCTAACACCAGGACTAACAAATGACATACATGTCATAACTTCCCTACAGCCAGCAGCAGCTCAGGTGATACGTACTAGATTTTCGCCTTTAAATACACAGAGGAGTAGGGCTGCAGTAGGATAATATGATAACCTATAAGAAGTATGCAGTAAGGTCCTCTTCCTCAAGCTTGGGAACGTTGTTCACACAGACACAACAGGGTGTCCCGGGCAATTCTGCTGCTGCCCAGCGTACTCCCATGGACGCAGCAACTCGTTATGCCTGCTCCCCTCTACAGTGAGGCCATGGACCTCACCCCAACTGTCATCATGAGACTTATCAAGAGCTCACAGTGGAGAAGGTTGGGTCTTCCCACAGGGTTTTGAGGCTCACTCCTCTAGCCCAGATGCTGCAGAGATAGCGCATGCTGTGGGAAGGTGCTGAGCACAGCCTGCCCCAGTTTCTCAGTTTTCACTCTATTAAGGGAGAAGCGGGCTCAGCCCCACTGGCTGGAGGCTCTGAAGCACAAACCAGGTTTGTCTGAAAAGGCACTGACTGGCAGCGGCTCTGCCCGCGACGGGCAGGCGCGGGAAGCAGGAAAGTGCATCACTGCCCGTGCTGCCAACTCCCGCACGGCTACTGCGGGTCCTGGGACATTCGCTGGCCGCCTGAAAGCCCAAGCTGAAACCTTACTTTTGCAGAACCTCCATCTCTCATAAAAGAACCGGCTTTAATTTTAGCCTTAGAAATAAGAGCCACGTAAACCTTAAACACTGCAGAAAACCTCAGGATGTGTGCTCAGCTGAAGGACTGGGCTGGGGGGGGCTTTCACTCGGACACCGTGGGTACCTCGGGAAGGTCCGCTCACTCCGGGCGGTAGCGAAACGCCGTCCCGACCGCCGCTCTCCCGCCACCCAGCTCAGCGCTGGCCCGCGCAACATCACCCGGTAACTTTCCCGGTCCCGGGTGGGCGGCCGGCTCCCCGGCGGTATACCTGCCCGCGGCTGCCGGACCCGAGCGGGACGAGCTGCCCGCGGGCACGCAGCGGCGGGACGGGCTGCCCCACGGGGGCACCGGGAGGCGGCGGCGGCGGCGCGGGCTCTTACCGATGATGATGGCACAGGCGCTGACCAGCCCGATCTCCTTCTTCAGCGCCACCCGCTCGGGGCCGCCGGGCGCGCCGCGCTGCTCCCCGCCGGCCATCGCTGCCCGCGCCGCTCTGCCCCGCAGCCGCCGCCG